>CM063285.1:35082159-36282159 GCA_032173965.1 Sitta carolinensis
TCATATGGTCACATAAACATAGTATTTAGGGTTTCACTCTTTTATACTTTGTTTCATATATGAAGACCTTTTTTCCCTTTAATTTTACTGAAAGCTGTATGCATACACACCCTTCTGTAACGAATATACTCTTTGGGAAACAAAGTACTCACCACAGACTTGCACTCAATGAGAAGGTGAAGCAGCATTATGAAGAGTGCTGCTGTGTTTATGGGGTTTCCAAAAGAAAAAATGTCTATGTCTGAACCACAGTAAGTCTGTAAAGGAAGACAGTGGTGTCAAATATTTCTTATGTGTAGTCCTAATACAAAGCGGCATAAATAATTTCAATACCATACATATTTGCATACACACAGTTCAGTTCTGTTACAATGATGATCTTCTCCATATACAAGTAAGTAAAAATCAAATACTTTATTCTATTCTCTAATTTGCTTAGGGTTTAAGTAAGTTAAAATGTATAAATGTATTTTGTAGCCAGCACTTACAAAATAAGGCACAAAAAAGCAAATGAGACTTTGGTAAAAAGCATCCAGCAAGGTTATCCAGAAAGCTGAAGGCATGTAAGCCTGTAAGAGAAAAACAAAATGGCATTGCAACAGATTGAACAAATTGCTGCATCCTTAACTAGCATTATTTTGGATCTGGAAAGATTATCTGCAGAAGTAATTCCAGGTAGTTTCCAAGTGAAAAAGGCATCTTTTGTGTTATAGTTATTAGAACAAAGATCTCCCTCCACACATATAGCTAACTGTTAGTATTTAAATCGGCAGCCAGCTCTGGGAACTCTGATGTTGTAGCTGTTCCTATCAGAATAGACATACCAGAGCCTCAGCTGAGTCCTAAGGAGAGGAGGGGGCTGATGGACAGTGAAATACCCTGCAGCTTACCATCACTGAATACTAAGTCCCACCTTCTTCTATCTCCATCCATTTTTGTTATGCATGTTTGACTCCTGTGTGTATCCTCTGGACACCTCTGTGAGCTAATTTAACTCACTAGATGTGAGAAACCAACTCGCTTTTCTGCTGGAATAACACACAGCTCTTTTAGTGAGTTAAATCAGCTCCTGGGAGGACCTGATGGTATAACTGAGCGGGCACAAGGAAAATAGTTTAACTATATGGATGAAGAGGGAACAGGAAGAAAAGAAGGGAGAAGGGAGTAAGACTTCCTCCTCAGTAGCCGCAAACTGTTATGACAGATCAACCTCCTAGAAAACCATAGTTGCCTATGTTCTGGTTCAGCTACATCCCATTCCTTCAGGCACTGAAGTGAGACACATAGGTGAGAAGTCCAATCATCCAGAATGTCCTCTATGGTTAGTGGAGAGATGAGTTTTAACAAAGAGCTGTTCAGCCCTTTCAAGAACTGAAATGCTGTCTGGAGGTGATGTGGGAAACTCGTTTGCCTTTCAGGAAAGTGCTTTAAACTATTGAAGATGAACCCATTTATTGTTCCATTATTTTTTACAGTTTATACAAAGCTGTACACTTGTGATGTCCTGGGGCAATATTGTGATATTGCATCTTATTGCATCTTTTAAAGCATTTCTCTTTTTTCTATACTGTTTTTAATTACAAGCAATTATTTTCATGTGCTTCCATGCAAGAAAGGAAATGATAACAACTCCAACCACAGTGCAAGGAATGATGGGATGGACAAAAGACAAAAACATTAACAGAAGATAAGGGAATAAAAATGGAAAGAAAAAAATTATGTAATGCAGTAATTCTGATTATGTTGCTTCAAAACCTTCGTCTCAGCTCAGATCACTGTATTGTACATATCCTGAAAATTTAAACAAATAATGAAGCCTTGCAACATTTATTTAATCAAAATTCTCTGACTGACAAAGCACAGACCTCTCAAGCCAATCTATAGAGGTTTGGATTGGTACCAAAATAATGCTTTGTTTTTCAAAAATACTGTAAACCAAGCAACATAAAGTATTTAATCACAGAATCACAAGGTTGGAAGAGACGTCCAGGATCATCGAGTCCAACCCATGCCCCAACATCTCAACTAGAACATGGCACCAAGTGCCACATCCAGTCTTTTTTTAAAATACATCCAGGGATGTATTTAAACATGTGACTCCACCCCTCCCCAGTCAAAGCATTCCAACACTTTATTACTCTTTCTGTGAAAATCTTCTTCCTAATATCCAGCCTATATTTCCCTTGGCACAGCTTGAGACTGTGCCCCCTAGTACTGTCAGTTGCTGCCCAGAGAAAGAGACCAAGCCCCACCTGAAGGGTATACAGAAAGAAATGTAGAAGTCCACAAACAAGCAAAAAAAAATTGTCCATTCCCTGTATAACCTTCTTTCCCTTCGAGATCAGACATAAACTTCTGCCACGTTATAATAAATGAGACGACACTAGTACCCAACATGTTGTAGCTCCTTTTTTTAAAAAAGAAGTATTTGTTAGACTAGAACAGAATAAAATATTTCAGTTGGAAGGGATTATCTGGTTCAACTGCCTGACCATTTCAGGTCTGACCAAAAGTTCAAGCATGTTATTAAGGGCACTGTCCAAATGTTTTGTTAACACTGACAGATTTGGTGCTTTGACCGCACCTCTAAGAAGTCTGCTCCAGTGTATGACCATCCTCTTGGTAAAGAAATGCCTTCTAATGATATTGTAGGATCTGATCATAAAGAAAATGTTGAGTTTTAGGTTTCCTCTCTCTGGACTATTAGCACCTATTTTGTCTCAAGCTCAGTATGTCACAGCCTTCAATTCTTATAATACAGACATTATTTTGATTATTAAATTTTTAGAAATTTAAATTTAAAATTATACTAGAAGTCATGCTAAACAAAGCCCAAACCGGGACACCCCACACTGATTTATACAAATTTTATTTAGAATCTACTACCCTACTCCCTCTGGTTTTCTGTGCTAAACATTTGGACAGAATTTACTAATAGACCAGGTATGATGTATGATGTTTTCAGGTGGGAAGGCAAATTTCAGAACATACCTATAAGGTGAGAATACCCTGACTGACAGAAGTTCTTTGAGGTTTATTTGAAATTAATCTGCTCCAGATATTTGGCAGTTGAGACCCTTATATGACAATGAAAAAATATAAAGTATATCGAGTGCCCTTATCTTGCTCAAACAAATTTGAGGAAGCATGTTGACGCCTGACACAATGAATGAAATAAATCTGCTGGTAACAATATTTGTATAGTACATTGCTTTACTCAAAGTCCTTAATTTCCTTTATCACCCAAATGTCTGATAAAATTGGATCTGTGACTAAAAAGAGCCTAAAAAAATCTTCTGAAAACCAAATTTTTATTTGTGCATATACACAGGCCTAGACACTTCCTAATAGAGAAAGTAATTTAAAACAATATTTGTCTGCAATGAAACATAAAAGAAAGACAGAAACTGCTCAAATGCTGACCATTTCAATTTGCTTCAGGCCAAGCACTCTGTAACCTACCACAGATTTCTGGCTCATTGTGTAAAGCTGTGGGAGTTCCATGAGTATCTCTGCAGATACATCTTTGTCCAAGACACCATAAATGATGGGTGGCACCGATGTAAAAAGGAGATTGAAAAGAATCAAGATCCAGTAGTTAGTCATTGATGTGCCTGAAAACCCGCAGAAAAACTGGTACCAAAACAGAAGGTTCACGTAGGTCTGAAAAGCCAAACATGATGAAATTTTAGCCATTGACTAATGCTTTAAAAACAAGAGAAAACCCGGTAGGTCTTAGGTCTGGTTAATCTGTGGAAACATTTCAAAATCAGACATGACTTCCTGAAACAGTCATGCTGCCATCATGTTCATAATGCCTGTCACCCACTGTTTAATCAAATCAAACAATGGCTTTGATTGGGAAATTTAGTCCAAGAAACAAGAACCTCTGCAGGCAAATGGATAACTGAATTGTTTGACACACGCTTTTTGAAACCATTCACAATAGCAAGAGAAAAAAAGAAAGTAAAGCCTCACTAAACCTTTCCATGCTCAAAATACAAAAACTGTGATTTCCCTGGAATGGGACAGTTACATACCACATTCTTGTAGAAGAAGTAAAGCACCATGTTGGTAAGTCTGGTATAACACCAGTGACCATGGACAAGCAGCAGCTTCCTGAGGTGTCTAAACTGAGAGATTGCAAAATCACTTGCCATCACAGCCTGCAACACACACGATGAAAAGGATATGCTATAACCAAACTGTTAAAATACGCTTCAGATACTGCCAACCAAGCAACTTACCCACTGTTGGAAATTCTTATTTTATAATTTTTTATACAAAGTGCTTGCCAAGCACTCAGCACTCAGCTATCCCCTTCCATACAAGACTTTACAACTAACACGCAGAGCTCAGTCCAGCACAGCACAGGCAGGAATATGGCTGTCATCATTATTACCACACAATAAATCACTGCATAGAAATCACTTAGGCTGCTCATTTCCCTGCACATGAGCAATGTGGAGCTCAGCAACAGGCAGCAAACTGTTGTTTGGAGCTTGACCTGCAGCATTCAGCTTCTGATTGCTCCTGGTGGAATGCTGAGGCCTGGGTGTGGGGCACAGGCTGCAAAGTCTTGCCCATGTAAGGGAATGGACTGTGGAGCTATTGGGTCTCCAGAGTACACTCTGAACTGATTTAAAATGGAACCTGACATAACTTAGAGCTGTCTTTGGATACACTACCTGCATGCCTTCCTGGCCAGATATTCCCACACCAGTGTCAGCCACCTGGATCATACTGACATCATTGGCACCATCACCTACAGAGAAAAGAGGAAAAATCAAAACTGGCCTTGCTGGCTATCACATTGCTACAGAGGTGGCAGGAAAAGACAAGTATCAAACCAGAGAGTTCGGAGAAATACATTTTTATGGCCAACAGTGAAAAACACAAAGGAAAACAGGATTAGTAAGTGGAAGGCCTGATGGAACTGAGCAGTGTTGTCCAAATAGATAATAGCTGTTCCTTTTGTCAGAATTTAGCTGGCATGCTACACCAGAAAATAAGGGTGCTTTAAATCACAGCCAGTCATCTCCCCTCTGCCTCCTTATTTTGGGGAGTTATGATGGAAAGAAAAATGCTCTCGCTGCTTTGCATGTTACATAACAATAGTATGACTGATACTGCTCTTACTGCTTTATACTGACATAAGCTTATGGACTAAATTTGCTACTTCAGAAGACAAAACATCAATCATCTTATGTCAGAGACAACTACAATAAAGAGGATTATCTTGCTCATAAAATAAATTTTGTGACAGACATTAACAAAATATACGAGACAAGAAAATGGCTTCTACTTCTTTTCAGAGAAAGGAGGATAACCACAAGACTCACCTACAGCTAATGTCATTGCCTTTAGCTTACTTCGCACCATTTTGACCAGGACACTCTTCTGCAGTGGTGTGGCTTGGCAACAGACTACAGCCCGACATTTTTCTGTGAGTTCCAAGAAAATATTTTGTAGGCTGTCATGAAGGACATGTTCTAAAGTCCTTCCATCAATAACCAGGCCTGCACTGAACCCTCGAGCTTGGGTGGAGGAACTTGCAGAGACATTTCCAAGTTTCCCACTGTTTTTTTTTTTGACAGAAGCATTCTTCTGGATGCCTTCTAAAATTTTGCTCATTACCAAGGCACAGGCTTCCTAATTAAAAACAAGAGAAAGGCATCTTATGAAATACTGTTTGTACTCTGCCTCCCTTTTCAATTCATAAAATACATATGGGGAAATGGTCAAATGCTGTCCTTGCATAGTGTTTATCTTGAAAGGCTCACACATGAGGCTGAATATCCCTTTAAAATCACAAAGAATGCAGACCATTGTTAATAAAAGTGTCTGTGTTAAACTTTGCTTAAGCAGATTTGCTTGGGTATTGCATTAAGAGAATACAGAAAAACCTATGCAGGCCAGAAAACCTACACAGACTAGCAGCAACCATAAAGGATTCTGTAATATAAACACAGCTTTGAGAAAACTTTTGCTCTCTGTGTTTCTTTTGTCTGGCATGCAAAGCCATAAGTGAACTTCCTATTACATCACAGGTAAGCTACCATGAATTACTGAAGAACTGGCCTTGTGGAATGTTTCACCTTATCAGAATCAATACAAGATGCTCAAAAAGTTTGTGGTACCAACATACGTAAAGCACATGCAACATAGAAGAAAACATATATTCTTAAATATTTTCATCATTTTACTTTGAAATGCAACACTATCACATCTTGTTTCTTATTTCTAAGCCCAGTTAGAGGGAGGAAGAGCACTTCTGTAAAAGGGGCTTAGTTCTCACTGTCTAGTGAGACACTAATTTCCCAGCAGAGTAAAAGGAAAAGTGTTGGCACAAATCAAACTCCAAGCTTTCCTCAAACAAAATTGGGCTAAAAATCCTTTCTTTTTTCCCTTTATTTTCCCCACAGTTACTTCTTGCCACACTGTCTTTTATGGCATATACAAACAGTATTTCTTAAGATATATATAAGTAGAGAAAAAAAGAAAAATTAAAGGTCTTAGAACAATCCTCTAGACCTGAGGCCATGTCAATTCCTTAGCTTACCACAGAGAGCAATTAAGACAATTATTGAATTAAAACAATTAATCATGATGTAGGGACTGTAGAAAAAGAAAGATATTACATACACAGAAAGGATTTAACATTTTACCCACAAGGAAGAACAATACAAAACAGCAAATATTCTTTAGTTTCCCAAGCAAACAGTTGCTTTTCTGTATTGTCCTGTGGAATACCCTTATTGAATTTTTCAGCAGAGAAGGAAATCTACTTTTCTACTCACCCTACTCTGTGATTTAAGAGTGAAGATTCTGTCCTCGGGTTCCAGCAGTTTACAAGCATAGGCAATGTTGACAGCTGTCTCTCTCTTGTCACCTGTCAACATCCATATTTTTATTCCAGCTTTCCGTAATGCCTGTATTGTGTCTGGAACACCCTCCTGCAGGCGATCTTCAATGCCAGTGGCACCTTAATTTAGACAAACAGAAAGATTAGTGCTGCTGTTTTTCCAAAACCAAAATGCTCCAAGAGTGACACAAGATAAGCTGGTTCTCTGCCTGTACCCACGTGCCAGACATGCTACCATGACATGCTTGGAAATTCCCGAAAGCAAGCATCTTGGCAGTATGAAGTCATTTAGCCTCCTTATTTTCATTTCCATTTAATGTTAGGGCCAACCCATATTGCTTATTGTCACACCAGAGACAGCAGCCTGCAAGAAAGCAGGTCTTCAAAACACCTTGATTTCTCTCTGTTGACTTTAGTGCCAAAGGGTACCAGTATATCCTCTAAAAAAATCAGTTTGCAGCACTGCTCTGGCTTCTTTCCAGAAACTAAAGCCAGTAATCCCAGAATTCCTTTAGTATCAAGGTTTATGGCATTTGCACTAATAAAATATGACAAAAAACGAAGGAAGGAGTATCCTTCACACAATAGAATCTGTCTCTCTTCAGCTTCTAGCATGAGTTGCCTTTACCACCACAGTCAGATCTTTGCACTTGGTTTTCCAAGTATTATTTGCTGGGCAGTTTTCAAAAATTATTATCCCAGACTGCCTGCAGTTTACCTTTCACACACCTACAGCAAACATTTTTTGTTTAATTTCTGCACAGCTGGATGACTTTCAGAGGAATGTTTCCTACAGAAGCATGCCTGACTTTTCTCCGTGTTATTACAGGAGAACACAGCACAAGCGCACCTGCTGTACCACGAGTGCAACACTGATGGAAAATATGCCCAGAGTGAGGTATCTCTGAATATTTGCAAAGACAGCCCTCTGACTTATTACTATCATTTCATGTGCTTGTTATAATGGCATTTAAAAGCCCTAGTGAAGACAGAAAAATACCCAATAATAACAATGAAAAAAACCCCAACAAAAAACCCAACAAAAAAAACCCAGGAGATTTTTGCAAAGAGGAGAGCACTATCTGTCTTCAGTGTGCTTTACATCTAGTACAAACTTACCAGTGAGATTTATGAAAATTCAGAAGTGATGATAAATTCTTAGTCTGAAGAAAGCTACGTGTTTGAGATTAGAACAGCTCTCTGCAAGCAAATTCCAATTATGAACATCATAGGCATTTTCCTGGGAGTTACAGTATTTTCTACCTACCAAGCAAAGTTAGTTTGGTCTCAAGCCTCATGGCAGATTCAAGCAGCAGGTCCTCCCTATTTTCAATGCTGGTTTCTGCTAAAAAAACGATGATTTAACCACTCAGCATATTCTGCATCACTCATCACCTACACAGGGAGGGAAAACGTACAGCATGTATCCATACTGGGTTTTCACCAGTGCATCAGAAGTGTTCTCGTGGTTACTTCTGCTGTCACATCCCGAACCTACAAGTGCAGCCCCTGACAGTGCATTGCTTACATGCTCCAGGATATCCATGGATCTACTACAATGTTCAGAGTGTTAGATTTCTTAGCCAGGCTACTCATTGGCACCCTGTAGGTTCCTGGGACTAAATGGAAAAGATTTCCATTTGGATGGAAGACAGGCAGAGCAATGAGCTCAGTGCACTCTCCCCACAGCTACTCACCTGCAGCACTGACACTGTCACAAAGCCACTGCAGAGCTGGGTACAGCTTGATGGCTGCACAGTGAAACAGCCTGCTCTTTCACTTTGCACAAAGCTCTGTAAAGAGGCCTCTTGCCCATTTCAATCCCTATAGAATTCCATTTCTGAGCAGCTTTGAATTTAAAATGGAATCTCAAAACATCACTTCAGTTGTGCATCCACAGCTTGTAACGCTGCAAACTGTTTGTAAAACCAAATAAAACAGGTACGACTTAATCTGTTTTCTGTGTCTGGAATTCCACCCAGGGAAGATTCACACAAGGAGACCTGCTTATGACTCCTAAAGAAAAATCTGGCTATTTGAGAATCCCTATTATAAATTTAGGATGCTAAGATACTTGGCATTCTAAACTGACAACAATGGCAATCTAACAGATGTCAGGAACTGATCTGGGCTTTCTTACAAATTTCTCCTAAAAGAACATCATGATGAACAAAATGTGGCAACAGAATAATCCATTTAGAAGACATGATGTTTGTTCCATTGGTGATACCACTGATGCTGGTCACAGACTGAAAGCATTCTTCAAAATATATATTAAAAGAAATACCTTCTTAGCAATACACAGAGTGCGCAGTCCTCTTCTGGCATAGTCATCCAAATGCTGCTGCGTTCTCTCTTTAATCTTCTCTTCTATTTCAGAATTATTAGTATGTACTATCACACAAAAAGAAGAGAAAGCAAATTAAACACGTATGTTTAGACTAAATCTAGCAGAAAAATTTGAAGGTCTAAATACATTCTTAAAGTAGTAAAATGTTAAAAATTATCATTAAAAATGGTAAGGGCAAGCAAAGAATTACAAGTTCTATAGATACCTTCAGATGCAGTTCTCAACAAATCCATCATAACTGAGTCTGCACCTTTTGTGTACACCACCACTTTGTTGGAGACTGGATGCCGAACCACCACTGACATCCTTTTCCGCTGTGAATCAAAAGGCAGGATATGCAAAAGCTGAAATGTTAAAGACCCCAAACCTGCAAAGTCCACAGTTATTTGATCTGGAGTCCTGGACTGTAAAACACATTTATAAGCCCTAGCAGCATGAACCAAGGCAGCTTCGTCTGGGCTCTCAGCTTCGTAACACAGTTTTGGTATGGGAGGTAATTCAGTAGATGACACAGCATGGTTGGGTTCACCACCAGCAGCTACTTTCACTAGACGTAGTTCTCCAGGCACTTGAGAATTTTCTGGGCTGTCAGTACTGTGAGGTTCAGAAACCCTTTGAGCAGCTCCATCCAAAGTAGGTGAAGCCAGTTTCATTCTAAAAACAGACAGTTTTCTCACAAAATTATTGGGGCTTTCAGATGATGACTCCTTTACACTTGGAAGTGGGGAAGAATTTAGTCTCCAGACTGAAAACCTCTGGAACATTTGCCTGATTTCTTCAAGTGATTTAATAGGTATCCTACTCAGTGAAGAGAGTCTCACCTGGAACAGAATAGTTAGACAAAGTATTTATGTTAAATTCTTCCTATTTTATTATATTAAGGAAGTACACCTTACAAAGAGTAGGTATGTTTCATAATGAAAGTAGTATTTTAAAATTTACCATGGGTTTGACTGCTTGTATTAAAGATGACCAGCTCAGGTAAACATGAAACCATATGAGTACAGTAAACAGCCTCTATAAGCTGTGAAAGTACTTCAGGTCTGAAAATTGGATGTGTTTCAAGTTTAATTCATGACTCCATGCAATACTTTTCAGAACTTTCAGTAATGAACACAGTTAGTACGACACTGTAACTTTTAGAAGTTGTGGAAAATTGAACTAAACACTTCAATCCTTGTTCTGAATTAGCAAAATACTTGGGAAGAATAAACCAATCCCCTCACATTAACTAGCTACAAGAACTGGTAAACATACAACAGATTATCAACAGATTTCAGTGCTTTAAATTAAAAGACAGTTCCCCTGTGATCAGTGTTATAAAATAATTGGCTTCCTGCTACTCAGAACAACTAAGGAGGTAACAGCTTACAAAAATAAGACATAAAAGCTGACATTCCTTTCTCATTGCTGGAGTTATCAGGAAGCATGTTCTCTTTCACCACTGAAAAGCAAAAAGTAGGGACAAACTGCAGCTCAGTTCCTCCACAGTTCCAGCAAGTTGCAATGTGTCTCCATTCAACATCATGTAAAACAGAGACTATGAATATCCTTTCATTGCCTCTTCCTATGTCAACACTGAAATCTCCCATTACCTTGAGTTCCTTCCTGTTATTCCTTAATCATGAACTCAGAAACCTCCTTCCACGTTGCTCCTCCCAATCTACCTACTAGTGACCTGGAGATCCTCTACCCTGCTGGCATGTTATTCAGATATATTACTCTCAAAAAACCAAGATTCTCACCTGCAGATTTTTCTCCATCCCATTTAGGGAATAGGTAACTATTGATTATGAACTCATCTGCCTCATCCACACATGGATCTTCAGGCTGCCTATTACATTTTCTGGGAATGCTTGGAAGCACACTAAAATATCAGGCTTATTTATACATAGGATGTACTTCATACCCCACAGTATATGTTTCGTGAATGTCTCCAGCTATGGCTGTAGGTTTACTACCTAGACAGACACCAAAATCTAGTTCTGCACATGTCACTAATTTTTTTTCCTTAAACAAAGTCAATGAATGTAATCACGAGGTAATGAGGGAAAGAAATAAAAGATGAACTTAGGAATTATCCTGCAACACAGTCAAAACTGGCAAAAAATGGGGTTATGAAAATCCCACATTAAAAAACCTCAAAATATTTGAAAGAAAACCCAGTACCATTTTTTGAAAAAACTTAGGTTGTGTCCACTGCAAACAAGAAGTGTTCACTCCAAAATACTAAACCAGGGCAGCCTAGCAAATACACTGATAATTTGTGGTGAGACGACTTTATGCAATACTGCAAAGCAATTTTTCTTCAGACTAATATGCATATAAAACTTCATCTTCCATACTTTTGCTGAATCTCAATTTGAATAGTCAGGGAACAGGTAAAAGCATTCTAAGTTTCAATATTCTGTGAATCTTCAGAGATTTTTCTTATTTTTCAGCCAACAATAATCAATTTGTGAAGGTAACCTGAATGTTAATGTATTCTTACAGGAAGTTATACCCATATCTAAAAAAACTGTAACTAGAATATGGAAAAAATTATAACTGCTATCTAATCCCAAAATTTGTCTTGTAAAAGTTACAAATGGCCACAGAAACAAAAATATTGAAGCCAATTAATCAGCATTATTTTATTCTTTAACGCATTGCACTGCATGGTTTTACAGTAATTCCCATCTCTAATAAGACAAACAAGCAGAGGTGAAAAGGATTACTCTTAAAATGTCAGTAAACTGTATTTTTCTTTTTGTAACTGAACCACCAAAAGAAGATCAGCTACTTGCAAATATGGCTAAATAGCCAAAACCAAGGCTTTCTTACCTTCTGATGTGGCTGACTGGGGTCTGAAACTACAACAGTATTACAGATTGCCAGAGCAAGAAAGAAATCGGTGATATACATTGTCTCCAAAAATAACTTGCTGCTAGCTTCTTCTGATTGTTGATAGGAATGAGAAGAAATTTGACTGAACTTCTCCAGCAGCTGTGTGTCTGGTACAACATCTGTTTCCTATTGTGAAATGAACAAAACTGTCCATCAGGTTATAAACTTAGTCTCTGGAGGTTAAATCAGTTACATATGATCCAAGCGTAGACGCTCATACAACTTCCCTCCTGTGCTGAGTTGGTGATACCAGGAAACAGGAACGCTGGCATCTTCACTGCCTTGTGCTAGTCCATTGAAAATAGCAAACTTCCTGCCCAAAGAAGTAAACACTAAAAGCTTAGTTCATAGCCCTTGACTCTTCAACAGAGATTAAGTATGATGAATGGTATTTATACACCTTCAGGTACAGAAGCAGAATTTTTTCTTCTCATTACCTCAAATAAGTATTGGCCATATAGATATTTCCTACTAAAAACAAAAGAAAACACTAGAAACCCCTTAAAATAAAAAAGCAAACTGTTATTAAGTTGGTAATTTCATTTGAAGTGATCATGGATGCAGAGCAGCAAGAGACAAAGTATGCTTTTCATGAACCAGCATGTCTTGCAGTGTCAGTTGTAAAGAGCATGGAAACAAGCCATCACAAGACTCTGATTTAGGTGGTAGAAAGAAAAGGATTTCTTAAATGACAACCAATCTGATTGAATGAGAGTAAAAAGAGATACCCTCATGAGTTAATTCAGAAATTTACCATCAAACCCAACAGCTTCTACTTACAATGGGACTGCTGAAAGCCGTATGTCCTGAGTGGGGAATATCACCTGCTTCATCTTGCCTGCTGAACGCAGAGTAACTACCAGACAGCTGATTAAAAGACTTTCTGTTCAAAGGTTCATACACAGCTCTGCAGTTGTGCCCCTGACAGTTTGATGTAGGGATTGAAGCACCACACTGACAATCAGCTGAATCTTCATCCTCTGAATCCATCTCTTGATAGGATTCCAACCTTTTTGCTACGGAAAGGGAAGCAAAATTACTGTTCCATGAGCAAAAAGAGACATGTGCAAAATACTGCCTAAAGTAAGGAATTAGTTATATAGTTAAGAATAATCCACCATTTATAAAAAATTAAACCTGTAACAAGCCACCACACTGTCTTTGTGTTTAAGTGGCATTCTACAGGAATGAATCGAGAAGAGGGAACAAGAATGATCAGAGTTCTACATAACATGAGTTACATGGATACAATAAAATAAGCTGGAGCTACACAACCTCCAGAAGGGCATACTGAGGGGAGTCAAATGCGTGTTCAAGTGAAAGGAAATTGCACAGAGATAGGAAAGTTTTCTGTGATAGCCTGTTTTCTGTGAACACTGTGGCTATCAGAAAACACAATGGCCCCACATATTGTGGCAAGATGGACTCAGGCTAAGTATCAACAAAACCTTGTCAGAGACATAGAATGAATGCCTGAGAAAGCAGTGAATAGGACTTTGCTGGACATCCTGAAGAAATAAAACAAAGAATTTCATAAAGAGTAATAGCAACAATTCTGCTTTAGGCCAAGAAAATGGGACCAAATTTCCTCATGAGTCTTCTAGCCATTATATTATGATGGATCAGGATTGTATGTCAGGGGTTTGATGAATACAGCTGCTAGCAGGAACTTATTCAAACTGTGTTTATTGTTTCAGTATTTGACACCCCCTCACAAAAATATATACATTTTCTGAGTTTTGAATTGAAAAGCAAATTTCAACAATCAAACTTTGTCTGGGCATGTGTAACACCTTTATGCCAGAGATGAAAATGCAGTTCTGTTCCTTCCCACAAATCAATGGTGTAATCTAGGGTTTCCATAGCAAATGGAAACACTCCTATGCTATCATGTGCTTGATTAAGAATATATCCAAGTGTCTGCACTGGAGTTCTGAGACTGTATGACCACATGCCAGAAGCTGAAACCTCTGGAAAGCACTGGAACTATGCACACTATTCAGCTTTCAAGTTTTACCTCTCACTGTGAAAACAGTATTCCATGAGCGTACACTAGCACTTCAGTGCCTAAAATCCACAGATAGCATGGAAAAACTGTTCCAAGAGCTGAGAGTTGCCTATTTATTTAATTAAAGTCTGAATACAAACAATGGCATCCTAGCAAAAAAACATCAGCATACATTGCAGACATGTCCAGCAACACCACTAATTCCCTATTTCTTTATTTCAGGTGGTACCAACCGTACAGGAAAGAAGTGAAAAGTGGGATATCATTCTGTTTTATGCAAACAGAAAACCTATCCACAGGTCAGTCCCCAGGTCTGTTGCTCTAAATAAGGTGGAAATAGGTTTATTATGTCATTTGCAAGTCCTGTATTTTCTACTGTCTTCTCTTTCTGCAACACAAATGAAAGAATCCTGTCCCCCATCCTGCTATTCTAATGAGTCGAAGGAAACAAGACAGACCAGAGCTTACACCTTGGCAGGCCAACTTCCTGATATCAACGTGAAATTAGTGTCACAGCTCTTTTAGAAAACAGATGAGTGGGAACATAACAGACTGTGGCTCTCCAAAACTACCAAACACAAACTCCCACATGAGGCATTTACACCTTTTACCAGAAAGCAGTACCACTGACTTAGTATGTGTTTGTAGAGGCAGCTTTGGACAACACATGCCCATCTGCTCTGCTTCCAGGCTGTTGAGAGGCTGCATGCTCTGTCTGAAGTAAAATGTGGCATCTCTTACAACACCATATTGCTCTACTACCATGGTCCAGGAAGCACAGGTCACTTCAGACAGAACACAGCCTGAGGGCATCTCCATAGAGATATTATACTGATCACACGTGTCCCTTTACCCTGGGAAATACAGATAGAAACACAGAAATATATGTTCAGATTAGGCAGCTTCTATGTAAAAGACTGTACTGTGTTGCACTGCAACTCCTACCCTATGTAGCAAAAGCCTTGCAAACAACAGCTCTATGCTCTAAACAAATATAAACCAGGGCTAAAAACCAGGACCTCCAATGTTTTTCAAACTGATTTTCAGGGCTCATATAATTTCTAATTTGTCAGGAAGAAATGCATTTTTACCCTCCAGGGAAAACACAGGGCACAGGAGGAAGTAATTATGTACATAATTAACACATTAATAATTTTGGAAGATAACTTCATGTGAACTACTACAGAAGCATGTGGAGGCATACTTCCACTGGCACACTGAGACCTGAATCAGACACAGCTGCATCACTCACAATGCTATTTGGTTTCTTTTCTGAAAGTTTTCCTTGCTTTAGGAAATGCTCTGAAAATATAATGTGCTTTTTATTTAAATTGTTCATCAAGTTCAAAACATAAACATTTTTTCCCACTTTGCTGTTGTTGTTCTTGCCAGTACAATTATGCAAAGCCAAAGAAGCATCTGGGAACCCTCATCATAAACTTCCAAAACATGTGCAGAAATTGCTGTAAAATTTGTCTGTAAAATCTGGTCCTGTGACACAACAAAAGAAGGGCTGAACTGATTCACTGCTGTGGCCAGCAGGGTGTGCCTTTTGCTTGTAGTTGTGAGCAGTAAACCCATCAAAATCACACAGAGAGTTTACTACACAGCTGTGCCTCACATATCAGCATCTCACCTTTCATCTCATAGGGAATATTTGCATTGTCCACCAGCAAAAGAGCAAATATCTGCAGGCACTAGTACATACACATAGTAACTATAATAAATACTTTGTGGTTTTATATAATAAATAAAATGGGGAATTAAATCATTCATGTCACTCTGCCCAATTTTCTCTTATGTCTGGAGCTGTATCTTCTCCCAGCTTCCAGAAGACTTCAGGCTGGCTCTCATGAAATACATATTGAAAGATCCTACACTTTGAAATATTGAAAGATCCAGACAGTGAGACAGCAACTATTTATTAACACTGCTTCTTGACTTTTTGGCTAATAATAAGCAGCTGTGTAAGATCTAAGCAAGAATACAACAGTCATTTTCAGTGAAGGTACTTACTCTGCAGCATTAACACACACATGGACACACATCTGATTGAATTATACCTTAAATTATTGTTAAATAATGTACTAATACTGTTAAGTGTGTATTTAATTTGGGTTACTATATCCTCAAAAGCAGAACTATGTCAAAGTGGAGTCTTAACATATACTACATAAAGGTGGCACACTGCTAGGGCAGTCAACAGGATGTTTAAACCTTAAAATGCTAGGTAAGCATTGGCACTCTAGTTGGAGAAAAACAACAAAGAGGAAAGAGCAGATGGGCAGTTTTCCAATATTCTGGGTTCTGAATATTCCATGGAGAGAAACAAAACAGAGTAGGCATGACTTCTTCCATAAAGAGTAAAGAATATTTAGCTCACAGTATCAAATATGTTGGAAAAATGATCCAGGTGAACAAAGGTTTAGCATCTTACCATTTTCCTCATGGCAATACTCCTGTCCTGCAATGCTGCATCTCTGAAAAACCATTTTATTTTCAGTGAGGGTTCCAGTCTTGTCAGAGAAAATGTACTGAATCTGGCCAAGGTCTTCAGCAATATTTAGTGCTCGACACTGAATAGTTGAGTCTGTTTTCTCATGGTAAAAATCAATGTCATTCTGTATTAAATAAATTTGTCCCAATTTGACAATTTCGATTGAAACATAGAGAGAAACAGGGATCAAGACCTACCAAAATAAAACACAGGGATTAAATAAAACCAAAGTCTTAGGCCAGTTACAAACATGAAGTAGCTCTACTGAAGCTGAAGAGTTACTTCAAGGTTACAAATGAGATCAAAATATGACTCATGTTCAATGCAGACCAGTTACCTGTAATAAAATTATCATTGTCCAGAACATATAGAAGCCTGCTAATGTTGGAGGACTCAATTTCCCATCTGGCCTGGGGATGTTAAAAAAAGGTATTTCCGAATACCTACTTAGCCAAATTCCATGACCTTGAAAACAAGAACAAGACAAAAATCAATCACTTCTATGTAAAGTGTATCACAGCTCAGGGTTACTGTGTTAGCTGTTATACTCTGCAGCTCTTTCTAAGCTTTTAAACTACAATTTTATGTCTTGGATTTTTTTCTCAACAGGATTCCCAAGTATCAGTACATACATGATTAAACACATCTTGCATGCAATTCTATCAACAGCATCTATACAGCATATCTCAGAAATAAAGAAATAGGAACTACACAAACATTTTTTTCCCTCCAAAAAGACCCCCTGGCAATTAATTTTGTTATCCTTGCTTGTCCAGGTTTTAGTCTACCAGTGAACACACCATCATGTCATCATTTTTAAGGGTAATCTGAAGAAGTTTTATTGAACGTGGTTTTAACATATTTAAACGCCTTTAGATCTGTCAGAAATGTTAGTCTGGTTAGATTTACTCAAGCTAATCAGTTAATCAACCCCTAAAATATCAAGTCAGTACAACTCTAGCCACACTAGGTCTCTCACCTCGATGTGTACATGCATCTCATGATACCTGAAAAATACTAAGAGAAAGTAGTAGTTCTGCAGAACAGCTAGCGAGAAAAAGAGATAAACCGAACGGAGAAATAGGCTACCGACCTAAAAACTCTCATCAGGAGCACACTTTTTAACTACACTCCACATTAAAGATGACAACAAGAACTTAAACCTCACAGTACTCTCAACTTTCAGTAAATGTGGATTAAGAAACATGGATGAACATTGACAAAAATCAATCCCAAAATAAAACACTAACCATTGTAGACTGAGAGTAGAAAATAGCAGGAATCTGAGTGATTCTCACTTACCTATTGCCCCAGACAAACACATCAAAAGTAGAAGCAGAACACACCAAAGAATATCAGTGTTCACTTTTCTTTCCAATTTACTGCGCTTGTAATGAGGGCCGCTGTTATTCAGCATAGCTTTGGTTTCATGACCTGCAACCAAAAAGGAGGCTGAAATTCTCTAATCACAGGTGTAAGTGCTTTATATTACTAAAGCTTTGTGAAACAGAATACTTTTATTAACTAATATTTGAACAGAAATTATAAATATGAGCAAATTAGATTCTCTGACAACACACAAATTTTGTCCTAAAGAAAACTGAACAAGTTAAATCAAAATCTGTCAAGTAACATTAACTTTTATTAGCTTACATTAACTGTCACTAACATTCTTTCCAATAGACAGAACATCATTCTTGACCCTCCCATATTATTTCTAACATTTTCTACAAAATCCTACACCTGTGCTACAACTATCTGGATGGATACATTGTATTTATTAGTGTAAAAACCTCTGTCCTTTCTAGGAATTGTAGAGCAGAACTAGAAGAACAGCACTAGCTTCAGTTTTGGTTAAGAAAAAAGTCCTAACCAAGTCATGCATTTCCATGTCCATTTCAAAATCTCAGTTCACCAATGCAACTAACAACCTGAGGAGGAGGACCTGTTCACACACAAACAGATCTGCCATTCCAGGAATAATCAGGGGTATCAGTTTTTACTGTTAAAACAGAAACAAACTTAACCCAGATATGCAATCTTAACATTTTTAGCTATGACTGCCTTCCGATGGTTTCAAGCTTTTACTCTCCCAATTCCCCTTTGTACAATGCTGTTTCTTAGGGCACACAACTATCTTGTTTGCAAGGCAGTCTGTGAAAACTGGGGCAGTTCACTAACCTGCATATACCACTATGCCTACCACAGCTTCTGTGTTTCGTACTGTGCATCCTCGGAGCAGTAAGTTTTCCTTGCTGAGACCCACTCGATCCATGTTTGAATGCTCACTGAAAGAAAAGCACCTCATGTCAGCTGTAGGACTCCAGAAATTACCGATCAGGCTTTGCAAAACTGTTAAGAACAGATTTCCCAAAGAAGCTGCAAGTCACTGATTGCCATTTTGATACCTCTAACTGCACTTTTCAAATGAATGGAGTAACATGAAAGCATATCACCCTTGAAAATCTGAGCATGTAGGCACTCCATTACAATTTTTTTGCATTTAAAAACCTAGCATTTTTCATCTGGCATATGAGAAGTACACATTACTGAAAAAAGATCCAAGACAAATACTGGAAATCTGAAACCCTATCCTATTCGGATTATCAGCATCAGAAAATATTTGAAAAGAATTTAAAATCTCATCCTAAATATACTGTGAGCACCATCACTTCTGTGGTATACTTTCAGTGCAGCTCTTTGTCAAAGTGCTTCCTCAGATGCTTAGATTTGTATGTATTTATTTTTATTCTCAAATATCTAAATGTGTCAGTGTGCAAAGGGAAGAATACAGACATTCTAACTCTCAAAACCTGAAAAGAGGTCACCCTATAAAACAATATTTTGTTTTCCTATTATCTACAGAAAGTCATAAACCTGTAAGAATGACAGAATCATAGAATGGCTGGGGTTGGAATGATCATCTAGTCCCTTAAGGTCCCTTCCAACCCTAATCATGAAGGAAACCCATAACATAAACCCAGTCTGATGAAAAGACACAGATAGGCACACTGGTCAAAAGGAGTTTGATCAACTGACTGAAGGTTACGAAACCAAATCAGAGCAGGAAAGGAAACCAGTCCTTCTGATTTCCAATTCTAAGCAATGCAGCTTGCCCAGTCAGGCTGTGTTCCAAACAAAATACTACGTATTTTAACATACTATGTATGTTTACAAAGAGCAGATTTTAAAAAGCTATTTCAAGTACAAAATACACATTTGCAAAACAGCCTGAACTAAGATGTTGAAAATATTTGATACCAAATAAAAAGCATCGGTGTCCCATCTGCTGCTCAGAAAACCCTTCTGGAGTTCTGTCTGTTGTGCTGCACTCAGAAATGCAATGGTGCAAACTGACCTCTATCCATATTGTTATTTCTTAAAGCAAACATTACAAGATCTCCAAAAATGAGTAAGAATGCCAAAGCAAATGACAATAGTTTAAAGAGCCGCCAAGCCTACTTACACAAAGCCTCGGAAACGACTGAGGTCATTGTTAGGACTTTCACACTCTATTCTACTGGAAAATTCTTCTGGATCAATTTCAGAGACCTAAAGCCATGGGAAGGAAAAAAACCCCAGAGAACTCAGATAAAATGTGACAGAACATAAAAACATCTTAAATTCAGAGGTTCAGATACTACTATCAAACAATTTAGCCTCTAAACTGTAGGTTGCTGGTGGTGATGATGGACTCCTATGCAGTATAAATCACACTTACACAACACAGGACTTTCTAGTAAATATTAAACACTGTCAAGTATCACTTGAATTGCTGATATTTTGAGAACAGTGGAGAGTAAAAAAATGGATGGAAGGATGAAGAGGAAGAAAAAAACACAAAAGTGGTTAGAACATTTGAAAGGCAGAGTTTTCTCATTGATTTTTCTCATTAGATGAAAAAAAAAAAAAAAAAAAAAAAAAAGAAGAGACACTGTCTTCTCTGCAAACAGAATTTCTTGTAAACAGACTTTTTTTTCCAATACCCCGACCAGGATGATTTCTGGGCTACATAAAGAAAGCAGGTAGAACTTTGCAATGTTTGAAACTTACAAGTACTAAAGAAAGGCTGTATGAAAGACCAGAAGTCAATGTTGCAAATGAAGAGCAGATGAGCTTCTTCAGTGAAAGGTCAAGCGAAAAAATCTCCCGTATTAATAAGAATGAAACATGACAAAAAGTAAGAGAAAAGCCAAAAGGCCTTATCTTTGGAATTACCCGCTATTGTGATTTAATTTCAATTAATGGCATATGAGTATGCTTCTAGTCTCCAGTAAAACACAGGCTTGTCTCTAGTATAACTGAGTCATTTCCAAGCTGAGTACCTGCCACTAAATCTTTGGAAAGTCATTTGTTCTACTCTTTAAAAAAACCCCAATGACCAATTTAAGGTTTCAGACTCCCAAGCACAGGTGCTACTGAATATATCTTCGACATAATTACAGGTCTCTGAGAAGGCTGTGCTCCATCAACTGGATGACTTTGCACTGGCAGAATAGCAACTGCAAGCTTGAAACATAATCCTGTAAGTGGAATTTGAAACTCAAAAGACATCATATTGTTAGCTTGATTAAAATACTTTTTTGCTATGTTTTGCTGCATGGATGTATTGCAACGTATTAACTTAAAGTCAATATGAACAGCCTTTGACAATCAGATACATTCAGTCTCTTGGCAAATTTAGTTGACTGTGAAAGGCCTGTCTCTCCACTTACCCTTTTCATGTTGACTTACATCAGAGGTACAACATTTCTGTACAATGTTAGACAGAACACTTGATTGATGCTTTTCAAGAATTTGCACTGTACAATGATTATCCAAATAAGAACTACTCTCAAAGTGAATAGCCAAAGCAGTAAATTCTTTTCTTCTACTGTCCGGAAACACATAAATATATATTGCTGGTGGAGCTTCTTGTAATATACCTTGAAACAGCAAGCACTGAAACTGGGTGTACTCTACAGTGGACACAGCTGTCTCCACTCTACCAGCATAAAACAGAGGTTACAATAACTATGTCCAAAAGCAGGTATTTTTATATGGACACTCAGATCTTCCTGGGCTATACATTTATTTTCTATATTTTTTCATTATAATTGTAATTGTAGCAAAGCAAATACTGAGAGTAGAAGCCTTTGTATGTTATTTCTTCAGAAGTTTTCCTATGTTTACAGCACAGAAGAGAAGATTTAAATTTTGGCAGAATTAGAATTACTTGGATTTTTGTGTAAAGGTCCCTTAAAGAAGGGAGACAATAAAGATGGAAACTGAGTAAGGGAGCTGGGAATGATAGACCCTGCATCAGATACTCACTGAAATGGGAGATGCAGATTCCCAAGGCCAAGCCTGCTTGCTTTGGCTGTGCTGTGCTCCTGACACATACACCATTTGTTAACATAGCATGGGAATGGAGTGGGTGTATGGCTAAGGTGGTAGAGGAGATCTAGGAATGCCTTTGATCAGCTTGGCTTAGGCTTCCCAGAAGAAAAGAACAGCACTTTCCACTAGACTTGAAGATGCTGCACCCAGGACTGGACTCAGTCACTGACCATGCAGGTTGAGAAGGAACCAAGTGGTGCAATTCTTTGCTATCTCTTATAATCTAATAGGAAATATTCACTGTTCACAGTGTTTCAGAGCTAATGGCATATTAGCTTATCCACTCCTGTGAACCTGTGCATGGTGCAGCTAACCACATGAGGGGTAGAAGGAAAAGGAGATGAAACCCTTCATAACAGGTTGAATATCCTGAAAGCAGCATAGCAATGTCAGTTTGTTCACAAAATAATTCATCATCCTCAGGAAGTCACTCCTCATCTGTTTTGTCTATTTCTCATTGAATGCCAAGATGGTTGGAGACACTGTGTTCTATGTTTCATTACTCACTGCTGTTCAAGAAGCCTCAAGTTAATTCTTAAAGTAAATTTCTTTCCTGTTGTCATTTAAGCATTGAAAAAAATAATAAAAAGATCACTACATGCATGAATGGGTGCCCCATTGATAAACTTTTTTATTGTGTTTCTCCTTGCTCAGTCACAAAGAAGCAGGACATAACCATGGAAATAGATTAAGACTCCAGAGTTCTTGTTTTCATATGTTCTTTAATTTGATGTTGGTTATTCCTTTTCTTGTGAGGTGGGGCAGTCAACACCTTACATGGCACTGCCAGTTTTACTCAGCCTGAGTTTATAAGGACAAATTCCCAGGCTGGAGCTCAGCTGGAAGTACACTCAAGGTCTGTGAAACAGACCATGGCTGTAGATTCAGAAACCAAGCAATCCTGACAAGAAGACTCTACAATAATATAATTTTTTTTTTTCCTTTTTGATGACAAAAATGAATGGTCTTGAATGGTGAAGGAACTGACATTTTTTTTGAACACTATGACTCTTTCTAGAATTCTGGTATAAGTTTTCAGAAAATAAAAAAAATCAGTCTCTTTCTTGAGTGGGACTCAAATCAAACCCTGGTAGCAGGAGCTGGTACAAGAACTTACAGTATGCTGTAAGCCTGAAGAACCAGTGAAATTTTCCTTGGTGTAATAATATGTATATACAAAAGGATCAAACACTCCTTCCTCCCTTGCTGTTTTAAGATTAAATCAAGAAATAAAAACAAAAACAGAAGTAAAAATAAAGTAAGCATGTGGCTGTTAGGGTATTAAGAAACATCTTTGTTCATGGATAACACATCACACCTTTGGTATCACTGTACCCACTAAGTAACGGCACTTAAAGACAACTTCTCCTCACCTCCTCAGCACTGCTGTAAATTCAGGGGCAGTTTAGGTCATTTTATCTCTAGAAGACTAAACAGTCTGTTGTTATGGACAATACTGAAGCTCCCTGCTGTTATTTTAAGCATGGTGTTTCAGCAGCAGAACTGAAGACTACAGAAATGTCAGGATTCTTTAATCTTTTAATATTGTCTTTTTTGTGCCAGCCTCCAGCATTTTGGCTGCTAGGTCTAATATTTAAGTATTGTATGGGAGTAATAAAGCATTTGCAATGTGAAGAAACAGTGAAAAAATATCTGCTCTTCTCTCTAGGTCTTTATATAATACAGAAGTCCCTTCTAAAGAACTCAAATTTCTCACCCATGACTTCTTATGCACCCTAAGTAACTACTTGAGGTTTACCTGAATTGTTAATTTTGCTGTTTTTCATTACTTGAAATAGTTCTGTCCTTCTCTGGGTTATGTGGACATGCAAAGATTTGCTCCTAAACTATTCAAGCTACAAATTAGAACTGTGTTACCTAGTACCTTGATTTTCAGATGGGGATTGCTGAATTAGACTACCATGAATTAGGCAGTCTAGAGAGCTGAGTTGTTTGGGTTTTTTAGTTCACCACCTATCATGTCAGCTTTCTTACACTGGTAGAAAATCACAATTCTCACCTGCTCTGAATATCCTCTCACCACCTGTCTCTGCTTTAGATTGGTTTCTCCATCAAGGCCTACAGTTTCAATATAACAGATCCCATCTGTGTCACTAGAATACAACAGCACCATGTCAGCAGGAATGACTTCATTACGTGAAAGCCGGACGAAGTCCCCAACATTGACATTTTTCCAGCACTCATCTATGTATTTCTTCTCTTTCCTGGAATACACAGAAGAACAGTGACTTTTTACAAATGCATAAGCTGAAACTGAAAAAAACCTACAGGTGCTATTTGTGATGGCTACTGCAACACATCAAAAGTGACATTTTCCAAAATACTTGTTTTCCCACATGGAAACAGAGCATGCAAGAAAGAAAAAAAAAAATCACTATACTTCCTTTATCTTTGTATTTTACATCTTGGAATATCCTTTTATGACAAGTATAGAAGAAAAAAAAATTACGTGGGCAGCACTGATATACACTTAGAGAAGGTTTTTGATGGTTAATTTAGAGTATGATAAGTTTGCATTCCTGTCTTTTTATTACCCATGATAATAACTGCCTAGCAGACTCGCCACCAGCAGACTCCCTGCCTGACTTGCACCCACAGTGTGCAACATTGCAGTCCTGCATGGTGGGGCACTAGAAAACTATCTTGCTCTGTTTGGGGAAATACTATCACACTATGAGTGCAACATGATGCCATTTCAATTTCCACGAGGAATTAAAATTACACCTTTAAAACAAATGCTTTGCACAACAATGCTTAACTAGTCAAAGTACCTTGGTTAATACAGTACAAATACAAGCATGAACTCATCTGCCTCAAAGCAAATTTTTTTCTTGCAGATTTTACACTAATTTGATAACCATTTAACAAAATCAGTGATTGAATCTCAACTAGTCCCTGAGTGAACTTATCTAAATAACCCTGATTTGAGCAGGGGTTAACACTAAATGATTTCACAGACCTTTTCGAAATTACATTATTATATGCTTCTTTAAGTATCCAGAAGGTAACCAAAAGAGTTATCACCAATTTTTTCACATGATAGTCATAATAAAATAACAACAATAAACCACAAAGACTGTCTCTTACCTGCTATATACTTTGGTTACTAAGTTGTTCATCTGTTTATCCATTTTGTACCTTGAGTAATCTTCCAGACCATCCTTCACTGCAATAATTGTCAGAACCCCTACCAGAGGTAGCATTGTAATTTCTTTTTGGAAAGCTTCAACCAGAGGAATCCAATTTAGGACAACTAGAAATAGGAAATACAAATTGGCAACTCTGAAACAAAGAGAAAACACAGTATTTAGCTGTGCTAGTAGACAACGATTCTTCTCTCTCCACTCCATGCTATACAAACATATAAGTTATCAGTGATTTATCTTTACTTCACCTGCAATTGAAGGAATAGCTATCCAGAACTGTCTTTTTACTCTCCAGTCAAAAGATTACTTAGCAACTCACACTTTCAAATTTCCAGGTTCTTTAAACTTAGTTTTATCATATCTTAGGAAAGAGGACATGTTTTAAAAACAAAGCCTCCCTGCGAAGCTTGACAGATCAGCAATTCTCCAAGCAGAAGAAAGATGAAAAAAATTGGCAAGAGAGAAAGACATGAAGGAAGGGAAAAAGGTATTTGCAGGAAATAAGCTGAAAATCCTACTGCTGATTGGTGTGTGGCAGCTCCAAGAGCAAGGAATAGTTCAATAGTTCAAAGAACAGAACAAGCGGAAAGTATGTAAGCTAAGGAGAAAAGGATTAGCTCAACAATGATGATACTCAAGAAACTTTGGCCTTATAACATGTATTTTTTCAGAAATGATAAGTCGGTGGGAGGAATAATTTTTTTAATATATAGTAACACATACAAATATTTAAATAGAAGGATTCATCTTTGGAAGAATTACCACAATCAAAAAGGAGTTCCTTACCTGTGAAATTGTTCAAATAAATTCCGTGGTAAAAAATTCAATAAAGTATACCTAGTAGTCCGTATTTTGTTGTTCATGTACAGTTTTGATACTTTTTCATACTCTTCTTTAAAATGTCCCAAACAGGGTATCACTACCCTATGTTTGCCAGTAGTTTTTGATGATTGACAGGACTTGCTACTTGAAATGTTGTTGCTGCATTCTCTGCCCTCTGTTGATATCAGTCGCTGCCAGTGGTATTGGGCCCAGCGGATGGGATCTGCCATTGCACCTGAAACACTTTATAGTCCAAGGAGTGTCATCCCTCTAGAAACGTTGGAAAATACATCAAGTTACACAACAATTCTGCAAAGGCTTTTCAACAAAAAGTCAGAGCTACAGTTTTGAATAAGCCTAAGGAAAAAAGTAATTTTCATAATGAACACAACACAGACTGTTAATAGGTCATGTAAGGTCAGGAACTTCTGCTTCAAAAATTTAATTTATCTGAATTTCATCAAACCTTTCAGGATCCTATAATTTGACTACTCTGTTTAAAATTCACAATATTTTTGTAATAGCAGCCCACCCACCTGTTTCTCATGCTGTAGCATGGTGCAGAAAGGCAGACAAGCTGCAAATTCTGCAGAGAACAGCATTTTGAAAGGAATCCTCATCTCAGACACTGCAGTCCATGCTGATGGTCAACAAACCTTCTTAAACTTAGAAGTCAACAATCTAGCAATATGCATCTGAATACAGCCTTAGACATGAAGTGAGGAATTGCCAGTGAAAGGCTCTAAGTAGCTGTCATCAACAAAACTTCTTCCAGTAAACCAGTAGGAGGTTTGAGAACTTTTAATTGACAGAGGATGAATAAATTTCATGTCAATGCTTCTCATTTATCCACCTAGCTAAGCTCTAGCATTCTACCCAGGAATTTGTTTTCCTACAGAAAGCCAAAGTTCATAGCTACAGGCAATACTCACAACTATACATGTTGCTCACTTTATCAAATCACCAAATGTAGTCAGAAATGGCCTCTTGCACAAACCATGCTTTAGGGAAGCTCAAAAGTGCTGGGTTTTATAAGGAAGTTTTTTACAATTTGAAAGTTTTAATGGTTGCTACATTTCTTGTATTACTTCTTTCATAGAACAGTTCATCGTATATTTGTTTAAAACTATATATTGCATGAGCCCCAAATCATCAGTACTTCTCGCATGAGGTTACCTTCCTTCCATCTGATATCTTACTAACTGCAGAAAATCTAGCAAAATTTCTGACTAAATCCTCTTCCTAAATTCCTGCACAAAAGCTGCTTCTAAAACTTGCTGGATCCTCCTAAAAGAAATCTCTTTACAACAGACTCTGTGGTTATCCTGACTTTGGTTTCAATCAATTCAAGCTCCTGTTCATGTGGTACTCTTCTACTGAGAAACGCCACTCTGTCCTGCTCAGATTCCTCCAGAATGTTGCTTTACATAGTAATTTTCCAAACTATCAATTTGACAATTTTATCTAGACTATCTTCTCTCACATATCTTCCTTGATTCTTCTATTACAACTGCAGAATTCTTGACACATGAGCACAATGCTCTCACCAGGTCCTCTAAAAATTGTGTACTATTCGTACCTCCACATCAGCCCATTCTGTTCTGAAAAAGAAGATTCTCCAAACTTCCTAGAAAGCCTGGATGTCTGATTCACTACCCCACAGCTAGAAAGCTTTTCTTTAATGTTTATCTGACCTCCTCATCGACTTAATCCACCATTAGATGTGGATAGCTATTGACTGTCATGGTGTCTTGGAAGACTGTAACCATGTACATGAAAATCATGTTCTTTAGAAACCTGAACATGAGGGAGAGAAAAAAAAAAAACAACCCTCTATATAGCATTTCCTCTCAGCAACCCCTGGCAGTACCCTACTGTTCTTCCAAGGCCCTTCCGCAGTGTTCCCCTAGACAACATAAGAGAACAGTCTGAGGAAAAGACTTTCCTTTTTTCTCAGTCCTAAACTTTGTGGACCCAGTAATTATCAGACTACCAAAGGTTGCAAGGGAATGTAGCTATGTCTGTGACTTCTTAGAGAAGCAAGAAAGTAGAGGTTGTGAAGATTTTCTAAAATCCCCTTATCTTCACAGAAAGTGGCGTCTTCTATCTTTGCTTCCTCTAACCCTACTGCCCGGGAGACAGTTCCCAGAGGGACTGCCCTTTGCAGAGAGGTTATTTACTATCCCATTTTAGTCAGGGTCAGCCTTTCCTCTAGAAACAGGAACTGACATTTAGAAGCAGCTACTTCACACCAATGAATCACTTTAAATGTATGGCTACCATACAGTCATACATATGAACATTGATCTGTACAAATGTGAAAGAGATGCTTCAGTTAATTTACACTGAGCCTGGGAATAAGTCTAAAGCTTGAAAGATCTTCAGAAATGTTTACAGACTGCAGAACGTACTGCTAGTGGAGTCCATACATGACTATGCAGATTTCAATACACCTAGAGCTCCCAAACCCCCAAATTAACACGGACCCATCTATTAAAGTCAGGACAAATTAAAGAACAAAGTACTGGAAATTAGAATTTTTAAACAAGACTGGCTGAAAATAAGTTTTTTCCCTGTAATCACAAATTTTGGCAGTTTAACAATTAAAAACCCCCACACTTCTGGATTTTGGATGGCATCCTTAAGGCTTGGCCATTTTGAGGAAAAAATTCTCCTTAACTGTCTCTGCTGTGACAAAACAGTAATTGTACAAACAAATTTTATACAATGAGAGGCCTTTTCAAATAAACATTTGCTTTGCCTAAAAATATGCTGGATTATCAAAGAGAGTTTTAACATGATTTCTTCTGTTAAATTTATCAGACTCCTTCAACCTTTCATCTTTAGCATGACTCATACAGGGTGTGTTAATTAACCACAATTTTACCCAATAATCTGACACATCTCTACATACTGTTACAGTGTACAATGACATAGCAGCAAACTTAAGCGAGTAAATGCCAGGAAATCTCACAAGATGCCACCAGTCAGATATTTGAGAGCACATTACATTTGTAGTGAAAATCGTGTTTGTTTTTGTAAGACCAGGCAAACAAACATCTGATACTGATGAAGAAGGAACGAACTTTCTTAAATCTCCCAGGGCTAATGGGAATGCAAAAGCTTTTAATAGTAGATCCTGTTCATTCAGTGAAAATAATATAGGCAAAATAACATATACAACTTTCAAAACCTTCTAAATCTAAGTCTTTTTGGTTTACATAGTCTTTTATCTTTTCTAGCATTTGATACCCAGTGACCACTATTTATAAAAAATAAAGCAGCTGGGGAAAGCAGGGAAGAAGAGCATGGGACATTTTAAAATGACAGCACGTTAAGATGGAATTCTTCACCACTGGATGAGGAGCTAATAGTTTAAACTGAATATGCAAAGTTGCTGAAGAGCAGTCACCCTTCACCACATAAATGTCCTGATTCCTGACACGGATCCAAAACCACTGCCACACCCTTCCTCAGAGAAGCAGAGCTTAAAAAGGAACAGGAAACATCAGATTCAGGTCCACGCACTGTATATTTTGTCAGTATCTCCAGTATTCTAATGTAACTACTTCTAACAAAACTGAAGATTGTAGGGATGAGAAACAGCTATACAAACCCACCACACTGGAAGCACTGTATGAGAAATAAGTAATCTATGATCAGAGAGGTGAATCAGACAATTAACAGTCATCTTGGGAAAAAAGTACCTGGATGTCATACTCTGCCGTAATACCCTCTGACTTACCTTGGATTTGACTGAGCTACTATTTTGCAAATGATTTTTTTTCCCAATCATTTGCATCACCATATTAAAATAGCACTTTTGAGGTTTCAAACTTCAGAAACCTCTTTTGAATTTCTTAACTCTTCTGAGTAATTTTATTCTTCTTCCTCATTAAATTTGGTTCATAAAGTATTGAACACATTTTCTGTAGTCAGGAGTTTCATCAGCTTCACATTAAATATTTTAAAGTATGAAGTACAAAGATCAAGTAAAAGCTATTTTAAACAATTTTCTAAGAAATCCATTCCCTCTCTTGTCATGTTATTTTTCATAGCCAAGTCTTGAGTTCCCCAGCTAATGTGAACTTAGAGTAGTAATACAAAACAGCAGAGATTTCTTAAAATGCTGGTAAATGATCCACAAGATGAGTTACTTTGAAGGGCTATTTTTAGAATTTAATTTCCAGAAGTATGTTTATGTTTAAAACCTCCAAGAATAATGTTCATGTACTTGAAAACACGAAGCCTAAATGATCCCATGCTTAGGTTTGAGGACAGCCTCACACAAGCTAGCTTATCTTCATTTTCACACTATACACTATTCAAGTGAACACTCTTGATCTTGCTAAATGGAAACAGCTGATACAGAGGCAATTCAGTTTGTCTTACACTCAAAAAGGGAAGCTCTTGTAGTAAGCTTAATGACATAATGATAATGATGAAATGGGAAGGGAATTATATGACAATGAATTTATTTGCTTTCTTGCTTTTTTTCTACTCCAGTTCCTTCATGTGCTCTGATTCTTTCCTATTCTTATAAAGCACTTTGAGATATGAAACACTGGAGGGAGTAGATATGGTTAACAGGAAATAGCTGGCTGTCATACCTTTGTTAAAGCAAGAAACAACAGCATCATTTTTACCACAGGACAGATCAACACTCTACTCTCTCCATGTCTGACCATCCTGTATCACAATAAAAATAGGCTTTGAGAACCCTCTACTAATGGTAATGCTAAGAAAACCCCTACTTTTAAATGGTCTGTACCCTGGAAGAAGGGACTTGCATCATAAAGCCCCGTGTAAGCATTCTCTTGTATGTGCATTTCATGTCCGTAAGTCGTTTTCTTTTCCTATCACTTCCACCGTCTCTTGTAAATTATGCCAGCTTCCAGTTCTGTGAACTACCACCTACATATCTGCATTCAAGCCTTTGCTCCTAGCTTTCCAGGTGGGGGATGGAGCTGACACTAAAAATTCCTTAGTTCCAGTTATATTATTGGTAGCCTTTGGCAAATCACTTAGCGATCGCTGATCTCTCTCATACTAGATAATTTTTTAAGGTCATCAGCGAAAGAGATGTGTAGATAATTTAGCCTATGTTTATCCTGCTCTGGAATTGCACCTTACTATTTATTATGTTGTGGTCATTTGCTCACATGTCATGTGAAGTACCTTACCATTTACCCTGGATTCTCCTAACCACTTCCTCCTTTCTGACAACATCCTTCTCTTTTGCTGTGATCTTCAAATAATTAGTCCTCACTTTTCTTTCAGAAAATTCTATGTTAAATGAACTTGGTAAATGACATATTTGACAAGAACGTTCCCCAGACCTTTGACACACGCATACTTATGGTGCGTGTCTCTATCCTGTTCCTTCTCAGGCAGTGTGCAGTAGGCCTTCCTCTGGGCTAGTTTCCAGTAGGAAGTAATAAATCAATTCTTGGCAAACAGAAATGCAATTAAAAATAATTCATTATCTTACCTGAAAAATTTCTACAGCACCTAAAGGGGAAGCAACTCAGACAAAGAATCTCCCCAACGACATCTTTTTCTTTCCTCCCCACACGAATATATCAGGATGTTCGGCAGGTCTGAGGTTCTGGGTGATGTGGGAATATAAAAAATGCCATCCTAGTTGGAGGTCACCCTACACAACACTAGGGAAGAGTGGATCATCCCCAAGCCACACAGAAGTCCCATTTAAACCTCTTAGCAAGTGTTACTGCGCAAGTTCACTAGCACTTTTTGTCACTACACTGAGAGAATTATACAGGCTAAATGTTATAAACTCCTAATCATCTTTTAAAACTCAGAAGGTAGCAGATAATGAAGACACTTCAGAGAACCAGGGCCCGAAGATTAAATTACACTCTGAAGAACAAATACTTCTTTTCTCCTAAGGTTTGCTAGTTTCTCTGTAACATGCAATTTCACAAATTTGTCACATGCTTGCAAGACAATATGAAATTTGCTGAGACATTCTAATATGCCAAATAGATCTGGCTAAGAGATTTTTACTGTCAATTTATGGGACAAACAGGCAAAAACCTGCAGTAATCAAAACTTCAATTTGAGAAAATGATGTGACCATTTGCAACCATATATTCTGAGATATATTTATAAAAGAGATGTAAGAATTCTTGAAGTAAGAGTGGAAAACAGATGTTAGTATGAAAAATCAATTGCTGTGGTGCTATTTCGCCATGCACTCCTACCTACAAAGTCTAATTTAGCATGGGAAACACTGAAAACTTGCAAGCCTTGAAAAGCCTTAGATCTTAGAAAGGAAATTTCTTGGCTATGAGTACATTAAGCCAGCCATCAACAGCTCTTCACAAATGAAAAACAACCAGCAGGATGCATTAAAACCCAAGAAGTGCCAAGGCCCTGACACAAGAATGGATGCAAGAAAATTTAATAGTAAAGCATGCAGTAATACTGGTAAACATAATACAGTGTGGGAGCAGAATTTAAAAGCAGAAAATCCCCTTCATCTTGGGCAGTTATTTAGGATGCCAAACAGATCTTGTACCTATAGACACAACCAAACCATACACTAGCAAATTTTAGATTTAAATTTCAGATTAAATAGTTTCAAAATAAAACCAAAGACTCCTGGAGAGTATCATCTGTGAAAATATTTTACATGCTTTTCTCCATCAGAAAAGTTCTGCTTTATGCCCTGTTCTCATGTGTCACATTGGTCTCAAAACTGTAACCCAAAACCTTACAGTTTAAGTCTTACTCTTTTATGACTGTATTTCCACACAGGGGTATCTTTAGCTTATGGCAGCATTTAGTCACTATAGATGCTTTGCTATGTGTGAAATTCACATGAGTTTCACAGTAAGACTAAGGTGTGGGGCCATGTTAATAATTTAATACTGGTGTTCATGTAATGCAGAAGAATGTGATTTTTTTTTTTTTTTTTTTTTGGTAGCCATGTACACTCCCTATGCTACCATAAATACTTTTAAGAAAAATGGATCCCTATTGGCAGTATTGCTGGTTTTTAAAGAGCCAAAACTCTATTGCGTAGATAAGGTCTAGCATACTCATTGAAATTTATACTGAAAGTACCTATTACAGCAAGAAACTGTACTTGAGTTCCTAAAATCCTAGATTAGGTCTCTGAGTAGCTTTTTCTATTCTGGTTTTCTAAGACACCTACATTATCAGCTACTCAAAAGTTCCATAAATTCCCAAGGCATCTACTGAAGTTTTCAGGTCTTATGCTCTAGTGTTAGTAAATTTTCAACAAAACCAACTCTTGTACAACCTCAGGAAGACAATCAGATTTGCCACAGAGCAGTAAAATCTGCCTAGTGCTTGGGGATATATTGACAGGAATAACCTGTGAATCCACTTTAACAACTAGAGACTTCCTGTAAGACTATAAAATATGACTCTTGAGATGTTATTTCAAACCTGAAAGTGAGAAGTAACCTACAGCAATTGAGGCCTCAAATACAAATGTGTATCTTTAAAGGTTTTATTAATAAAAATTAAGCCAAAATATATAGAAGTCTAAAAATAAAATATGCAAGGAATAAAGACTGCTGAAATTCTGATCCTAGTAACCCCAAAACTATCTAAGACACTAGAGAATCACTGCTGTAAGTAGCTGAAGTGAGTTAAAAGTTAATGTACAGAACTGCTCTCACTTCTACCTTCCACTCCTGTCTTAGTCAACTCCTTCATAACGAGTCTGGTACTTACTGAACCTGGTTCTCACTGATCTGCAAGACCTTTTACTAACTCAAAGACAATAACACCACTGGATTTCCCAATCCATCATTACAGCTGTTAAAGTACTCATGTTGGCACAAGCAAGGTGGGACAGGAATGACTGATTAGAGAGTATCTTTGAGTACTCATGTAGAGCCCTTACTCCCAATTTCAGTCTAGTTTTCATTAAAAACATATATCAGCTCTGGTTATTGCCTCTGAAATTCAGATCATCCAGAGAGGTGGCAATTAACAAAAGAATGTGATCTTTGCCTGTCAGTCCTACCTTTTGCTCCTGTAAACAGTAAGAGCCCACACACTAACTGTAAAAATTCAGTCTAAAACACTGGCTTCAGAGCAGCTTTGGAGACACACAGAAGAGCTAAGTGAATTCAATTCCATTCCAATCCCAGAAAAACCACTTAGTACCCTCTCTGCTGGAAACCACCGTTAATGAAAATAAGAATAATGACAATTTTGTTAACTTTTGGTGATGATATGAAGACAAGCATGTTTTTAAACAAAAGTTTTCTCAACATTATGGCCGTTGGTGAGATATGAATACCTTGTAAGTACTGATTTGTAAGTATTAATAGTAAATTTGATATTAGAAGTATATTTTTCTTCAGTAGCTGTCTTTCTGACAAGAACTTGGATTATTCTTTCCCATCTTTGTGAATACTCTTCATAATTAAGTCCAGTAACTATTGCTGTGATCCAATCCTATAAGTGAAAATGTGCACTCTGCACCCCTCCGTACTTTCCTGAAGTTTCAGGAATTTCCCTACGACTTATATGGACTTAAATCCACTCCCTTTCCATGAATCTGTAAAGCAGCAAAAAGCTGACCCCTCAGTCACCACCGCGAACTATGAAAACAAAGACTTTTGTTTCTGGAGTCAAAGTCGAGGAGATTAACATAATCAGTGGCGGGGCGGGGGGGGGGGGGGGGGGGGGAGGGCGGTATGCGGAGGTCGGTCGTGGCCCAGGGGACATTTCAAAACATAAACCCACAAATGGCCCTTTATCACCGCCCCCCATGTCCCAGCCACGGCCGAGTCTGGCCGGGGCCGCTCCGGTGCCGGCAGCGCTGCCCCCGCCAGTCGCTGCTCCGGCAAACGCCGCCGGCGGGCGGGCTGAGGGCACCTCCCCCGCCGCCGCCGCTTCCGCGTTTCCCCCGCCTCGTCCCGGTCCCGAATCCCGGCACCGCTGTCCTCCCGCACCTCCATCCACGCACCCGACCCCGCGGGCGAGCTGCGCCCCTGAAACCGCTCCGCACTTACCGACCGAGCCGCGCACATCCCCGGGGAATGGCCTCGCACCCGCCCCGCCCCGCCGGGGCTGCCCGGCCCCCGCCGCCTCCGCCCCACCGCCCCTCACCTGCCCACGCCGGCCTTTGCCCGCTCGTTCCTTTCGCCCCTTTCCCGCCCTGATCCTTCTCCCCCGAGGAGTGTCTGTGGCGGGACCCGCCGGCCCGAGCTGCGGACCCTTCCAAAGAACCCTTCCGAAAGGGTCCCTTCCTAAAGCGGCTCCACCTCGCACCCCACGGCTCTGGCTGAGGGAGCTTTGCCCGCTGCCGGAGAGACCATGACGCTTAGTTAGTTGTTTAAGGTTTGTTTTTTCTTTGCCTTAAGGCCTCGGCAGATGGAGTTTGGGGTAGGAGTATGACTGTCACAGAACCCGACACCCTTGACAGCTTGTAAGGGAAACTGATGTTCCTAATATTTTACAGTCATTTACAACACTGAAGGCAGCTTGGCTTGTCTAAACATCAGGTTTTCTAGCCACTGGGCTAATCGAGGTTAGCAAACGCTTCCTCTTGTTTTCTAGGAAGTTATCCTCTGGCTATTGAGAAACTGCCCAAATTGCCTTAAGCAAATCACTGCCATCAGGAACCTCCTTGAGTTTTTTCATCAATAACCTTGTGAAGTCCCGCATTGTCCTTTTTGATCTTACTTTCTTCCAGGTCACTCTTGAAGGCTGCCTTTTAAAATGAGATCACATGGCCTTTTACATGAAAGTGAGAGGATTCCTGATTCAAGACCATCTTCTGCTGAAAAACAAAGAAGAAGAAAAAAATAATCCTCCAGGAAATTTTTGCAGATCTCTTGGTCCCTATTGAAATAGGCTGGGGTTACCAGTTCTTGTCCAGTGTCAGCAATGAATTCCTAACAGAGAGCTAGGAGGGCTGTACTGACCAGTGGTATTTGGTTGTGTTCTCCTTCCCATTTCTCTGCAAGGTGTTGTTTTCCACTTTTCCTGCATTCTAGCATGCCCTGCACCCCTGACCACACACTGAAAACAATTTGGTTATGTTCAGTGAACAGCTGCTGATGGTCTGTTCTTTGGAGCGCCCATGTGGCTAGTAGAAATTTCAAAACATATTGGCATGTCAGATGGAATAAAAATTCGACATGAAGAAAGTCTGTAACAACTACCTTGAAATTACATAGGTTCTTCTTCTTGGCAGAAAAAGATGGGTTCAGTTTCTTTGCAGGATCTACCACCTTTGCTGGCTCAAGCGCTGCAGGGAAAAGCAATCAGCTCTGGGGAGGGCAGAGCAAGCTGCTACAAGACACAGGGTGGTAGTAGGCTTTGCCAAAACCCAGTTACTTTAAAGTGATTCATTTGGTTAACATTGGTTTATTGGAACATTGAAGTTGTCAGAGATGTTTGACAAAGAAGAGAATATCACACAGTTTATCACCAACCACAGTTACTGTAATCCCATTGTAGCTGTAAATAATTCATATGCAGAGTCTTACATTTCCCATTTATGTTTTTTCATGCATGACAGTCCATTCTGTAAGTCTACAACTATGAAAGGCATTATTTTGTTTCCCTTGTTTGCACAGCAGTGACAATTGCCTCAATTAGGCCTCTACATCAGTGCATGCAAAAATACCTGACCTCACCGTAAATGAGCTACCCTGGCTGCCAGCAAGAGCACAGCTGCCTTAGTGCAGAACTCTGTGCACTTTAATTAGATGTGTTGAAGCAGAGCATGTGAGCTGTTTGGAGAGGTAAGGCTGATCAGGTGAGTGGGAGGCATTGCTGACTCCTGACTTGGCCATTACATACACATTTGCAATTTATCCTTCCGTACAATTGTCCAGTAGTATGAATGGTCTTGATCCCAAGCATGCAAAGCAACCATCCAGCATGTCTGAAGTGTAATTAAGCTGTCCTCTCCCAGGTATCCTGTGGAAGAATAAAAAGATCATAGTCACCAGAGATAGTGTTTGATTGAGAAATCTCACTGATAGCTTTTCTGTGTGGAGCTAATAACACTGAACAACCTCCACACAGATATATCCTTTTTATGTTTCCCCAGAGATCTGCAAGTGACGATTTGAAGGCAAGCATGTTTTTAAATTGGAAGTTTCTCAACACTGGTCATTGATGAGATGTGAATGTCCTGTAAGTATTGCTTTGTAACTACTAAAATAATTTTGATGTTAGAAGTGCATTTTTCTTCAGTAGATGTATTTCTGATAAGAACACAGATCATTCTTTTCTATCTTTGTGAATACTTTTCATAAGTAAATCCAGTAAGTATTATGGTGGTCCAACCCTCTAAGTGACCATGTGTGGTCTGCACCCCTCCACACTTTACTGAAGTTTCAGGAATTTCCCTGACTTATATGGACTTAAGTCCAACGACACAAGAGTTGTTGATGACTCCAAAAAACAGTCACAGATTTTTTTTTTGTATTTCAAACCCTCTATCTGTTCATGGCTGCAATACCTCTGCAAGTACAAGCATGAACAACTCAGCCTGCTGTGCTCATACTGGCACTGTTTGGGACACATGAAGGAGAGGAACTCGTGAACTGCCAACTAAACATGTTGGCAGACTGAAAACTTTCCTATGAAGACTTGAAAGGAAGAGGGAAATTTGCCATAGCATGCTATCAAACATTTCCCAGAGCACCTCAAGTTAATGGATGTGAAAATCTGGGTATGATTCTTCTCTGGGAGAATCTCTTCCCCAAAGGAGAATCATACCCAGTGATAATTCCAGTGCCAAATCCACATAAACAGCAGTGCCAGTGGGGATTTGGGGCTGTAGACATAAATGGTTATCATTACAGCAGTGTGGATGCTCCCACATCAGCTTAGTGCATTCATATGAGGTCAGTGGATGTACTTGCGAGATCCAGTGTATATTTACAGGTAAATAGTGAAATATTATGATACTCACTCCAGTTCAAATACATTTGAAGATGTGGTGACATATTAATAATAACTTATAGCCAGAAAGGGAATTGATTATTGCCCAGTAAATTCACAATGTTTTACTTCCTTAGCTCTGCAGTAAACCCAAATAGTTTAACTGGAGCAGATATTTCACAAGAAAAACCCTTGAATTTTAAATTACATCGAATTATTGTTTACCAGATCATTGGCTGGTAAATATGTGTTTAGAGTCCTAAGCAATGCTGCCAGTACAAATAAAAGCAGTCTGTTGTGCTTATCACTAAGGTAATTTCTTACAAAATCTTCAGATATATTTCCTGGCAGGACCTCTGGAAGGCAGACACACAGTGAACAAAGAGCTGTTTATCTGCTCTAGTTTGTGTGTGGGCATAGCCTTTATTTACCACACACTGTCTATATCTGTACTGGTCTATTGATTTCCTCGTGAGGAGATTTTTTTTTTTTTTTACTGGAGTGAGCATTTTATAAATAGTCATGAATTTTCCTTCACTGCTCCCTGTGAGACAAGAAGGGGGGTTATTACTACTTTCAGGTTACAAATAAAAAATTGAAATGAGGGAGAATAAACATGAAAGTCTTTGTTAGTGAATCTGAATCAACATGCTCAGTTTAAAAGATCGATCATTTGTTTTAATATTTTATCATACAACATATATTCTTTGTAAATTATGTAATTTTGAAATTTTGAGGGAGGTGGAGTTGTATGTAAATATTATCGTGGGAACTTTCCTGAAAGGCATTTTCAGGGTCATTAAATCCTTGTAATTGCAAGCATGCCATACAATCTTTTTCATAAACTGACTGAATTTTTCTAAAACTAGTTAGGTATTTTTGCTCATATTACTGTACTAAAAATATTTTCCCCCAGAGTATGGTAGCTGTGAGATTTAAGAATTATCTTGTAGCTTCTAAACTCAATTTCAAACCCATTTGCTCATATACTAGCAGTGACCACTGCTTCCATTAAATAATTCTTTTTGTTTCTGGTGCTTAACAATCCACCTTTGTTTCGCTAAAGTAAACCAGATAAGAATGAATCATATCAAACTGATTATAAGTGAAGGCTAACTAAATTTGGAATAAAAGTGTCCAGCCAAAGGTGTAATGCAGTTTAACAATCCATTCAGACCTTAGTTAATGTTGGATAAATTGCTGTGACATAGCTTGTGTAGACAAGTTTTAAGGGAATAACTGACTAGTATTCACTCATGTAATCCTCATGCTTTGCCTGTGATTTATACCATCAAGTTTAAGCAGCTGCAGAATGGACGGAATCAGGAAGCTGGCATTAGATGCCAGCTCTGGAGAGCAGTTATTTGCAGCCAGTAGCAGTTATTATTAGGTTATTATTAGGCATTAATATATTAGGCATATATTAGTTATTATTAGGCATAGGACTTACTGATTGTCACTCACTGTGTTTTGGCATTCCATCCTGAAAGCCACTAAGATGATGAGACTTTTTGTTCTTGAGATTTTCATTCTATTTTCCATTCTGCAGAAAGTAATTATCAGCTGGAATTTAACAAGGAATCTGAAAGTCTTTCACTTTTAAGAGGCTCTGAATTAAAAAGACAAGCAGAAAGTAATTTTGAATGAGATATTGTCAGCTTACTGCATCAGGAATTTACCTCTTATCCTGACATTTTTACTTTATCCAATAGAGAAGCCGAGTCGGTAATCTATGGGGAGATGCCAGCTTCTAACAATCTATATTCACTCCCTGTGAATTAACACAGGCCCACTGAATAAGAAGACACAAAACTAATCCTAAAAAAGGGAACACCATCTAATGTTGATACTTGTGGACTGATGGAAAAGTGTGTATGATTGGAAAGTCGTTCTAGCTAAGTGGAATTGCACATAGGCAGATGCACTTTATTCCTTCTTTTCCTGTTTACTCTGATGAGGCAATTTCCCATGGCTAATCTTCAATCTAATCTACAGCTGTAAACTTGTCATTAGGTGGTTTACACTGTTACAGTTTTGTTGTGTGTCAAAACACTTTTGATATGTACTTATGATATATAATTATGTGCCTTCCTTTTCATTGTATATAGAAGCAAGTTGACTTGCTGAATTTTTCTGGTCCCCAAATAACCTTAATTCTACACTTTCTTTTTATCAAACCACTTTGTCAGCTAACAAAAGGACCCCAGTCAGAGATATCAAATGAAATATTTAGTAACTGTTACTTTTTTCTCTGTCTTTGCTTGTATAAAGTTATTGTCTGGGTTATAATATTTTTCAAGAGTTTTTTTTCCTATTAAATTTTTGTACAGTTTTTCTAACACAATTTTTGCTGGACAGTGACTCCAGCCTGCCAAACAATTTTTTTCAATACTCTAACTTAGCTAGTTATGTCACGATTACTATATCCATTTCTTGAACAAATAAAAATAATCCAGCAGATGGATAGGAAGATACCACTTAGACTTTTTGATACTCTCAGGTGTTTTTCACAAGGGAAAATCCAAGGCTGGTTTCCCATGAAATGGTTAATTTAAAGTTAGGAAAACTAGTATCAGATTAAAAGTGTCCACAAGACACCAAACTGACAAAATCTAATTTTTATGGTTCTTGTATATTTAAATATTTTTGAAGGTGAAACTTTGCCCCAGCAGACATTATATCTGATCATTTCACCTTCTAGATCCAATGTAAACCAAGATAAAGTATAAACAAATATAGACCAAGACTGAGACAAAGCACAGGTACAGCTTCAGCTAACTTGGAGGAAATGTTACCACATGGGTGTTTCTGATTCAGTTGGTGAGCCCAGTGCATCACAGATCCAAGAAGAATTAATGAAAAGCCATACACATGGTATGAGATTTATACTTCCACAGGTATTGCAGGTCAAGTTGAAATTTATGAGAAAGCTTAGTGTTTACTTGTAACCTGCACTATGCAACAATATTATACCAACTGCTCCTTGCTAGAACTTTAAGTAATATATTCCATTGTAAATAACATAAGGAAAAAACACGTCCCATTTTCAAATGAACAATTTATATTTTCTCCTTATTTTGTCCCTATAAGTAGAAGAACTATTTAAGAAAATCTAGGAAGATTAACATAATTGTAAATTTTCTGGTTTAAGTTGCTCAGTATTTCTCTAGAAATATTCTCCAAATTGTGAAATGAAAATTTCTTACAATTCTTTATTGTGTCACCAGGAAGAGCAAGTAAGTTATGTTTTCACAATGCAAACAAATTTTCTAGAGAGCTCTTCTCTAGAATTTGCTCCAGAGTGACTCTAAATAAAAGCAAATGGCAGCTACTTTATTGAATGTTAAAAATACCTCTCCTGATGCAATAACATCAATCCATTGAAAACTTGGTGTGTGCAAAATAGTAATCAAAATACCATTGTCACCTACATAATAAAATTCATTATTTTATTAATTATTCCTATATCAATTTTTACCATTAATTATTACAACAGCACACCCTATTTCTATGTAGCATTTTCCTATGTTCAAAATTCTTGCACTTGTGCATGCACTAGAGGGCTTCCAGACTTTTTCAGATGGCTGGTAGTGTTTTTTTGAAAATTAAAACTTTTTTTTTTTCTTTTTTGTACTGAGAGAAATTACACGTAGGCAAGCTGAGTTTGTATTGTATTTGATGTTTGTCTTATTGATCAGCAACTAAGCAAAAAAAAAAAAAATGTTTTAAAAGCTGGTAAATATGCAGAAGCTGTCCAGGACACTGACAACTGCTTCCAAAAATCTAGTTTTCAAATTAATACTTGTATAGTCAGTTAGCTTTGAGAGAAGTTGTCACTTTCATAGTATTTGTTTTGATACCTTTTAGAGAAGCCTATTAAATTGTTATTTCCCATGGAAAAGAAAGAGCAAGTAAGAAGTAGATATGTGAAAAGCTGCTCCATGGTGTATCATTTAGAGACCACAAAGCAGTCCAGAAAATCTAGCTAATACAATGTGCTGCCAAGCTGGACACAGACTGACAGGACTGAGAAAGACTTATAAATCACAAGGCCATTTTGTGAAGAATTCCTGGAGGGAAGTTGGCTGTGTTTACCCTGGAAGAGATTCAGTCAAAAAGCACTGCTCTGCCTTACTATGGATGTATCTGTAAAAACAATCTGCTTTTTCTTAGTCTGTCATAATTACTTCCTCTTTATATGCCCTTGGTTGAAACAACCTCTGTCAGCAGAAACAGAGTATTGGCATTGTAACTTTCAACAATTGCTGTTTCATTTAATTTCAAAATATGATGTCATAAAAAATAAATCCATTGTAGCTGTAATAGTAGCTCTCAACTCAGAGTGATAGAATAAATACAGACCATGAAATCATTGTGTAGATGAGATGTTTGTAGTGGGGTGTTTATTATTTTAGGAATACTTTCTCCCCACTGCTATTAAGATGTGTTAGTACAACTTGCTATGCAGCATATTCAAGCTTCTACTAATGTTTAAGGTTAAGAGTCACCATAATCTACCTACTGGGCATTTTGTTTTCTGTTTTATGATCCAAAGACTTTTGAAAAGCACCAACACATTCTTACCATTCATTATTAATACTGAAATCTTAAGGTTAGGTTTGGAGAAGCAAGGGAATATTTTTGCTTAGTTTTACTACATCTGCCCTAAAAGGGATAGCCAATTTTCTGTTGTTGTCATTTTGAATTCCAAATGTTACAATCATTAGACCTGAACATTCTGAGTGAAATTCCAGTCCTGATGTGTACCTGGTGTTCAGTTCACCTAGAATGAAGAAAGAGACATAGAAGGATAGAAATGGTGACAATAGATTTTTCCTTATAAGACGATATCAATAGAGAAGATAAAAATAAACTTTCTGCATGTTTCCTGAGCATGGGATAAGAAATAAAGGGTCTGAATTGTAGAAAGGAGAGTTAGGAGACTATTCATGTTCTTGTAGGATGGAAGATGAAGTTTCTCCCTCTCCAATCAAGGAAGCTTACGCAAAGAAGTGTGTCTTGGGAATGGGAGAGGAGAGGCAGGGTAGGTCTGTGAGTGCCCAGCTGCTTACAAAAGATGGTGACCAGTGGTACTCATGAGCAGTCCCAGCTACTGTCTCCAGTTTGTCTTCTGAGATGTTGTTTCAGTAGGTATATAGCTCAAGCCAACTACAGGCTCCTTGGAGTACATAGGATGTCACATTTCTGGTCTAAGCTATTCCTCTGCCTCTGTCCTGCAGAATACTGGGTGTGATACCAGCTCCTAGCTCTTCTGTTACCTTAGCCAGGCAGGTGTTGAAATGTACATAGTACAGATATTTTACAAACCTATGATATTAACTGATTTCAAGTAATAAGTACAATATTTTTTCCATGATACTTCCAATTATGCTTGGAGTGTTTCCAACAATAGCACTTCCTCGCTGAAGATCTTAAAAGTGTAGCAGAGCTCTTTTGAATGATCTCTTCAGTATGCTTCTGTCTGTGAAAGGCAGTACAGATTTCAGTGTATAAACTGTGTGACTCTAAGGTGGTGTTGAACCACAGGAATGTCGCTCGGAGCTATTGCTAGTTCTTCAGTACAGTCTGTGGGAAGGACAGAACTACTACAGAAAAGCAACAAGATGATTTTGAAATATCAGTGAGAAGTGAATTCAAGAACATTTCAGAAAGTTCTTCTTACATCTCTTACTGGAAAAAGGAGACACGATAGAGACACGTGTAAAGCTGTGGACACAGACTATATCCACAGTATGCATGACAGTACTCCTCTTGTCTCAGAGAGTGAATACATGAATATTATATTTACTGAATAGGGAAAGAACCAGAACTTCTCATGGTTTTGGGTGTTCGAAATTTACAAGTAATATTATTTGAGAAACAGATTTGTCATTTGGAAGGAATTATGATTATAGATTATGAAGAGCAAATAGGTGATAAAAGTATGTTATGCACATCAGTGTCATGTCCATTCAGCCTCACTATGAACATTGCTGGCTCATCAGAGTGTAAAAATTAAATAGAGATAGGTTATTTTCATTCTGCTTCAGCTGCAGCGTATCACTACGCCCGTGAATTATATGTAAGCTTCTACAAAAATTATCAAGATTCCTAGTTTAATAATTAAAGTGGTTCACTTATTGATATTCATGTGTCAACCAATTTCATCTAAGTATGGGCTACCAGAAGGAGTAGTTTTGTCTTACCCTCAGGCCCAACTACAAGGTCATTTCTGTCAGAAGTGGTGCTCTGTTCATGGTGGAAATCTAACCTATGAAAACAAAATGAATGAAAAAAAAAATTACTTTTCATCTACATCATCTGCAGTTTCATCCCTCAGCCCCAGATGCCCTAATGCTGGCATGAGGGTCAGGGAGAGGAAGCAGAGTGGCAACAGGGACTAGGGGACCAGTGGAACCTCCATTCTCCACAGCAACCCACATTTAACTAAGCATAATCTCGACTGCAGTCTCAGGGTTTCCACTGCATTTAAAAAATGCATTTAGTGTCCCCTTTGTGTTGGTAAAATACACAGTTACTTATTTATTTCTACTGACTTACCTGTTTAAGAGTTCCTTGTGGGACACTTATACTGGTGCTTGGATATTCTGTGCAACTGGATAACTTAGAGCAATGTAAAACTCTATGCTACTATATTAAAAACACATTATATGTATCAATTATTATATATAATAATATATAATTATTACTATATTGTTATGATAAAATGTATGTTACTGTAATATTAATAACCTCTGGTTATTAAGTTATTTCCCAATGTTTTAATAATTGCCATTCTTCTAAAACCAAGGGACAACAAATCTTAAAATGGGTTTAATTACTCCAGTTTAGTTTGTGGGTTATCTTTATAAGCAAATAAACCCCTCTACAAGTCATCTGCAATGTGGATAAAATAATGTAAAGTTCACCCAATAATTTTCTCTCATAAAATTGCTTGTTTCCTTGCTGCTCTGAAAGCCTTTCCCATATACTTACTGTTCTACAAGTATCCCTCCCTGATTTTGTGGTTATTTGAGAGCTTAACTTCAAGGGGTGGGGTGGGTAGTTACTGCTGAGGTACAGAAGCATGAAAACTAGGTATTTTTAAACGTTAAGACTTGATGGCGGATCCAAAAAATGCAGTTCCAAAAAGAGTCCAAACTGCCAAAGGCCAGTTTTATCTCCCCTACTTCACTGCAGTTGAACATGAGCTCCAAAACATGGATTTAGTTAACCCAGCTGTGGTTTCCTTGAGCAGTCTGACTTTGCTCCTCATGGGGCAATAGGCTGAATCAAAAATATTACTTTTAAACTACATATATGTGAAAAATTAAACCCGAAATTCTTTATTCTTCAGACTGGTAAAAAATTAGCTGCTTTGAAAATGTTCACTGGGATAGTGTCACATGGGGTGGAACTTTCATATCCTCTTCTATCTGTTCCTGTCTTCATGTGTTGCATCTTTGCTCTCTTCCATTTTTCACTTGTTTGAACTTTTCGACTGAGTGGGACGCTCACTACCTTTATCTTTATTTTGTAAATTATTTCATTGCAAATCAGGATCACCTTCGTGTTTCTCCTGTTGTCGCCGAGTTTAAATTGTTTGGAGCAGACGCTCCCCCTGGTGCTCTCTTATGTAGTGAGCAACGCAGTACAGTCGGGTAAGTTTCAGTTCTCTAACAAAGAAAATTCTAGGAGAATAAAGGAAATTATTATTGAAAATATATTTTTTTAAAATTTGTAATTTCATCTACTTCTTATTTAAACATCAGCTTTGAGTAATTTCTCCATAATAAAAATGAAGAATTTTTCGAGAAACGTCTCTTAGAAGTCTAATCTAGGAGCAGTAACAAACCCTGAGGAAAACGAGGGGAATTTGAAAGTTTTCAGTCAGAAAAACTTGAAGTCCGTTCTCCCCTCTGTGTTTCTTCTCCAAAACTCCCATGCACCACATCATCTCTAGGCCACATGACTGCCTGTGGAGAGGTTGTAGTGCAGACTGACTTATCCAGCTTGGGTTTTTTACAAAGACTTTCTATCCACCAGCTCGGACTTGCATCTGCTTTGGTATTCTTATGGCCCAGTGTTATACCTACACATGCATAACTGGTTGACTGTAAATAAGCCTTGTGATTTCAGTGAAATAAAATCTGCCTACAGGTGTAACAGCCTCTGTGCAGTTTTGTGACCTGCTGTGACTTGAATTCTTACAGGATTTCTCGTAAAAGTGATCAGGGCAATTTTGCTTCTTTGCATTCACATTCAATCAATTTGACACATGGAAAGGTCACTGCTAATGTAAAAAAACTGTTCCATAAACCTCCTCTACTGTCTGGCTAGGATTGAATTAACACTTTGATAAAGTATTAAAAAAAATGAACTCTTCATAATAAACACTGTACAAGCAGCACGGGCTTCTGCAGTCAGTGTTTCTCCTAGCTTCCTCAATTTGATTTAATATCACAAAAGATGTGGTGCCCGTTTTAAGTCTCGAGCTTCCTCTCTTGCCACCAAATTTAACCTGTTAAAAGAGTCAAAAAGCAAAGTTGCAAGACAGGCAGAATGCAAAGATAGCTTAAGTGTTATTGTATACAAAGGCTTGTAAACCGGGGCTGTTCCAGCCTCATCCGCCGTGCGCTGCCCCGAGCGCTCCGGGCGATGGCGGGGCCCGAACCGTGCCGGGCCAGGGCCGTGCTCGCACGTGCGCATGCGCCGCGCGGGCGGGGCGGTGACGCGCGGCCGGCCGGCCATGGCGCGGCTGCTGGAGAAGCTGCCGCCGGCGCGGGCGCTGCAGGTGGGCTCCCCGCAGCCCGGGCGGGCCGCGCTCCCCGCGGGCAGGCCGGGCTGCCGCCCTCCGGCACCTGGCGGGGAGGCAGGGCCCGCCGGCGGCGCGGGGCCGCCTGTCCGCCAGGCCGCAGTGCCGGAGGGTGGTGCTGTGGGAGAGTGGAGAGGCCCGCGGGCTGGGGAAGGCGCGGTTCGGGGTGCGCTGTGCAGCTGGCCCTGCCGGAGCACGGCCGGCTGAGGCCCTCTTTGACGCGGCCTCTCGGCAGCACTGCGGCTCTGCACACAGCTGTGGGGTCAAGGGTGAATCTCAGTCACGATGTGGTTTCTGTGGCCAGACCCCGCGGACTGCCTTTAACGGGAAAAGGGAGGACAATTCATATTCAGGGAGTACCTGTTCGGGGCTTTTTTTTTTTTTTTTTTTTTTTTTTTTTTTTTTTTTTTTTTTTTGTGCAGTCTGGGAGTACTGAGGCAGTTCCCAATGGAGGGAGGGTTGATAACTGAATTGCTTGATCAGTCTGATATCATGTATAGATTAACCATGAGAGAATTGTAAATTATGTATCACATCGTTTCAGTTCCTTCATAATGTGGTTGATGGCATCTGTGGCCGTGCGTATCCTCGATACCAGGATTATGGCAATGTTTGGAGTTTGTCAGAGTGGATGGAGGTTTTAGAAGAAACCGTGACTTACTTCAAAACTGCAGTTGGCAAAAATATGTCTCATGAAGAGGTAAGGGCTCATCACTGATTAGCCTTGACTTCGAGAAATCATGACTGGAGTGGTTAGTTTTGTCTTTTGTTTAATCCTAAAATATTTTTCTAGTATAATATTTGAATGGCAGTGGATTCAGCCTAAATAGGTAGAAGGTAAGCAGCATTTAGAGATACACTGCCAAGACTTCTACAACAAAAAGTGAAATAGATGCTGATCTTTGAATATTTTTCTGCTATCACATGATACTTGTTAAAATACTGGTTTAATTACTTAAATTGGTATTTTGAGTACTACCATATTAAATCTGTTTATATAATACTCCTTATTAGCAATAAAGCCAATTCACTTTCTTGTTTGGCTTTCTTTATTCATTAGTACTGCATTGAAGTGGTGTAAAATATTGACTGTGTGTAAATAAATTTCGGAAAAAAAGTCTGACTGTGAATGGAGGACCATGTGGTACAGGAACATTCCTATGAGTATGAACTTTGCAAAATCTTGTTCTGCTGTTAGAAATATTAATTCTCATCACTTGCATATTGCTTGTATTTTGACCACCTGCTAGCAGCTGGGTCAAAGAAAGAGTCCTATGTAGCCTTGTGAACCTCCCTACATCAGTATTTCTGTTTCAGCTGAGCTGATGTCTTTAGCCTCTTCCCTGATGCTTAGAAACTTGCAGACCTAAACCTGAGTTGTTTGGGGGTGTGATTTTCTTTTGATTTTAGGGTGGCATGTAAGAAGGCTGATAAAACCTCTGTTCTCTGTCGTCTTTTAATTTAAATGATTATTTTTTCTCTGTGTGTTTATGTGGTAAACACTGACTCTTAACTATCAAAGACAGAGCAGCCACAAAGGGCAGCTGTCAGCTTACATATTTTAGTTATTGCAGGTGGCATATGTTACTTCTGTGGTTCATAGTGCAAATAAACACGGGTTTTATTTTTATTTTTGTAGGCTGCTCAGCAGATAATTGAGTTAAATTCAGACTATCAAGAAGCAATCACAAAATGTCTGAAAGGTAGAAAGGAAGAAATCAGGAATGCCCTAGTAGAAAGTGTACATGCAATCTCCTCTGCCCAGCTGCAGGACTTTGACTGGCAGTTAAAGGTGAGAGTGTTGCCTTAATGTTGTTTGAAAGAAATGTTCTGCAACAGAGAAGTAACTTGATACAGTCCCACTAGGCCTGCTCCCTGTGCTAAATGGTTCAATTGTTATAGGTTTTACAAAAGCACATTAATAACTGATGTAAAAACACATCAAAGACTTGCCAGAAATTTGTATAAACTGCAAATGTAAATTTAAAAATTTGTTTTTCTCCTCCTTTCTTTTAGAGCTGCTAGGGAGACTTATGCTATTCAGGAACACCTGAGAGTTTTGTATGCTGTTATGATTTTGAGGCCTGAATAAGCAGTATTTTTTCTCAAAGGAAGAAGTATATGCTTAATTTTAAGATTAGATGACTGATTCAGCATATGTTTTCTTGACTTTCTTCAAATGTTTATATTTTGCAGTGGACATTAAATAATTAGTTTGAAATCATTTATCATTAGATTTTCTATTTTGGTATTAAACCAGTGATAATGGTATTGCCTAAGTTAGGAAGGTGGTTTGAAGTTATGAAGACATTTTGTTTAAATTACGCTTGATCAAAGACGTAAAAACATTACTTACGCTGTTTATATTTTTGGTTAGACTGTAAGAGCTGTTAAACAGATTTGTAGAGCTGTTAAATAGTTTTCCATGTTTACAAGAGTGCTCAATAACTTCTGCATAAAGTGGCTTTGGAAATCAAAGAGAAATGCCTAAAACAGACAAGGTTTTGTAAGAGCAGATATGGCATCATAATGTGCTTTAAATTAACTGTTATTGGGCTTGCACTATTGCTAACTGCATTTATTTCTGACAAAAACATGGACTTAAGTGAACTCTTGTTTTTTGTTTGTGGCTTCTTTTAAATTTTTCTTCTAGAGAATTTTTTGAGTTTCTTTTGTGATACAAATTTTTGGTACATGTCCGAACTATTATTTTTCTTAAAACCGCTTTTTTCCCCCCTTGAGCTGGTTGTGGGGGTTGTTTTTGCATGCCATGATTGAACCCTACCTCATTCTGTTCTCTAAATAAATAAGATAGGTCTGTACAATACCAATACTATAGACTGTCAACTGATCTTTGATTTTAATGCGCTTTAAAATCCTTATCTATGCTAGAGTGAGTATTGTAATCAATAAAAAAGAAAGCACAATTAGCATGTAACCTGTGTCAGTGTTTGTGTAATAGAATATCTGACAATGTGTTTGATCAGCTGCAGAGTGTTGAAAAATGCAGAAAGTTCTCCTCTTTCTCCCAACAAACCCATTCTGTAAGACCTTTCTTGTTGATTAGAACACCTGTTTGAATGTGGTGATTTCAGAATCTATGTAATTCATTAAGAGCCATGATCAAATGTATCCTTTATTTTCACCTAGAATACCAAAATGTCACTGCCCAGAATTTTAATAAATTGGTTTTGGCAAGTGTGTATGACAAGTCTGTGAAGAGGGGTTTTTTATTCAATATATTCTTGGTGTTAAACAAACAAAAGTCCCAATAACAGAGGAAAAACCCTGAATACAGCAGAGATGACTCGTTTGAAGTTAATTTTGTCATGCTGATATTTCTTCTGGTATTACACGTTCAATATAAAATACAGATGTGATATTATGAAAGACTAAAAATTTAATGGCTCCACCTTACGCTTTATTGTTGTGTCAATCTGCATAGCTTGCTCTCTCCAGTGATAAGATCTCCATGCTACAAATGCCACTCCTCAATCTTGATTTGGATGTGAGAGAAAATGGTGAAATTAAGCCAATTTCTATAGAGATGAATAAGGAAGAGTTACAGAGCCTAATAAATGCACTGGAAGCTGCTAATAAGGTAACTTTTGCTGATATAATCTTTTGTTCCTGACTAGTTATGTACTGATTTATTTTAAGCAGAGTTTGTAGAATCATAGAGTAGTTTGGGTTGAAGGGGGTCTGTAAAGGTAGTCCAGTCTAAGCTCCCTGTAATGAGCAGGGACATTTTTGACTAGATCAAGTTGGTTAGAGCCCTCTCCAGCCTGACCTTGAATGTTTCCAGGGGTGGGACATCTGTGTCCAGTTTTTCATCACACTCATTGTAAAAAAAAAATCTTCCTAATATCTAGACCAAATCTACTTTCTTTAATTGAATATTTACCCCTATCGTATGCTGAAAGATTGGCGAGAGCTCCCATGTTTCCCTCAGCTTCACAAAAATGTTAGTGTCTGGGAGAGATATTTTACATTAAGTCCTTTAATTTCCTTCGCATAGTAAATCAGGGAGAAAGTTACAAAGATTACAGTATAGTAACCCAAGAAGAGAATTTCACGTGAAACTATAAGGCTTCTGAGACACTGAAGGATCTCAGATTTCTTAATAGAAAAGGGTAAGGAAAATGAGAATTTGAAGAAAATGGTGTTCACATGGAACGATAGCCCTTATGAGCTTTCACAGTTTGCTTCTGTATTTTGTATTGTATTGTATTTTTGTATTTGTATTCTGTGTCTTCCCTGCAAAACTAAATAAAAATAGTATGTGAAGAAGGATTCTTCTGGGACAGGCTTCAGTATACAATGCCCTTTGTTCTACTCGAGGGTCTGTATGGAAGCTGTGGGATGTGTTCTCCATACTTAGTTCTGTGCTCACATGAGGAGGAATTCACTTCAGAATTGGTCCCTTGGCTCTGCTCTGTGCAGAAGGAATCTCACTGGATCTGGACTTGCTATTCTACTTTTTGATTACTGGCAGATGAAGAATGGTTTGAGTGCAGTAAAGGGTAAAGAGAGTTCTTTTAAGTGATGGTTGTGTGAGATTGTAAAAGAGAGTTGAGAGAGGAATGGTGTGGCATCCAGAAGAAAGAAATACTTATCCAGTTGCTTATTACACTGAAACAGAAAGCAAAAGGCTTCTTCTCATAGCCTGCTTAAGTTTTGGTCTAGCCAACTTTAATCTCATTCCTTTTCTCCTTTTTGAAGGTTGTCTTACAACTGAAATGATGGAATTCTTCAGATCAACAGTATCTGCTGATGATGGCTCCGCAAATGATTAGGGGAAAAAATTTGTTTAATGCAAAGTGAAGAATTTTTGGTGCTGTAAGATACTGAAGTCAGAAGACTGCTACAATTTGTGACCAAATGAACTACTAATCCTTCAATAAAAATAATAAGTTCTTGTATCTATTAGACCAAAAATATGAAAATCTAATGTACAGTTGCTTTTAGTACTAAATATTTATAGATATTTGGAAGATAATTGCTTACAACATGTGCCATATTTGTTTTGGTAAAACTTTGGCAGTTACTACACAGGTGCCTGGCAAAACTAAGGCATCTGACTTGCATTGTACGTTACCTTATCTAAAGTTCCATGCTAATAAATAATGTAAGAGTACTTGTAACATTAATGTATTTATACTTGTAAATATGGTAAATAAACACCTGATTTTGTGTGTGAATAATTGTAGTAGGTTATTTTTTGATTTATGAATCACTGAACTCAGTTTTTTTAGATGCTGGGGAAAATCACCATTACAAACAGAACCAGTGTAGAACAACAGAATAGTTGAGGTTGGATGTGAGCTCTGGAAGTTATCTTGTCTAGCTTCATTTCTCAAACAGGGTACCCTGGAGCAGGCTGCACAGGGCTGTCTCCAGATGTCTTGAATATTTCCCAGTGATTGTGGCACCACACTCTAGGCACCCTGTTCAGTGCTCAGATGTTATAGAAAAAGCTCTGCAGCTTTATCCAGAGTAAAGCTGGAAATTTTTAACTTAGTTTTTGTATCTTAGTTGATAGCTTTTCAATTAAAAATATTAATGTTTTCAGAAGGGGGTGCAGTGCTGGAGAGGAGCTGACCTATGTAGACTATGAGAAAGATATTCTTAGCTCATTTATGCAGGAGATAATTGGTAAATTCTACTCTAATTTATTAGACTGTTTTTTCATACAATAGAGCAAGTCATCTGTAATGCTTACATAAATACTAATGCATTATTCTCATTGTGTGCATGTGTGTGTCATAGGCAAGTTTTGTATAAATAATAAGGCAAATTATTGATGACTTTCTTCATAGTTTCAAAACTGTGACTATTCCACTATTTTGTTGTGCCATAGGTTTTCATATATGCAAAGTTTAATACACAGTATTACTATAAAATAATGTACTTCAGAGTACTGGTCACAGAAGAGGAGGACAAGAAGCTCTTGTAGAAAGGCTTCCATATAAAAGGATTTTAGTGGGTTTAATGGATAGTAAAAATACTGTTTCTCTTTTATTTGGTACTGATAGATTTAATCAGATACACATGTTCAGTGTCAGCAATTGAAGAATGAAAAAGTGTGTAGAAATTGGTAAAGAGTTGTAAAGATGAAAGAGTGGATAATGGATCTTATAGTGAAAGGAGTGCAACCTCTAACAGATAGGGCTTGATCATAGTCTTGAATCTCCATAAGCAAAATATTTCATAATGGATCAAATAACAGATAAAGGCCTTGTATAAATGGTACAAAATTCAAGCTAAAAATCAGATTGGAATTTATAATTGTTTAATTTTATTATAAATCTGGAAAGAGTTACTGTAGGTTGTCCAGTAGTGTTTTAGGAGGATGATGTTTTTTTTTAATTGCGAGTGTAAGGAATAAATTTATCAAGTCTATTTATTTTATTTATAGGTATAATTGTGTTTACTATGCTTTTTCCTTGCTTCTCGATCTAGTTGCTTTATAGGAGAATATGGCCTTATGTGTTTAAATGCTCCTTGAATTGTGTGATGCATGTCTGAAGGCATAACTCTTGCCCATGTGATGGACATATATTGTTAAAAGGCTTTTCTAGAGAAAAGAGGCTTTATTTTTTATTTTTATTGTTGCCATGCTGTTTTTATAATTTAGGACAAAAGGACTGGAAACTATAGTAGCAAATTCAATAACGGCAATCTTTTTCCATAAAAGTGAACACTATCATTTGGGATGTTTGGATAGAAGAAACTTGTGTGCTGATGTATTCATATGATTTATAGATGTACTGTGAAAACAGTACATACCTAGAAAGTCTGTACTTCAGTGAAAGGTGGATATTTAAAACTAATTTTTAGTGTGTTGCTGAAGTGAACTTTTGTGTTTTCTTCTTAGTTTTCAAGATCATATGTTTAAAAATACAAATTAGTGGTATTTTCTCAACAATAAAAGGCCACAAATAATAACTTTCATTTTTATGTACAACCAGTGAAACATCTGTTGCAGAATCTGCTACATCTCTCACTGATAGGAAGCAATTTAAAAAAAAATGTAGATGCTATTTCTTAATAGTAGACTTGAAGTGTTTACATAGCTTAATTTTAAATATTTTAAATTCTCTAGAAACTTATGTAATAATGGATTTCTAATAAAGGGTATGTGGTGGTGTTCAGTCTGTAGTGTTATTCACATTTGTCTGTCCTTTACTGCAGCACTGAACAGAAAATGCTGAAAATTTTTTTTTTAAATGATTTTTTGCTTTAACAAGACAACAGGTTTCCAATACTGGTGTTGTTGACAGAAATAAATGTGCAATGAGATGCTTTTATTTATAGATGTTAGGCTTTATTGAAAATCTGAGGGTTTTTTATATAACCATCAAAATTATGTTTCTAATAGGGGGCATAACAACACCATGTGAATGTCTAGAAGGGGACAGGAGCACCAGTTGATGAGCAGTTGAGAACTAGCAGCTAAAACACGGCATTGCATTTGAAACGTGCATCCTGACCTCACACCTTTACAGAGAAATGAAAGGCACATAATGACCTCCAGCAGATGGCAAGGGAAAGGACCAAAAAGAATGGAGAGGAGAGCTTGCTCTTTGTACCGTCTGACAGAAAATGGTTTCTTCTATCTTTGCTCAGAGAATTAGGTACTTCTGGAACAAGCAAGGTCTCCTGTTGTGAAAGACAAGGCATTTGTGGAGATTCTACCAGACCAGATTAATGCAAAAAGCTGGAGCTTTCACAAGGCCCATTACACTGGTGTCAGTTTCAGCTACTGAATGCAGGTAGACAGGACCAGGTAGCAAACAGGACAGAGCATCTGAAACAAGCTCGTGGCCAGGAGCATGTCTGTCATGTGTGCCCAGCCATGCTCCCTCCTGGCTGAGGAACAGAGGGATGGGCAAACCTGTTGGCATTGCATTTCCACACAGAGGTTGTCACAGCGTGGGAAGCTCTGCCATGCATGTTGCAGCCCCTGGAGGGACTGTATGCTGGGACCAGTTAAACTTTCACCAGTAACGAAAGCTGAGGAAAGTTTATGGTGTGAGGAGCCCCACTCACAAAGAAACTTGTGCCTGTGACCAAGAATTAGGCCAAAGGTGAGAGGGTTTTGAGTCCCCACTAGCATTAAAGAACTGAATTTTGTCCATGCTTATCTGCTCAATTTGTCTATATCCGTATTTTTCTTCATTCTTCCATGTGTGAGCTCATTCTAATTAACTGTCTACAGCATGTGGAGTAGCTCTGGAGTTTGCACATCCCACCACACTAACTGGTAAATATTGTTCCCAGGAGATGCTGCCCCTTTGGCCCAATTCAAGAACATGGGTTCCTACTGTCTCAGGCTTTACCTGGCAGAGCAGCTCACTTCTGGGTCCTGCAGTGGCATGGGCAAAAAACCCGCCAAGTAATCATCATAAATGTGTTCAAGAAATCTCTCTGGTTTTGCAGGGACTAAGGAGAGACCTCTTGAGTATGTAATTTACACCAGAAACAAAACTTTGCACAGGAGGCTTTTTGAACCAAAAGCTGATGAAATCAGTATCTACAATATAATAGACACACTGTAGGAAGTTTTAATTTCCCCACATAAAAAGCACCTACAGAAATTCACATTGCATAAACAGACCTGCAATTTGAATCAGAAAATCAGCATATCTTGATACAAAATATAAAAGTGAATTATAAAAATAATGTTACTTGCCCTTCCCTGGCATTCATTGCACATTTCTCTGTTTCACAGAAATCTTTTCTTGATTTCAGAAAATCTTCTTTTTCGTATCAACTATGTCACCTTTGATCTTGGTATGCTAAAGGGAACCAGAACTGCATCTGAACAGCAAACTGTCAGTATGGAATTGACTATTGTTATAAAACTGCTTTTGCAACAAAGCAATTATATATGCCAAGAAGCTGTGTTTTTAAAAGATCTAAATATGTCTGTAGAACATTTCTGAGTTCTGAAGCAAGCCTTTATGATGGGAAACACGTTGAGACATAATTATGCTTTCTTCTGAAAGGTGGTTTTAAGAACCAGTAACACCCTATCCTGAAATACGCACATTTTGCTATCATTTTGATTTGTGAATTAATATTTATAATGTAGTATCAGCAGTAAAGGGATTTTTACTCTTCTAGTATTAAAGAATGCTTTCATAACTGCATCAAGACAGTCCATATTTTTTTTTACTTCTTTAAATCAACCTCAATTGCATTTGGTGGTATACATCCTTTCCTCTGTAAAATTTTAGTTCGTACCTGCTTCAGGGCTTCTCCAGAAAGACCAAATGACTCCTGCCAAAACCTAGAAAAGGAGGTAAATATCACAAAAATTTATTCTTTGGACTTTTGCAGGCCTGTGTGGGGAGTACTACATAGAGAAGGCTCTGGCTATTTTTAAGCATTGGGTTACTCAGCTAGTTTAGCTAATAGAGTCATGAAAGACTGCAGGGATTTTTCTAACTAGGAAGTGCTACAGGTTCACAGGGACTGCCCTGGTGATGGACTATCTGTGGGGAAGGATCCCTAGCATCATATAGATTACATTTTTTTTTTTTTTGATGGCTACAGTAAATTTGGGGGTTTTTTTGGGGGAAGGCAGAGGTTTCAGATCTTCTGTATTTCTGTTGATATTGTTTTAAATGAGAGCCAGAGGATTGTTGGATCATCTTATGAGAACTGTTATTATTCCTCTGTAAAACCCAATACTGAATTATTTACCTATGTCAAAATCTCATTCAGCTCTTTCTTGAAATGATTTGCCAGCTTTGTTTCAATGATTTAAATTGAATTGAATTGAAATGTTAGCTACAGTACACAACATTCAAAGTTTCCTCTGAAAATATAAAAAAATCAGGTAATGTGTTGTCAGCTAGATCAAAACAGCAAATGACATTTCAGAGATAGGAACAAGGAAACTGGTATGTTCACAGATATGAATGAGATGGCTGATGTTCTCACCGAAATACATGATCTGCTAAGGGAAACCATCCTTACTACAATTTTGGCAGTGTGATTGATTTTATTCTTTTGAATGATACTGTGGAGGTACAGAAAGCCAGGGATGAGTTAAAAGAAATTGGTCAGAGATGATGTCTAGCAATATGACATGCTTCTGCTGCCACATAATTATTTTAGTTCCTCATTGGTATTAATACTCAAATGCAATTGGATTTTGGAAAAAAACCAAACATGTAAAAGAGTGAGTACCAGGCCATTTCTTAGATTGGCGTGAGACAAGAAATGATGCTTTTATAATTCTGGAGGACTCAAGATTACTTACAAAATAATTGAGAAATACACATGTCAAGGAGCAGACAACATAACTAGAGTTAACTCCGCACTCCGAGACAGTAAGTAGACCAAAGTCATCTGGTATTCCTTTAAGAAAAGCCAGATTTTTTATTTGTCACTTAATTCTTTCACCCTGTGCAAATACATTTCAGCATTATTACATGCCGAAATTCATTATTCTTGCGTGATCTCTTGCCTTCCTTGGGCTGCAGGGTGGTTGGTTGCCCATGGAAGTAGGAAGAAACGTACAGTCACAGATGTGGGGGAGGTCATTCTTTGTAATACAGAAACTGTTTTAAAGTATTTTTTAACACATAGCTATAATCCAGCTTTTTTTTTTACTAATGCTCCCAAGGACGTGTTAGCAATGCATCCTCAGTATGTGAGACTTAATGTGAAAAGGCTCCTTGGTGATGGGAAACAGCTGGTGGAACACAGCCCTCGGCCCTGGGTGAATTTCCCCATGATTTATGTCAAGAAATCCTCCACTTGCAGTTCAATGGGAAAGAACATTTCCTGTTAGGGTGAACTAGGTGAACCAGCAGATATTTTGCAATTGCAACCTCTGTGCTGTTCAGTGGTAGCATAAAGCAATGTAATGTCAAAAATATTCCTGTTTCACTGAAAAGACTGGGTTTTGTGTCTAGTAAGGCTAGAGTTTATCAAGCTTCTTTCTGCAAGAGAACAGGGGTGGATTAATGTGAGCTTTGTCCTCTGCTAAGCTAGCTGCTTTGTTGAAACTTGTAGGAATGTAGTATCTCAGATCCTTACTGTTCTTTTAGTTTTTGGTTGAAACTATCAATGGATTCAAATATTGTTGGGAGATACCCAGGCAGGCACACAAATATACATGCTCAGGGACAGTAGAAACTCAAAGCCTCAGGAAAAGTCTTCTAGTAGAAATTGCAAGAGAGCTGCACAAACTGCATGGGAGTTTAGCTAAAACATAATTAGTAACAGGACCTTATCTATGCTGATCTTGAAGTCTGGTTCCTCAGGGTAGGGAAACTACTGAAGTACAACCATGAAGGAACTTAGCATTACAGCAGTATTCACCTTGATTGCATAAAGCCAGCCAAATTACTCCAACCTATTGATGGGAAGAGATTGTATTTCTTTTGTGCTCCATAATTTCTAGCTCCAGATGGCAATATACCTGGGTAACCCATAAACAGACCCATTTTGCCATCCCATGCCACTAATAACCACAGGCATTTCCTTGCTGCCAAGCTATTGCTCTCAGGTGAGAAATGTTTTCTTCTGATTTTTTCTCTAGAAGTAGCTGTACCCAGAGTTAGTGGGTCTTGCCTCTGTATGTGGTGGGGTAATTACTTCCTGCTGCCAAACTTTGCACCAAGATCTGGTAGCTGTTTCCTGACTCAAGGTGGAGGCTTCCAGCTCCTGATGCAGACAGGCCTTGGTGTGTGCTGCTCAAAATGGACTGCAGGGCTGGGATTTGGATAGGCAGCATGTGTTCAGTGTCTTCTGGGTAGATCTTCCTATTCTGGAACATGCTGTTCTTAAGGAGTTTTGCATGTGCCTTGCTCTTGTTTTGTTAATAGTTTTTACTCTGCTCCATACTTTTTTTTTTTCTTGGAATTGTACAATGTAACTGCTTTTGCTCCATGTACCTATCAACTGTGCCAGAAGTATCTGGCTGAAAATATGTCTATGCAGGTGTTAGGGGTCTACAAAGAAAAATGCTGAAGACCAGTAAAGCTGATCTTTAATCAAAAACAAAAGATCCTTTGTTTTGTAATAAAAAACAAAGGATCCTTTTTTTTTTAACCTAAAGTATTTTTTTGAAGTCATGTTGGATGTTGGCTCTTCTAAAATGTTCATTGCAGCTGTAAGGAGAGGTTGTAGTATCTCTTCACCACTGCATCAGCTGGGCTTAATTACTTACCTGGGGTCTGGGAAATCAGGTAATGCAAAACAGGATGGTTGATGTATTTTACACTACAAATATGCAGAACACATTACTTTCTTTGAATTACTTTCTTTGAATTAATTTTTTTTGTATAAGCACAAAGCAGGCAAATTCACTGGCTTATGGACTTAGTCTGTTAAGTTTCTTGCAGTTCAAAGAATTCAAAAAATGGAATATGTGTTTGCAATGGGCAACACATATGGTCCTACTGCTGACTCCCTCCTGGTGCTATTTTTTGCAGTTATGGAAAGTTCAGTTTGCAAGACTTCCTTATGTTCTCTGTATTCTTTATTTTACAGTATCAAAATGATATTGTTAGTTTCCACTGAAATATTCTTGATAAAAACATTGCTTAAGTATGATTAAAAACTTAATCAAACTGTCCCATGTGGGATTCTTGTTTAAAAATTATTCGGAGTTGCTTCAGGGAGTAGATAGGCATACATAGCCTATTAAGAAGAGCCATTTGTCTGAATTAATATTTGTTCTGAATCACTTCAAGTTGTACTTACTGGCTGATTAATTTTGTAAAATTGTGCAACTCTTTAGTAGACTGGGGATTAAAGGTTGTAGCATTAGAGAGAAGGCATCTGCGGGGACCATCATTGTGTTCCATTGAACAAAGACTAGGACTTTGGAGCCCACAGAAAAATTGATAGTTTCAAAGATTCCCTTAGATTAGCAATGTCAAATGCCTGGTTTGCAGCCTTATAATTTTGTAGTGAGTAAATTAAACCTATTCCCTTTCTTGTTTGGTGACTCTATGACTGTAGCTCGTTCTGCAGAAGCCTGCTGCCCAACCAAAGGGAAGGAGCAGCAGGCCCTGGTCTGTGAGGAGGTTCAGGTCTTGCACAATGTAACAAATCATAACATGTAGGAAGGTTTAAATTATTATTGTGTTCTGATTAAAGAGATTGCAGTGTCAGTTGGCAATAAGCTCATCAGCAGACCTTACTGCCAGGCAATCAGCAACTACTGAAGAAGTTTTCCACATCACTTTTTTTGTTTGTATCCTGACCAATATTTCTTTCTCTACCAGCTTCCACTGATAATACCACCTCAGTACCTACATAGACTCTGTTGGCTTGTATTTCTTGACTCTCCTAAAAGTATGAAACACTTGCAATACAAAAAACAATTAACTGATAATAATTTCAATAAAATGCTATGTTATGCAATATAGTGTCAGAGCTGTGAAAATGGAAAATGGATTTAATACAGATAGAAGATGACTGACTCATTGCTTCTCAGTAGCATGATGTTGGTAGCCCTTTGCCTGTGGAGCTGGAGCTGCGTCAGGCAATAGGCAGCCAGGTAACAAGAGGCAGCTCCTGATGAGGAATGTACCCAGCATTGCCAGCTGCATCTTCAGGATCTCAGTGGAATAGAGAAATCTGAAGGACACTGTGTGCAGAAGTTTCCTCAGATTTGTTCCCAGACTTCTACCACTTCTTGGGAGAATGCTGCAATTACCAGTCACAGGAAACCTGGGTGCTAAGAAAAAACTTGGCCTAGGGTATCCCTCAGAGTTGCTTCAAGGAATCAACATGTGTTTGTTTTCTACTTTTTAATACAGAATTACATATGGCACAATTGTTCTCATATAATATAAATTATATTTATATTATATATAAATATTTTTATATAATCTATATATAATATTTATAAAATAAAAGATAAACTTTGCTACTTTGTGGAAATAACAGAATTCCATTAAGTTCAAATAATCTGATTCCTTTCTTGGAAACTCAGTGGGATTTCTCTCTGCTACCCTTTCTTTCTTTTGAATATCTCTGCCTCTGAAAATGTTATTTGACTTCTCCTTGAGTGATATTTCTCAAACACGTTATGGAAATACTTCCCAGTATAACTACTAAATTTGAAGTGAAGCATGGTGCTTTATAATATAATCCTTTAAACTGCAATTTCTTCAAATTTCTCTACACTCTAAATAGTGAAAGACATTCAGATACTAGAGACATAGCTATTACTAGTAGTTTGACTGTGTTGTTTGGAAGCTTGCTGCTGTGAGCTGCCAATATGTGTTAAGAAATACAGTGGGACAAATTTTCACTTAATTAAATTTGGCACAGAAAGGTCATGGATGATCCATAAACTTTGTAATAATCAAGGTAGAGCAATTTTTCTCAAGATGCTCCTTAAGAGCTGATCTGTACTATTCTGATCCAAATGTGACCTTGGATTTGTGTTGGGTTGGTTTTTTTAAAAGCTTAAATCTAGAAGTGTTCCATGGTGGAGTATCTTACCTTGAACATGGAACATTTTAGCTACTGCAGTTCTTCAGAGTTAATGAAATTGAGAAGGAAAAGAAACAAGTCTAATTAGGTTCGTCTCTGGTAACATTATTGCATAATTTAGTGGACATAATACAGCCAGTAAACAACATTGAACAGAATAAACGTGATGGGAAAGACCATTCTGGACCACTTGTCTATCAGGTTAACATCAGTCAAATCAGGGATTTTGACTTTCATCTGGGATGCCCTCCTGCGTAAATGTCCTTTTTTATGGAGCCTGTGCCTGTCCAGAGCACTCCTGCTGCAGAGGTCTCTGCTGGACGTGGCTCTTCTGTACTGCAGGTTGGCACTGTCGTACGTGTACGTGGCGCCTCGGGGGTCACGGAGGCTCGTGAGCACATCGGAGCTGCCAACGTCATTTCGTATTTCAGGTGGTCTGAGAAGCATGTTTCCATGGGCATCAACCTGTGTCAAGGAAGGAGTGTGGATTAGACAAGTTCCTCAGCCAGCCCAAGGTGTTTCCCAGCTGGACCTGGTGGCTCTAGTGTCAAGGTGCTCCTGGGGTGGCAATGACAGTCCTGGATGGTACAGCGTTCACAAAAGTGAAAAGATACTGAGCACACTTTCATGACTAGTGTGAAATTAGCTCTTCAACAGCTAAGCACCTTCCATCCTGACTTGGCTTCTTGGTCTTGTAATTCAGTTAATTGTCTCATCCTCTGTGAAGTAAGACTTCTTTCATTTTATCTTTTACTTGGAATATGGCATTTATGAAATACTGATTTTTACAGTCTGGAAACTAGCACCTGAAACTTTCACATACTCAAGGTGAAAAGAAAGTGTTGCTGTCTCTGCCTATTTTAAGCAGTTTTCAACTCTTTTACTGCTGCAGTTTAGTTTCTAAAGGTTTTGTAACAATGAGTTCATCATACGAGCATGTAGATACACCTGTATTTTATCAGTTGTTGTAAAATATGATGAGAATTGATTTTAGCAATTACTATATTACAGGGATTAAATCATAGCATACCATTAACTTGTTCACGTGTGTATAGAATCATCCATTTTATTCAATGAAAATTTACATTCAGTTGCATTTTTATGTGTTGGTACCAGAAGCAGTTGTTTCAAATATGTTTGTCACTTTATTTGTGCTATTAGTCAGAGCACTGTTTTAAATACCTAAGTAAAGAACTGGAAACTGCAAACAGGATGAGCATGTCTGGCACAAACAATTATATATATGTATATATTAAATATTTTTTATCATTGTTTCATGTATGAATGTAATCAACCATGAATTGCTGCATTGCTGTGAAGTGCTCTTCACACAAATCTTTAGTTTCCTACACGTTTGTAGTAAAACCTCTTATGAAAAGTTTTTTTTGTATTTCCATGTTGACTCCTGACTTCTCCATAAAGACTTAATAGATGTTTCAAATTCTCAGATGTTTAAACATCCACTATAGCTCATATGAAGGAAACAGACATCACAACACATTCTTAAATGAGACTTCAAGGACTTCACCTCAAGGATTGAATACTAATATAGTTTTTTGTAAACTGTGGTATTGGACCAATCCCAAATTTATAAAAAACTTAATCAAAAGTCTGTGGATGCCTATATATCAGGGAATAAGTTATTAATTATAGACAATATCCAGTCTTGTGAAGCACCATTGATATGCAATGCTTTGTTTACACTCTGAGATTTACAGTTTTAGTAAGACATAGCAGAGCTAGGAAATAATAAAATAATGTACAGCAGATTCGAAGTATGTGCAAGAAAAAATTCCAAACAAAACACACAGGGAAGCCCAGTCCTTGTGGGTTGCTGCAAAGGAAAGATGGGACCAAAGAAAGTTTCAGTTCCACCTGGCAATGGAGAAGTAGTTCCTCCCATCACCAGGAGAAATCTTTACATCATTACTGACAGCGTATTTGCACAGTGCCAGACCAAGCACTTACTAACTGAAAGCAAAGCAGTGAAAGGACTATTTGTACAAAAGCCATACAAGAGAACTGCGGGGTAAAAAAATTCTTCTAAGTGAAGTAATAAGTCATCACAGGTAGAGGATGCACTAGTCTGGTTTAAAAATTGATTCTGTATGTGCTGAAATGAGCATTCAGTGTTAACACCCCAGCTCCCATCACTGTTTTGGAGGGAAAAGCTCATGTGTTCTGGGTTAGAAAGGCCAGCTTGTCACAAATCAGCATGGTGTTTCAAATGTTTGCTTGAGATATGGGCTGCCATAGTTTTTAGGTCAGTTCTTCAAATTTAAGAAGAAGGAAGATTTAAGCAGAGTCTCCTACTCTCCAGAGGACTGCCGTAATTGTAGGACTATTCATTTACTCTGAAGACCTGATTTGTCTCTGTGTAAAAACACTTTTTTCTCAGAAGTCTTGATAGGCCAGTCTTTTCTTCCCAGTTTTATGAAATAGCTCTTTGAGCTGTCTTTGATTACATAATCTAACATGTTAGTTAATTGACTTCAGTGTTATAATAATAGTAACAATAATGCAAGCACTATTAAGCAGTTATTATGACTTTTCTTTTGGGAAGAAAACTCGTGGCTGCCTACACTCTGAAGTGATTCACAGGGATCTTTCTTAAACTAATATATCCTGACCATTTATTATGAGCCAATCAGTGTCTGAATTCCAGCTCTGAGTGTTCTGAATGAACGAACCTGTTGCTTTTAACACAAATTTAATTTAGACCATTTTAGGCAAGATGATTTGTATGTCATGAAGCAATCTTTGCAATACAGAACAAAAAGCTTTACACTGATTGACTTGACTAAATTAGCTCATGGAATAAAAGATGTTCGTATGTACCTGGTCAATTGCTCTGTGCAATTTCCCACATAATTAAAAACCCTTTCAGTATATTTTGAAGTTCGCTGCAAAGTATTAAAACTTGTGCAGCTGATCTGCTGCTGAACAAACAACTGTGCTGAAATCAATCTCAGATGAATCTGGTTCATTACAATCTAATTGTAACACTCACACCTCCATCCAAGGTACGACCACCCCTCACTGGGTGTGTGCTCCATGTTTTATTGACTCTAAGAGTGAAGCGAGAGAATTCTCCACCAATCAGTAACAAAGGTGTGTTATGACTAGAGTCACTCGAGTTCCACCTAAATGTAAAGAAACAGGATACAATTCACTTGGGAATGGGGAAAAGTTAGGGAAGACTCCATTGTAACTGCTAGCATTGGTCAATGGGCTGAACCTTCCTTCTACCCCATAGGGATGCCTCCTGGGTAAGAATCACTCTGTGTGGGCTGAATGCTTTCACTGGGGATGAGAGTCTGTCTGCATATTGCCTTAAATATATTTTTGCAGTCAGATACTGTCACTGGCAAACCTTGAACCTTAACCTGTCACCATTTTTTATTAATAGTGCTATTCCATAAGCTGTTATTGTGAGTCCTTCCCAGTGCTGGCTGTTGCTGGCAGTGGGTAACAAACTCAAATAAAGAGAAAGACCCACTAAGGGGTCATAAACTGGGAAGATCTGCTGAGGGGTCTCCCTCAGGCTGTCCCTGGCTAAGTCAGTCAAACCACCCTGTGATCCAGCAGGGCAGCTCAGTGAAGGGTCCCCCTAACAGATGCTGAAAGACTGGTCTCAGCTTTTCTGGGGTACTGACAGACAAATCAAACACTAAGGGTTGAATGAATGTCCCCACACTATGTGGGATGAAACCACCTTTTTTTCTTGTGACATTTAGAAAATGACTTTCCTGCTTAGGCTCATCAAACAATATTGTAAGTGTAAAACAGTTTAAGTAATAAAAAGAAAACAACCCAAGGCCTGTATTGACCACATAAAAAATAGTTGGACAGCTCTAGGCAAGTGCATGTTAGCATTCCTTAACAGAGAATAGGGCTCAAATGCTTAGTGCTGAGTGGTCTGGAATGAATTTTTATCTTTTTTTTTTTTCGTTTTTTTCTTTTCTTTTTTCCTTAACTGTTGGAAAAGGTAAGAACATCTGTTTATCTCAATACCCATTGTTTCTTCCTCTTAAGATGAAAGACTCAGGGCCATGTTACTCATAGAGGTTGTCTTATTGGAACAAATACCGTAGTGTTACCACAATCTGATCTGCAAAGAAGCAGTTTATGCTCAGCAGGGCTATACTAATTCACAAGGAGATTTAGTTGAAGGTTAAGATATTTGTGTGGTTATGTGCTTCCCTTCTTTTTCTCCTTCCAGTAGCCACTGTACTGGAAAATTTTAAGTTGTCCTTGTAGCCTGTGGCTGGTTTCTGGCTTTCTATCCCAAGTGTCCACTGTTTCACAGGACGTTTGAAAGGAAAGTGTGATACTGTGCAGAACTGGGGAGACAGTCTATCATTTGCCTTATGTTGTCATTTATGAACCTTTTGATGGCAGAGCCCCTTTCCCACTCATGTTATGATTTCATCCTACCTTTTTTTCATACTTAAGAGATGTCTTCTCTGTAACTATATTCATACTATAATTATCTGGGGAAAGAGAAGCAGTTGCATGCATGGACTACCTAAATGTTTTCTTGCTGGGTGGTTTTTCCTATTTATCCATAATTATGGCAATGTCAGTGACATCTAGCTTTGACAAATGAACAAGGAGATATAAACAGTCTTTATGATTTATTCAGAAAAAGATTATTTACTACAAATTAATATTTTCTGTATATTAAAAATAAAAATGGCATAAATAGTGAAGCTGGAGAGACTTTATTTCCATCTTCTTCAGTCTGCAGAGTAGGAAACAGCCACCTGTGAAACTGCAGTTCCATTTCATTTTTCATCTGGTCTTCTCTATGCAGTTAATATTGTGGTCAGTTTGCTGAGTGTTGCTCATGCATCTAAAGCTTGTGTTATCTGATGAGGGAATTTGAACTCTTTTAGTCTTTGAAGTTGTATGTCAGATGGGAATGATCAATATCTTCACCTGGCATAAAGAGATGATGCACTGTTACATATCTTCTAATACAGGTTCCTGTATGGATAAGTGGTGTGGGTCAAGAGTAAAAGGGAAAAAATGTCCTGTAGCTATACATACTTACAACTGTACTTCTTTTATGCTCAAAAAAACCTTCCCCCTGCTCTGGTGCAGGCATCATAATACCAGTGAAAAATCTCAAAAAATGATGGAGAGGGGCTGAGAGCTGTTTCACTGGAGGTCACATAACTTTACTGTGTCCCACTGCTCTGGTCATGTGCACTCTTCTGCCAAATACAGAAATACAACTGTTGGAAATCAGCATTTCTATGCTGAGTAAAATTAATGTTCACAGTGTCTCACATCACCATGTGGAACAAAAAATTCACCAATATCTATTCACATGTGTACTTGTGTATATGTGTGCATATATATATATGTATTTAAGATCACAAACTTGTACTGTACATGCAGAAAGCAGTCTGTTCACATAAAGCACGCTCAGTCTCAGAATGGGTTTGCTGTCTGAAGTGTGAGCACCTAGAAATCCTGGTACAAAGCATGTATGACTTCCTTCTTCTGTCAGAAAATGATGGTGTATGCAATGTGGTGCTTTAAAAACTTTCCATCCCATTCTGAGTACCAATCTCAGTGTAGTATTTGTTGCACAGCATTTAGAAAAAAGCTTTTAGTTATGAGTTATGGTATTTTGTTAGTTAAGCAAACTCTCCAAATATGTAGGAGAAGAACTTACCTGCACTCTTATCCTTTATTCAGTTCAGTGCACTGGTGCACTTGTAGCCAAGGCCAACCTCTGAAGAAGTCTTGATTTCCTCTTCATCATGAATCCTTGCTGTGCTGCTTCTCACCTAGGCAGGGTTATCTCAGGAGCTCTTGAGGTATCTGGTCAGAGTTTGTAGGTTTTGTTGTTTATTTCCCTTCCTTATTTTCCACAGAAATGGATAGACAGTGTCTGTGCACAACAACCCATACTGGCGCGGCTTATCTCCTCTGCTCTGTGGAAGAGAGTACTTAGTGGGGTCTTGGAGACTGCTGATTGTCTGAACTGAATTTGTGCCCTCACTGTAATAAAGCATCTCCTGCCCAATGGGACAGAAGGCATATGTAAGTAAGAACTTTTAATGGGCTCACGAGTTCACTGAGACTGAGGATATGGACGGCTTTGTTAATGGTGCATAGCTGTAGTGGTGGGACAGAAAACACACAGCTCTAGAATTAATAAGATATCACAGAGTTTCTGAAATTCACTTCCTGATGTGTATGTGAGACTGTAGCCATCTATCAAGATGAAATCTTCTTAGGGTTTTATGTGTTGGTCTCATTCTTCAAACTGAATAGAGTACAGTTTTGTCCAAATGTTATCACCTCAGGCTACAACAGTAAAATTTATAGGACAGCCTGGGCAAGATCTCATTAATACTTGGATGTAATATATTGTAAGTAAAGAACAGGAAGGAAGAAAATTTTTGGCTCTTTAGGATATGTATTTTCCTCTCAGTCAGACTGGGCCAAATAAAACTGAGGCTTTCAAAGGGTTTTTTTCTGAAAACCGGGAAAAAGAGAAATAGATTTATAGATGTTTGCAAGTGCTCAGTGATTTATTGCAAAATTAAACTCATCCTTGTTAAAAATACGACCATAGTATTACTTCCTGTAAGTTTTCAGGCTTGTTTTTTAAAGAGGGGTTACTTGTTCTATGCCTGAATTTAGCTGGGGGGAAAATCCTGACATCTATGAAAGCTGTTATAACCTAGCAGTAGCATCCTTCTGTTCCTCAATGTTCAGTGCTACAGGCTTCATTCAGGGCTCACTGAAGCAACAGAGCTTGTCTATGCTTTTTATTTTTGGTGAAGTTTCTGTATGTAAAGAGGAACTTTATTATAAACATTTCTTCTATACCACCTTCTAAAGAAATTAAAAGTACACAGTTGAAGTGGTAAATATTTAACTTCCTTGTACCTCTTGTATTTCTTCCGCAAGAAATACAAAGAAGAAATAAATGTGTCCTGAATGCTCATTTGCATTTTCTGTATTTTCTTATTCTGTTTTAAGTTGAAGATGGAACAGGACCATACATTGCTGTAATCTCCTTAAAATACAATTTTTCTCTAGGCAATCTTAAATGCTTTTGCACATGTGTTCTACCTGTATTTATCTCTATCAACATATAAATGAACATTTTCACAGTAAAAGTAATGTCTGAAAAGACAGCTTGAACATTTTACCTGGACTTTATTTGTTTCCAGTCTGCTCTTCTCGCCCGTAGCATGTCCTGCCCTGCCTGCTGTCTTTTTTTGACGTTGAGGTCCTTTCCCAAAGAATATGTAGTTTACAAAGGCATATTCCAGCAAGGCCAGGAACACAAACACAAAGCATCCCATCAGGTAAATATCTATTGCCTTGACATAGGGAATCTTTGGCAAGGTCTCCCTGAGGTGGGTGCTGATGGTGGTCATGGTCAGCACAGTCGTGATTCCTGTGAAAGGAATAAATAGACATTGACTACTAAGACAAGGAAGGAGATTTGAACACAAAAGACATAATGGCAGCACTGTACTTCTCATGCAGATGGGTTAATTATGTGATCAAGCTCTTAGCAGCCAAAGGAATGCGTTATGCAGAACTGGAAAGGAACATATCCTTGCAAGTCTGCTGATAGCACCTTCCTTAGCTTTTCATGCAGTGAAGGGTGAAAGAAATAACCTCCCATAGCCCAGGCTATGTTGGAACTCCTTGCCTTAATTTTTGCAATAACTGTGCAAAGGAACGTGGTAGCAAAGATCTTCCTGTATTTATCTCTATCAACATATAAATGAACAAAGATTGCTGTTCTCTCCATGTGAGAAAATTCTCCTTACTTCATTTACAGCAGTTGCTCTGCTTGACCCCTTAGTGATTTGCATTTCTGTGGGGACCTGCAATAAGTATCTAGCTTTTGGTTTAAAATGGAGGATTGAAAGGAGAAAGGGAAGCCTTTTGATAAAGTGATGGTCTTTGATGAAGAGAAAGTGATATATATGCTTGAACCAAAACAACTTTTCCTGTTAACCTGGTGTTTACAAGTAAAGCATTTCCATCTCATTGTGTTATCCACCACTAAATGATTTTTTTTCTCATATGTGTTTTTTCTTTTAGCTGGCTGAAATGACTTTTTAGTCTGCTTTAATCACAGGTCATTAATGCATGTAGATAATAGCTCTAGGCACAAGTGTAACAAGTTTAATTTGCAGGGAGATGGGACAAAATGGCTTTTTGGCAATAGAGTTCAAAAACATATATGCCTTAAAGCACAGGTAGTGCAGAAGATTTTAATTCTTATGGAAAGTCGTAGGAAGGAGCACGGTATGGGAAAGAACCAACTATAGGTAAAACAGACTTATTTGGTGTAAGCTGGTGGTGTATCTCCACTGATGTCAGTAGGATCTTGTGTATTCATTCCAGTCACAGATCTGAGAGAACACTTTTTAACATCAACAGGGATTGTTCATGCAGCACAGTGCAGATACCCTTGGATACCTGAATTACTTTCACGCTCCAGTCTGGAAGCAAGGCACTTTTGGCCTGATCCAAAGATCATTATGACAACTGGAAGTCAGTCAAAATCCCAACCTAAGTGTACAGCAAGAGCTTCAAATGTAGGCAAGGTTCCACCTGCCTGCCTTCCTGACAACCAAGGCCCTGTGCTGCTTGTGTAAGATTGCAGTTAATGGGTGCTACAACAAGCAGTATGGATTTGGTGCCACTGTTTCCAAAGGCAGCAAGTGTCCATGTAGTTCAGTCATTTTGAGAAGAGGTTACCTAGAGCAACTCTGGCTGCAGAGGCATCATAATTGATCCAAAAAGACACCCATGACAGAATTGTGATCAATGTGGAAGGCATATAGGTTTGCAAAATGAAGTATCCAATATTTCTTTTAAGCCGGAAGCTAAGTGATAATCGAGGATATGCTCCTGAAAGAAAGAAGTCATACAATGACTAATGCCTCACAGAAGGTAGGCACTGATATTTCTGGGTTGGAGGAAGAGGGGACAACTTTTTTTAACTTGCCAATGCTTACCTGTTGTAAATTCCACTCTCTTTGATACCATCTTGTAATCTACAATAGAAAATTGTGGGAGCTCGATGTTATTAACTCCTGTTACTGCTGACTCTCCTCCATTCCAATAAAATTCAATATCATCAGTAGTGTATCCATCTGAAACAGAGGCACAATTTGATTGCTGACTTTTCTTTTTGTTTTATAACCTTGTTTAAATAGTTGCAGTTCAAGAGGAAGGAGCTGCTGTTAATCAGGAATTCAGCCTTCTGTTGTGTGACATTCCTGTTACACAGAAGCCTTCTCTATGCCCTGAGGAAGCTTCTAGATGTAGAAGAGGAGAAGACAGAAAACAAAGACAGAATTCATGATTAAAGTTTGTTTTTTTAGCTAGCTCTAATACAACTGCTTTTCAGTCAGGCTGGAGTTGCTCAGTTTGCCAGACAGATACATCATCAGCAAAACTTTTAAAGTCTCTTTGGAGGAGCTCTGACAGTAAAACCAGGTTCATCTCCCAGATTTTCATTTGATTTCCTATGCAGGATGTGACAAAATACAGAGTTGTGAGCCAGGGGGGACAAAGATGATTCTAGAATTAAGGTGCCTGTAGTATCACCTGACAATGTCTGTCAGAGATGTAGGTAACCCTTTGATATTCATGAAGCATTTTATGTTTTAATTAGACCATACCATCTTTGATCTTCTGTAATCACAGAACTATTTCTTTTTTACTCCAAAACTAGCACCTTTCTTCTGTTTCTCTTAAAGTGATGTTGATTATTTATAATGTAATTAAAAATTAATTTGCCATTATATCACTGGAAATGTTAACATTATTGTTACCATTTTCAGAAATATTTTTATTAAAATCAGAAGTGGCTGAGTTTCAAAAAAATCTTGCAATTGACAACATTTTTGAACTAATATTTAAACTGGTTCCACTTTATTGCATTTTTCTACTTTCCCCAGATATTCACCAGAGAAGAGAACATCTCATCTATTTTTAAATTTTTCCTTCAGGTGTTAGATTTAATCAGGTTTAAATCATATAACACAGATCAAATAAAAAAGTGTTTTGAACGCAAAGCTTTAGAAAATTTGACAGTACTTTTGCCAGTTGAACCAACTGTAGTGTAAGAATCCTCCATAGAGTTAGGAAGCTACCCTTTCATATGCACACGTAATGCAATATCAAGCTAAGGAAATCAGTCTTGAGATGTCTTTTCCTATGATGGTGCCTAGTAATAGCCTCATCCCTGGAAGGCTGACCACATGCAGAACAGATCCATGGTTTCCCTGGTGACAGTCAGAGAAGCTCCTATGACTTGCTGCAGGGCTCCAGAGATTGCTTGGAAAGTCTGCAGCTCTTGAACAGCTATCTTTTGATGCAAACACAGAATGATGAGCTGAGCAAGGTTGTTTTATTTGTGAACTGCTCAGTGCCATGGTGTTCTAACCATCTGAATTGCTCTGAAAACCACACTAACCTATATAATATGGATTGCTGCTGCAAGCTTAAAACTGGGTTTCCCATTACTTATGCTATTTTTTTTTTTTTCAGATGAACCATCCCAGGGCTGTGGTTTTCATTCCTTTTCACTGCAAAGGTCAAGGTAGCTGCTTGGTAGAGAGACTTCAGAAGCTTCTATAAAGGCTTTGCACACAAACCCCAGGGCTGACATGAGCTACATGTAGGGTGTGATTCAGGATGATTGAAAGTGAATGAAGACTGCTGAGACTGTTCAAAAGACTGGGACTGAGATTGGCAGGGCAGTATTAACTTCCTTTTCTTGCAAATCTGTTTTATGAAAACCTTCTCTTGAAGTATTTCTCTTCTCAGAGAAGGTGGTGCAAAACAGATGGCATTGGAACTGTCATCTCATACTGAAAGAGTATTGATTATGTGTAGACTTTGTACCACACAGATATCCTCTACATGAGGTGATACCCATCCTTTGTCTTTAGGGGACAGAACAAAAACCAAAAAGCACATCACTTGTTGAGCAAGTACTTGCTTCAAAGTCAAAGGTGAAGGTTTAGGTGTGAGAATCCTAAACTCTGCCTCAGGGTTTGGAAGAAAACCATGGAAATGATTCTTCTGTTCTTTGCCCTTTTCATATCCTGTCCTCCAATTCTGCTCCGATTATGTGGCCTCTGTGGACAGCGCAGGCTGGGACCCAGGGCAGAGAGAGGAACCACCTCCAGTTCTCAGGAGCTCCTGACTTTACTTGCAGCCTCTTAAGGCAGCCGCAGCCAGCCTCTCTGCAGTTTCTCTAATGTTTTGAGAGAAGTGGTAATAGTTTGGCCCCTTACTGTGGCTGAAATTCCCTTCCCTGACAGTGAATTATTAGTGATTTAGTTATTAAAACCCTCAGTGGTGCCAGATGAACACCTGGGATATTAGATTTCAAAAACAGGCGCAACCTCCTATAAAAGGATTGTACCATGTTACTTATACACTGTGTGGTCATGTTGGGTTTTTGCAAAAGGAAATTATGTGAATTTTGTAAAGTAGAAAAATGTGCTTTTCCCTACTCTCGCTTTCTATGACTTTGACTACTAAATGAAAAGTAGAGCTAGTAGGTTATAAAGTCAATTGACCAAAAGCAAGAACCTTGCATGTAAGGTATCAGCTGGTGACAAGCTGTCATTGCTGACAGGACATGTTTTTAATCTTTACAAACTTAAAAGAGACTTCAAATACAACAAAAGTGGGTCTAATGTGAGCTACTACTTTTTCTAAATATACCGATTTTTTTTTCTTGAATTAAAACTTTCCTAAAGGTGATGGAAATTACGAGAAAAGGGTGATGTTTTTCACTCAGGAACATTCACGATTTTTAGCTTCCTTTGTAGAAAAGTAGTTGAGCAAAAAAAATTTCCTGTGATTTTAGGTACACTGAACTTCAGTACATTCATTAATTCCCTGGCAGTCATTGTAATATCTCTGCTAGACACTAACGAGGTGTCAATTCTCCCTGGGCAGTACATTCCCTGGCTGTAGCAATAGGATTGCTGCTGTGTCACGCCCTTTCCTTATGTGCTTTGCACATTGTTCTAGGTGTGTGAGAGGCATTGCTTTTCATGGCTGACAGTGGCTCACAGGTGCAGGAATTGCAGGCCCTCGTGTTTCACAGATATCAACATGGCTTTTTTTCTGGCAGACTTTGGAGGAAGATCGTTGGCTGCAGGTTAAAGATGGGAATTGATCTCAGCTCTGAACAGTGAGCAGGTGACAGATTGCTCCTCTTTTTTCAAGAGAAGTGGCTTTAAGTGAGGAGCTGTAGCGATGTAAATTAAAAAACCTTCAAGTGTGGAGCAGTACTGGCTAGCAGGCAATGGAAACCTTATTTTGGGCAGCAAAAGCCTTAGCGTTTACAAAGGAAGAAAAACTATTTCAGTGATAGGAAAAGCGAGTCTTGCCATTGCAGTGGCCAGTGTTTATGCCGGTTTGCTCACTGAACTTATCTGTACTGCCCAGGTACTCCCACGGCAGCTCTTTTCCCATGTAATCCTTTTCCCTCAGTGTACGTATCCATGTCACCAATTTAAATGCAGACCTCTGCTTTTGTGACAGAGAGAGCAGCGCTCGCAGCTGGACCGTGATGTGTGCACACGACTTTCACAAAGTCCGATACCGCGGGCCTGCACGGTGCCGATGGCGGCGACCAGAGCGGCCACGGCAGAGCCTGCAGGGGCGGGCAGCGCCGCGCGGGGGCGCCCGCGCTCCGCGCTGGGCCGGGGCCGCGGACGGGAGCGCGCCGGGGCGGGATGAGAGGGGATGCGGGGGAATGCGAGGGGATAAGCGGGGGGGATGAGAGGGGATGCGGGGGAATGCGAGGGGATAAGGGGGGGGGATGAGAGGGGATGCGGGGGAATGCGAGGGGATAAGCGGGGGGGATGAGAGGGGATGCGGGGAATGCGAGGGGATAAACGGGGGGGGGATGAGAGGGGATGCGGGGGAATGCGAGGGGATAAGCGGGGGGGATGAGGGGATGACGGGAATGCGGGGGATAAGCGGAGGGGAATGGAGGGGATGCGAGGGAATGCGAGGGGATAAGCGGGGGGGATGGTGGGAGGGGGGATGCGAGGGGAATGCGAGGGGATGCGGGGGGAATGCGAGGGGATAAGCGGGGGGGGGTGGGGGTATGAGAGGGGATGCGAGGGGGATGAGAGGGGATGCGGGGGGATGGGGGGATAAGCGGGGGGGGGGGGATGAGAGGGGAATGCGAGGGGATAAGCGGGGGGATGAGAGGGGATGCGAGGGGGATGAGAGGGGATGCGGGGGGAATGGGAGGGGATAAGCGGGGGGATGAGAGGGGAATGCGAGGGGATAAGCGGGGGGAAGATGGAGTGAATGAGAGGAGGTGCGAGGGGATTGCGAGGGGAATGCGAGGGGATGCGCGGGGAACCCAACGCTTTGCTGCCAGCTTCCAGAGTGAGCACGGCTCTTTGCTGGGTGGCATTCCTACTGCATCCCTAGCAGTCTAGCTCGCTTAATCAAGCAGTTTTCCAGGAATTCTGCATTGGTTTTTTTGACCTGAATAATAAGTGACCGCTAAAATTTAATTTATTTGCTGCATAATTAATATGGTCCCTGAAAAATAATTGTTCTACCTAGCCTTACTTTTTTGCTTGCTAGATTATTTTCCATCTTCAAAACCACTAAGAAACACATTAATTAATTGCCCAGGTCGAGATATAAACTTCTGCTTCCTAGAAATATTGTCTAGAAATGACAATTCAGCAATTCAGCACTTAATCTCCAATTATTTTTTTTTTTTTTTTTTTTTTTTTTTTTTTTTTTTTTTCTTTTTTTTTTTTTTTCTTTTTTTGCTCTCAGCAGCTGGGAGTTTGAGCGAGAATGCTTGGTCAGAAGTACCACAAATCTAAAAAGTAACTATATACACACATGGCAAAAAATAGGTTATGTATAAATCTCACTGCTCACAGTAAAAATATTTTAGAAATGTTGCTGACATTGCGATATAGTCAAGTTTAACAGTGTATGGAATGTCAGCAGGCTGTTCTATTTTACGCTATATGTATTATATTATTCTTGTTATTATTCCTATGATTGCATTCAAACAGGAAGATAAAGCATTTCTTCCACATGCCACCAAGTCTGTCCATACAGTGACAAATATATTGTACTGTTTAAACTTAAACCTGACATGTGAATGGGGCACCACACGTCTGAAGATGTGGTTTGGAAATCAGTGTGACTAGTTAACATTAAGGTGATAGAACTGCTTGAAAAGGCTTCCTGCCACTTGAGTAAGTATTTGCATCTGTAAGGTACATTTTTTTTCACTGAGAAATATTCTTTGCTTTCCCTGGGAAGATGAGTTAGCCCTAGCAACAGTGACCCAAATGAAAACTTGGTTGGACTACTGGAGTACTAAACATTAAGTTATTTAAGAAGGCTTCTCAAATAAAAATAAATTTTATCTATCAGGCAATCTGTTCCATCCCAGTTGGAGACAAAAATTCCTATCCATTAGAGGAGGAAAATATACATTATTACAGCATAAAGTCACTATTGGAATACCCTGATTTGTTTCAAAGAATGAATTATAACCTTGCCTTAATTTGTAAGTACCTTTAATATTGGTTCAGTTTTACTTGTTATCATTTTTTGCCAGTGAGACTTGATACAAACCTCAAAGTCCTGTGGGAGAGAAATTGTTTGGTTTTGCTTAGTGCCTGTTTAATGGCTAACACAGAATTTTCGTTTGGTTTTGCTTAATATCTGTTTAATGGCTAACACAGCAGGACTTTTCTGTATTACTGTGTCTCAATAGAGGGAAATGAAGGATTCTGGATAAGTAGTCAAACTTGTATTGAAAATGCCTTACCAGTTAATTTAGCTTCTTCTGGATTATGCCAGTGATGGCAAAGGAACTTAAAGGCTAAAATAAATATAATGAACAATCAGAAACACACATCAGTATGTTTTAGCTAGTATGGCTTTCATCTGCAAGAGCACCTCCTATAAGGCATGCTGGTATTTTTGTGTCCAGTTCACCAGTAAGAATTTAATTCTCATTAGCTATTTAAAAAAAACCCAACAAACCAAAACAAAAAAACCCTAAGGAATTATTAGGAAAGGGAAGCAAATGCAAAATTCTTTGTTTGCATTTCCATATACATTCCAATTCACATTGTGCTATTTATGCAGCTTCCTTTCTTTGCCCAAAATAGCAATCCTAAATTGGCTAGAATGAAGGACATGATTCCAGTGAAGAAAGGACCTGTCTGAGTCATGATTCTTTAGCCTGGAGGTAAGGTGGCAGATAAAAAAAAAGCCTGTAAAATCCTAAGTTAGCATGGTAAGTTTGAAGAGCACATGATTATTTATAGACCATCAGACTCTCAGACCAAGTATGCAACAAATCATATGTATAGTGGCTGGTTTGAAAGAAATAAAGGGAAATTCAGCATACAGATAAACTGCAAAAATCACTCATTGACATGACTGTCCTGAGTTTATGCTTGTTCAAAAGCTGCCATAGAATCACAGAATAAAAATATATCCAAGTTGTTAAATATGATACTATTTCCAACTGGATGCAGCAAAGTGCAGAACTGAAGGTGTTTACATGTGTCCTAGGCTCTGTTCTAGCTTCATTGATATGTTCTGCCAGCCACTCTCAGAGACAAGATGATGGGCAAGACAGACATTTGATCTGAGACAGTACAACAGTTAGGGGTCTGACATGTTCCAGTGCAGCCTGATTTACCCATCTCATTTCTTTCACCTTTACAACGCTTTCCTTTCTTCACTAGAGAGATAATTCTTAGCCTGATGTTAATAGTCTCTGACTCTACACATCTCTGTGTAATTCCTGTAAATCAAACTGTGATTAAAAAGTCTTGTTCATGCCCACACATTTGGTGTAGTAATAAGCAGCCTGCCCAGAGTAGCTTAGAGGCTAAGATGTCATTAAAAACTCTGAAGTTCCTTATACGCAAATGTTTAGTGAGCAGTGCCAGTGATTCAAATTTGGACTTAAATAAGTTAGATGACCTATTGTCTAAAAATTTCCACCAATAATATTTTGTTTATTAAAATTCTTTTAGAAAGCAGGTGAACAGTATGTGTTCATGACTGGTGTCCTTTTGTGCAGCCCAGATGCTTGTGTATTTGTACACGTAATATGTACAAGGTGCACAACTGCTGTCAACAGGTCATCCCTGATCACACATCATACATCAGTTTCTACAGACTTTTAGCAAGTTTCTCACCTTGTAAGTTTGTTTGTGTGGCTCTGAACCATAAAGTTTAAAGATGACATTTTATTTACTTTGGTAGTTATATATGCTGAGGAACATTTTGTTTAATTGCTTCCACATTTCCCACTCATTTGCCTGGATCCTCTTCTCTTGTGGGGCTGAAACCACAAAAGCTCTGAAGTCACACTGTCATGTTCTTGTCTAAAAACTAGTCAGCAGTGATTAGGGCATCAGCTATGCATGAAGAGGTTAACCCAAACTGTCTCCTTGCCTTGCATGCAATTTCACTTTTTGGTGGTACCAGACTGTCCTTGAGAGCTTGAAGCTGCAAAGAGAGTATTTGTTTCTTTCTAGTGGCAAGTGTCAGAAACTTCAGCCGTCTTCTCTTCCTTTCATTTTGAGATGCCTTTTTCCTGAACCTGTTTTGATCTTTCTGCTTCTCCCTTTCTGATTCTTCTTTTGAATAGACACTACTGGTTACCAGCTGTATCTCAGCTAGCAGAAAGGTGAATAAAAGCTCCTGATCTCTTCTGGAGAGGTTTGCTTGTTTTTTACCCTCCTCTTTCCTTTCTTCTTCTAACATTTATTCCCCTCTGGTTTGATGAGAAGAAAACATGTTCAGGAGCAGCAAAATGCAGACCACACATTGTTTCTGCTCTAGTCCACAGGCTGGGAGTGCTAGAGTAAGGATGAAAGTCCTCGACATGTTGAGAGAGACCTGCCCTTTCCTGAAAGCCTTGTGCAATCCTTCACCTAAGTCAAAGGATTTCCACACCTTCATATGAACCTGACTAAGGTAACTTTCTTCCAGTGCTCTCAGAAGCACATTTTATGTAGAGTTTGTAAGTCCAATGCAAATCTTTTTTCAACCCCACCAGTTTCTTCCTTCCTCTTTTTTTCTCATTTGAGCTGCTGTACAATAGGTGACTCTTATAGTCTGAGCCATAATCCTAGAAGCTTTTTTCCTGACTTGAGTTGCTTTACAAAGTTAAAAAGGGAACAACACTATTTATAAGCACATTATGTAAACATTAGCAACAGAGGTTCAGCTGCTTAGCATTCAATTAATTTAGTTCAGTCAATATTGCATGGTACACAGTTTTGTCTGCTTGTATTGTAAACACATCTTGCCCTTGAGCACTTATTTCATTTGACTAATTAAGATCTACTTCTAAGTGCTTGCATTTTGTTGCCAGGCAGACTTGCCCAACTTTATATACAGCTGTTGTACTTGGTGAAAAAGGCATTTAAAATCCAGGTCCATCTGGTTGGTGCTCCACTGTGCCAGGTCAAAACCTGCTCCTCTTTAAGGCAGTAAGGTCTCTGCTTTCCACAGGACTCAGACTGGAGGTGATTACCAGGCTGTAATTGTGCCTATAGGCACTTACAGATTATACATGAATAAGAATGGAAATAGATTACTCAGAAGATTGACCACATATTCTGAGCCAAGTCACTGAGAGTATTTGCCAACATTACACCTCACCAGGAAGTTGCAGGAAGCGATAGCAATACTGGGTTGCAATCTTGTAACCTTTAGGTGCTTCTTCAATCAGACAGATTACAGCTCAGATCTGTAATTAGTTACCATGCAGCCTTTCTACTTCCCTGGACATCAGTTCTATAGCTATGTAGCCCTGATCCTGGGGTCCAATGCCTCGTGTGAAATGAGTTATTGCCTAATTCAGTTTCCATCTACGTGCTAATATACATTTGTCCCTTTTAAAAACCAGGCCTGCACTCCAATGGTAACAGATATTTGAAAGACTGAGGGAGACAAATGTGCACCTCTCTGCACAGATGTTTCCTTCCTGGTTAGCGAGATCTGAGCTAGAAGTCTGGGATACTTGATGCTGCTGTTTCCATGGAAGCCTGATTAATTGAGGGATGACCATTGCCAGAAAATATAAATTAAATGAAAAATTGTATCAGTATGAATGATTTCTTCAAACAAAACTGCAATGATCAGTGTTTTCTTCTTGAAGCTTTCCACATACTGTGGTTTCCCCATAACAACCTATGCCTCTCTACAGTCTACTCTGGCACTTAATGCTTGCTGCTGTAAGTTTATGAGGAAGGTGAATAATTAAATAAAGCTGTTAGAAGTGGTAGCAGAAAGGTAATGGAGGAAGCATTAAGAGTTTTATCTGAAGGGCTCAATTTTGTTCTCTTTTCTCCAGAGAAGTTTCCTGAGGGCCAGAGGACTTGCATGTGAGTATACTGCTCACTTTATAAAACTACTTCATATTAATATTGTCCCAGGTCAGATAAGCCATCTTCCTACACTGAGGTTTGAGGCATTGTGTTTTGTTATTTGTATTACTGCAGTGTCAAGAAGCCATATATACAGATCAAGAGAGAGAAGGGGTAGGCACTGAGTAGATAATTTCTCAACATTTATAGTATCTGTACATTCAGATGCATTGGGGAAAAACATCATTTTCACAAACTGAAGCAAATCCATGAATACCAGAATCTACCAGTTTGTTCTGGGGTTTTTTTCTTTTATACAGCAATTCACACCTTGGCAGAAGACAACGAAATATATAAACAATACTTATGGCTGTAACATTCTAGGACAACTGTATTGTCTCAAAACACAGTATACCACTCTTCCAAGATTGTTATATTACCAGGTGCAGAGATTATTTTTCCTTCATGTCTGACTGCAGAAATACAGACTCATCTAAGAGCACAGCTGCTTCTGGAGAAGTCAGCCCCTCCTCAAAGTGAATCCTTAAATTTTTTTTAAAGCAAGCTAAGCTTTTGCTTTTGCTGTTCCCCTGGCCTGAGGTGTCTCAGAGGCTGAAGACTGAGACTTGATGAGGCTGTGCTGGGAAGTGACTCAGCTCCAGCTTTCCTGTCCTCTGTGGTCACCAGGGGACACCCTGGCTCATATATTGGCACCTCTGAGATTACTGAGATGACACTAAAGAAGAAGAGCAGTTGGCAAAAATAACTCTGCCTTCCTCTGTGTGTAGTAGAAAAGTGCTTAAGACATACTAAGCTTTGCTAATTTCATGTGTTCATGTTCTAGAATTGTTGAATATTTGCTATTAAAATCTATGCATCCATATAAAGACAAGCTATCCATCTTTTCAAAAATAAAATGGTAAAGTCATATAGACTAAACTATCTGCATTTGAGTAACTTGTAAATTTGTGTGCAGAGTAAAAATACATTGTGAAAGTAACATAACTGATTTATAGTCCTCTGGGGAAAGAAATCTTTCCAAAGTGTGGAAACAGAGCAGTCACTGTGGCTTAACACTAGTGTGCTGTGAAGAATGAATTATTTTAGCTCAGTGGCTGACTTAAAAGATGAGTGGGTAAGGAATGACATAAACTGAGCCAAAAATACATTTTAACTTTTGATGTGAAAAAAAAAAAAAAAAAAAGAGGAAACATGCAGTCCTTCTTGGCTAATTTCTCAGTTTCAATATCCACAAGATATTTGTGAATCTGCCTCTCAAAGTACCTAAAAATCAACCTGCTCAGCTTCACAGCTCTGTGCTAGTCTTTCTGTTCCTGTGATGTTTAAATCGGCTGCTGTGGAAGCTCATGCTGTAGCTTTAAAATCTTTCTTGTTTTCATGCCAGCATGTTCTCTGCAGCTCAGAAGGATGGCATGTCAGCAGTTAATGTGGATCCACACATTGTTGTGTGCATGCAGAGTCTCCACAGGAGATCCTTCGGAGAGTGTATTTGCAATGATACAAGCTCAGTGTGTGTATTCGGCATAGGGTATATAGAGTAACCTAGAGTCTATTATCTGAATGGTCTAAGAAATTATAACATGAGTTTCAAATTGCAAAATGTGTTGCCCAGAGAGCAGTCACTATGCCATCCCAGTGGGCAGTATATGGGATAACTTTGGCAGGCTTTTGTGCTGATGTCCATTCCTGCTCTTGCTGGGATGTTTCATATGGTACTGTCTTGCTTGTTTTATGACTATGCTGCAATAAAACGTGCTTTTCTGTGTTCTGCTGTTGCCTGTTCTTTTGTTAGGCTTTGTGGGAGCTTGAATATGGCATTTGATCCAGGGGCAGAGTCTTTGTGAAATAAGGTGATTTGTGCATGTCACAGTGCAGGTAGCAATGGGAGTACAGCAGGCATGGAAGGAGACCCACCTGCACACTGGTGAGTCGGAAAGTGTGAATAGGATAACAGGCTAAGAACAACCTATCACTTTTAGCTGGCATATTAAGTGAAGATGGCAGGCAGGAACCCTTCTGACTTTTTCATTCAGATAGTTTGCATTGCGTTGCATCTCAGAAAGATGCACTGTTTGAATTGTCTGAGTTTTGGAACCTCTCTCTTCTTAGTCCACCAAGTCTTGAAGAAATTTAAAGCTGAGTATGTATTTTAGAACAGTTAAAGGAATTGGCTAGAACCAGAAGAGAGTTTTTATTCCCAGTGCTATGTTGTAACAATCAGAGACAAGTCAAAGTAGAGAAAATGAGGACTTTTTTAACCCAAGGTTCACAGGACCTGTGGGAAGCAACACATTCCAGAGAACAGGTTTATGACGTGTCTCATGAGAGAGCAGGGGCAGTCTGGCAGAAGAGTGAGTGAGAGAAGCTCTTCATTTACAGATGTGGCAAAACCTAAGCAACTGGTATTGTGGGGCTGCCTTCTTTAGAAACATCAGAAACAGAAGCTCTTAAAAAAGGTATTGGGTTCATCATCGTTCCAGACTTTTTTTTTCTTTTTAAGGGAAGGGAAGGAGCCTTCCAACTGGCTTTTTAAATACTTTGAGAAAGGAGAAATTATGCTTTCTGTGGACCCAATTTGATATGCTTGGTGAGAAGCAGGATGAGACCAGATGCCCTTTTAGTGGTTTTTGATACTTTAGGGAAAATACATAAGTGGATCCAGCTCAAAGCTCTTGCTGCCTCAGGTATGAGAACAGCAATATTCATTTGTGAATTTTTATTGCCAGGCATGAATAAATTACTAGATATCTGGTGCCTGCAGACAGGCAAAGGAAAAGCTGTAGGGGAAAGCTTGGAATTAAGATAGGTTTTTCATCTCTAAAAAAATTCCGTATTTGTTTGAGGTGTAGGTTCTGACATCCTTGGTAGTTCAAATGCACTCACACCCTGGATCAATGCAATCTTGTTTCAAGCCAAGAGCTGTGATAAATCTGTTCAAGTCTCATTCTGTCAGATGGCTCTGTGCCAACAAAGGTGATAATGAATGTTTAGGTATGAACTCAGTTGTTTTTTTCTGGCAACAAACTATGCAGAGGTTCAAGTGGAGCATTTTATTGATTTACTGTAATATTGCTCCAAGTTGGCTGTGCTTTCATAGAAGCATTACATAGATTTAGTGTTAGATCTATTTCTATATGAAGAAGGGACAGCCATAAAAATAGTGGAATCAAAACAGAATTTCCATATATTATACTGTAGCCAACTGAATAAATCTTCCTCTTTTCCCCAAGTATCTCTGTTCATGTTTCTGTGGGCTCGTTCAGTTCACCCATTTGAGTGGTTTCTAAGGGTGCTGCTGACAAGGCTAATGCACAGTTCAGTGTTGCAGTGTTGACCCCTGAATCCTGCTGCAGCATTGACTGTTGTCATAGAGACACAGATTTTTGAGTCCAAAGGGACAGTTTTGATAATCAGCTCAGACCTGTTGTAAAACATATCGTAGCTTGCCAAGAAGTAAAGAAGTTTGCTAAATTGGAGCACAACTGGGACCTCCCTCTCCTGCGACAGTGAAATACATTTCACTGAAGTTTGTGAGATGCTGCAAGTAAAACCCCAAATGGGGATTGAATTTATTGCAAGAGTGATGCTGTCAGCACATATTTTTTTCCTGATGAGTGAAAGCCAGGTGCAAACAGTCCACAAGAACCTGCTATTACTGTGATACTGGCAACCTCAGAGGGACAAGGAGTATTAAAATAATAACAATATTCTGTTTTACCCTCTAGGTAGTGCAGTGAGGTTAGCACTTGTAAAGAAGGATGTTAGAATATGGCAGCTGTACACAGTCAGAAGTCTCTGGCAGACAATCTCTGGGTGATAGAATTGTAGCATTTTGATGCTACTGTCCCCAGTTGTTTGCCTTCTCCTTCTGCTTGCTCCTTTATCAGCTGTGTGTCTGCACCTATGCCAGGCCAGAGCCTGTTGTGGCTGCTGCCAGGAACAGTGGACTTGTGCCAAGGCACTGGGTTCTGAACTGCCATAGCAGTTGTAGCGCTTGCCAAAGGCTACCTGATACAGCAGAACTAACAGCTAGGGGATTTAACATTTTAAATTGCCAAGCTGACATCCATCAGAGCTCATGTGAGAATGCCAAACAGTCTGTGTAACCTCCAGCCAAGTATTAAGTCTGCTCTTTCCCAGTATATGCTAATCTATGAGAAATGGATTGTTACAGATCCCAGCTCTGCTGAAGAAGCAGTTCCAGTTATAAAATCCCTTGATTCTGTACACAGAAGTTTCCAGTGGCCATCATGGTACACTGGAACAGGTATAAAATGTCTGATATGGTCCCCCCATCTTCCACTGCAGAATTTCAAATAAGGTGAACTGGTTGGGTAAAGCTGTGAAAAACGTGTTTGAAGGAACATGAGCAGACAAAATGCTCTCCTCCAAAATGTATACATTTCTCTTGTTGCCAGCCATGCATATGTAGCTTCTGTAGTCATGTAAGATAGCTTTAGAAAAGCTGTAAATGCAATTTTTTAATGAAAATAATCTGCTGGCTTCATATAGCCATGCATTATCCATCCCTTGGCTGTGCTGCTGGAGAGGTTTGATAATAGTGCAATGTTTGATTCCTTGTGCTCTCTTCCAGTCCTGTGTCACACAGCTGTTTTGCTGCTATTTGCAATGCCTGAAATTACTCACTGTTAAGTATTATCAAGGAACAGCTCTTATCACTTTAGATTTTTAGGGACTGTCTGAGGCTAATTACCACAGCGTCCCTATGAGGTGAAATGATTCACTGCCTTTCTGCTCACAAGCAGTGTGACGTTCATCTATTCTTTGACAAATTAATCTGTGGGACTTCCTGGTTCCTCTGGAATATCCTCCTTCTGCATCAAAAACTCACGGGAACTCAGAAGAGAGCCAGGTTGTATGTGCTTCAGCATTGGTGCTCTGTGGCAGTGCTGCACAGCTGCACAGCTGTTGTGGATGCACTGGGGAGCACTCAGATTTTGGAGAGGAAAATGTGTCTCCAGCTCACTCGTTTTAGAAATGCGGAAGCACGCTGGGACTCTCTGAGAAGCCACCTGCCTGCCAACCTTTAGGAATGAAGGAAATCTTGCAGCTCTCACAGTACAACAGTACTGCTCTGGAAGCTGTATGGGTTAAACCATATAACCGTGCACAGTATAAAAATGGACAAGCCCATTTTCCAGTGCTTTGAAAATGGTTTCACAATGCACATACTGCACAGTATCTGTCTAGTGGTGAGAAGTGCTGCTCACTACTGCACAGACTTGCTTAGCGATTTACAGACTTGCTTGGTGACTACAGCACCACCTTCCCATGCCCTTTTACCTAAGGAATAGTTCTATCCTGAGATTTATTGAATTCTGATTGTCCAAAAATTGCAGTGGATAAGTCTTTCTATCAAAGAGATCTTTTTAACAAAAAAATAATAACAGTTCCATTTTCAACCTAGCTCTGTGAACATTTGTATACTGGCACAGTAAAAACAGAACAGAAGCTCAATAGCTAAAGCGTGATGCAGGAGCTGGAAGGAGAGCTTGAGGGTGGGAATCTTATAAACTGGTTCTGTCATGGAAGCAAATGTCATGTGCCTAATACACATGGCATGAGCAGAGAAGCCGTGGTCATGGTTATCACCTCTTTATTCACCCTTTTTCATTCTGTCCCCAAATTACTCTCAAGGGGATTAGTTGGTACTACTGAGTGCAGAGCACTCCAGACAAATGGCTTACTTGTACTCAAATGCTTAAGAAAGAAGCAGGCAGCTTGCCCTTCATAACTCTCTTCTTCCAAATATGATGTCCTGGTTTAGAACACCACAGGACACACAATCAATAATTTTCAAGAGTTTTAGACATGCAGGCGAGAAGAACTGTGGTGCATTAGACGGTATATTTTAGGTGGACAATTGTCAAAGACACCAGAAACCCTGACACATCTTCTACTTGTGGGCTTCCAGTAGCAGATAAGCACATCTGTGCTTTTGGAAAATCATTCAATTGTTAGTAGAACTGACCTAAATACTCATGAGAAGTAATTCACTCTCTAATTTTGACCTGTTGCAAATTGTGATCAGCTCAACAAGTCTTAGCATATCAACGTATGTATATCTGGAGACATGAATTATTTATACAAGTGTTCAAAAGGTCTGGAAAGCAATTTTCTTTTGGGCATGTGTGACTCACCACATGAGTGACACAGTATTCTCTCATCCCTGATTGTGTTAACATTTTAATTGCTTATTTCATCTGATGCTAATTTTGATTCTTGATGAGGTCTCAGTGGTAGTATTAAATCCATTCTCAATGAACATTTATCATTACAAAGCTTCATTTATGTGAAAGCTTGTGAAAAAAGAGGTATAAACCAGTAAATTGTCAGTCTAGTTTCACTATTTGGGCTGATATATGCTAGCTGATAAGTGCTTACATACCTTCATCATCTTCAGTCATGATTGAACTGGGGACTTAAAATCAAGTACCTCCCAACAAATTAAACTAGGTATGTGTTCAATATGAAGACAACTTTACTGTTGTCACCTATTTTAGTTGCTGTGGTACAGATATCTGTTTCCTCTGCTAATCAGGTGAAAAACTGACTAACTGTTATGCACTACATTTTGAAAATCAAGATTTGACTCATTCTCCAAAAGCATTCATTACATGCCTTAATAAATTTAAGCCAGAAGATGACCCAAGCAACAGTAAACAAAAAAACTTTTGTGCCAAAAAAAGGCAGGGGACTGCAAAGCCCAGGAATGGGAAGACAACCATGCATCTTAACAAGCAACTTCTTAGGTCCTGTAAAGTAGTGGATTGTGATACAGGCCGAGTTTTGAACTAGTAGAGAGTGACTGGGGAGATCAGTAGCGTGATAGGAAACACTGGAAAGGAAGCTACATGGCCAGCATAATAAAGATTCTTTTCAAAAACCTTCACAGGCACTTCTCTAACAGCCACTATCATAAAATATAAAGAGACAATAACAAAAATTATTAAGTGCACACCATGTTCCTGTGCTCATGGAAGACAATGACAAAACTCTCATTAACCTTGGTGCTGAAGGATCAAGTTGTTTCCTTTTGTAACCTCCAAATGATTTGGTAACAACATTGATCAATCCTGCCACCACCATGTGGGATGGATGTCAGTCTTGATATTAGAGATGAATGTGCTGAGGTGAAGTAATTAATCCAGGTTCAGCAGTGATTGGGCACTGAAGATGGACAGCGCTTGATTGCTGTCCTCTGAGCTGATCTTCAAAAAATACCCTTCTCCCTTCCTTGACAAGCGATTTTGAAAGACATCTTACAAGCTTGGATCAACCAGTTTTGTGAATGAAACACATTTTGGCTTGTGTATGACAGAAATACATTTAGTATGTCCAGTGTGCAAGCTCACTGAACCCACAGTATTTGAACAACTGTGCATAACCTGTGAATGCCATTCAATCCTCAGCCATCACTTGGCCAACCCTTTCCCTTCAGTAACTTACAACTTTCAATTTCTAGTGTGCAGTTTTGTTCATCCAGAGGATATCTGCGTAGATCCATCATGCAAGCAGCTGTTGTTGTGATCCTGTAAGAGAAGGGTGAAAAAAGAGAAAAAGAGACTTGAAACTACATTTTGCTTGTTTGAGATGGCAAGATTTTCTATAATTGGTTTTCTGTTTGTTTAAATACAGAATGGTATGCACTTGGATTCCTGACATGCAGTCTTTATAGAGCTTGTAAAGCAGGATCAATTTATGCAGCACAGTATATTGGTTACCACATAAAGCATAAGACCCTATGCTGAATATTGTAGAGAAGGATTTTGACTCAAAAGTTTATGTGCAAAAGTGTACAGTGTTTTGAAGAAAGTTCAGTGAGATTTCCAAGTCGACATCTTTTTTGTTAATGTTGTTAATTGAGACATCTTCAAATTGTTTAGCAAATTGTTTTATTTGTAACTCGTACTGCTGATTCTTTTTTCATTTAGTTGTGACTTATTGTAGTTTTAATTTTGTATGATAGGTATATGCATTTTTATCCATGTTGTGGAATACCTGATAATACCTTATTCATTATTTTTATGCTTTCATAATCAGATTATCATTAACTATGATAATTGCACATTACCTCTTAAAAACTGTGTGAGGAAATCAAACACTAGTGAAATATAACATCATACAGTGGTTACTCCATGAACATTGAGAGTAACTATGATTGTAGGCTGAATGTCTCAGATCCTTACTTCTAGAAGAAGTTCAGAAGAAGAGTTCATATTTGGTGCCTAAAGGTATTCTCCACAGCCTAAGACTTTTTGCAAGGCAATTCCTCTCCCTTGTTAGACCACAAATCAAAGAACATCTGAGAAAATATTTGCTGGTAAGTCTGTGACTTTGTAGGAGAAAGGTTAAATTACTTCATGAGGATGGGGCTCAAATTTTAAAGCTCCCTTTAAGAAGAACAATTAGATCAGTGTTTTCAAACTCACAAAAGTGAGTTATCATTTTCATTTGTGTTTTTTTTTTTTTTTTTTTTTTTTTTTTTTTTTTTTTTTGGTTGGTTGGTTGGTTGGTTTTGTTTTTTTCTTTTTGTAACAGATGGGTTCTTAAATGCTTACAAAACTTTTGAAGTTGTGAATGGGCAAATTTGGCTTCTAATTTTATTGGTCACTCTCCTTATCTCTCTAATGATTTATACCAGATAAAGGCAGATAACCTCTTTTCTTGATCTGGATTTGGTCCTGTTGTTCCAGTTCCATGTTAATGAATACCAGAGGAACACATCTTGAGATTTTACTTTTGATGTGCTGAAAGTCAAACACACACTTACCTGCTGTATTGGGATGATAATCCTTGCTGTCACTAAACTGACAGAATTTAAAAGGGAAAAAAATGCCACATGCTTTATTACTTTGACATGCTTCAAAAGTTCCTAAGTCTACAAAATCCACCTGTCATACCTAGTATAAGGAACATCTAGCAAGGGCTGTAATAAGAACCTGTCCATGAAACTGCTCAGGAATACTGTGTAAAGTACCATGAAAATGGCACATTTATACTTTTTTTTCAGGCTGATTTTGTCACATTTAATAGAAATGTATATGTCTTAACATGCATTTGCCATAAAAATGCATTTGCCAGAAAAAGCTCTTCAGCTGTGGTTGGACCTCATTTAGATTAGCCACGTATCAATTATACCTTACTGACAGGTACTGAGAAGACACTCATTTGTCAGACACCTGCTTAATAGTGCCTTAGATCACACATAACAATATACTAACATTAGTCACAGTTAAATGCTTTTTAATGAAGGTTTCATAGGGAAATGTTTTGTTCCCAGTTAATAAATCGGCCTTTATGGTAATTTAGTTCACCTGTATCAACCAGAGTGTTTTCTAAACCACTGTGGTGAGGTAGCACTACCCCTGTTACCTCCTCAAGCTATTCTGTGATCTCAGGAACTCCCACCAGGCCTTAGCTTTTGAGCAATGAGTTGAGTGGTGAAGAGCACCTTGACCGTGCCAGAAATTTTTGCATGGCTAAAGTGGGGGTGGCACTCTCTGTACCAGGGACTTCTGCTGCCTCCCCAAGGAGGGGAACAAGAGATAATCAGTCATCCTCTGACAGCCTTGGAACATTATTTACCTGAATTGTAGCCTGAGTGGAACAGTACCATTGTTACTGACCTTTTTAAGAAACTCCAGTAATTACCAGCTTGGATTACAGCCAGGATAGAAACTCACTAATGATTAAGGCTGAGCATTTTGTGAGCCTCTAAGCAGCTGTTCTAAGAGATGCCCTTTGAGCTCTTCTGGACTGCAGTGGTGCACCTCTCTCTTAGAGGGACACCTCTCAGAGCTTTGCTACACTTGCAGGACCGACACTGAAAACTCACGGTGGGACATGCATTGACAGCCCCACTCCCTCCTCAAGGCTCAAGTCTCATCCACAGAGAAATGAAAAGCTATTTAACATTAGTATTTAATTTGAGGGTAATTTTGAACAGGTATATCTGTAAATTTATGTACACACAGACATTGTGTCCGTAGATGTTTGTGCGCGTGAAGTGATTGAAACGATGGCAAGTACAGCATGAATGTTGCCATCTTGGATCTATAACAAGTCATGCACCCTCTTCTTCACCCTTACACATTTTATTCCTGGTCTTTGTGCAAATCATTCTAAACATTCTAATCCAATTTTCATTTGTGTGCTTCATCTGTGTAGTAACAGAGTAAACCATTCCATAGCACTTTGTGAAGTTGTACAAATTTACATTAAGCCTGTTTTTGCCAATATATTTGACAATTATTTTTGAGTCATCCTAACCACTAATTTGTAATAACCAGAGTTTCAGTGACCAGTTATTCCTAATGGCGGGTATCTGTACTACCAACTTCTGCAGTTTTGCAGAAGTTTATATTTTACATAAGTTACATAAGCAATAGCAATTAGCTATTATTTCTATCATTAATGCAAATTGATAGTGCAGTAGTTATTAATGCAATTGTTTATATCGAAATTTAAATACTCTACATAATCTTTTCCCCTGACATTGTAATTCTGACTACTGTATTGTCTTCTCCACCAGTTGCCAACACAATATGGTCCCTCTAAAGCTGGAGGTGCTTAAACTTTATTTGGAATCTTAGGATTTCTTAAAAATAGCTACATGTAATTGCAGGAGTGCTTCAGGATTCAGCACCTTCATTACCTGTAGTTCATAAATCTGCCTTTAAAGCATGTTTCTGACTCTTGACAGAACTCAGCTGTGTAAAATTGTTAATGCATTATACTCTGGATAGCTACAAAACTTATTTAAGCAGATAAATTAAACACAGATGCAATCATAGTAATTGTTTTCTCGATGAAAAAAAAAATTATTATAAATACAATAAATAAATCCCAGACCTGTTAGTGATTGCACTCTCTCTGGGTGGAGAGAGGAACTGATGGATTGCACATGAACCAGAAGCTTAAAAATAAAGACATTCAAATGCAGAGTACAGGAGTGTAATGGAAGGAAGGAGATTGCGGTACTCTGAAGATAGGGCAAAGCTGCAATAAATTTGTATTCAAGAGGATTAGACCTGAAAGGCCCTTGGCACAAGTTTGTGGCAATGGCAGAATACCATAAGGCTCTGTAAATGTTTAAGTGGAGGATTAATCCTACACTTGAAGCAGAACTATTTTTATCTCAAAGTAGGATATGTTTCTTCCAGGCTTTCCATTCTTAAAATACATTTTAAGTTCAGGTGTTGGGGCTAATTTATTTTGTTTGTACAGTGTCTTTTATTCTACTGTCCTTACATTCTTTAGAATCATTTGGATACAAATACTAAAAATGGGATTATGCAAAGAAGACAAGCAGTTAGGTGGAGATATTTCATTATGTAACTTAATTTCACTCATGTCAGTACTCAGACATTCTGAGATGGAATGAAGTCTGAACTGCCAACAGGCAAGATAAATAGTATTTGCATAAGAGCAAAATCAACTGATTCAAATTTTGAAATTGTGGCTTGGGGTTCAAGTTATTTGATCCACTGCTTAGCTTTTACTTTGATGCCTTACTGTCTGAATATCATATTCTTACTGTATAGTCAAGTTATTTTTTGCTAAAAATAAAATTATATGAAAAAACCCCACTGATGTCCATTATTTGCAAAACTGACTTCCTTAAGTAATACTGTCAGAGATTTCCCTGCAGAGCAGCAGGTTTTGTAGGAACAAATGTTAAAGCTTAGTATTTTGAGTTAAATCATCAATGAGCAGTTACAGTAAGTTCAGAATGAATACAGGAGGTAGATTTATGGTTCACTACTTAGACAATTTCCTCAATATGCCATCGAAAAGCCGATCCTCAATTCCTGGACAAGAAATAGGCACAGTATTTAAGACAGCAATAATAATTAAATGTGAAGATTATGAGAGCTAAACAATGCAAATTATATTGAAATGTTTCCTTCATTTGGAGGTCAGGTATCAAATTTTAATATGTTTGTTCTTTTTCTGTCAGTCAACAGATCATAAATTATAAATGTACATGAAAAAATGAACTGGGATGGACTAATTTTTTTTCCTTAAAAGCTAAATGAAATCTTCAAATCATAGAAAGAATAACCATGCTTCTCTTAACCACTGCAGTGCTAGGGCTCTAGTACATGCTGGAAGTAAGACTTTCATATTCCAGGTAAAAAATTGTTTTTATTAAATCAGTGTTAATTTAACTTTACTGGTATCAGGAAACTTAGTCCCTCAAGAACATCAGAAACCAGATCTGTATCCCTGGTGTAACTGGTTTAATTTTTCTGAAACCTGGAAGAGTCTTGATGTTTGAGTTGGGGATGTCTTGTAAGAAAAGTTAGTGAAGGAAGAGAGGACGGCAGGAAAAAATGTACATTTAATCTGCAAATTCTGTCTCTGTCCAGGCCATGCACAAGGTTTACAGTCATCGTAACTGCTGACACCATAAATTTCCAAGCACAGCCTGAGTGCTTCATCCTGGGAGAGATCTCTGCACATGCAAACATGCCCAACTTCGACTGCCTGGAACAGCCTTCCCGAGCATCAGCATTATTGGTCTGGTACTGGGTGTTTTACATAATGTTGTGTGCACTTAGGAAATCTGTTCAACAGTCTGTGTGTTGCTTGTCTGGTCAAGTTACATTAAAGTCTATTAAATTCTATTAAAAAAAAAGGAGTTATATTAGTAAAATTGACAAGGGCCAAAAGGTGATTAAATAGTAATGTTTTCACAGATCTAATTAGAAGTGGAGAGAAAATCTGCAATATGGGGTCCTTAGTTTTAGATATGAATACATTAGCATGTGAAAACATTTTTTTAACTGGAAAACTATTAAAATTTATCTGATTTTCCCAGTAGGACATATATTTGTGACTCTAGGGTGACAAGCTGTCAACAGCTAGGTCATTGCTGTAGACTGCATTCTTTGATACAACACTCAAGTTTATAAGGAAAGCTTTGTATGATTGAGCTTAAAAAGTACAACACACGTTTCCTTTTAATCCTGCTCAGAGAAATAGTAGAGTTGAATAATCATGACAAAATAAAAAGGACATTAAGAAAGATCTGTAAAGAGAAATACACAGCTCAAAGGCCTTTATAATATTGTGTAAAGTGACCTGTTATACTTAAGTCACACAAAGATTAGGCAGGGAAAAATGGGTCAGATGATGGGCTTTCTATTGTATTTTATCAATACCCTGAACATGTCAGTGTTTGCTTGATTTGCTTCTCCATCTTTGTCCCTTCAGTGGCCCACACTGAACCTTGGATGAAATGTGAGCAGCTCAACAATAATGCACCTGGTTGCCTCAAGTATCAAGGTATTGAGCTAGGATAGCTGCAGCCAGAAAAGGACACATGGTGGAATTTTGCCATGTCTTTCAAGGGCTGAAACACTGCTTTTAAGCTAGAAAGAGCTGCAGTGGTCAGCTATGACACACTGCAACAAAACCACAACAAACTATGGAAAAAAAAATAGAAGAAATAACTAAGAGTAGCACTGACTAGTGCTGTAGCATAGTAATGGTCATGGATTTGTGCTGAGACCTGGAGGAATCATTCTGGGTTTGTCTTTCCCCATGTAGCTAATAACATTACTGAGAGTGAATAGACTTGTCAAATGTAGAGGAGGAATATTGGGATTTCTCTGAGGTGTAAATACAAATGTCTGTTTTCAAGCAAAAGACAGGCATGAAAAGTTAATCTGCAGGGTGTCAAATCAATCAACTGCATTGGCTTGAAATAAGAATGTTAAGAAAAAGAACAACTTAATGAAAACATGACTACTCGTGTTGCTCTTTCCATTCACATATGTTCTCCTCAAAAGCTACTGAGCTGTCTGCCTGGGCTGCCATGGGTCCTGTAAGTCCTTGAGATACTCCTTATCCCACTCTTTTTTCCCCTGGTTATATCAACTCAACAGCTGCAAAGACAAATGAAGTAGAACTTGCCTGAATTGACTATTGTTCTTGAATCAGTTTGTCAGCTGGACTCAGTGTTGGGCCCCAAAGATAGTTAAATAGCACCATATCAGAAGAGAGTAATGATGATGAAGAACTGATGAAAGCACTGCTCCCACACAATTAATTTGTCAAGTTATTCCCGTATCAGTGGGAATATTCACCACTAGTGAATTGCCATGGTCAGCTCATTGCTGGTAAGCCATCTGAGCTTTGAGACAGAAGTCCTGGAAGAGTCAAAACTCTATTCTTAAAGAATGTGCCCCGTCTGCCTCAGCAACAGAGCCTAATCCTGTGGTATACACTCAGTCTCAGGCAGGGGCAAGCCACTGAGCACAGTGTGACATTCACTGAGGAGAGAAAGAATGGTTTGTGACTGTGTCTTTATATGCCCAAACAGTTACAGGGTCTGATGTGGGATGTGTTGATTGGAGTAAGCATGTGCCCAGTCTTGCTGTTATGGTCACTTCATACAGTATTCTTTAACATGACTCAGGCACTGGTTTATCACATCTGTTCTGTGCCTACAAAGCTATGCAACGGTCAAATGCTCTTCTGCTAGACTGAACTGACTGTGAATTTGAAACCTGTTATCCTTTTGCTGTTTATTCTTCCCCCTCCCCTTACATGTTCTGTTTACTTACTTTGCTGTTTGTTTTGGTTTTGGTTTTGTTTGTTTGGGTTTTTTTGGTTTTGTTTGTTTGTTTGTTTGTTTGAATGATGAAGGGTTGTTTACTGGAAAAGGTCACTGCTGATCTTCCTGTAAGTATTCCAGGTTCAGAAATCTCTTGCAGCACTTGAATCTTATGGGTTTTTTGACGAAGGCTTTCAGATGAAGCACCCTGCGATAATGGTGTTGTGATCTATATGACAATACTGCTTAAGAACTGCCGGTGGCAAGTGATGTCTTCGAGCAGAATTCTCTGTCCCTTACTCTGATTTTTGCTGTAAAATGTAAGCTGCTGGTATAATTCCCACCTTTAGCCTCTCTTCTGAATGCAAATAAATGTTACCAGGTGTGTTAAGCAGGTGTTACTGAATGCGTATGAGAACACTGTCCTTCTGTACTTTTTGTCCTGCTTGGCAGTTGTTTAAAAAAGTTTGCTGCTGGAGCCATAGATTACTTTTTTCCCCTATATTATTTTCACAGAATATACTGACTTCTAAAGTCGGTGCAAGAGTGTCTCAAAGGTTACAAAATTTTCAATTACAGCGCTGTGGGCATGAAAATATTTTGGGGAAGGGGACATCACATTTCAGTTGCCTTGGGAGATTTACCTTGACATTCAAAGTAACTGTCAGTAAATTGATCAATTTTTGCTTAAACCCTTACTGAATAGTCTTTCAGCGGCCAGAACTCTGCTTCAGAGAACAGCTACATAGTTACATAGTTAAATAGCTGTGTAGTACCATCACAAAGAAAGGATGGGGGGGGGGAAATTGCCCGAAATGCAGTCAAACTGACTTGGTGGCTTCTGCCTTTCCCAAGGGGAGACCCTGGAGCTCCAGCAAAGCAGTGACAATAGGAGGCAATGGGAAAGGCAGAGCCCATACATGGAGGAGAGAGGTGGTGAGACAAAAGGTCTGTGAGAAAACATGTTGCTCTGGCTGAATCAGAACCTTCTAAAATCAAAACCTTAAGCCAGATAGATATTTTTTTATTTTTTTAAAGATAATGTAAGACCTTTCCTCTGTCCAATGTAGCACATTAGAAATAGTTCAGAGTAGAGTGAAAATGAATGGTGGAAGAATGAAGATGCTTGTAAATACCAAGAAATAATAAAAAACCCCACTAAAATTTCAGTGTAACCTTTTACATATTAAAAAAAAAAGCTCTGTATTTGATGCTTCTAAGCCAAATTTCAGTGCAATGAGAATTTTTACTGCACAGCTATAAACCCATGAAAATAAATTTTACAATATAAATCCTGAGAGCGCTATAACCATACCAGGGTAAACAAGATACTTCAATAAAAAGTGCCTTAGATTTGGAGCTGAAATTTACTGCAAATAATAATTTAGTTTGACAGTGCAAGTATGTTGCAAGATAAAAAGAGTGAGCTAGATGGGAAATGCTTAGCAAAAAGGAAGGTGCAAGAGAGAAATAAACTCAGATAACTGGTTTTCAATCTGTCTTAAATTAAAAAAAAAAAAAAAAAAAAAAAAAAAAAAAAAAAAAAAGTGAAAAACCCATAACTTTTTCAATGTCTCTATGCAAACCTTCTAAAAGTGACTAAATGCTAGAAAGAAAAATGCAGGTAATATCCACTGACCAAAACACCCTGTTCAGGAGAAAATAAAAGTCTTCTTGATGGCAGTAGCGATGTTAGCGTCATCTGGTATGGCTGCCTTTTGGGTTGTTTATTTTGTTGTTGTTTATTTTAAAGTAAAACAAAATTAGTCACCAGCATACTTACTGTGTGCAAAAGAAAGACACATGCACATTCAGTTGTCCCCCTTTCTTTGGCAGAAGTGGAAACAAGGCAACAACTTCCACATGTAGCCTGGTTTGGAAGGCTTCAGGACATGCTTGGTCAAAACAACTGGTGGTTTCAGGGACCAGACATACTCTTGGTATTCTTTTTTTTGTTTGTTTGTTTTTGGTTTTGGTTTTTTTTTGTTTGCTTTTGTTTGGTGTTTTTTTTTTTTTTTTTTTGGGGGGGGGGGGGGGCGTGAAGAAAGAAATGTCTGATCAGGTTAAGCATCTGTTTAAGATGAGACCTGCTAGGAGTTTTGCTGATGGTAGGTGAGCCCTGCTTCTTTTTTTTTTAGCTATACAGAAGACAAAATTGGTAACTAATGAATTGCAGAAAATGTGGACTTGAGATTTTTAGGACTTTATGTAGACCATCATTTGAAACTATACCAACTCCTAGGACAGTGCAACAGAGAGGGAAGGGGAAGGCAGGATTTTCTATAACGGTCCTGTAACAAGAGAATATTGAGAAGAAAGAACCCTGAAGCAAAGGAAATCAGGCTTGAATTTGTAGCTATTTATATGGCTGTACTTCTTTATAATGAACTCACCTATGAGATCTATAAAGGACGTGTATCACCCAGGAAAGAGAGCAGCAGTAAATGGCATCTTTTGGTATGACACTGCTATAAAACTGACTCTGAGACCTAATACTAATTAAAATATGCTTTTGTTACTTAAAGAGTTCTTAGATTATCAAGCCTTTACAGACCAGTCAAGCAATTCTTTATAAAAAGCATGATTGATTTCTGAGGGTTTTCCTCAGGTCTCTGGCATTCAATGTTTACCCATTTTCTCCCATCCTGTCCAGACAGTAAGTACACCTCATTTGTTCCAGACAGGTAGCTGAATATGAAAACTAATAATTCCAGTCAGCAAAGCTGGCAGCACAATTACATCTTGATACATGTAATGTGAGGAAACTTGAGCACCTCTGAAGAAGCTGAGCTGCTGCAGTTAATCTACCATGTGTGGTGACTAATTCCCATGGAGAACTGAAAGTTAAATGAAAACCCTGCACTAGGACTTCAGTGAGAGGATTTTTGGTTTTGCTAAATATTGGTTCTACCGGCAGTGTAAAGCGTGAACAAATATATTTGATTGCTTTTTTGCGCATCTTTGACTTTGGAGGAATGATGATGTGTTTTTTATATAGAAAACTGATTGATGGTGGAAAAAATTCTCTGTCCTTGATAGGCAGTATTTCCTTTCACAGGTGCACAGCACTACATGAAGAGACTTCCACCCTTTAATTTTCATCCTTAATTTTCTCCTTCCGTGGAAACTAAAATCCATTATTGTCTACCAGCAGAGTTACTGATGTGACAACACCCTGTTTGTGAATCTGTTTTTGTTGACTGGAAGTTAAATTGGCTAAGGCGGTAACTGTTTCAAGGGGCTGAAATAGATTAGGAAGTGTTCACCAAAGCAACCTTCGTTAGTATCCATTAGAGAGCTGTAATCTCTAGAAGGGAAATGGTGATGGTTAACTTGGAGAGGTCTGGGAGAGACCTCCTTAAACCAGCGTAGTGTAGATTAGGAGATTATATATATATATATATATACACGCATATGTGGGCTTCTCTGTATGAATTATTTATATGATCTTGTCCTTTTAACCCAGTTCTTCAGTTGGGCCTGCATAAGACAGAGAAGAGAGTGAGGCCCAGAGAGCGACTTGTTCATTTGTACTTAGAGCATTCAGTTTCTCCTGACTGCTGCCACTGATGAGATTAGTGGACTTCATCTGAGTTGCTCGCAAGTTTGAAAAGAAAATCGTTGTTTGTGCCAATGAGATATTTTTATCCTGAAATATCTGTTAACTAAAACAGTATTGATACCTTTCAATGGGTAGGGGGTGAATATTTTGTAACTGGATCTTTTGAGGGGGAATATTTTCAGTGTTTTTGTCTTTCAATAGTGGCAGCTGTTTTACAAGGTGGGAAGCAGCTCTGTATAGGAAAAATGTCTTATGCAGAAGAAAAAGACAGAAAAATTGTAAGTGGTTCTAGAGTAGAACATGCTTATTTATTTGCTTAACAATTTATATTTAGAGAGGTAAGAATGACTTACTCCAATGTTGACGCTTCATACTGGTTTATTTGGTTTTAGATATTCCTTATATCAAAAATATAATTTCTCTTTTACACGATACTTGGTGCTCTTTTATATTCATTGAGTGCTGTGTGCACCAGTGATCCAGCAGACTGATATATAGCTGAGTAGCATGTTGAATGCACATCTCCTCCTCTACTACTCCTCTGCAACCTGAACATCCCTCAATAACAGAGTATGCAGATTTGTTATAAACAGTGTGATTTCAGGAATTAAATACATATTATTTGGGAATTAAAATATATATTTCACAATATAAAGAAATGTGTATGTTCTATAGGTAATAGCATGTATAAATCCTTTCCCCGTGATATCTTGGAAGACCCTTTGTTTGCTTTTTTTTTTTTTTTTTTTAATTTCAATTTCAAAACATGTACATTGGCTTTAAAAGTTTCATAAAAGGATTTCCTGGTTCTACTCAGAATCCAGTTGGCATTCTAATTTCTTCTTGTGGCAGAGTATTTTTCAAATGGATGAAATACAGGACAACCAGGAAGGTAAATCTGTTAAAGTAGGAGAATAAGTGGTCCAGCTAAGTACTTTAATTAGTTCAGGTAGCCCACTCTGTGCCTTGCTATGCAGTACAGTCATACTTTTTAGTACTCAGAAACCTATAGGGCAGGCAGGTTTTACTATCTGAAATCCAAAAAAAGGTATGAATGGAATCTTTCAGTACTTTTTCACACATTAATTTTCTGCACATTAATTAGTAGCACTTAGAGTACATTTACAGAGGAAGGCTGGCTAAAGAACACTTTGATTTTTCACTAAAGTAGTGGAAGTTAGCTGTGTTCAAATGGCGGTGCGAGGGCGTTTGGGAAGGTTGCATGGAATGGCGAAAAGGGAGCAATGTGGGGATGGCTCTTCTATTGGCTCTTCCAGCTGAGAGGATCAAAGCCTTGATGAAAGAAAGAAAATTAGCATATTTTATATACTAAAGCTATGAGTAGAATGAGGACAAGGCTTGTTTTGAAGCTTTTTAAGTATCAGAACAGATAATTATGTATTTTTGAGAGCTTCCTGCCTCAGGCTTTGGTGTTGCCCTATATCAGGCCTTTTCACCCTTTTCCTCCTGTCTTGAGTAATCTCAGAGCACCAAGCCTGACAGAGTTCAAGAAGCATTTGGACAGTGCTCTCAGGCCACATGGTGTGATTTTTGGGGCTGTCCTGGGCAGGGCCATGATAAGTTGGACTTTGATGATCGTTGTGGGTCCCTTGCAACTCAGAATATTCTGTGATTCTGTGATCTTTAATATTCTGCAGGCTCAGACTCTGCAGGCTTTTGTTCTCTCCTAGCAACATGTCTGCATTTGATTTCTACAAGTAGTTGACGTGCAGTTCCTCACAGTCTATATCTATTGTTGTGCCTGTTCCTTCTATCTTTAGCTTAAGAGCACAGCACAATAGACTCTTTCTAATGCTACTGTGCCTTTATTTATGCAATGTTCATAAGGACAGAATTAGTAAAAAATCTCCTTAGTTGACAGAGATGCTTTTTACCATAAAGTTAAAATAATCTGAATTAAGACTGAAGCTTATAAAACAGATCAACTTTTCTGCTTATGTTGTTTTGGTAGTCAAGAATTTTCAGCTAAAACCCAGGTTGTTTATGGTGTTAAATTCTCACTTTGTGTTGTTTCATCACAACCTTTCTGTGTTGCATGGCTTCTTGAGTCCCAAGAGGTAGTTGGGTAATTTTACTTTTTTTTTTTTTTTTTTTTTTTTTTTTTTTTTTTTTCTTCTTTTTTCTTTTTTTTCCCCTTCTCACAGAACAAGAGGGAAATACAGTAAGGCATTGCTACTTGACTACTGTGTCATATCTTCTGTTAAATTACTTAGTTCAGAAGTTCTTCCCTGAACTGTTTTGATGATATAAGTAATAATAAATTTATTGGGCATTCTTTCACTAAGGCAAACTAACAAAAATGTAGAGAAGTATGAAGGACATTGTGTCAACCTGTAGGGTTTTGAAATTCTCATCCCTCTACTTACCATCCTGTATAATTTTTTGCTATTATTCTCAAGTCTAGTAGCTAAATAGCATATTGCTATGGTTTTGTGTCCAGTGGGTTCACAAAATGATTTCTTTTCCTTCAATGGACACCGTATTTTTGTATTGAAGGATGGAGTTTGAAACCTTTATTGGAGAAGGGTTTAAAAATGGGTTTGGAAATATTACATTTTAAAGTTCGTATATTGCATCTTCTACTAGTTTCATACATTCTTCCTGCATCTAATTTAAAGATGCTTTGGAAGGGAAAATATTTACATATACATTTTACTTATTGTTACCTTTACACAAAGTAAGTGCATACCTAGCATACTGAGAATTGCAATAAGTTTTTTCCTTTGATCTTTAAACTCCTGTTGCTATGGCCAGGACTTTCTCTTTGAGTATGCTAATAGCTCTTCAATTTAGCAAATAATTTGCTTATACTGATAACATTTCCTACAGGTGACTCAGTATAGCAGAAGATTGAGTTATTCCCCATGAAAGCAAAAAGTCCTGAACAGCACTGTGCAGTATTCAGGCAGATTTACTTATAATCTTGTGAGCATGCAGGCCTTTGATTTTTTCCTCAAGAAAATGCTTTGATATTTTCACTGGCATCTTATACATAAGCCTGACATTTTGCCATTAGGAAATAACAGAAAAAAGGAATTAAAAATGGAATAAAAGATCACTAGTGAGTGAAAGCTCATACATATATATCAAACAGCCATCACCTCAATGCTCACAAAAAATAGAAACTTCCATTGCCATTGAGAAAACATTTCCAGCTTATAGGGAGACTTACAAAATATCCTTCCTCAAAGATTAATCTGGAAACTAAGCCTGTATCATTCACAACCACAAAGCGAAATTATATAGGTACAAAACACTTGTGGAAGAGACTCCTCTTTATAACCCAGGCAGTTTAATCACAGAGAGCTCTGAATGGCTGTACCCGGCAGAATGGAGGAGGTAGAGACTACAGTACGGATTAAAATATTTTAGATGAGTTTCTCAGGAAAGAAATGTGTTTACCAAACTGAATAAACCTAATTCTGTTTACAACTTCTTTAATGATAACCACATAGATCATCCATTAGTTTGAATTCCTCATATTTCGCAGATAGGCTGTCCATTTGAATCATCATCATGAATTCTGAGAATAAGGGATATTTTAAAGTATTTTCAGTATTTAACTAATACTAAGCATATGCGTATGCTATGCAGAATTCTCCTTTTTAGTGACTTGGTTATGAGAAATTAAATAAGATTGCATTAACATACCATATATAGCATAATTAAATATTACTGAAACATCTGTGACACATCTACAAAACAAAACCCTTCTTTTTTCCGTTTTCTCATTACAGAGTCCCAGCAGGGGGCTCCCAGGTAACACAAAAATCTGTAGCAGTCTTAATAAACACTTGGTGCCCATGCTTGGATGATTGCATGTGTTTTAAAACTTTTCAGAATTTGAGTTAAATTACTCTTTGTTTTTTTTAATTTTTTAATTTTTTTTTATTTTTTTAAGCCTTTTACTTAAAGCACATTTTACTTGCTGAACTCTTTTGGCTCATCTTGAAGTGTTTCAGTAGGTTTCAGTGTTCTTTTCCTTGCATCCAAAGGTAGATGGTGATAAGTTGAAACCGTTGCCTTAGATGTTTTAAAAATCTGACAGATACAAGTCTTTTGCTAGTTTAGTCTTAACTCTAATATCCCTGAGTGACATCTTAGAATCCTTATGAACTTTATTAATTCTCTGTAGATGGCTTAAATGTATACTCTATAACATCAAATTATATAAAGAGCAGAATTAATCAGTCTCAGGTTAAGAAATAATTTTAAAAATGAAATATTGCTATACCTTTCTAGAATCCTGACAAAAATTTAAAAGTATTAGTTTTATAGCTTTTCCACTTACTTCTTTCAGTGAAAGACAGCTGGAGACATTGTAAAAAGACAAGTAAGTCAGTAGACAAATGCATTTGAAATTATGCCAGTTGGGGTCAATGGAGTATTTTTTAGGAAATACTCTGACAATCTTTTATTCTCTCCCCTCTTTCCATATGAAAATCTGACTAAAGATTTGTCAAAAGTATTTCTTCACAAACATTTATTTAGGTATGGAAATATTTCTTGCAGAATAGTTCAGGACTAATAAAATAGAAATTGAGATTATTTTTTTTATTTGACTCCAAAGGTGTATTCCATAGATGTTTTCTGACAGAAGAAAATAACAGGAAATGGGTTAGACATTATTTGAACTAAATCCTTAACAATAAAATCTGTGCAATTTTTCTTTCTGTCCCTTGGCCAGGAGATATTAAAACTGATAAATGCAGCATTGAAGATATAAAGGTAATTTAACTGGATAACTGTTGGGCTTTTAAAAACCTGCTAAATATTAGCTCTCATTTTACTGAAAAATAGCTAGCCCTAAGATATATATGGTCTTTTGTTTGTAAAAAGGCTTATCAACAAACCTGAGAACAAGTTTGAAACACCTCATATCTGCTAATAAACCTCAAAACATAAAGTTTTCCATACCAGATTTGTTTTCCAGGTTCTTGATTTACACAAATATAGTAGGAACAGGACTGGAAGTAGATTTATGCTTCCAATATAGCCATTTAATCACACTGTCTCATGTAGTTTACAAATCAATCTATCTAAAGACTGTGAAAAATGCTGCATTTGCAGTCTCTTGTAACTATGCTCTCAGAGGTTGCTGGAGAGGCTCTGCTAAGAGAGACCTCAGCAGCATGCATCAGAGCATCAGACAGTTAAAACTTCCCAGGGCTGAGAAGTTCCAAGAGTTTAAACTTCTCCAGGTTTCTCCTGCCTGTGCCGTGATACATGGGAGATGTCAGATTACCCTTTGTACGTAACTTGTCTTCTCAGACTATAAATTCCTCTGTCTGATGTATAGAACTGGTGGTAATATAAGAGGGTATACATATTTCTTCTTGAATGACTGGTGTCTGGTTGAACCAAGCCTATTGCTTTGCACATATCTTGGAAAAATCTGTCTTTGGCATTTTCTTGTGAATGTGAAGAACTGGACACTTTGCATATGAGGAAATCATTTAGTTCTGCAATAAGTAAGCTCATGTAATTTGTATGTGTTTTGGTTTGAACTATTTTTTTCGAAGAGAAGCTAAGTGTAATGAGTGTATATTCTTACTGACCTGACTCTAGAAAGGACTTGTGTGTGTTTTTTTCCATTTGTGTGCTTGTGTTTTATTTAATAGTTTGGGTTTTATTTTGTGTAGTTGTTTTCTGTTGTTGCTGCATCTGTGAGTTTGTTGTTTCCTTTTCTAATGGAATTTCAAAAATTGGAGCCAGTGTTTCTGTCAGTGGGACATGTTGCTGGTGTTGAGGCTGGAGACTGACTGCTGTGTCACTGACCTGTGGGCAGGTAGCCCAGCTAAGGTGAAAGCAGCCACTCTGGGCACAGACAGCACTGTACCCAGGCTGGGGAGCTGCAGCTGATGCTGCTGCCTGATGATTTACCTACAGACTGAGGAATAGTTCACTGCCAGCTCCAAGTCCTGTGTAGGTCGCTCCCATACACACTTGCTTACTATAGCTTTTAAGTGCTGAATGATTTTCAAGTTGCTTTGCCCACACTTTAACTCCTGCTTTAGGCTCTGAGTAGCTCCAGGACTTCTGATATTTCTAGATCCTTCTCTGAAAGATCATGTCTAATCATATTTGTAAACCAAAATGACATGAATTGTATTTGAAGTACCTTCCTCCTGTCTGCTCAGCTTGATTTCCTTATTAATGGTTTTATAAATTAAAGCATTTTATTTGTCACATATTTTGCATCTTAAAATGAGGTAATTTTGTCCTGGCAGTTATAACACCATGCATGTTGGTACTATAGAAGAAGTGCCAAATACAGGAATGTACTACTGTATTTTATGGAGTAACTAATTTCATACTTTACATTTTATTATACTCAAGGGCTTGGCTATTATCTAGACTGTGAATTCTCTTTCAGCTACTTTTAAGCCACGCCAATCATATTTGAGAAGAAAGGCTAATCCTCTTTTTAAGTGGAGATACATAGAGAAGAGTGAGGGTTAAAGAGAAAATATATTGCCTGAAAATATTTTGAATGCATTATTATTTGCACCTTTGCACCATCCACAAAAAAATGGATTTTAATTTACTGTATAATTACTTATAAACAGTGCATTTGATTGTGGTAGTGAATTAAATCAGTGCAGGTTTGCTCTTCACACTAACATCCTTAAACACTTTATATGTTACCAGACAACCTTCTGCATGCTTCAGCACAGAGCAGACATGGCCTGATGTCTCTGAGAACAGCAGCCCCCACAACCTGGCATCACTTACTAATTTTTCCCTTTTCACTTTATGTCGCTAGTAAACAGGCTGTACCAGCATTTCTTCAGGATTTCAGCAGCTTTCTGGTAGTGCTTATTAGGAAAGCGCTTGTCTCTTTGAGAGAACACCTAAATTAAGACTCTTCTCTCTTTTGTATCTAAGTGTATTTATCAGTTTGGAGCAGGTCTGGTAAAATATTTGCTGTCTCCCCTAGGACCTTAATTTACCTGCCTGATACATTTATTGCACAGAAATGGTACAGACTGATTCCTTATCCTATGCCCCTGAGATTTTTGGCTGAACAACTGTTTCACTGATGTCATGAATCACAGTCAGTATAAATTAAATGTGAGTGAGGTTAGTTTTAAGTAGCTAAAACCTTGTATTTTGTCCTTCAGTATTAATTTTTTCTCGGCATACTCAAAATTAATAGTAAGTAAGTTGGACATCTGCAGCAAAGTACAGATTTAATTACCGTCCCTTTAAAATTTTTATCATTAGAGGGAATTTCCTTTTAATAAATGGCTTTTTAAAGACAGAACCTGAAAAACACACATAATATGGTATGTACCAAATATGATATGAAATATGTTAAAATATGTTAACATATTAAGACTCAGCACAGATCTATTATATGTATCTGTATATAGCCTTATATGAAAACATATACTAAATAATCTGTACTGCTAAAATATATTCCAGCTATGTAAGTTAAATTTAAGTGCTTTTTTCTTCATGTTTTTGCCTTTTTCTTTCAAAAATACAAGTAAGTGTTGTAGCTGTATATATCCATTTGGTGTTCCTTGCAAAGTATAAGTGGCAAGAAATGTGTTAAAAATCTAGTATTGCAGGGAAAAAGCAAATATTATGACATTATGCAAACTTTAGCACTAACTTCCAGAGTATGCAGATTAAGTATGTGCTACTTCAAAGGTGTATATCTTACTGGCTACACTGAAATAGCAGGAGTTACATGGCTTAGATGTGAAAAGCTTGTAAGAATTTTCTTTCTGGTTACTCAATTGCAAGATATTTCTGCATCTGAACTTTTACAGTGTGTAGAGGAGAAAGCTGAGCTAGTAAATACACAAAGATTGATTTCTCATTTAATGCCTACCCCCTAAAAGTACGTAAAGAAGGAAATACTTGTAAAAACTTGCCTATACTATTATTGGACAAAGTGATTCTTAGAGTGTGTATACAAATTTATTTGAAATACCATTTGATCAAAAGTACTTCATGATACTCTCTGTCATTAAATTCTTTTTTCACTTAATTTTTGTCTCCCAATATGTTTGAGCCAACTATAATATGTTACTTATACACACTAGAGATAAGCTTTGGTGGGGCTGGAGTTCTTTTAAAAGTAAGATATAGGAAAAAAAAATTGAAGATAATTTGATTTAGAAGTGCAATTTTGATGCAGATCAGGTTTACAGTGAAAGAGTAATAATTTCAAAGTATTGGAAGATATTTGTACTTGTGATACGGGAGAAAAGGAGGACTTGCTCAGATTTAATAGGCAGAACACAGCCTGTAAAATAGAGGATAAGAAAACCATTCAAAATCTATTTATACCAAGATGGTAAGAGATGGTGTGCTGCCTAGAAAATATGTAACCCATACACTGAAGTGTCTTTCAGCTTTAAAATCAAACATTTGTTAAATATTGTCTAACCATTTGTATTTGTTCTTTTGACAGTATTAATAAGGTTAAATAGTTATTAAAAATATTAATATACTTAAATAGTTGACATATAATTTCAGCAATCTGAATTTGATCTAGACCCTGCCTGAATTAAGTCGTCTTTGAAAAAAGCTTAGTGGGCTTTACACTACAAAATGCTTATTTAGTTCTTCAAAGTGCTGCAATCAATTACATCATCTAACACATGTGCTGAAATTCAAGCCTGTGAAGCCAGTTGTGACTCCACCAGACTGCTCATGTACTTAACTGCTGATTACAAGAGCCAATGCTCATATATTTAAAGCTGATTCCATGTTCAGTACTTCTGTGTTTCTGTTGGGAGTTTTATAAACTCTCTATAGAGACCAGTTCAACCTGAAGCATTTCCTCGTCTTCCCTATGTATTAAATATTCCCTATGTTATGTATTCAAAAATCCTATGTTACATGGAATAAAAACCAAGTTGGCTAAAATTAGAGGAAAAAGATCTGAATCAAATACAAGGAATTATTTGATAACTCAGTATATGGAGTTTAAGAATAGTTGCTCCCCAGGGCAGTATGCTTCTGCCATGTCTGCTGCACCCTGGGGTACGAGGGGGGAGGTTTGCTACCCATGCCACTGAGGGAATTCAGTTTGTGTGCATCCTCTCTTCAGGGGCAAGGAAAGCACCTCTTTTGGGGATGGACAGCTGCTGGATTCACCCTGGCCGTTTCTGAGGCTATTTGTGCTAAAGGAAGAGAGCATGGCTGTCTCCAAGTTACAGCTGGGACTCACCTGGCCAGGTGGCCAGAGAGGATCCTAACTTTCTACCTTTTTCTTGTAGTTTTCAGCCTTTTCAATTGTGCTATTTATTAATTATCAAATTGCCACTTAAATTTATTGAGCCTGACAGCTTCATTTTGTGTTGGATGCTGAATAAAACCTTGGTGTTTTGGAAGAAACTTCTGGGCTTGTGCATAGAAGCCCCATAAGCAGCTGTAGTTTTTCTGATTTACCTACAGTAGTAAAGGTCTACATAAATGATGCCCATAAGTTTTAGGTGTTGTACTCACTTTTATCTTAAATTTCATCTGTGTGCTTTCAGTTATTCGTTATACAACGATATGTGCCTCAGGTATTCTTAATCAAATGATGTTACAGAATTATAAAATCCTTCATATGTTGATATGTTTCATTTTGTATAATAAACGTGAGCATATTAGTAATGAGATTGCATGGAGGTACTTAAAAGTCGTGTAGATATGGCATTTAGGGACACGGTTTAGTGGTAGACATAGCAGTGCGAGCTTAATGGCTGGACTTGAAGATCTTAAAGGACCTTTCCAAGCTAAACAATTCTTTGATTCTGTGATCATCTTGCACCAGCCATGTCAAGGCATTAAAACTGGGTTACAGGCCAGGAAGAGGAGATGACCATAGGATTGACAGAGTGATACAGATGATTCAAACAGTCTGCAAGCAGCTGAAGGGACAAAGAAAATAATCCTTCTGCTTCAGGATGAATTTGCCATGTCCTCTTCCTCCATTTTTTCATTCTGATTTAAAGGAATGCTCCTAGAAGTGCCTGTGATAAGGGGTTGTGCTGACTGCCCAGCAGGTACATATGCGTTTTTAAAGGTCTGTTGGGAAGAAAGTTTGCAGCAGGTGCAGTGTGACCTGTCAGTTCCCCTGCCTTGAGATAAAGAATTGTTCTAATCAAAGGTGGCTTTCTATCTAAACATCAGAAGAGAGAGAAGTCTGTGCCACTGAAGGTATGTTAACCTTCTTAACAACTACCTCTTCTGAAGGATATGTTCCTTCCAATACACATGAAATTCTGCTGCTGTTTATTGTGAGGCAATGTAATGATAAAAGAACAGATGAACATGGCTGGTGCAAGGTGATCATGACATAAGAATTTGAATACTGAATTCAGTACAATAAATTATTAATGGTTCCTTAAATATCTCAAAGACACATTACATGTCTACATCTTACTTGGGAAAGGCAGAGAAAGGAAAAGCAAAAGAAGCAACAGTATGTATTGGTTTAAGATTTTGGAGCTTTGGGAGAGATTTCCAGAGAATCTTGCCTGAATAGGCAATAAAAGTAATGAGAGACACTGCTAGTGGCAGAAGTGTTAGAGCTAATGGCATCCAATCACTTGCTAAAAATGGGTAAGGAAAAAAAAAAAAATCCAGTATTTTACCAGCTGCACTGGCCCTGCATTGTCTCATACACCAGCCTCACAGTGCTGCAGGTTTGCACAGGGACCCAAAGGGATTTATGTCTTTCTCTTAGGAAGCAGGTGGCTATACCACAGAAAATCATAATAGCTGTTGGTGGGAGTTTTTGACAGAAACTGAAGAAACACGATTCAGGTAGATAATAATTACCAGCGACACTCAACTTCCCTGGCATATTTGAAATGAAATTCAGTGGAAACGTTACCATGGAGTTAAATGAGTTTGTGTGTGTAGTTCTTCGGTAAAAGGATGAAAGAGTTATTTGCTTAGTAATGTTACAGATTTTTTTACGATTGTGAACAATTAACAGAACTGCCTTTAGAAGAAATAGACTTAACAATGCACAATTTTAGAAGTCAGAACGCTTAGGAGTATTCTCTGTCTGCACAAGTTTATAGCACACATCGTTTTTTAAACTGTGGAGACATAGCAGCTGAAAGTTACTGGACAAAATAGCTAAAGGGATTGTTGAGTTTATCATAGAAATAATACAATAATGGAGACATAGTGAAGTGATAATGCTTTGTTACATGATCTAAAACTACTCCAGTGTATTATGTGCATGTTTCCCTTGTTTATTCATCTGTAAAGCAAATGGTTAACCTTGGTTTATTTCTCCTCAGCTCTACTGAGGATGAATATTGCATCAATGACAAACTGCTGTGTACACGGGTGCAAGCAAACAGGTTATTTAGAGTTGTTATGATTGTTCCAATTTCTGTTTAAAGAAGCCAGTAAAATTTCATAACTGAGCCTGAACGGAAACATTAACTCTGGATGGAAAATAGAAAAGCTGTTTGGGGAACAGGAGGCATGAGGGAAAGGAAGCATTTAAATCATCCTTGAGATATGGTTAAAGGCCCTGACTAATTTGTGAGGAACTCATCCTCTGGTTCCAGCAAAATTGGTGTTGTTTTTCTAGTTCAAGTCATTCTAGGCAAATGCTCTGTCTTCAGCAACGAAAATGAAACTCGCAGGTCACAACCCATGTGAGAGGTTTGGTGATATTGTCTTCATGCTCTCTACTGCACAGATGCTAAATCAAGGTAATATGCTACAGAGTTTCTTTTCTGTTTGTGAGACTAAATTGGAACTGTGCTCAAATTTCTAACAGGCAATGCTGAATTCTACCTAAACATATTTTCCACAGTGTTTTCTCATGTTTTGTTTCTTATGAGGCATATATGTCATCCGGAATATGGAAAAAAATGATGCTTTCATGAGTTAAAGGTAACCTTTATGGCTGACAGAAGCACATTTATTACCATGAAGAAAGTGACCACTTGCAACAGATGCAAGTTTAGTGCAATAACTGCCATCTGTTGCATGAAAATAAAATTAATGTATCTTAACTTCATTGTTTCTTCTGCTGATTTGTTATTTTTTGTCTTTGGTTAGAGCTTTATTGTGGGATGGGGACACTACACGTGTTTTTACTTGCAACTACAGGCCAAAGTCTGTTTACCAGACGTGTCTAAACAGCTGCATTGTTCTTGGAGAAAACATGGTGCATCAGCTTGAGCTGTGAAAAGGACCTGACAGCTCAGCATCTCTTTCTGCATGTGGTTGGTGATGGCAATGCTGCCAGTGGACATGGGCCCATCTGGCAATACTTGGCCTTGCTGCACCCTGAGACCCGGCTGCCTTCCCTGGGGTGAGAAGGTGGGGAAGCCCAGCAATGTGGGAGAGTTGGCTCCTGTGGCAGTGTGATTAAGGGCACGAGGCAGAGTGGGGGAGGAGAAGGAATTGCACAGCACCAGACTTGAAGTGAGTGGAATATAGAGCACCTTTTATATTAGTGTGGGATTTTCTGCCTTGTTTTGTTGTTTGTTTTTTGTTTTCCTACACAAGCAGTGAGGTATTGAATGGGGTTACAGCTGTTGCAGAGTTGCAGAGCTGCTGCTTAACTATTCAAACGTAAATGGTTATTCAATCATATTCACAAACAAACAAACAGAAAAGGAGAACTATTTTTAAAGTTTGTCAGACCAGACCAAACAGTCTTCTCCTAAAAACTGTCCTGCAGGAGTCAGTTCGATTGAAAGGAACTGTAGGAGGTCTGAAGGCAATGAGGAAGATGTATTCTTCAAATGCACAAGTTTAGCAGATGACAATGACAGCCTTTGGTCTAACAGCTAATTCCTTATGGGTCCCTTATTTTCTTTTTTACAATTAAAGTAGCTGTTCTGCTGTAGCAGAACAGATCTGGCTGTACCAATATTAAAGTGCCTGAGTGGCTGTTGGTAGCAACTGATGCAGTGCCTGGGAATCTGACAAGTTCAAAAGCAAACTCACAACTAGCCAAAATCATAATTTTCAAATAATTTTTTGTTTCTTGAGAAGCTTGAACTAATGGGTAGAAGGCTTTCTTTGCATGCTTAGTGTTGTGTTTTCAAAGGTTATGTATTTATAGGCTAAGTAATTTTAAAATTCTACTGCCATTAAGCTCTAAGTTATACTTTCCCAAATATTGTTTTCATTTTGAATTGCTGCAAAAGTTTGGGTTCTTTTACTAGTTCTATCTTAGGTACAATTTTGAGGTATTTCAGCTAGGTTTTATGCTTTATGACTTCTTTTCTGATTAACTGAACTATGCTTTCAGGTTTATATTTTCCAAACATTATTTTCACTGTTGAATGATAACTATAAAAGTTTGTTTCAGGCAGGCAATATTATTTCCAAGCAAAGCTGCCTTAACTTCAAAAATAATGTGATAAAAGGCCTACTCAGGCTATGCAGCAATCTCAACATAAGAAATAACTTGGTTTAGTTTTAGTTTTACAGTTGTGTACCATATCATTAGATCATGCCTATTCAAACTTTATGATATATTTTATATTATGATATAATATTTTTATCTACAGGGGGAATATGATTTGCACTGTGTGAAGAAGCAGTTGTGGAGAAGCAGTCATAAACCAAGGCAGATTAAAGAAAACCTATACTCAGGTACACAGAAACTATATAATTTATGCAAATTTACAATTATCTCCCTTGTGTTCTCTACAAAACATCACATTTCTTCAAATGACTCCAAATTTCAAATTCCCATTGTCCTAAAGAGCTTCTGGAGAAATTTTAAAAGGAAGAAAGTGTTTGTGTAAGCCGTGATTGATTACCAGTGAGAACCATAATAAAGAACTCTTTAATAGTTTTAACACACTCGGAAGGGCTGAAAGAAAGAGGCAGTAGGCTTCATTAGCTATGGCTGTAGCTGTTAAAGGTAGTGTTGCTGCTCTGTGAAAAATCCTTTGGTGTGTCGTGGTCAACTAAATGGAGTATGTGCTGACTCATACATGAGAAGTCAGGAAAAAAGCACAGAAAAAAGTGGCATTGGTTCTACCTGCACTCTGCCAGCAGAGACAGATGAAAACCCCAACGTACCGTAGGCCATAAAGGACTGTCCCATCTGGATGGAGTCGAATCATTCGGTTTTTCACTGTCACCCCATGGACAAATGATTTCTTGTCATTTTGGAAATATGTGTCCGGCACCCAGAGCTGGTCAGCCACTCTGTTGTCCAGAGTTAAGTTCAAAGGTATTCCAGAGTAAGAGAGCCTTTTATCCCTCCAGGACTGCTGAAAGTACATGGTCAGGGTATAGTCCTAGGGAAGAAACAAGAAGGGTATTTTGTATTTTCATACTGATTGACTGACCAGAAGTTTATTTTTGGATGAATCTCAGTAACTGAATATCAGTAGCAATAGGAAATTTAAGGATCATCATGGCATTGTGTCCATTAGGCACGATCATGAGCCTTGGCTTGCGACTTACTCACCAGTGGCAGTGACTACACCTGGCTTTCAAAGTCTCTTGACCCAGAGGGAATAGATGGCACATTTTGGTCTCCAGTCTGTGGATCAAACTTGTTTTCTTATTTATTTCTTATTTTTTTTAATGTGAAAAGCGCAGTATTTAGCTGAGCTCAGCCAAATTGCATTGCATAGCACTGAGGATATTCTTCTGATATTTCCTCCCTTCACCCTGAAAGATTCCCCCACAATCCAGAAAGGCCTATCCCTCCTCAGAAAGAGCAAATACAACTCTAGAACATAATGGATACCTTCCCATTTCACTTCTGCTGGAGTTGCCAGATGTAATGACTTTAGACAGCCAGGCTTATTTGTCTCAGCCTGGGAAATGTGATGCTTTCTGTCCTTGCCAATTGGATTTTACTGTATAGAAAATCAACACCTTTTCTTAGTTCTCACGTTATGACTTCAGTGAAATACCATTTATACAGCTTTCATTTTGTCTGAAAAGAAATTGTTCTAAAGGCTTGTGGTCTGATTTACTATCTTGTATATGTCTTTCTGGGAAATTGGTGATTTTAAAGGTAGTCAATTTTTTCAAGTGGAAAAACCCATGTACTTTGCAGCTCATGGAGTTCTTAAAAGATGATTAGAACAGCAGTATGTGGACTATTAGTTTTCTCTTCCTCATCTCCTCCCCCAGTCCTGTTTTCAAGTGACAAGTCACTTTGTCACATGTTTTTATGGTAGAAGTGCCTCAAAATCATAGCTATTACTGAAAAAATTGATCAGAAGTAAGATTTTTCTTTTATGTGATAGAAAACCTTACCTCTGTCATTGTCACAAATCCCAGCCTGGACTCTAATTTTTGAAGAAACAACATAAAAGCTGTCTGATACAATTTGCACTCTTCATCTACAGTGGCTTCTTAAGACTGTATCATTGCCATGAAATCACAGCAGAGTTGTTACCTTTCAAAAAGACTTTCTACTGAAATGCTGCATCCACCAGAGCTATAATACAGACTTACCAGTGAACGTTGTTAATAAAAATATTGTTCTTCCTTGCCCTGGGCCAGTAGTTTTGCTTTTGTTTTTATTTTCTTTATGGATGAACTATCATGATAAATGATCAGTGGTTATACACAATAGGACATTTATATCCACTGTGAAAACAGACCCCAGATTTGCAAGGATTTAATAGATATGCCCTTTTTCAGGCCTGCACATTGATTGCTATTGACAACAGACACAAGAAGTTGTATGCTGAAGGTTTGGGTTTTTTACTGGCCTGAGTCCCTAGGAGGAGGTCGGAACATCTTTGCTTTTCAGACCCCGCTGGTCAAGCCTGGAACTACAAAGTAATGCAGTGAAGTACATGCTGCACTTTGCTGATTAGTAGGTGAGTAGGTGATTTAATTTAAATAGGGGTACGGAGGAGCATGAACTCCAAGGAGGCAAGTTTTTGAATGTACAATTTGAATAGACGTGAGCAAGAAGCATTACTTAAAGAGAAGTTTGCCCTTAGTTCCTCTTACACATATACAAAGATCAGCTGGGAATTGAAAGAGAGAAAACAAAATTAAAAACCAAAACAAAAATCAACCAAACATGAAAGAACAAAACAAAATCCCCACCCAACACCACAATACCCCATAAGCTCCCACCACTATTCTGGTGCTGTTTTCATACATTTTATCTGTTTCCTAACCTGCCCTATTTCAAATCTTTTTAAGTAGAAAAGCTTTCATAGGCAACTGATAAAATTCAAACCCTCAGTGCTGCACCTCAGTCCTCTACATCTTCTGCTGATCCAGCAGGGCCTGTGTAGCCTGCAGCAGAGATGGAAGAGAAATTCCAATTATACATAATTATCTTTTCTTCTTGCTTTTCTTTATATTTTCAGTAGGCCTTAAGGCTGCTTTTGTGGAATTGTTATGCTGTCCTACAGAAAACCAAACAATTGAGAATGGTGTCTATGTAATAGTTCTCAAAGTTCAACCAAGAGAAGAATTACGATGGTAAGCTACAAGAGACCTTAAAGGATGCGATCAAGTGAAAGAAAAAGAAATTCTGTCTCTATGACTACTAGAGCAAGTTTGTTGTCCCTGAAAATAAGCCTTCTAATTTGTTTTAGTATAATAGAGTCAGTTCTCATGAATAGTAAGATAAACAAAAATCATGTTTACATTCCTTTATGAAAAAATATCACCTGATAGACTTCTTAAGTGACCAGTAGAAATAGAAAAGTAGTAACTTCTTGTCCAATCTCTGGTCACTGTCCAGAAACTTATATATACAAAATCAACAATAAACGAGAAAGTTCTTTTCTTCTTCTCTACCTAAACACCTGTTGTGTGTGTTACTGTGTATTTCTATCTACATCACAGTAACAGAAGTTGAGTTGCTACTTTTAGCATCATAGCCTGTTAAAAAATTTTGTTTCATCCAGCTGTGCTTTACACAAAAGGCTGCTGTTGGCACCACCACAACAGAAAGAGTGATCCTCTGGTCTGCAATTGTGCTATGCTATGGAGAAGTACATGGCAAGACAGCAAGTGCTAATGAAGAAAAAAGATCTGAGCTTCATCCTAAAGGAATCTGAGTGTTTCTTAACTGAGCAATTTATCTATTTTTTTTAATACCTCAGTACGTGGGGGTATTACTCATTCAGTATTTCAATGAGAAAAACAGTCTGATGTCACATTGTGAGAGTCCCTGTTGCAAGCTCTTATTTTAAAAAGCATAGTCAAAGACTGTTTTAATGAAAAGCAAATTATATCTGTGCCAAAATAACTGAAATTTTATAGTTACAAAATTTCTAATTGTTTTTTAATATAATACAGCCTTACCCTTCTTATCTTCCATTGGCGAAGTATGAAATGCTGGCAAACCATATGACTAGCCACATCTTGGAGGTTCTTGTATTATTTTTTATATTGTACAGTGGTGTGAGTGACATGAGGATTTAATGATTACTTCTCTTCTACCCTGTAAAATTTGCTGGGGATTTTGTGCTTTCAAGCTCCAGACTATATGAATATCTGAATCTGTCATATCTGTAGTGGGAATTGGCTGCAGCATTTTTTTTAGTTTCTTATGAAAGCTTCCCAAGACTTCAAGCATCAGTCTAGATATGAAAATAAACCACACTGTATGGAACTTTCATATTTTAAAAATTCTATTAATGAGTTTAAAAAGCAGGGCCCGATGTAAAATTAAAAAAGAGAATCTTTTTTCAGCTAACTGTTCTTTCAAATTATTTGTTTTTAAAAACAATTCACATTTTATAGAAACACATCAAACATATTTTTTTTTCAAACTGTACTTTTAATAATTAAAAAAATCTGTAATTCTGCTGAAAAATCATCATATTTCAGTAGATTTAATAGTGCTGTTTATGCTTTCCTTACCTTTTCACAGCATAGTGAACCTTTAGAGTGGAAAATATTTGAGCACCAATGATAAAGCTGTCTTGATGTGTATCTGGTCTAGTTTCCATTTTTTTTTTTGTGACAAATTTTGATTTATGAGACTTTTTTTCTCTTTCTTAGTAATTGTGCAAATTTCTTATTTCTTTGTATCAAACCAGAAATCTGTAAACGTGTGTATGTAGATGTGTATTGTAACTTGTAAGTAAATCTGTATCAGTGCTTTAATAAGGTGCATTCGGTTGCTAAAACAAATATTTACATGCTAGTCCTAGGTAAGAGAGGTTCTCTGAAAATGTGATTAAGACAAACCATTCTATTTTACTCAAAATTGAAAGTTGTTTTGTAATCTGAATTTAAGTAGCTTCATAGACAAATACTGGCACGAAGTCTCACAGTTAATTTGAGGAATCTAAATTTCTCAGTAAAGAAAATGAATGGACCATTGAAGCATATCGTACTTGAGGTTAGATGAACTGAAGAGTTACCATACAATAATAATTCCTTTTTTAATTCTGGGGTCTTTTTTCCTCCCCCCCCTTTTTTTTTTTTTTTTTCTTTTTGGTGCAGTATGTATAGATAATGTAAGGGCAATAACAGATTTTTTCTTTCCTGTTAAATGTCTGTAAATCTCTGAAACCACAAAACATACATTAAAATAACTGAAGAATTTGGACTTGCTGATAATTTCTACTCTGTGATTCACCAGTTCAGAACAGTAGAATATAATGTGGAATACGTTGCTATATTATAATATAACCTTTTGAGAGACACAAAACTAGTACTTCACCATGTTAATCAGCTGAATTATGAATTCTGGTGGAATAAAAGATGAGTTCACATGTCTGCTGTAGTGGTAGTTGTTTTTCCTTTTACAAATTCCATATTTCAAGGAGAAAACAGGTAATCTTTCAATGTGCAATGTTCTGCTTGATGGTCTAAAACTCCTTTTGTTCTTCCCTTTTCCAGGGTGGCCTTAATGTAAGCTCTGTTATCATTTCATGAATTGAACAACAGGTTGGCACATTGTGATATATTTAAGTAATAGATGAATATCAAAGCACACTCTGAAAGTCTTAACAGTTAAAAATGAATAATGTGGATGCAGTTATTAGCAAAAGTTAGCAAATCATATAATATTTTGTGAATATTTAGCTGTTCTAGGTCAACATTAGCTCTCTACATGAGTTTGCACATGAAGGCACTGTGCAGCAAAACGAATACATGAAGTGCACCAATGTCATGCTTCTAATAGACTGCAGTATATATTGATAGTTGTGAGATGAACACTACACCGAAACAATCTTAAATTTAAATTTTATCCTTGGGAGCCACCCACTAATACAATATCTGGCAGCCTCACAGAAAATGAGATGCAACGAAATTCAGATACATTATAACTTAATCAAGACAAACATAACTGAAATTGCAATTTAAACTTAAATATGACGTGATAATCATTATTTATTATTAATATTGACTGCAATAATGCCATAAATATAAAAAAAACAATATATGTAAATCCTTCTGTGACTGCAAACTCTTATTAATTGGCAAAGAGTATTTTCCCTGTTTATCTGGTACACGAACAGGAAGGCCAGAGTTTTGAACAGATAGCAAATGCTACATTTGCAAATTGTTAAAAAAATTATACTCATTCCTGGCTTGCAAGAATGATAATGTATCAGAAACAGCTGCTAGCTGTTCAGCAAGTTAACTGTCCTCCTTGGAACTCCAAGGGAAGCTCTATATCCTCACCTGCAAAAGAGCTATTTTATGGTAAGAGGATATGTATGGTGATGTGGGGTTTGGGTGTGGGATTTTGGGTTTATATTTGGAATTTTTGTGTGTGTTTTGTGTCGGGGTTTTTTTGCTTGTTTCTTTGCAGGCTGTTTTTGGTTCTCCCCCACCTCTTGCCTGTCCCTGAAGTTCAATTCCAGATACTGCACAGAAATTAGGGGAAAAAATTTTAGCTGAAATTAAGGAGGAAGTATATACTGGTACTACTCATGTTCTTTTTTAAGAATGTCAGGGAAAATGCATCTCTTTATTAAGTCTGCGGTCCAGCCAAGCAAGGAAGCCAGGCAATTAGGGGGCACAGTACTGGGCCAATTGCACTTGCCTTTCTTTCTAAGGACATAGTTCAGTGTTCCTGTGGTTGTTTTCAATGAAGACTGATGCAGCATACGTTACCCAGTTCTTCTCCTCTTCTATGCAAAGTAGCAGGAAGAGGGGAGAAAGAGCATGTGTTCAAATTATTCAGTATTCTCTGGCCTGGTTCACAGGAGGCGATGGTTCTTGTGAACTACACTTCTGACAGGGAAAATGGAAGAGAAAACTAGGACTCCAGGACAATAGGATAAAACCCTTCAGTGTTCCATACAGAAGCTCTTTGGTGTTCTTTAATAGGATCAGAATTTTCATACAGCAAACTTCAGTTTTGCAGAAATCATGTTTTCCACCAGAAAATTACAGATCATTTATAGATGTGAGACTTCTGTAGGAGAAAAAGTTGTGTGAGGCCAAAAAAGTTGTTGTTAGGCCAAGTGCCAGGCCCTACGCTTTGGTTAAACAGCCCCAGGCAGTGCTAGAGACTGGGGCCAGAGTGGTTGGAAAGTGGCCCAGCAGAAAAGGAACTGGAGGTGCTAGCTGACAGCAGCTGAACATGAGCCAGCTGTGCCCAGGTGGCCAAGAAGGCCAGTGGAATCCTGGCCTGTACCAAGAATAGTGTGGCCAGCAGGATCAGGACAGTGATCAGCCTGTACTCAGCACTGGTGAAACTGCACCTGGAGTGCTGTGTTCAGTTTTAAGTTCCTCGCTACAAGAAAGACATTGAGGTGCTGGAACAAGTCATAAGAACAGCAACGAGCTGTTGAAGGGCTGGGGTGTAAGTCATAGGAGGAGCCACTGAGGGCACTGGGGTTGTTTAATTGGGAGAAAGGAGGCTTGGGAGGACCTCATCTCTCTACAACTACCTGAAAGGAAGCAGTCAGTATTTTCACCCAGGCAACGAGCAACATGGAAAGAAGAAATGGTTTCAAGCTGTACCAGGGAGGTTCAGGTTGGACACCAGGAGGAATTTTTTCACAGAAAGGGTTGTTAAACATTGGAAAGGACTGCAGAGTGAGGTGGTGAGGTCAGCATCCCTGGAGGTGTTCAAGAAACAACCAGATGTGGCACTTAGTGCCTTGGTCTGGTTGACAAGATGATGATCAGGCAAAGGTTGGACAATGTGATTTCAGAGGTCTTTTTTAACCTAAATGATTCTGTGATTCTTTTATTTTCTTTGATCCTCTTGGTAGTTCTAGTTGCTAATAAAGTGCCTTGCATTTTTGTTGTTCAAATGTACTGATAATTCTTCAAGAAAGTGCTGGCATTTAAAATTTGAAAATTATGTATGTGGCATCAGAGCTGTGTCTCAGAGAAAGAAGCAAAGATCTAGCAGGAATCCATATAGCTGTAATGATGATGCTCTTTATTGCTCAAAGCACAGCCAAGAACGAGATTAGACTCATAATAATGCTGGAAGTGAAGGCATTACTGTTGGGACCCAGTATTACTCCTTGAAGGCAAAGCAGAAGTCCCCTGAACTGCAATGGGATAAGAATTACATCCAATCATTACTGGAAAAGCAAAGCAAAACATTTCTCAGTTGGAACCATAAACTATGTATTTGTTTATTTTGTTCACTGTTTTAGTAATAAGACTTAGCAGAAGCAGTAATAAATGCTTCTGACATTTAAATGGGTTGTTATGATAGTTGTGTTCCATTGGTTTTGTATTATTTAACACAGAGGAGGACAAAATCCCAATTTTATCCTGGGTGTTCTGTTTTGCCTCCTGAGAAGAGTAAGGATTTCTAAACTTTAAAACAATAACCCACTGCCTTGTCCTTTGCTGCTTTTTTTTCTCTCCTATTTGTACTTTGCTAACCTGGAAGGCTTGAATGTGCCATTTGCTCTTTGTACAGGAAGAAGAGAGACTATGTTACTAAAACTAATAGGGATCACTTTGACTAGAAGTGGACTTGCCAAAATTTAACAGGAAAGTAAGGCAGGCTTGCAGATGTTATTCTCACTGCATAATGGAAGCTCCTTTAAGAAAGATGTAAAATTACTATACCATTCTCAAACTTCCAGCTGCATAACTCATTGTCTGGGACAGTAGCGAGATACACCAGTTTAACATTTTTCACAGTTCAAATTTAATACCGTGTCTGTCTTAAGTGGCTATGTTGCCAACAAAAGAATCAGAACATGTCCATGGTATGATTCATATTCCTGGAAAGATCAATCAACTGCTTTTAGTAGGAAACAAGGAATGGTTTTGACAAATGATATTTTATTTTGCTTTTGAAGCTGCAAACCTTTTTTTGTATAGAGAGGCAATACTGTAATAGAGGCCCATGAGGATAAGGGTGGAGAACAGGAAAAATATGGCACAGGAGATATACACACTTAAGTAAGATGTAATTGCAATGAATGCTGGAGTAAAAAAATAAAAATGCAGTAGCATATACGGTAACTATATCCAATGTGTTCATGTATCTTTTACAGGTAGAAAATAACCGTGTCCTTGATACTTTGGCTTCAGTGAGGGTACCTGGTGTTTCAGAAAGAACAACTGTAGAGAAAACAAAGGAACAGAAGGCTCTTACTGCCAAGTAGCCCAAAGATCAACACATGTTAGTAAAAGCCCACATACATCTTTTACAAGCAAATGTGGATAGCAGTAAGAGAAAAATGTTTTTCTCTCAGACATTTCTCTCTGTGACACAGCTAAAACCAAGTTTTTGCTAAAACCTCCCAAACAAACCCAACTTGTCCAGGTGGCACATATCCTGTGTATCTGTGTCTGAGGACTTCAGTTAATGCTCAAGACCAAGTATTGACAACTACAGTGGAAAGTTTCTAGTATTATATGCTGCTTGTGCTGAAGTCCAGAATATTTTAGCATCCTTCTCCTGAGTTTTACAAAAACTCATGGGCAGGCACAAAAGGAAATGGTGGATTGACAACTGAGGACTGTGACCTTGTGCTTGGGAAGTGCTGTCCTCATCCTTTCTGCAAACAGGTGGAGAAAGCACTCCAAGGAAAAGAAATTTTAAGCTTTAACTGACATTCCAAAATATTTCATCCGGCTTGGAGATGAAATACAAAGGAGTAGGACTGAGTGTTTGAGTGAAAACTACTTCCCATCTTCTTGTGTGGACTATATGGGGATGGCTCTCTACTGACTGGAGGACTGACTCATGAGTTGAGCATAGATGAGCTCTGAGGGTCTATCACATGGAATGTGATGTGATAAGTCAAAGATAGTTGGGAAGGTGTAGCACTTTCAAGTTCCCATTACAGAAAAACATTGTGGAAGAGTGAAGAATTAATTAAACCCCACTTCCCCTGCTACCTATAAGCAAGATAATTGGAAAGCAGCCTGTTTTCTAACAATGGTTGTTGTTGAAGCACTTGATGATTTTTTTCCTTTGTAATTTCCATCTAGCTCAGCAGGGGTGAACATGAGAGGAGGATGACACAGTGCTAAGAGCTCAGTAGAATTCCTTGTGGTGTCAGTGCACAGTGCTGCAGGCAAAGCTGAACTGATTGCAATCTTAGGAGCAGATGGGAGAGGTTTGTTGACTTTTATCTTGAACCCTATTGTATAAGCACTAATAGTACCAGAAATCTTAGACGAACTGGACAGAAATTTAAAGAAAACACATGAAAGTGAGTATGAGCAATGTAAAAATGAATTGGAGTCATAGCTGATCATGAGAAGCAAAAAAAAATCCTCACAAACCTTAATTCTGTGTTGAGCAGGACCTTATCTTAAGCAAAACTTAAAAGTAAGAAATCAGAAGTAAAGACAGCCAACCATAGCTAGACTCTGGCTCCAGAAGATGCTTAACCATGTAGGAGGGAAGATACATATATCTCAGTAAGAAGTGAAGCTAACTTTATAAGAACAGCAACTGATTTTTTTCTCTTTTTTTACTTCCTTATGATATATATATATATATATATATATAAAATTTATTTTTTTACCCATTTAGGAGCAGGAGTCATTTCTATTTCTATGGGTCTGGTGATTGAAATATATTTGATTCCTTCTGCCTGGTTCTCAGATGTCATTCTACTACATCAATTCTCTTTAGTTTCGAGCAAAGCAGATGGAGGTCAAAGTGACATGCGATGAGTCAGTGGCTCTACCTGGAATAGAAACAGTAATTACATAGCTGCTGCCAGATCTCTAAACTTGTGTATACCTTACTGGGTTTTTTGGTGTGCGTGGGTATTTTTTTTTTTTTTTTTTTTAATTTGGTTGGCTGCTTTGTAGCTTTGTAGGTAACTACTGCTTTTTTTTTTTTTTTTTTTTTTTTTTTTCTAAATGCCCAGGACAACTTTGTTTAATTGTTCATTACAGTTATGACTGAATAGTGTTCTATAAAATGGTCATGATTATGATGACTTATATGGCCAGAGATATTTTTCCTGTGTATTTTTGGCACCCTGACTGCTTTACAGAATTCTAACTCATAAATCATAGGTCAGACTGATACATTTTGTGCTGTATTTGGAAACCAGGGACAGAGGAACCTCATGACATTTTTCCTTTATAATGACAGTCAAAGTGGAGGTATTTTGCACTTGGAGTGGATAACACTAAGGGTATTAGTGACACTGTCACAGTACTAGAAGACTACTGACTTGCTGGTTGCAAAATCCCCTGGAAATTTCTAGAACAATCTCCTATCAGAACCAGGACTGTCATCAATGCTGTCTCAGGTTGAGATATTGCTTTCTCTAGCAAATCTTGAAGACCCTCAAGAATGGGAATTCCACAACACCTGTGGGCAGACTCTTCCAGTGCTGCATTACCTTTTCGGTGAGAAACTTTCCTGACATCTACTCTGACCCTCCCTATGTGCAATTAGTAGATGCTGCCCTTCATTATTTTGTCTGCCACTACCAAGAGTGGTTTTACTGCAATCTTCTCTTCAGGACATTGAAGTCAGCCATGAGGTTTTCCTTTGGCTTTTCTCCTTGCCAACCTATGCAAGGCAAGTTCCCATGTCTCTCCTGATAGGCTATGTGCTCAAGGCCTGGCCACATTGACAGCTCTTCACTAGATCCTTTTCAGTTTCTCAGTATCAGGAAAGAAATGGGAGACACTGTAGAAAGTGCAGCCATAACATTAGAGAATATGGGAGGGTAACAATTTCCCTCTGTGCTGCCCATACCCCTGCCAGTCTCACGTAGCATACAGTTTACATGATCAAAGTGCACTTCGTGGCTTGTATTCAGCTTAATCCATGAGTCTCCCATCTGCTGAATTCTGAGTTTCCTGGCTGGACCTAGAGATGGGTATAATATTTGTTGTTCTTCATATCACCAGTGACCTCCCCGATGACACATGTTTTTCACCAGGGCAGGCGCAGTTTTGAAATTATTATCGGTAAACTCCTAATTACCTTTTGACCCATGTTGTAGGCATCTTCATTTTACAATTAATGTAACTAGAGAAGCCTTTTTATTGACCTGTCTCTTTTTACTGTCAGGTCCGACTAGGATTTGAAGCAATATTTTTATGTTTCACAGAATAAAAGACTCATTTAAGTTGGAAGGGTCTCATTGAGATTGAAAGAGAATTTGAGACATGAAAGTCAGAGGCAGCCATAGCTGCTCTACTGAAATCCAGGGCTCTGATCCTGCATTTTGTTGTTTTTCTCTCCTCTCAGATTCCTGAATTCTAACATTTATAGTCATTGCAACTAAGGCTGCCTCTACCTTTCTTATCTTGGACAAATTTTTTTCTTGTAACTACAAGGTCTAGCAGATCAAGTTTTTTGTTAGCTTCTCAGTTACCAGGAAGTTGTCATAAGTGCATTCAAGAAGTCTTCTAGATTTTCTGAACCCTCCTGTATCATCCCCCTGGCAGATATAGCAGTTGTTAGTCTCCCATGAGGAACAGGACTTGTGCACATGAGACTTCTTCTAGTTGTTGGAAATAAGTCTCATCTCCATTTTCTTTCTGGTCAGGATGTGTATAGTAGATACCCACAACACGGCCAAACAATGTTGGTTTGGCTGCTAATCTTGATCCATAAACTGTTGTTTGCTTCTGATTCATCCCAAGGCAGAGCTCCAAGTATTCCAGCTGTTTTCTCACACAGAGAGCAGCTATATTTCCTCTCCTTTCCAGCCAGTTGAACAGTAATTCTTCTTGCTGATTTCCTTGCCAGTTCTGTGCCTTGTTTCCTCTTCCTGTATGCCCCCTTCTGTGTTTTAGTTCACGGACAGGCTTCTGTCTTAGCCTGGTAGTTCTGCTGGTGAAATTCTGGTCTTCCTGCAAGACACAGTGGTTTGTTCCTGGTTTTCTTAAAAATTCAGCCTCATCTCTTTCTGCTTGATGACTGCTTGCTGGGGAATTTTACTTAGCAATTACCAAATAAGTCAAATTCTAGTGTCCTGATGTCAAGTCCTAACTCCACTGCTCACTGTCTCAGCTAACCTCCAGATCCTGAATTCTGTCATCTTGGGGCCAATGCAAATCAAATGTGCTGTAAATACTTGCTTTTCATCTGGGATGTTTACAAAAGGCAGCTTGAGGAAAATCTCTTCATACGATTTCTCATGAGCTACATAATTTGAATATTATTAAGCTGCTTACATGATAATCTAACATCACAGTTGACGAGTATACAACAGTGATGTAGGCTCTTTATGGAAAATTTGCTTTTGGTTTTTGCAGGGAATCAGTTTGCCTTTAAATTCATGTATTGTTGACACTAAATCCTCAGAGCAGAGTATTTTTATACTTATTATAGTATGCAGAGTATTTTTAGAGTGTTGATTATAAAGGACTTTGTTTATTTTTTAACAGCATAATCAGTTGGATAACTAATGGCACTGGCCAATTTAATATGATTAATCTGATTAAAACCTTACAAATGCAGTGCTGCTGCCAGTCTCACAGTAATCAACATATCAAAATACTGTATAGTATGTGTAGACATTTTAGAAGAAAAGAAACACCAAGAAAGCAAATAACTCATCAGTCAGCTGGAACGGATCTAATTGATACTCTTGAGTACTGATTAGGATATGGAGGTGCAGGCTCTCTTTCCTGCAAAACAGGTAACTAAGGAGAACATGGGATTAGTAATTATTTGAGGAATTGAGTAGCACAGTGCAGAAAATTGGGATTGATGCCAATATACTGAAAATCTGTGAGTGTGTGTTCATGTAAATGACTTTATAAATAAAGCAAGCCTCATAATCAGTTTTATTTAATGCTTAGGGCAGTAAAACCTCTCCCTGAGACTGAAGTTTCAGGTGACTTTCACATCAGTGAAGCCCAAGACAACTGCTATGTCCATCCCTTCCTATGTGACAAATGCACACATTTGAATAACTAGTTAGGAAGTGGAAGGAATTCAGGTTATAGATATACTTTGTCATTACTATTTTTGCATAGTTTTTTTTTTTTTATATAGGTTTTGCTTGTTTTTTTTATATAGGTAAATTCCTTGATCATGTCTCCACCACCAATGGCTATCCAAGCAGGAAAGGACAACTAAGAGAGAAGGAGGAAGCCAAAGCAGCTCAAAGCAGCTGTGAAACAATAGTTCTGGAGTGGGATTTACAGTCCCAAGAATGAGTCAGGAAAAACTAAAGGATCTTGTGAAAGACCACAGGACACACATGCCACTGTCCTCAGTCAAGGCAATTTTCATGTTTTCTAGACAGAGGAGGCCGGGTGAACCAGAATGAGTAAGCAGTGTGCTGCCAGGCATGGGGCTACAGCTGAGACTGGGTTTGGTAGCTGTGTACAGCTGCTTCTACAGCATCAAGTCAGAGTGACAGAAGCAGCTCAGATTTATTGCCAGGGTTGCACCAACCCTTCTCAAATGACTGTGACACCCAAGCATCTTGTGGCGTTGGCATCTAGTAGCCTATTTGCTCTCCTATATTTGCTATGTAAGTTTATTAGTGTTTTTACAGCATCAAAATAGTGCAGGAGCTCAGCAGCCAGTCAACTGTTTCAGTATTACCTTGCCTCTGTTTGCTCGTTTACTAACCTGGGGAAAAAAAAAAAAAAAAAAAAAAAAAAAAAAGAGAAAAAGATTACCATCCACAACATTTGATAAAGCAAGTCACTCTTGACTCTTCAGCTGTCCCTGGTTTGCTACAGCCTGCTACAGAATGCTGAAGTGCTATTGTGAAGTTTGTCCAGCCTGGTGACCTCTAAAAGGGGCCAATGGAGCCTTGCTGGCAGAAGCACAGAGTTGGTTTGTTGAGTTGTTGTCTGGTTAGTTTCTTTTTCACATCTCTGTGCTTCTGAAATTTTAATTTTTTAGTCCACCTTGAAAGGTCAGCAGAAGTACATATGTAGCAGTTCTCTTGCACACAGCTTCACTTCCCTTGGTGCTTTTTAGAGACAGCTGTGTCACATTATGAAGGATAAAGTCAAAGCATCTCAGTAACCCATACCTGATGATCACTGATGCAGATGGCATAGTCTGGTGTGTCCTGTATTTATTGCACTGATATGATATATATACTAGAGGGACTGTTGAGGGCTGAGATCTTAAATCCATGAGTTGTTGGCCAAGCAATATTTTCTTCTGAACCTTTAATTTCTGGAGTCATTATAAAGCCTTAACTGTATCAACTGAAAGTCCTCATGAATATTTTTCCATTTAGAAACAAGTGAACAGCTGTTTGTTACTGGTAAATTTTCACTGTTTTGCAAATTAGACGATATGAGTCCAAGAGAGAATGGAAATTCAGTGTGTTTTTGTGAGTGAAACAGGCATTATTCCTATGCATTTATTCCTCCTTCTACAAATATGACTGCTTTCCTATTTCTTTTTCTTAATGCCTCTATTGTGTAGTAAGACTAATTTTCCATTAAAATAGACTTGTATTTAACCACAGAAGCTCTACATGAAGCTGTCCAAACTGTGATGCCTAGGTCTGTGGCATTTTCTCACCTCCAGCTTTTTGTAGGACTGGTTTAACATCTTGGAAAGCTAATCACAGGTGCTGTTATTAGAGCAGTATGAATTGTAGAGGTTCAGAAGGCTTGGCTTTTCTGAAGACAGTGTTGATAAATGAAGTGCTTGTAGACACAAATGGAAACCAGTGTCAGTGAAGCATCTCTCCTACAGAGGAGTAAATTATTTTTTATTTTTATTTTATTTTTATTTTTATTTTTTACTCTTGCCATCTACAAAAAGAGTCTGTGGCAAAAATAGTCTTGCCACCTACAAAAAGAGTCTGTGGCAAGAACGGGATGATAGTGACAAACTGACCAGGAGGAACTCCTGGGACAAGAGATCAGTATTTTGGAAGTTTTGGTGCATGGCAGAGGTGAGTCATGCCATTGTTCCTGGTATGAGCAACAATGCAGATGATGGGAAGGTTTTTCTTCTTTCTAGTAATGGTGATGAATCTTGCTAATCTTCAGTATGATAAAATAGCTCTCGTTGGTGGCTTTTAATCAGAATTAAGGCCTTCACAGGTAATGAGACAATTGAAGCTACAGCACAAAGCAGGATCCAGCACCATGCCATGCAGCAAGAAAATCTTTGAAGTGATATGTCAAGTGCCTTCAGTTAAGGTTCCTGATGATATGATGTAGGTGAAGTCAAGTATGGGTTTAGTAAAATGAACCTTTTCCATATTTTGCCAGTTATTTGCCTTAATTACATAAACCTTGATTAAATACTTACAGAACCAGTGGGTTTGCATCAGTAGACACTGAATCCCAAGAGATAAATGGGCTGGCTAGTTACAGGACTCTCCAGATGGGTATGTTTTATCTGAATGGCTTTGTAGCTTTTCACTTATTTATAGCAGGAATGTTTTTTAGATCTCTTAGGGTATAGTAATAGATTTACTGAACTACAAAATAATTTATCCTCCTGCTCGCTTTCAGCTAATTACAACATCTTAAGGTATCTCAGCATAGTATGAACATCTGTTCCCTGAAGATCTACTCTTCTCAGACAATAATTATAGAGCTAATGAATGGAGTGGAGAATGGAGTTTAGGAAACAAGGGACAGCTCTGCCTTTCTTTGCTCTCACTTTAGTACATTCCTTTCACTAGACTTACTTCCTAATATACACTACAGTGAACTTTCCAGACGAAATAGTCCACTTTCTTTGGAAAAGGATAGAAAATCAGATAGTGGCTTTGGGACTAGAACACCTTGCCCTAACAATTGTTGTTATCAGATCATCAGAACTGCCTCCTTGTCCACCCACTCTGAACCCTAGAGCACAATACCATTAACAGATCACCAGCATTCACCAGTGTTGTCACAGGGAAATCTCCTGTAATTTCTCATAATTTGAGTGAAATAGATTACTCTTCTGGTATGTTTTTTCAGTTTGCTATTTTTAGTGATAGAAGTGACACCTAATTTGCACTTGTTAAAACAGGCTTATGAAAAGCGTGTTGTATAATAAATCTTGGGAGGAATACAAATTAGCATGATTCAGGGGAAAATAACTTCCTTTTTGTGGGTCAGAATGAAAATAATGTTGGGGGGGAGATTGTTCCACTTTTCTGTGTTGGAGGATTCTCGTACCTTTTTATATAGTATAGGATGCTGGCTGCAGTGGAGACAGGACTTCAAACAGACACCAAGTCTTAGCATGACAGCCCTCTTGTTCTACAACAGCCAGATGAATATTAACTCCTGGGTCTCTCCTAGATTACAGATGTGATAAAATGGACAAACAAATGTTGGCATATTGAGCAGTGAAAAAGCTGCAGATGAGTTAGACCTTTGTGGCTTCTGCAAGAAAAATGTATATAGGTAATGTAATTCTACTGAGAATGTGTAGAGGATAGGATGGGAGAATAGTCTGGTTTTGGCTGCAGCAAAATGAAATTCAGTAGGCTTAATAGGTATCATATGTGGTCTGTGGCAATGGTAGCTGCAACAGTTTTATGACATGGATAATACTTTTGTATCTCAACTCCAGAGGAGCAACTAAGACAGCTTAGTCCCTGCCCAGCATTTGTATTTTATCATATATCCTTTCCAGTATCACCAACCTGATGCTTAGGAAAAGCCTTGCTGTGATGAGGATATCTGTTATGTTAAAGATTAGTGTTCTGTTTGCAAACACTGTTTTTATTTCTCCCTTTTTGTATTTACAGGAAGAATTCTTGTTCTTTAAGCCTGATTTCAGTCAGTTTTTAATCATATTCCTTCTTCAATTTCTGTCTGCAGAGATTGCTTTTCATAAAGATACCTATTTTCTACAGTATCAACATAGATTCAGCAGTAGGTGTCAGTTCAATATTGGATGAACTGTTTAAATCTCTCCCCAAGCCTCTTCCTTCTTCATTTCATGAAGAGTCAAAGTCTAGCAACTGAAGGGTAATCACTATGGTTACAGCATCCAGTTCTAGCAACAAATCCAAGATTTAAGTCTTAACGCTTGTAGTGAAATATATATATTTGAGACACCCCCAGACATTTGGGATCGTGTTTGCAAGTGTTAAAACAGACATTGACAGTTTGAGATAATTCCATTGCAATGCTTTGCTTGCAAGACAGTGGTCTGCTATTATAGGTGGATTGCTTACATAAGAGGTGAAATAATACTTACTAGTTTAAAATGCAGCTCAAAGCAATGTTGGGTTTTCAAACTCAGAAATCTACAATTTAATCACTGCCTGGTTTGAAGCCTGTGTCAACACTGTCAGCCAAAAGAAAGATTGAAATTTGGATCCTTCCCAGCTGCAAATATTACGAGGACATCACTCTGTGACATTTTTAGGCACTATGAGAGCTATGGACATTATAAAGCATTAGGGTTTTGCAATCCTACAGCAGATGACTTTATGGCCCAGGTGGTTGATATTTCACGTGTTGAGGTCCCTCACCACAAATAATAACTAATTTCAATCCATCTGCTTACAGATGGCAGAAAATCATGATTGAACACAGCTCTCTCTAACAGATAGGTATCCAACCATAAGCCGAATTATCAACCCAAGACCAGAATCGCCCAGGGAGATTTGTTGAGATGACATCAGTGCCTGAGTACTGTTAGCACAGGACTAGTGGCTCTTCTCAGAGACAAGTCTAATGGAAAAATCTAGACAAATAATGCTTTTAAGCTGGCAAATGTCTCTCCTGACTGTGGCTCAGGCATAGGAATGAATCTGGATAGAGAATGTCTAATCTGGACCATTCTACACTTCAGGACAGGATACAGGACTCTGCTTTGTGCTTAACGGATGGGGAAAACAGGTGTAGAGTTCCCTGAGAACTGAATTTCTAACCTGACTGCTAACTAGTGTAGGCAAGAGTTTCTACATCCCAATTCGTGACAACGAGAGTTTTGGTATTGAATTCTCAGAACAGCACTACTTGCTAATTTCAAAGGGCTCATTATCCTACCACTTCTCATAACATCTTACAGTATATTTGTTCATTCTGGAGTAAGGAAGACTTTGGGGCGATGTGACTGCAGCCTTCAGTATCTGGAAGGAAGCATGAGGTGTTTGTTGTTGGGGGGAGGGAGGTTTGGCTTTTTTTTTTTTTTTTACATCAGCAGATAAATGGAAAATGAGAATTTTGGATCACCCAAAAGTAAATACTTATTGAAAGTTCCTTGAAAATATTTTTAATCAAATGAAACCTCACATTTGTTTTGTTTTCCTTTTTAAAAACCACTTCATTAAATAATTATGGATGGATATACCATAAAAACATAATCTTAAAAATTAATACATCAGGCTGTTGACACAATATTTTTTCAACACTGGAGAGGTCAAAATTCATAAACTGTGAGAAGAATTAATGAATAATATTTTAAAAAGTATTCCTGTTTGAAAGCCCTCCCCAAAGTTCCACTTAAATGATTCAAAGTGTGTGGGTGTTCGGCCTCTTTCTAAGGTACGCCTACCAGTTTTTAGATGAATTAGAGGATCATGCAAGTTGGAGGGAAGCTAAAGAAAACCTCCTCCAGCTCACAGCATATCAAATGACATCAGGCTTCTTGGGGCCTCATGCACCTGAGTTTTGAATATTTCCAAGGATGGAAACTCCACAACCTCCCTGGACACCTGTTCTGGTGTTTCGTTGTCCTAACAGGGAAATCTTCATTCTTATGTTCAGTCAGAATTTCTCACATTCCAACTTTTGCCCCTCATGTCTCATCTAATCACTATGATGTGTGTAAGCTACATATAAAGAAGCACATGTACTGAATTAAGCATTTCTTTAGAGCTTATTATGATTATTAATGATATTACATGATGATACTGACTTTTAAATTCTTGTTATATATTCCTGCATGATGTTTTAACATTTGTTTTTGAACAGGAAATGTCTCATTGTTTAATAGCATGTTAAAGTAAAATTATGTGTGACAACATAAGATAACATATGGTTAAAAGTTTCAACTATATTGTAATTATCTGTAAAATAATTTTTTTCTCCACTGAGTTTGGATTTGAAATTTCTGGCTGAAGTGCTTAGCTTTAAATATGCACGCAAGGAAATCAAGTAGATCAAAGGGCCTCTGTAATTCGCTAAATCTTCTTCACTTACAGATGAAGGAAAAGTTTTCACAGGCACGTGTTTAAACCCTGACCTGGTGTGGAAAATCTGTCTCCCATTCAGGTGTACGTAAGCCAGGAAATTTCTTTCATTCACATAGGATATTTCCTGAGGTAGTCTCCTGCATTATTTTCCCCTGTAAGATTCTAGTAATAGCACCTGTGTGTGTCTATGTTGTTTTTCTTTTTAACTTAAAGAGTTTCAGAAAAATACTGAGAATTAATTATTTTTTAGTCATGAAATGCTGTCATGTCTCAGGAAAAAAATTACAGAAATGGAGCTCATGAAGAATTAATCTAGAACATTTTACTGTGGTTGAATTCTTATTAATAAAGAAGAAATTAATAGTGAGAGCTATGAGTCACTTTGAATAACAGCGATTAAAAGTCAGATGTGTTTTACTTTTAGATTCTTGTTGAATTTTCAAGTGTGAAGAAAACTGAGGGATGAGGAGGAAAGAAAAGCAACCTTTGTAGTACACTTCCACCAAAGAAATGTTGGGAATCAAATATTTTATTTGCATGCTTATAGAGACACACAGGTGATTTGAAAATACATCAAGCATTTTCTTTAGCTGTTGTTTGCAAATAAATTTCTTTCTGGCCAATGTACAGTGTATAAAGGGAATAAGAGTGCAGCTCAAATAATAAGTCTATAGGAATGCTTCAGTGTGTATTTTGGCATAAGAATTGGCTTCCAGCTAAGCCTGTGTAATCATTTGAAAGCTTAGACAGAGGAAGATCTGACATTTGATTTTAGAATACTAGTTCATTTCCCTTTCTTTTCTCTAAGGTATATCATATTTATTTAATAAAAAAGAAACATTTCCCTAACAGAAGACACTGATATTATGATAAAGAGCATAATAGAAGCCATAGGGACTAAGGCAGTGTTTGCATTAATTTTCATCTGTTTGCAAATATTATTTAATATCAATTTTTACTTTGATGTGGCTGTTTTTGGCTATGACAAATAAGATACTTCCTATTCAAGCCACGGTGCTCCTGACTCTCCTGAGAGTATGCTACAAAGCCACTGAGGAATCAAAGTAAAACTGGAGCATGTACAAATTCTGAACACAGTGCATTCTACCTCTTGAATTTTTCTGTAAACACTGCTTTGGTTAGGTCAACAGACAGCCTGGCTTTTGCCCAGGCTTAGAGAGCTTCTTCAATCAGACTGCAAAGAAAGGCTAGAGAAGAGTGTGGTGGTTAAAGCAATACAACATTTGTATGGGGACAAAAAGAAATAAAAATTGCCAGTGAAGATGCTGGGAAAGAGGAAGACAGTATTGCAGAAAAAAGAGAAAGCTCTTATTTCAGTCTTGGGAAAACATGGAAGAAGAAATTACAGGAGAAAATCAGAAGCTTTATTGTAAATTTATCAAGGTGTGTCATACAAGAATTGTTTCTGAGCCTCTTGATTTTTATACTTGATTAGTTTAAAATACTGAATTGCTCTCTAGAATTTCACAAGATCTTATATATATTTCAGATATGTACAAACACACAATTTGATCATCTGAACTTTGACACTAGTTTTCTCAGGTACTTTCCATAACTCTTTGATTGCAGTGTCCCCTCAGGAAGAATAGTCAGCTTGATTTAGAACAAAGCTTTTGTCTGCTGCCATTCAATCATAATTTACTGAGCATGCCATTCCTTTGTTTCCTTAACTGAATTTAGACACAGTGGGATGGGGGTCCAGGTCCTTTTCTTGAAAGGAGTTAGTATTTCTGATGGATAAATAAGTATTTATCTTGTGATCTTAGCCATGCCTACCACAATGGGGCTAGAGGTCCAACACACTCTATGAAGGTTTGTTACATATATTCCAAAATGTAGGTAATAAAGCCAGCAGCACACCCAGAAAGTAAGTAACATAGGGTTCAGGGAGCTCGTTAAGCAATGAAAAGCAGCACACCATTTTTCCACCAAAAAAAAAAAAATGGTAAGGGCAGGTGTTGACCACTTTTGGGAATCAATGCTCTTTCCTTACAAATGCATTGATTTGTAGTGGTTGGTAGTATCAGCTGGAGGCAATCTCCCTCATCTCATAAAGACACGTCCTACATTTTACAGATGCTGAAATTTAAATCTGTCTTTTGATGCTAGTCTGGATCAATGCTTTAATGAAAGAAACCTAAAATCCTTCCCTTAGCTGCTGCTTTCCACTGTGAGTAGCCACATATAATTTTTTCTTCTATAATGATGAGGTAATTTTGAAAGTGCTTGTTAAGAGATACAAAATAGGTCGACGATTTGGGGGACATTAATGGAGAATTCAGCACTAAATTCTGTGATTATACATGCTAGCCACTTGACCATTCTTCTGAGTTTTATGTTCTATTATGCTTCCATTTCTTTAGCAAGTTTAATAAATTTAGCATTTAATTGCTATTTCTGTCTGTACGTATGAAACTTTCAACCACCTTTCTGCAATTGAAGCAGGGTTAATTAGCCCACCCTAAAGTACAAATACCCTCATTAGTATGAGGTTCACGTATTACTGAATAACAATCCCATCAAGAAAATTTTTAATATTACTAAGTGAAAGCAGCAGAATTTTTTGAATGCTTTGTTCACAAGAACACAGTACGACTTATGTCTGACAAGGACTTTTAAAGGAAATAGGAGAATCATATTAAATTCAGAGATATGCTTTTGATGTCTGTTTTGCTGTATTTCAGGTAAATTAAAAAGCCTGTGCATACCGCTTTGACTATTCCAACAACCTGAATTTTGAAGCAATTGGCCTGAATTTCTGCAATTGTTTCCATTTTTGTTATTTGCTTATTGTGTACCACATAATTGGTTTTCATTTCTTTGTAAAACTGATGTCTTTTGTGTAACAAAGTTCACTTGTAAACTGACTAGTTTTGAACACACTAGAAGAATTATCCACAGAGGGAAGTTTCATATTACTTTCAATTGTGGGAATGTATTTACGAAGACAGTATTTGGAGAGGCTTTGTTTTGGAGTAAAACGATGTTTCACATACTGCAACCAATACAACCATATCAGTTCCACTGTGGTTTAGGATATTAACCTGAAACATGCTTCAAATACCAAAATGTGCCTTTTTATGAGTGCATCACACTTGAAAAAAAAGAAAATTCTCAACATTTTCATAGTACATTAAAAACATACTTGTCAGAGGTATTCATGCAAAGATGAGTATCAGAATTACTATCAAGATAAAGACTTTTTAAAAATATTTTTTGATCCTAAGAATTTTATTTTGTCTGAATTCCTTTTCTATAATTTTTGCTTCCAAACTCCTCTCTATAGTATTATATTTTTTCATTTTAGCCTTTTACTATGTGAATCTAAAAATATTAATTTATCATAGGAATAACTGTCTAGTGATTACAGAAATGACTAGTATGAAAGGCTGTGTCAAGTTCATTAATATAACTTTGGCTTTAATGGACTAGATATACGGTGTTTTAGAAGATGAAGGAGGAAGTAACCCTACAGAGAAATGCTGGGTCAGGCTTAACTAATTTTGAAATTAATCCATAAGAAACATGATCTCTTTCCATAGAGAAGAAAGGCAGGTTATTTGCTGCTCAGTTAATCCTCTCCTGTTGAAAGCATCACTGATCATGAAAACTCACAAATCATCTCGCCAAAGGATTTCTCCTGCTCATCAGTGACACAAGGCTAGACCCCTAAAACATGAGGGTTACCTCAACATATTTTTTCATAGTTCCCTAACATTATGATATACTTTTCAGCCTATTATAGCTAGCATGTCTGCTTTGTTTCTTTTTTTCTCCCTCTAAGGCAAGCCTAAAGCCTACAATCTGTTAGATGTTTGAAAGCTCAGCTTTCTTATATGTCTCATACTTTTCACAGCAGTTGGAAGATGCTGCATGAAAAGTTATTTTCCATTTGCACAAGAATCTACATCAGAATATGGAATTCAAAAGAATGAGATTTCTGTCATATATTCCTAACTCACTTTTCTTCACTGTATTCAACATATTCAGCAGTCATTGTTAGCTGTAGTGGATATTTAGTTTATTTAGTGGATATTTCAGTAATGTCTCTTGAATATGAAAGTAGAAATAATTTGTGTTAGTTTTGCCACTTTTTTAAGTCAAGTTTGTGTTGCATGCTCAGACACCTAGTCCTTCCTGCTTATATATTCCTAATTCCAGCATCATCTTAATGGGAAACATTATTATGTTTTATTATATGTAAATATAATTAGTATATACAATATAATTACATATAATTATATATTATATGTAAATATATTATTATTATTTGTAAATATAATAGTAATATACATAATATATTAGTAATATTAGTAATAGTATTATATGTACATATAGTGGAGTCCACAACCTGGCTCACAGCTGAGTTCCCGTGACACTGAACAAATACTAATGGGCAGGAGCCTGAAGTTTTGCCTTCTTGTGTCCTATTGTCACTGGTTTAACCTATATTGAGCAGATGTTCTCTGCTGTACCCTCATTACGCCTGCAGGCCAGAGGACCTATTCAAAGAGTGAGTGGCTTGAATTTACCCAAATCCACAAGTTTTCTTTGGGAGGAAGACAAGGCCAACTGTGGAAATAATGGATCAGCACGACCTTTTTGCAACATGAGCTGGTGGTGAAGTCCTCTTGTGGTCTGGATAACAGGGTGAGCAATAGTGTGTCCATGACCCTCAGCAGGTCTGTGCAGCTCTGCTGTTGACAGCACATATAACACAACACCTGTGATCTGTTGGAAGTTGTCCTCTAGGGTTACTTTGGGAAAGTCCTTGGTACAGGCAGCCTGTTTTTGTAGCCTTCTAGATTGCCTCCCTTAATCACAGTGAGCACAATGGATTCAGGCTTGGAGTTTATTTTTGTGAAAAGGGTTGAGTATCTTTATGATTTCATCAGCAGAAGATAGGAAAACATATTTATATTTGATGAACACCATAAATAATGGAAGAATATTATGTGAACTGAACAGTTTTGTGGTTTTCCTAAAGGAAGTAATCACTGTTTTCATGTTTTTAGGTCCTCATGTGGCATTTGAGGAGTCCCAATGACATCTCTGTCTTACAATATTTCAGAGCTCTTGTAGAGGCCCCAGCTTTTCTTCAGCAACACTCAAATTACTTGGTGAATAACATTTTATTTTGGCTTATGACTGGACTTTGTCTTAAACAATAATGTTTAAAATAAAGTAGCAAATGTTGGCCTTTTGTTTTCTTTTCTTGTGTTTTTCCTGCCTTGGCATCTCCCACATTTATTCTTCCTCTTCTGTCATTTCTAGTTGGAATCAACTAATAAAAATGTGCTCAAGATATCTATCTCTACATCATGGGGTTTTTTCACCTTTCTGACTTTATATCAAGCTATTTCTTGGTGTGCTTCTTCAAGGATTTCTTGGTCAGCATTCTGAGAGTCACAGAAATCATACAGGAATTCCTCCTTCACTTTGATCCTAACAAATGCTAGAGTAGTATTGGGTGAGAAATACTTTCTGAAACTCAGGGACAGGAATACATACTTCTAGAAGTTCAGAACATTAAAACCATCCTGTGTAGACATTGGTCAATACCAAATTCGCTGGGGGTTTTTTTGTTTGGTTGGTTTTTTACATTAAAGTCTAAGACTATAATTACACTTGCCATGGTGCACTGCTCTTTCATGTTCAGTACTTACCAGCTTGCTTTACTGTTTTGAGTTTGCATTTAATTATCAACAGCCTCTGATGCCAGTAGGACAAATTGTCTCTCCAACTACATAGCAAGAGAGTTCTGTGTTTTTATGTTCTTCTGTCTCATGAATCTTTGGCAACCCACCAAGCAAAGACCATTTTTGTTCACTTGTTTACCCACGGTAAGTAGACCACAAATACTCTGATTAAAATCTTGTGTCTGTGTAGGTGGGGGAAGGAGGCTTGAATTAGAAAAGAGTTATGTAGCCATCTGAGATGAAGCATCCATGTAAACAGACAAATAAGTAAAAAGAAGCTCTGCTATGTCTGTCTGAGAATAACATTACTGCATCTGTATGAGATTCAGCAAATTAGCACTACATGCAGATTCTGGTCCAGGGACTGGTATGGAAGGACCAGTTTATAAAGAAACTTACAACATGGACAAGAACTGGAAAGATGTTTTGTGCAATCTTCCCCGACACATGCCTGTAGAAGTGATATGTACTATCTGGTCTTTTGTGGAAAAGCAAGATGTAGGTGCATCAGAACCTTGTGTTAGCACATGGTTCACTTCATCATGAACACGCACATCACTTCGTGAACACAAGTCTATGGAACAACACGTGTCTACATGTCTAAGGAAAACGAGATATGCCGAGAACTTCATTAGTGAGGTTTCAATGAGCGCTAACTGATTTCAGGCATGTTTCTCTTAACTAAGTGTTTAGGTTTATACTTGTGCTGACTAAGCTCTTAGTAGTTCACTTGAAAGTATAAACTTCTACTTGAATAAGCAAGTACAGAACAAAGATGGAGTTTAGAAAGGGTGATCTTTAGAACCAGATCACAAAATATAGAGGACTACATGGCACTGTAAGACTTTTATAAAAGCCTTAATGTAAAATAGGTCACCTGTCCTGCTGACTGGTGGCAGATGTTAAAACAACTGCTCTGTAAATGAACTCTGTTCTGTGCTAAAGAGCCACCTATAAGATTTAGTCAAAACTCTGTGATAAACATCTTTGAAGTGGACTCATAAACATTGTGCCACACAAATGGGAAAGTAATTTTTTAAAAAAAGAAAAATATGCTCATAGAGTAAATTGGCACGCAGGTGCCAATTAATGCTATTAATCTGTCTGTTTTACAGAGTATGACATTGCTAATCCTTTGATCAGCATTTTTAGTTTAGAGTGCCACCCAGTTTTACTGAGAATATTATTTCTCTCTCCAGAGGACAGTTTCATGAGAAAAAACTCCCAGGCAATCACTTTGTAAAGCTGACATGTGATGTCAACAGTCTTTCTTGGGACAAACTTTTCAAGGCTTCTGTGGGGAGAGGGAAAAGTCAAAAAACAATCCCTGAAAAATGTCCTGATAGAGTTTTGTTTTGCTTGAGTGTCTTTTTGACACTATGCAGCATCATGCAGACTTCTACCAAATTCTCAACTATTTCTGCCTTACCTTCCATGGCCATTAACAGGTCTACAGTTACATTCTACAGCTACATGCAGGACTTTAAAAACCAGACACCAACTTCAGATACATGCTACATGCCGAAACACACCCAAAGAGCAGGCCTGTGGGTTCTAGTTTTTAAAATATCACACTACTTATCTGAAGATGTAACTAAGAAGAATTTGGAAAAAAAGAGAAATTAAAATCATTCTAGCCCTAGAATGCTGTCAGAATTTTAAAAGCATTGTTTAATAGCAGCTATACCCACTATGCCATGCTTTACTGTTCTAATTTTTATGTGCTATTTAGCCAATATTTACTATTTTACTTATTTACAACATTCAGTAGCTTGTTTTATAAACCATAGTAAGACTAGACATAGTATAGATTTATTAATGCTAAAATATGTCATAATAATGCTCCAATCTACTGTACAAGTGACAGGTAAGGCTGATTAATCCACCATTCTCTACCATAAGCAGTTTCAAAAATGTATTATTTTTATTTTTTAATGACCTTCATAAGTCATCTATGTGTGGCATTTTCAGATGCTGAAAATACAGAATTTCAAGCTAGCTAAACAATGAAGGAAGGAGAAAAATAAGGTTGGGGGGAATGGGGAGAGCTCAACAGACTATTCAAAACCAGTTCCAATTCACAATTAACAAACAATTTTGAATGTCTTCTTGCAAAGTAATAAGCTGCTAGTATCAAGAAATGTAAACTTAACATCATTTGTGTAAGAATGATTGTGGTGAGTTCACACCGAGCATTTTTCTTGTGTTTTCTTGGTCCTAACTTCTCTGTGCCCCAGCTCACTCACGTGTAAAATAATAAATCTTGGCTATTTCAAAGGGATGTTCTGAGACTTAATTAATTACACTCGTTAAAGGACTGTAGTTATTGTGTTGTGATATAGAAAATGTCACACTTTAGTTGGCATGAAATGTCAAAACAGCTATCATGGAAAGATATGTCTCTTGAAGGCTCTTTTACCTTTTTAATTTGAAAAGCAGAAAGGAAGAGAAAAATAAATCAGTATAATGTTTCCTTTGCTGCTAGTTTTGCAAGATTTGTTCAGATTAGGAATGTGAAGACTTTGGGAGCCACATAAAAAATCAAAAGACAGCATAGTGTCTTCAGCCTAGAAATAGGGTCTGGAACTCAACTACTGAAGGCATACTTTTAGCCTACCACCTACTATAATATAGCAGCTGAATCCTTTGGAAAGCTATAGCTCTGGCACTAGAAATAGTGTCTTTGTAGTGAGTACATTTTTTTAGACCTTTTTTTTTTTATTCAGAACCAAGGCAAAGTGTATTTGTCATTGCCTGGGGAACTGCAAGCACGTGGATCTTCTGAAAGCTTTTTGTACATTTCTGCTTGAAATTTTTGGTAGACTTGCAATCCCAAGTGATTTTTGGATTGCTTAGGAGGGAAATTGCCTTTCATCCTTTCAAGTAGCTTGGATATAGCAGCTACTCTCAACTTAATTAGTATTTATTACTTAAAATACTCCCTGAAGCTACCTACAGGAGAAAATTAACATTTGGTTAAGAAATTTGCAATTCCTTGATGCAAATCACAGAGGGAAATATATACATATGTATACACACACATGCACACACGACACACACAGGTATATATACACACATATTGAGGAAATGTCAATTCCTGCCTTGGGGAGTAACGTCACCGTTCACTGGTATATACTGGTGGACACTCACCTGGAAAGCAGCCTGAACATGAACCAGAAATGTGCCCTTGTTGCAAAGAAGGTTAATGGTACCTTGGGCTGAGTCTGTCAGACATGTTGACAGCATGTTGGGGAAGGTGATCATTTCTCTACTCAGTCCTGGCAAGACCAAAGCTGGATACTGTGTCCAGTCCAGGCTCCTCAGAACAAAACACACATGGAACTACTGGAGAGAGTTGTTAAAGGGCCACAGAGGTGCTTAAGGGACAGGAGCACCTCTCCTATGAGGGAAGGCTATGAGAGCTGGGACTGTTGAGCCTGGAGAAGAGAAAGCTCAGGGGCAATTGCATTCATGTCTGTAAATGTCTGAAGAGATTGTGCAAAGAGGACAGACCCAGGCTATTTCCAGTGGTGCCCAGTGAGAGGACAATAGTAAGCAGGTACAAACTGAAACACAGGAAGTTTCTCCTGAATTTCAGGAAACATGCTTTTCACTGTGAGGATTACTGAGCACTAGTACAGGTTACCAAGAGAGGTCATGGAGCCTCAACTCTTGGAGATATTCAAAAGCTGTCTGGGCATGGTCCTGCACAATACACTTACAGCAACTCTGCTGGAGCAGAGGGGTTGGACCAAATTACCTCTAGGGGTGCCTTCCAACCTCAACAATTCCATGATTTTTACTAATACTGAATTTATTAAAAGTTTGCAGTTTTTAGATGTTTAAAACCTGGATGTTTATGCAGCCACAATGTCTACTGAGGAGAATTTGACTTTTCTGACTTAGGCAATCACCCTTCACCAATACACATTTATTTAGTAGATTGAAATGTTTACTAAGATCACACAAAAGGTGAATTAGACTCAAATGGGTTTATCTAAACTGTAGCGCTTTGCACATTCTGCTAGCACATTGCATGCTGCATTAGCTGCTTTCTGCCTTATTACTCTATAAAGTTCTAAATGTTTTGTGAGAGAATTGGCTTTCCACATCTGATAGCTCTGCTGCTGCAGTTAGTGTTAATGGGTGAAATAACAACCAGTTTTAAAGAGGGGATAAAGTAAAAACATCTCATGAACAGTAATATACCTTTTCCCTTATAGTCACAGCAACCTAGGAAGTGAGAAATGCAAGCAAATGAACAAATATGTGATGTGATTGGACCTGACATACACTATTAACAAGTATCTATTATAAGCAAGAGAAATTTTCAGGCATCCGTTCTTTAGAAAAAAATGGAAAATATTGTTAACTTTTTTTTGCAAGTGTTTTGTTTGTTTAACTCCTCAGTGAAATCTCAGAGTACCTGACCTGTCTCTTGCTTCCCACTTTTGGACTTTATGAATAATTTTGTTCAAAAGTTCTATGGCAGAGACATTCACTGAAGGGGCACACTGGGCATGTGGTGAGCTCAACTAGCTAAAATGCTTCCTGGAGTCCCAGATGTTTAGCTTTGACCTCTATATATAATTTCTGTGGCTCAGGTAGAATGATGGTAATCTGCACTGTCGTTTTGTTTCTGATGTTGAAGTCTGTTGAAAATGATGTTATTGTGCCATACAATACATTCAGTTAAAAACAAGAATTCAAGCATGTGTCTAGGAAGCCTTTGGATGATCCATTCTGAAGTGGATCTGATGTAGAGACAAGCAGGTCCAAACAAAAGTATGAACTAAACTCACTCCTCATACTGAAAGGGAGCTTAATTATATTATTCTATTTACTGTAAAATTGTAGACATTACATTTATTTCAAACCATTTTAAAAATAATGAAACGACTGTTTTTTTTTTTTTTCACATGGAATACATTCATACACATGGCACCTGGTTTATATTATGAAGTGTTGTTTTTATGGTGCTTTCTAGCAAAGTTAATAGGTAAATCTCTGGCAATGAATGACTAGTTTGGCACTGAGATGACTACAAGGAAGAATAAATCAAGAGCTAATCAGGTAACAAATATCAAAATGATTGTTCTGAATCATTTGTTGTGTTCTGAAGAGGTAATTTTTGAGTAGCCAGTAATTGTCAATGAAGAAGACTTTAATGCCTAACATTTAGACAACAGTAGAAAATCAGAGATTTAGGATTTGAAATGTATGCAAAATTATTTACAAAAGAGAAATGGGGAGTTGCACAGTACAGCCTGGACCTGTGGTAATTGAAATCTCTGGTTACAAAGTAATTATTTCAAGACTAGTGCTCCAAATAGCTCACAGCTTAATCCAACCCAAGACTGGCAGGTGATGGCAGCTCATGTAATACAACAATAAAAAAGAGCACTACGGCAGCAGAGAGAATCAGAGGAAATCTACTGCTGTAATACTATGTAAAGTCTCATCTTTCTTTGAACTCTTCCTTTTGTGTCCAATATCACTCCTACCAAAGCTTCAGATTTAAAAAATTGTTGAGTATTTTTTTCAGTTGCAACAGAAACTTTTGTAAGAAGGAACAGATTCAAACATACACAGGGGATAAGAGATTTCTAAACTATGTGTGGACACTGGCAGTGATCAATGAGAAGCAGTTTGAGCTTCCCAGGCTGGCCCTGGGAAAGCAGAGAGAAAATATGTAAGCAATCTAGCCTCTGGTGTTTTCCAAGACCATGTAGTGTGTGGGAAACACGCTGATGTTTACCAAAAGGGCTGTGTCTTTCTCAACCAATCAGTGTCTAGACATCGATGAACATTATAAAAGGTACAGTTCACTTCCAATAAAGTAGTTCTTATTTTGCCTTATGAGAACTCTCAGCGTCATTTCTTTGTGGCTCTACAGTGACACTATGTAACAGCTTCTAGAAAATACTGTGTTTCCTTGAGGAGGAAAGGATGTGGTTGGTGCGCCTATAGACAACTGACCAAGGTGTTGCACGCTGGAATGGGGGAATGTGTTGTAGTGGCACGATAATGGGCATTCTCCAGTATGCTGTGAAAGACTGACTGAGTGCAACTGGTTATAAAAGATGCAACATCTAAGGAAGCAACATTTGGTAAGTTGCAAACTCAGGTGTGCTCTGAAGAACTAGAAAGATACCTGGGCAAAGAGACTATTTCTGAAAGTATTATGTGCTGGGAAAGATGCTGAAATTAGTTGCATTGTGCACTGAAAAGGGAATTTGCAGGGGTTAAGGGGCTGAAGTCAGTGCCAAAATCCATTCTGTGCCTGAAAAAGTTGAACCCAAAAAAAAAATTTCAGGGGAACTTTAATTGTTTAGTAGTGGTCAGATGCGCCATTGCCTTTTATTTCATATACTAAGTACCTAAGTTATGAAGAAATTTTAATGAACTAGGTCCCCAAACAGCAAATGCCATTGGCAGTAGGATGTGATGAATTATTCAAGCAGGATAATCCTGGCAGAGTTGTGAGGTTCTGCCTTCAGAGGTACACTGTGTGTTCAGAGGAGGGCTTCTGTCAAGGACGTACTGTACAGCCTAGCTTAAAGTCATGGAATGTTAATGACTGTGAAGCTTAAACCTTGGTGAAAAAGCAAGTCTCTGGCCTGCTTGGGAAGAGTGTCTCTAACATGACTGAGGGGCGTTGCAGATGCACTTGAATTGTGGCACTTGCTGGAAAGGGTGTAATGCAACCTTAAAATATCTTGTTTGCCTTTAGAGAGTTTTCAACATGGAGCCATTTCTTCTAGATAGTACAAAGAATGCTTAGGGTAATACACCGAAAAATAAGAAACCCAGCAGAAGAATATGATGATTACTTACAAAAAGCTGTTTCTGAGAATATTTGGCTTCTGGCTGAACAGAATTTATTAAGCTAGTAACTCTTCTCCTGACTGGAACTGATGGAAACTGCCAGAAGCAGGACACCACTGTTGGGTGGTTTGGGATCATTTGAAGTATCAATTGGAGTTACAGCTCCTGGTATAAGGGCTTTGACCAAAGATACATTGAGATACAATTTGAGAGTTTTCTGCACCGTAAAGTGAGTTTGTTTCTTTTCCTTGGGCTCTTGTAGCCAGGTTTCCATGACTTTCATCTGCACTGCTGGGGAGTAAAGCATCATAGTGAACAGATGAGGCAGCTAAGCTGTTCCTTTAGAGGCCTTGGGCTCACCTCACACTGGATGCCCCAGGGAGCTGCTGTACCAGCTCACTCCTCAGAGACACTTCTAAGCTTTGAATTTCTAACTCTAGATGACAATGATCTATAATGTATTGCTCACTCTGCTTTTAAAAAACAACACAAAGGACAAAATGCCACAGTGAAATAAAGCAAGGGAATGTCTAAGCCATGTTAACGTGCTTGGAAAAAAACAAAGACCAAGCAATGCAACAGTCAGTGTCAGAGTTCCTTGGCTGTCACATTCAATCATACAAATCCCAGTGACAATATGTCTGCAGCAGATGTGTTTTATTATTTACAATGGGCTATGGAGAACTTGCCTTTTAGTTAGATTTGATTTGCTGCTACCATCTTTGTTCCCCTAGGCTGTTTCAGGTCTTCTGAGAGTCCTGGTGCAGGGCTAGTTTTTCCTCAGATATCCTTAAACTTCAAAAGTTACTTTCCTATATGTGTTGCTGGGACACTTATTTGTTTGAGTTGACACCATATCGAATGTATACTTTGCATGCAATATTGTATGTCATGTATTCTTTTGATAAAACCAGAAAGAGGGGTGAGCTTTCTGATGTAAAATTTCCTTACTGGTCTGTCAAAAGAGTGAGCACTGAGGATGAGGCAGTAATTTCCCAGTAATATGAAGAGCTGCATTTGGTGTAAGCTGATGAATTAGGCAGACTTTTAAAAGGTTGGTAAAGGAAACATTTCGTAAATTAGAGAGATGATCTCAGATCTATTTTATTTAAAAATCTGTATACACCCTAATTTTGAGCAAGGACAAGAAGATGCAGTAGAGCATCATGAGAACAGATGATCAGCACACAGCAGTTGTGAGGACAAGACACTGTTACCTAGCAACTCTCAGAACTGTCTTTTATAAATTCATCCTGTCATGGATGTCATGTACACATCCCAGTTGGTCTTTACAGATTTTGGACTACTTAGTACTGTAAAATATACCTTCTGAGCAGTAGCATCCTTGTCATGTATTAAATCATGCCAGTCCAGGTTTTTCTTGCCCTACCTGCTTCCACAGCAAGGTGACGGCTGTGGATTTGTTTTTTGCATAAGTTACCATAAGTTGCTTGAGCTCAGAGATGGGACAGCACTGTGGGAGCTGTTGTTGTTCAACCTCCTTCCTTCTTTCTTGTACAGATTGAGAAAGAATGGAGAATGATCTGTGTTGATTTCCATGCCTATAAGCAGCTCTCCATCTTTTGCAGCAGAAGGTGACTATGATCTGTAATTTTTTCTTTCTGAGGTGAAGAACCTGTACTCTGGCTCAGTATTAAAATATGAAATGAGTAAGTGGAGATGTTCTCAATTTGGACAAGTGCTGCTTTATTATACCTCTATACAGGTCTCAGACAGATTATTTGATTCTCAATAGACATTTTGGATGTTACAGGATTAGAGATACTCATCAAAACTCATTTAAGGCCTTAACTTTTCTTTCTAATCTTTGCCTACTAATCACATTTATTTTGAGATAATGCAACTACACCATTGTTTCCAATTGGAAATTGGAATTTGGAAATTCCAATCTTTAATATTTTACTTCTTGCTGTATTTTGATATGTATGCTGTAATACTGTAAAAAAAGGGGAGTTGGATACATTATCCTAACAGAAAAAATACTGTGCTGATTCCTGCATTACCCTTTTAAATTACCTTCCATCCTTTGTTATAAGCAGAGGGAGTGAAGCACCTCTTGCTTTAATAATTACCTCTAATTTTATGTGTTATGAGCTGGACCATTTATTTCTCTTGGATTCTGTTACAGTACAAGAAATTCACAAGCTGAGCTTTCTCTATGGCTCCTAGAAGCTGACAGATATTACATCTCAAAAAAATAAAGAAAAAAAGACAATATTAAAAAAGAACTTCATGTTTTGAAGTGACCAAATGCAATGGTAAAATATTGTGGCCTTCCTCATGGTTACTTTAAATGACTTAATATTAACTTGTAAACTATCAGAGACACTGAGAGGACTGAGTTCCCATCCCAGCTTTATTCTATGGGTTTTCAACATTCTTTCTATGGGAGAAAATGTCACTGTAAATTGTCACTATCTATAAGAGGTTGTAAAGAAATTTTACGATAGAAGCCAGTCACAATAGCGGTGAATTCAACCTTAAACACATTTTGTGACAGAATTTGTGTGGTTTTTTGTTTGGATTTTTTTTTTTGGGGGGGGGAATTTGTTTAGATTTCTGTTTTCTAATAGAAAAACCAATGACTGTAATGACAGAAAAGATTCTGCTCTGTTTTTACCTATCTTGTATTTGTGTCAAGATGGACAGGGAATAAGAATCAGCTCTGAGTAAAGTGATCTGTAGCTTACAAAATGAATGTGGACTACTGTCAAGCCGTTGCAGAAGGAAAAGCGGCATATGCTCTAGTGGGATGTGTAAAGAGGAGAATCTGCAACAGCTTGTATTTAACACTGCACAGAGAAGACATAAGGGGGTAAGATATATCATTCTTCAAATACCTGAAAGACGATTGCTGACTTGACCTGTTGCTGACTTTCTGACCTGCTAAGTCAAGACAGGATGGGCTTAGAATGCACCAAAGCAGATGTCAGAGAGCAAGGGGAAAACTTTCTAATACTGAGGATGTGCTTTACATCACTTACTTCAGAGTGGTACAGGGAATCAGTCACTGTCAGTTTCAAAGTAAGTATCAGCCACATGCATTGTGCAGGTACTATAGCACTGCTAACATTTGCATGGTCTAGTTGAGGTGTTAGGGCATGGGCTGGACTTGATGATCCTGGAGGTCTCTTCCAACCTAGTTATTCTGTGATTCTGTGAACATTCAAAGAAATGGATTGTGGGACCTTCCCAGGCTTCTCTGGAGTTATGCCAGTATGTCAAACTTCATTATTTCATTATCAGTATTTGGCAAGAGGCAGAACAAAAGGTAACATAGTTTTGAAGTATATTATTTTACTTTACAATTACTCAAATACCTATTCATGCCAATTCCTAACATCCCAGTAGCAAATGTTAATAGCATCTAAAGAAAGTGTCCTACACACACACATGTAGGAGAATGGATTGTAGGCAATCCTGCCCCTGTTCAGGCAGGCTGTGCCAGTTATCAAAGAGTGGAAACAGACCTGCCTATCCAATGAGGAGAAGTGTTATAAAAGTGGATCGGCTCCTTGAGGGAGTCTGCTGGGGTTGGAGCCTAATGAAGTTGGAGTCAGCTCGTGGTGCTTTGAGTAGGAAGCTTCCTACTCACACAGAGTGATCTCTGTGATACAAATTATCCTGTTACCAGAGCTGCAGGTCATCCTCATCTAAAGTCTTGTTTTTGAGGCTCCCTATAACCCCAAATCCTATATTCTCTTCTTTTACCTCTCCTAACTGTGGAAAACTTCCTAAAGACTTCTGCAAACCCCTTCACCATGACACACAGTCTTTCAATCTGATGATGACAGATGGTAAGCTGTAATGAGGATCACCTTTTCTAATTCATGAACTCAGGACTACAGGCACTGGAGAAGAAAAAAAAATGTTTTTTTCACACCAGCTGGATTCCTACATGCTTTTGTTTTGGCTCAATTTCCTCCTTTATCAAAGTATTAAGACATGTAAGTTAGATGATGAAGTCTTTTGAGTCAGAGCTACCACCTACTGTTTGATTAACATCTTGCACATGGGTTTTCCCTCTATGTGAAGATGTCTGCGTCTCTCTTTGGTACTTGCTCTCTTGCCCTTCACTGGCTCAGAGTGCCTAAGGCAGTGGATCAACTTAATAACAGGAACGATTTCAGGTTAAACCCTTGGCAGGACATGTGAGTAGAGTACTCATTCTGGAAATAGCTCTTAACAGCAGAGCTTGATTATTTGATTAGCACCTGATTTCCAGTTAAACATTTAATAAATCTTATCTATTATGGTATGCTATGCACAATATGTGGCATATGAAAGTGGACAGCTGTTAAGATGCCCACTGTGCTGTTCAGCATATTGGCCAGCCAGCCAGAGTGCAAATGAAGAAAGCTGCCAAGCTCTGTGTGATGACTGGGCATCACAGGGAGAAAACAAGAGGGCATAGCAGAAAGAACCCCCCCCCCCAAAAAAAATGGTAGAGGGGTAACAGCAATGATGGAAGAGAAAGGAAGTGTTTTAGTACCCAGGGGAGGGGGCTGCAGACACTGCTTATCAGGCGAAGCATAGGTAGTGAACTTGTTTCAAGTTGATTACTCATCATTTACCATCTCATTTTAAAAATTTTTTTAACTGCATTATGTATCAGCTGAACATGAAAACAGGCTGGAGCCAAGATAAAAATTTTGCAACCAGTTAGTTGTTGAGCAAAGTGAACTAAGCACGAGCTAAGGGTTAGAGTACAGCATAAGACCACTTCAGGGAAGCTGCTCTCATTCACAGATTAATTAATTGGAAATGCTATTTTGGCCATGTTAACTATACCAGAAGATGGTAAAAATTTTAAAAAATCTTTCAGAAACACTAGTCATTGAGCAACCAAAGGATCTTGACAGGAAAAGGAACAAAATCTATCAGAAGTATTTTTGGGATGCTCTTACTCCTAGCAAAATCCATGATGAAGTACTTGGTAATATAAAAGAAGACAAGTTTAGAAAAAAAATGAATGTTTCCAACATGGACCTTCTCGTATTGTTCTTTTCTAGCAAATGCTTCATTTATTATCAAACTATTTCAAAGAAACTTCTTGTGGTAACATTTCTGCACACAGTCTATTTGGTCCAGATAGGAACTGAACTCAGGGAACCTGGCTTTTTCAAGCAAAAATGAACATACCTCCCTATTTCAAAGGTTTATCAACAAAAAACCCCAAAAAACTAAGTGCTGCTGATTGCAAAATTAACACTTAAACTAGTACAGAGGGCAGTAAGGTGCAGCATTTTTTCCTATCAAATGTAACTTGATTAGTATAGTTCTTTTTATGTTTTATGTTTATTTGACATATCTTTTTTGTTTTACAGAATGTGGTAGTGTGCTTTTTCAAGTTATAAAATTCTTGTTAAAGGTTTTGTTCTGTATAGTCTTCCACACCCCCACACCCCCCCCACACCCCCGTTATTCCTCATTTACTCTCCCCTTTTCTGCATAGTTTTGTCCGTTACTTTGTAACATTTGTCTGGATGTTTAAAGTGATTGGACCAAAGTTCAGATATTCCCCTCCTGCTGTTTCCTAATTTGTTTTACAGTTGGCTAATTTCTTCGAGAGCCACCCCTTTGTCTTTACCTAATTGGTCCTGAGTCAAATCCTCCCTGAATTCCGCCTCCCTTCAAAAGGTGATGTACCCTGGGCCCCCTGGGGCTCTTTGTTTGGAACTTTGCCAGAGCAGATTATCCCTACCAGATGGGATAAAATAAACTTTTCATAAAACTCCAAACTGAGCTCCCCTCTCTGAATCCTTGCCAATAGTCGCCTGCAGCTTGAAGACTAGACCCAAAACAAGAAGGTATTGCTGAGCAGATCTGTGCCAAGGTCTTCCCTTTGTTCTAACTGGGCAGCTGAGACAGAGCCGGGACAGACACAGATATCACCCAGCAATAAATGGCGCTCTCATCGTGGGGCAGTCTGATAGCTAGCAGAGCGACAGCGTGAGATCTGCCACGGCTGGTCCGTCTCGGACCCCGTGAAAAGTTGCCTGTTTTGTTTGGGGGTCACTCTGCTCAGATCAGAAGCGACTTGCAGCATTTCACGCACCCACTAGAAGCGACACCCTGTCGGAGCCGTTTTCAGTGGGACAGAGAAGATAGCTCTTTCTTACACCCGATGAAGAGTCTTTTCTAGGCGAGGAAACAAACAGCACAACTTTTTTTTCTCTTCACGTCGCCCCGAGCTTGGTAAGTATCGGCGATCCTACTGGATGCATACCTAACTGAGGTTTTTACCTCATTGGGTGAGGGGAGAGAGCCCGGGTTTCGCGGAGCACTTCCCCAAAAAGTTATCGGGTGACGAGTTCTGTTTTATTTTTCTTTTCTTTCTTTGTTCCTTTCCCGCTTTTCTGTTCCTTTGTTTGTGAGCGACACCCTTGTGGGGAGTTGGCTGAGCTGCACCTCGAGGTGTTCGCCGTCCCCCCCAGGTGTCCCCGGCGCTCTCGGCCGCCGCACCGAGCCCCGCCCGCGCCTCCCTCTGTCTCCGCGCTGCCGCCCACATCCCGCGCCAGCGGGGAGGCAGCGAGGAAGGCGGGGAGGCGCGGCCCGGCCCGCCCGCCGCCGGTTCCGCCTCCGGCCCGGCCGCTGCGCTCCGAGCCGCGCGCTGTGCGCTGTCCCGCGCGCCGCCGCTTTTAGCGGGGGGGCCCGGCGGGCTGTCCCTGCGCGCGCCGCGGCTCCCGCTTCCAGCGGGGGGCCGCCGCTCCCAGCGGGAGCCGGCGCGGCGGGGATCGACACAACTTTTAAGCGCTGCTCCGGCCCGCGAAAAGAGGGAAGGGGAAGAGGGGCTGGGCGGTCGCGTCACGACTTCTTTCTTTGTCTCCTCACGACAGCCCGGAGAGAACAGCGACACGCTAGCCTAAAGATTAGAGCGCAGCACTGATAACGCCAAGGTCGCGGGTTCAACGGTAGTGAGCTGCGGCGGTCCGTGCCTCTGCAGGGCAGAGAAAGGACTTTTGAAAAAGGAAAAAAAAAAATTTTTTTCTTTTCCTTTTCTTTTTTCTAGTTGTGTTGTTTTGGGGATTGAATTTTAACATCGAGCCAGAAATGGGTGTTGGCTCATCGTCCCTTCAGAGAGATATTTATCTCCAAATTGTAGGTACCCTAACAATTGGAAATGTAAAGTTTTCAAAGGATGAATTAATGAAATTCACAAAACTGCTTTTCCTTCACTTTCCTCAAACATCTACTGATCTGGTGACCTGTGTCTCTTTTTGGGACTCGGTTTCTACAAAATTCACAGCTTTGGCCAGGTCAGGGGACAAGAAGGCAGCAAAATGCATATTCTGGCCATCTCAAATCCATTCCATCATAAAAAATTTACAGAGAGTGAAGGAAAAACAAAATTGTGTTTCCACCAGTTCAAATTCAAATTCCCCTCTCCCCAGTCCCAATCCCCCTCAACCCAAAGCAGGCATTCTCAAGGGAACATCAGGAAAACCCCCGCCTGATAGCTCTGGCTCCTTTCGAATGCCCAAGTGCCCTTTAGAAGATCTTCAGACAAGCCCTGCGCTCTCTGGGGAAAGAAGGGACATTGGTGCAAACAATGTCCACTCAAAAAGCAATTTGATGAGTTCAGGAACAAGGGGGGAGAGGGGAAGAGTGGAGGAGGGGCAAACAACAACAATCAAAAAAACTAGAGGAGGAGCACTGGACCACCCAGTGTGTAGATAAAAATTGAGTGGCCCGAACGGGGGGGGGGGGGGGGGGGGGGGAGAAAGGGAAAAGGTAAAGGACAAAAGGAGGAAATTAATCTTTTTCTCCCGACCAGGATGTGACATTAGATCCTAATAAGGATCTCAACCAGGACAAGACAAAGACACTGAATGTGACCTGTGAAACATCCGGTTCCCTGACAACAACTTCGAGGTACAGTCCATTTAGGCTGAGCCTCATGGAGCCTGTTCACCTGCATGACAGTGATTGGCACAGCGTTTCAGTCTCACAGGAACAAGGTACTTGGCACCGAATTGGGAGAAAGTTCGTTGTCATTGGGGACTGTAAGCATACACCACAAGAGGTTGAAGTTGCTCCGGGGACAATTAACTCAAATCCCGAGCACTTCATCCTCTGGCTGCGCTGCATAAGCCCACCAGTTTTCCTCCCTAAAGGCCAGACAGTGGCCCAGATAATTCCAGTCCCAGACTTTCTTGTGAATGAAAGGGTTCCACAAGTCAACGCAGTGAGAACCATAGGGAGGGAAAAGCCGAAGGAAAGGTGCAAATTTACAATGGGTGGGGAGACCACAGACATTGAGGGTCTCCTGGACACTGGGGCAGATATGACCATCGTGCCAACAGAGAAGTGGCCGTCACATTGGCCATTGCAAAACGTGCCTGGACATGTCCAAGGTGTCGGAGGTCTCCAATTGGCAAGACGGTCCGAAAACGTGGTGCAAATTCAGGGGCCAAAAGGACAATTGGCGAGCCTTCATCCTTTCGTTTTAGACTATCCAGAACCCTTACTGGAGAGAGACCTGATGGCCCAATGGGGGGTCACAATTAACATACCTGACCCCTCAAATTTTCAAGTAGTGGCCGCTGAAGAGCGTTCTACCCAGAAGCTCAATTGGCTGACTGATGAACCAGTGTGGGTTGAACACTGGCCTCTTTCCAAATAGAAATTAAAAGCGCTCAATGAGCTCGTGGAGGAGCAGCTCAAGAAGGGCAACATCAAAGAGACCACCTCGCCGTGGAACTCTCCGGTGTTTGTCATTCCAAAATCAGATAAAACCAGGTGGCGGCTACTCCACGACCTCCGACAAATCAATAATGTTATTGAGGACATGGGTCCTCTCCAGCCAGGGATGCCGTCCCTAACCATGCTTCCCAAGATTGGCAATTGGCAGTGATCGACATCAAAGAATGTTTTTTCCAAACTCCTCTTCACCCTGACGATGCCCCGCGTTTTGCGTTCTCAGTTCCTACCATCAATCGAGAGGCCCCTTGGAAGAGATATCACTGGAAAGTCCTACCACAGGGCATGAAAAACAGCCCTATTATCTGTCAGTGGTATGTCTCTTCCCTGCTGTCTCCAGTGCGTGCAGCTGCAGAAAAGGCCATCATCCATCATTACATGGATGATGTCCTTGTGTGTGTCCCCAATGATGATCTGTTGACACATGCACTTGACCTGACAGTAACTTCACTGGTTGCTGTGGGATTTGAGCTGCAAGAGTCAAAAATTCAGAGGATGCCTCCATGGAAGTACCTAGGTCTCGAAATCGGTAAACGGACCATTGTTCCACAAAAATTGATGATAAAACCCAAAATTGAGATCCTCGCCAGATGTCAACCGTGTGGGGCTTTGAATTGGGTGAGGGCTTGGCTAGGACTTTCCACGAAGACCTAGCCCCTCTTTTCAATTTATTGAAAGGGGGAGAAGGGCTGAGTTCCCCTAGGTCACTCACCCCAGAGGCAGAGAGAGCCCTGGAAAACGTCCAGACAACAATGTCCACCAGGCAGGCGAGTCGCTGTGACCCTGACTTGCCTTTCCGTTTCATAATTCTTGGGAGGTTGCCACACCTCCACGGAATGATTTTCCAGCGGAACAAGGGAAATAACACCAATGCCAAAAAAGACCAAGGTAAAGAAGACCCTCTTCTTATCATAGAGTGGGTTTTTCTCAGCCAGCAACGATCCAAGAGGATGACGCGACTCCAGGAGCTGGTGGCGGATCTGATGCGGAAGGCCAAATTCCGTATTAGGGATCTGGCTCGTTGTGATTTTGAATGCATTCACATTCAAATCAAGTTGAAATCAGGCCAAATTACAAAAGTGATGTTGGAATACCTGCTTCAAGAAAATGAAGCGCTGCAATTCTCTTTGGACAGCTACTCAGGTCAAATTTCTATTCATCGGCCTGCTCACAAAATTTTCAATCAGGACGCCCAATTCACATTGGCTCTTGACAGTGTTCAGAACAGAAGACCTCTTGAAGCTTTGACCGTTTTCACTGATGCGTCTGGAGGGTCCCATAAGTCAGCAATGACTTGGAAAGACCTCAGACTCAGCAGTGGGAATCCGATGTTGTTGAGGTGGAAGGCTCACCTCAAGTTGCTGAATTGGCCGCAGTTGTCCGGACATTTGAGAGGTTCTCTGAACCATTCAATTTAGTAACAGATTCAGCCTATGTAGCTGGAGTAGTGTCCAGAGCAAAACAATCCATTTTGCAAGAAGTGTCCAATACCACTCTTTTTGAACTGCTCTCGAAACCTGTTAAACTGATTTCCCAACGAGAGCAGCCATTCTATGTGATGCATACAAGATCACACACGGATCTGCTGGGGTTCATTGCCGAGGGAAACAGGAGGGCGGATGCTCTCACTGCCCCTGCAAAAATGGCCCCTCTGCCCAACATCTTTGAACAGGCCAAAATCAGCCATCAACTTTTCCATCAGAATGCGCCAGGTCTAGTTTGGCGTTTCAGTCTTACCCGAGACCAGGCCAAGGCGATTGTAGCCGCGTGTCCAAACTGCCAACAGCATGCCCTTCCCACTCAGAGTGCCGGGGTGAACCCCGAGGCTTGAACAGCTGTGAGGTGTGGCAAACAGATGTCACGCACTTTTCCCAGTTTGGGAAACAGAAATATGTGCACGTCTCAGTGGACACCTTCTCAGGCGCTATCTATGCCTCTGCCCCCACAGGAGAGAAGTCTAAAGATGCTATTAAGCACATGATCCAGGCTTTCTCTTTCCTGGGTATCCCAAAGACCTTGAAAACTGACAACAGGGCCTGCATACAAATCCAAGGAGTTCTGCAGCTTCCTGCTGCAATGGGGAGTGGAGCACAAGACAGGCATCGCCCATTCCCCAACAGGCCAAGCAATTGTAGAAAGGACTCACAGAGACCTATAAAGAGTCCTTTGTCAACAACAACGAGTCCTAAAGGTTGAACCCCTCCAGTTCGGTTGGCCAGAGCCTTGTTCACCCTCAATTTTTTGGATTGCTCCTTTGAGACAATGAACCCACCAATCATTTGCCATTTCACAGGGAACCAGCAATTTGCCCTGAAAGAAAAACCAAATGTCCTTGTCAGGGATCCGGGAACCTTGGAAACGGAAGGTCCTCATGACCTAGTGACATGGGGGCTTTTGCTTGGAGCTTTGCCAGAACCAAGATCATCTTGACCATGAAATAAATAAACTTTTCCTTAACTCCAAGCTAAAGTCTCCCTCTCTTTGGACTCCTGCTAATCGTTGCCTGCAGCTTAATAAGACTGTCCGAAAACCCTGAAGAAACATCTGGGCAATTGAACTCTTTGTTCTAACTATGAAGCTAAGGCTGTCTGGGACAGACTCGACCAGACCCACCACAACAGAAAGTTACAGTTTCTGCCTTTTTATAATTTGTTATTGTAAGTCAACTGCCACCATGCCTTTGAATTTCAGCCCCATAAACCCTGACTGATGAAGTTTTCTTAAGCTGAAAGTAATTTTAATTTGAAATGTACACAGAAAAACAGTATCTTATTTTCTTTTACCTCAGCAGTGCAAGTCTGACAGCATTAGAAGATGCCACTAAGACCTAGAACTTCTATGACTTACTTACACAAATTAAGTCTACAAATTTAGCCTGACAACATCTGAAATTACTGTGATTTGTCCTATCTTCCTGACTCCATTTCCATGCTTGAGAAATCAAGTGCATAGGCAGGAGAAGCATTACTGTGCTCCTGTTCACTGCCTGGCTGCAGCATTGGGACAAAGGGACTGGAAGCCATGGCATGAAGTGTCTTCTCCCAACACAGGGATGGGGCACACCAAGGCTGTGGTTTTAAGAAGCACGGCATGTGAGAAGGAGGCATGAAACCAGCTGCAATAAATAACATTATTTCTTTCCAGGAGGCTTTAATTGCTTTATACTCTTATGTAACTGGGACCACTGAGAGTGTGGTTGTTATGTTTAAATGCACATCAGCGTGTCTCTGTCATGCCATTTCCAGATGGCAAATATGGAACTGGAGAGTGTCTCCAAATAGAGCTTTGTTACAGCCACTCACTCTGCTTTAGATTGGGATTGGTGAAAAATGTCTAACAACATTCCCAACTGATTCAATTACCCTGACTTATTAACGTATTTTATTGCTGATTCTTGATTTTTCCCTTGTTCACTATCTCATGTAAATTGTCACCTTCATTGAATAAATAATATATTTTTCTTTATATGAATTTTTATTTCACTTAAGAGTAGAATAATTTCTTATCATACCTTTGACAGAGATTTTATGCATCTTGAAATGACAATAAATTGATTGATTACTTGCTGGGCAGACATTTCATTCTCTATGACAGTAAAAATGAGCTTAGATTATTATTTGGACCAGAATCCTAACACCTTAACACCTATGGGGCTGTGCTTTGACCTGAAAATTTCTTCCATGGTAGAACACAAACAAGGCACCAGTAGGTGAGCACTTTAGTTTATACATTTTAGGCCTTCCTAATTGCCCTTTAATAGTCTGGAAAGGCTTTGTCAGGCAGCTAAAAAAAAAAGAGAGAGCTAATGTAAAAAAAATAAAATTATTTTTACATCATTAATAGCTGCAGCAAATTCTCTTTTTGAATCCTAGCCTAACCATCTAGACAGATGTCTGCTTTCCTGGGACAGCAGATGGAAGGATCAGTTCAGGCTCTAGGTTCTTTTGCAAATTTCTCTTTTGGAAACTGAAGGAACTCTTCTATGATGAATTTGAGAATATTCTTGTTCCTTCAGAGTTAACCCTTATACTAGCCAAAAACAGTATGAGAAGACCTCTAGAGTTAGAGGGTAGACGGAAAAGAAATTAAAGAATAGGAAACTTAAGCTTATTTCATATATAAGTGCTCCTTGGTCCTTATGGATTCAGCACAGTGAAATCACATCTTGCAAGTTGTGCAGGACAAGTGCAACAATAGCAAACAGATTAACCTTGTGGCAAAACATGCTGTGTCAGGATCTGTAGCCTTCTGTTGTGAAAAGAACATGGAAGATACAGCGCAAGCTGGGTTGTAGCCACCCATATACTCAGTGGGCTGCAGGTTTCGTATCAGTACAAACAAAAAAATTAACTGCCTTGAGGATAAGATAAAATAACAATATTATAAAATAATTTTGACAAAATTCAGTTTCACAGCCACAGGAGTGTGCCTCTGTCAGGCACCATCTACCTGCACGGGTTGGAAGCAAAGGCCAAATGAGCTCATTTCCTGACACTTGTGTCTGTCTCTGTATTCAGCTACATCTAAAGCAGCTGCTTTCTCTTCCAGTACTGAGCTCATGTACCCACACCGTGCCCTGCTGTCTGGAGGAATGTGAGTAGAAGGTTGCCAGCTGCCTCTCCTCCCACCAAAGCAGCTTTAACTGCACAGCCTTTCCTTCAGTGTCAGCACTGGCAAGCACAGCAGAACCAGGGGTGCATGGCAAGAGGAAACTGCCTTTAGGGCTGCATGGAGAGAGAGCACTTGGATGAGTTGTTCTGGGAATAGGGCTTGCACCTCGAGTAGAGTTAGGGTAACTGCTAGGAGAACTACAGCATTTCCCTCCTGCATTCATCCCTACAAATTTTCTGTGTCCAGCACTTGTTTAGTTTAGGTAACTGCTTATCTTGCTTGAGCCTTTGCTGTTACTAATCCCAGCTTTCAGAGCTCTATCTTAACCTGCTCTGTCTGGGAACCACAAGCACAGTAAGGATTAGCAGTTATGTTCCCACACATTGCACCAGCAGTTGGGAATTATGAGGTGATGCAGTGGGAACTACTGACTTCCAGCCTCACACCCTTCTTTTAGCACATGCAATCACAAAGGAGCAGAATGCTGCATGTGCTCCAGTCTGTAATGCCCAGTACAACCACTCATGCAGAGCTGTCAGGTGTGTATTTCAATTAGAATTATACACACCATGTATTCTGATGATGAATTTGCTACAAGACTAGAGAAAGCTAACAAATTATTTATGACTAGACATATTCCAGTTTATAACCCTTGTGGCTACTGCTGTACTGCTGATAGATTTTAGTACCTTTGAGAAGGGATTTCATATTAAGAAATTTTTCATCTGAAAAATAAAGCCTGTCTGTACATTTGGTACAGAGGGACTTAAAATATCCAAATAATCTTCTAAGCAGGCTTCTTTTATCTTTCTGGTGAGATTTTACAACTTCACTGTAGAAGATCCAGAGAAATATATTGTTTCTCTTAATAAAAATCATCTTTATGATTTATCTTGTTATTCTTACCTCTGCTGAAAATAATCACGTAAATGTTGTGTACTAAAAATTTGTAATATAGGTTCTTGCATAGACCTGCATAGATTTGTAAACAGAGGAAGAAGCTCCCCTTAACAGGGGAATATATCCAGTCCTTAACTTCTTGCCAAGGCAATAAAAGATTTTAAATCTGAATTTTCATACATTCCTACTTTGTAAGTGGGCTGGATTTCTGCTAAAGTCCTGGGGGAATGAGAATTCTCACCAGAACTGCATATGCAAACACTTTAACCTGGTATTAGTATGGTTTTAATATTAGGCATTTATGGAGATAGGGCAGAAGCTCAGATATGCTACACCTCATGTTTTCTTACTCAAAAAACATGAAATTACTTCTAAAGGAGCAACTTAGCACTGCACCAGGATAACTTTGTTCAGACCATTCCTTAAGGAGGCATGCAATCAGTTAGTCTAGAACATGGAAACTGTGTTTTGCATAACTGCTCAAGCCCAAAGGCAGCCAAGTGAAAAGACAACTGGACCTTTCTCCTCTGTGATGAACATCTGGTTTGCACGACCACACCACAGCATCCTGTCTGACTAGGTTAGGTTGACTGAGCTGACCTCATGCTTTAATTTCATACATGTGACTCTTTTGCTGCAAGTCTCGGTACAGGCAACCTAAACTGCTTCTGACCCATGTCTGTACTGAAAGACAAATGATACAGCTGTATTTCAGGATGTCAAGGAAAATTAATAATCTCTGAAGAGTCTGGACTAATTACTTTGGGCACTGTGCTGCAAGATCTGCCTTCCCTGCTTCCAGACTAAAACTAGTATCTTCATATTATCCTGCATAATGTGGAATCCCTGGAAAGGGATTAGCTTGATGATTATCTGACTCCATCACAGGGTGACCAATCATTGTCTCGGATACCTCACATCACATTCTCTAAATTTAGTCAGTTTAGAATGCCACACCACTGAATATTCCCATCTATTTTCAAAACTGCAATAAAGCAGCATGGCAATACTAGTAAATGTCATTAGTTCTTTGGTTTAAAATAATTACTTCCAGCCAACAGTAATACATTAGAGCAATTCTCATCTACTACATTAGAGTAATTCTTGGCAGTGTGAACATAATGTATCTGAGGAATTTACAATACAACCATCCAAATAAAACTTGGAATATGTCAGAACCCAGGATGTCTCTATGACAGTCTTAGGTGATATTGTTCATATACCTCATTCTCTCACCTTAAACAATGAGACAAATTTTCCTGTAAACCAACCAAAGGAAAATGTGTAGAAAACTTAAGCAAGAACAACAAGTTTAGAACATCTGTATGACATTCAAAACGAAATAAACCATTTTCAACATACTTGGTAGGTTTACCAATGAAAGTGTAACCGATTCCAAAAAGCATCCCTCCAGAGATTTCACAGCATATCCTAAATCCTGTAAATAGATAACATACTTAGACTCAGTTCCTACCTGAAACTCCTTTTAAACCTCAAGAATTAAAAATTCTTAATTCAACAAGAATAGATTTTGTATAAAATTCAAAATTATGTGATCAGCTTTTATAACCTTTTACCATTGTGGGGGGGAACTTTTAAAAATAGCTTTATATGTTTTAATAGAACTTTTAGTTCTTCTACTCATTCTGCCATACATTTTTCAGTGCATGAGGCAAGCCATAGACAAAACAGTAAAATAAGTGTTTTTAGTTCAAACAGAAGGGGGAGATGTTGGAACTCAGGATGTCTCTATGACGGTCCTGGATGATCCGAGCTCCAGCCAAGGGGCTTCAAAGCCCTGGCAGGGGGGTCAGAGACCCTGGAATGCAGCCAGGGACTCCTGCGGCTTTGAGTTTGATCCATGGAACAAATTACCACCTGTGAATGAAGAACTAAAAGTCACAAAATTTTAGATAGCATAATAGTAGTAGTTATAGAGTGAAAAGGGAATTTTTGAGAATCTTACCATAGGGGCTTAGGGGGCAAGATGGAGGGATTTGGCTCTTGTCCTGTCCGCCTTCCTTCTTCTTCCTAACCCCATTTTTTGGTGATGTTGGCACTTGAGGATTGGATTAGAATACAATGTAACTGTCTAACATATGTAATAAGCATTGGATCATAATTTTAAATAACTAACATGTAATTTGTAGTATAAAAGTCAGTGCCTGCCCCTGGGGCAGTGTGTGCGCCTCGGGCTGCCCTGCTGAACAGACCTCGGCAGCCCAGACAGAAAATATCTTAGATAAGAAACAATAAAGCAACCTTGAGAGCAGCAGCGAAGACTTTCGACTCATTCATTCAACGGCAAAGCTTTGAGGCAACGGATTTTATATATTGGGATCATTCTGACCAAAGCAACCCCCAAGAGGAATATAAATTCTCTGCCTGTAATCACTACCTTTTTTTCCCTCTTTTCTTTTTAGTCAAGGCAGTATGGGGCTTTTTTCAGTTGGAGAGTCATGAAGTTTCCATTTGAAGTTTTTATTGGTTTTCAAAAATGTAGTTGATTGGTTAATGTGATTTTGTTTTAAATAATCTTTCTCTTTTCAACAAATGTCATTTTCAAGCTTTAAGATATTTACCTGAAATAACTTTTTTTTTTCAATTAATAGATAATAAATTTTCATTACCCAAATATATTGTCATACAACTTAAATGGGCTATGAATATTAAAGTACTGACCTTGTCCCATTTTCTTTAGAAACCTTTCCAGGAAAAGAGTATCTCAAGCATACCAAGTGTGTATTCTTTTTTCTCCTTAGTGTTTCATAGCTGTATTGATAAAAACAGCATCATCAAAAAGCATCAGCATTATGTGAGCCTTTGAAATGCTACAGAAGTCAGTAGTTTGTTACAGTAGTTCTTAAATCTGATACTGATTTCTCTGTCTTTGGTATAACCCCTGATATATATCCGTGGACTTATTGTTGACTTACGTTGGAGAATTAAGTCCTGTTGAGGCTGTTACTACTAGAATGGGACTGGGAAGGGGACTGGGAACTTGATTACAGCTCCTTCTATTTGTGAACTGGTCTCTTCTATTCCTACTCTCTGCCTGGACTACAGTCCAAACACTAACATGAGTGACAGAGCTAAATCTGAAGAGATTTAGAGACCTCAAACTGATTGAGCAAACAGTATGCTTTGATTCTTCAAGTATTTGTGCTAGATTTTGAAACATTTTTGAACAATCATACTGAAAGACAGGAGAGCAACTCCTTCTACTTGCTCCAAAGAGATGCTGGTCAGATAATGACCAAATACTTTCTGACAAAAAAGTATTTTTTGCAACAGATTTTTATACTGACTGAGTTTTATACTGAATTTGTTAGCAGCAAATGCCATATGAAGAAGACTCCAAAGTATCCTGTAAGAAAACCAGTAATACCCATTTGAAAACATGGGAAACATAAAAAAACAATGGCTGCCTCAGGTACAGGAAGAATGGTTTATAAAATCTTCAGGATAAAATCTGGATTTCTGCACTGCATTGTGTTTTCATTTACTATTTATCTCACCAAAGGAATCCACTGATATATTCCATGGAACAGAGAGGAGACAGAAAGAGAGTCACAGTATTTTGATTATATAGAAACTGAATCACAGTATTTTGATTACATTTTAAAATTTTTTTATATTTATGTAGAAATAGCAGGAAATCTAAGGGTAAATTTCACAACACTGTTTAATATCATGCTCAGTTGTTGGTACTGTCTGGCTTACAAAACATTTTCTGTAGCAAGGAGGCTATAGAATTGGGAATTTGTTTCAGTTCCAAAGATGATAATATCTGATCACAATCATGGTAGAGCACTACAGGATTGATTCTCATCTTTGGGAAGATTTCTGCGAATTTTGCTTTTGCCCTGTTTGTTTGGGAATGAACAGTAAAGTGATGCTTTAGATTATTCCATTCCATTTTCCAGGGTCAATACCAAGTCCCTAGCATAACCTAGGCCTTTTGTGGACCTTTATGTTAACAATAACCACTAAATAAATACAGGAATTTAGGAAGCATTTTTCAAGGCAGTGCTTCCCCCACCATACTTCTGCCAAAATCCTCCTACTCAAATCCCTAGTTATGCAGCTACCTGAGCAAACAGCTCTAGCACTGGTTATTGAAACACCCGTTCTGACTTTTTATCATTTGAGATACAAGAGATAGGAGTCATGGAGAATGCAGAGAACTCTCTTTTGAAAGGAAATTTTCTTGACCATCTTTTCCTATCCAGCTAAACACAGACAATAATTTTTTTTTAAAATAAATTAAAAAAATTAAATTACATTTTGTATTTCTTTTTAGATTATATTATGCTTACAGGTATCTAGATAGTAGAGATTTAATCTGTTAAGAAATGGGCAAAAAAAGCAATTGTTTTTATTTTTTAATGTTTCATCTCTTCTGAGAGATTTCATTGCTCAGAAACGATCTTTTATTTTAATGAAAAATGTAGTTATTTTTAAAAATTTGATTGTACTATGACATTATACACAATATACCATCTAGTATTTATATTTCAGTCTGGCATGCTCTATTATTATCATATTATTTATATGTTTTCTGATGATCCTTTCTGAGATGCATTTCACTGATCCTCTGATACACTTTTATCACTTGACTGAATTCAAATTGTCAGTAAGACTGTCTGGGTGTATCACGACTACAAAGAAACTGAGAAATTGCCCATGTCTGCTATCTGCTAAGGTGAGAAACATATTCTAGCTTGAGGCTTAGAAACCACTTCAGGGAAACATACTGCCCAGCTTCACTAAACTGCTGGAGTGAAAACAACTCCTTTGTTTTGGTTTCTTTTTAAGCACTGCTCTTGATCTGGGTCTAAGGCATGCCTCACTGTCTGGACTGAAGGCTCATACACTATTTGCTTTTCTTGCTTCCAGTGCTATTTCAAAATGTCACTGTTCTCCCTGGAACCAGACAAAAACCAGTGAATGCCATCTGAATGACTCTCAAAGTGCAGGCTAATTTCAGCAGGACCATAAATTAACTCCAGCTGGGCATCTTCCTAGACGATACCAGAAGTTCCCCGTTCACATCTGCAATGAAGGTGTTCTGTTGCCCACCTCTATGACATTGAATCAGACACCTTGTGAGCTTTCAGCTTTGCTGCCCCTTTGTGCATATCTCATGTGTCAGAAGATATTGAATATGGAAAAAAAAAAAAAAAAGATTTGGTGATGGCCTTCTGCTGCATATTCAATGGAAAACCCAACCCTGAGAAAAGAGCTGGATTGCTGACACTAAAAAATGTGTTTATTTATCTTATTGTAACATATTTTCAATCAGCTTTGCATGAACATTCATTCTTGGCACTGATGTGGAAAGCAATTGAGAAGTTGCCGATCTACTAGAATTCATACTGTGGAAAATACACCCTCTTCAGGAATTTGCTTGTTTCAGGTCTGTAATAATGCCCAGGCTGAGCGGCCAAACCCTTTTACCTACATCCTTATCTCAAAGATGTTGATTCCAAACTTGCTTCAGTCAGAGTACCTAAGAACTTGTTGAGAAATAATTTATCCCAGCAAAGTATCTTGAACCTGTTTACTCCTAGTTCTTTTCACAAACAAATTTAATACATATAATTTTCCAGGATGACAACCAGAAAGTTGAGTGAATGCAGGAAGTCATGTATTAAAATAAACAGGTTGCAGGTACATTTAGGTAAGATTTCTTAGATGTAGGAACAGGCATGAAAACAGAATTAATAAAATATTACTTATAGAATAAAAAAACAGTAGGGCTGGGCTGTAAGTAACAAAATTACAGGAGATTTGGGAATGATACACTGAATTGCAATTACTTACCATCCAACATCTGAAAGACACGTTGCTCTGGAATACATACATATGCAGAAGCTGGCTTTTGAAAATACACTTTGTCTGCTTGTCCTCTTTCTTTCACCTGAATATGACTCATTCATTTCAGACTAGTTACTGCCAACTTATAGCAATGTTGGTGAACAAGGGTTCTGATCCAATGTCAATATGTAATGCAAAGTATGACTCCAAGATGGACTACCCCTCTGTTGTGTAATGGCTTTACACATCAGTTGTTAAGTTTTCTCAGCAACGTTTGAAAATACACCTAGGAAGCAGGAATATAACCAAGCATGCACTTCCAGACTGCCTAAGGCAGATCCTTACATAGGCTGGTATTTGCAATGGCATATGATATGCTGTTTTTTTAACTTGAATATAAGTAAAATGGCAATTGACTTTAAAGATACCATATCAGGGGAAAAACTTGAGAAAAAAAAAAAGCACTAAGGAACGTAAAACAAAGGAGACAAAATGACTCCTTTCCTTTCATGAAAGGAGCAGATACTTATATATGATACAAAAGTCATAAAATGAATAATGAGAAATAATGTCTTGGAGTAAAGGGGAACACCCTGACTGAGATAGGGAAGGACTGTTCAACAATGTTCTGATTTTAGTTCTTGGAGTCTCTCTGACTGACTTGGAGTAAGAAATGTATATACACAATGAAGGGCAAGATTTTCTTTACTTAGTGGATGGACTAGGTTAGATAACTTCTCTCATTTTACACTTTACTCTTAACAAATTTATCAGGTTTTGACATGGATCTAAATATCTTGTAATTTGTAGGTCCTGTTATTCATTACCTTCAAGCAGCTATAACACCAGTTCACTCAGTTATTGGGACTTCTTGTCAAGTGCGTGATAATTTCCAGTTGGCCCACACCAGCTATATTACCTTGTGTTGCCTTTGACTGGTCTTTCTCATAAAGACATGACCAAAAGAATGAGTCCAAGAAGCAATTTTATGCACCAAACCACACTAATATCCATAAAATATTCAGACATAACATAACTTTTACATAACTTGTGCAATTGCTCTGGAAATGTGGTAATGCTTGAATCATAAGACTAAGAATTGCTGAGCAAAAAAGTGTCCCCTGCTTTGAATTTAAGGAGTAATATATTCTAAAGCAGGGAAAAAAAATCTTTGTCAACGTCTTCATACTGCCTAACTTTAGCCTCCAAACCTTGAAGAAATACCAGCAAAGACTTTGTATGATAGGATTAACAAAGAGAGAAATAAGGATACTTCAAACAAATTATTTAGAGGAGAGAGGAAAACTTTCCTCTTTGTCAGTTTAAGGAACCTGCCATTACCTCTCTGGTGAGTAGACTGATAACAACTGGATATTTGGCACTACTGCACTTAATTCTCAATCCGGCACATCAGTAGCAGCGTTTTAGAATTGAAGTACTTGTCCTCCCCATCTACTGGAACTAAAACTAGGTAACCACATTCTTTTACCCTCAGGGATGGCTGACTTTAAAGTGATAATTGCAGCATAATACACAACTTACCAAGAGGCCAAGGGCTGAAACTGCAATGCAGAGTTGCTACGGACACATTTTGTGTCCACTCTAGAAATAAGAATGGCAGGTCTGGGAGGAGCATTTTCATTTATCAGCCACATACTTTGCATGAAGTTTGTTAGGGTGCACTAAATTTCTTTCACAAACGCCTGAAGAAAAATGTCTTTTCCACAGAGGGGAATTTCTGCTGATGCTAACTGCCCTGTTAAGTGTGTGAGACAAAAGGAATTTGTGCCAGTCTTTATTGTTTCTTCCTTACCACATGCCAGCCTTGCAGTATCTTGCAAAAGACCATATAATGACTGAGGGATAAATATGAAAATCTGCCACCTCTTTAATGACTAGTAAAACCTTCTGCTTTTGTGTGTTGTTACCATGTTCCAAAAACTGGAAAAACAATGTTCTGAAATTAAATAAGGTTAAATAGCATTACTAACAAAATAATCATGCAAGTTGCTTACCTGTTCTGTTAATCACAAGAAATAGGCATTTAGTGGCATCAAACACTAAACAGAAATAAAGAGAAAGCTTCGTATTTTGACATCTGACTCTTCCGACAAAATACTATCATTACTGTCTTCTCCTATGAAACCATCTGCAAACAATATATTCTTAAATATTAGAGGGAATATGTAAGCTAAATAAATAATGAATACATGACGATTTCCCAAGCCAGCACAGAACTGAATGTGCTTTGAAAGCTAATGCTGACAAAGTATGCATGAGGCTGTGTGGTATTCAGAAACTTCTCTTTATTCTTACATTCACTATGTTCATCTGGAAATCTACTGTACTGGGCAAAGTAGTGTGATGACTTTAAAGTTAAATTTACAGTTGCTTCTTGATATATCACAAAATGTCATTCAGCAATACCACTGAGGAAAATGTAATTACTATGCAACGTCTTGTGCTTTCTTGGGATTTCTCACCAGGTAAGTAAGAAATAAATTCCTGTCAGGACTGCAGGAGTATTGTTATAGAGATGTAGGAACAGACCAGCTGGGTCATAAGCCACGATGCTGTGCTGAAATAACTGGTCACAGGAGACATATCCTTTTTTAGCTGCAGGCTGTATGCCTTTTCTTTCCACCTGAGTGTGCAGAAAGCTGTTCACTGTCCAAATGAATGCTCATACAATGTATTTAATTCCCATACTATCCCGTAAGGTAGAAATCTTAACAGAAGCAACTGAGGGACAGATAAATTGAAACAAACAAACCAATCAAAAAATCCACGTATGGACAGGAATTTACACTTTGGTTCCACTTGATACCTCTCCCCTGTGACTCCTTCCCTCCATAAAGCAAACAACATATAACCTCTGCAGGCACTGCAGAGTGCTGAATGCGAGAGTGAAATCTAAGACACTGGCCTCCAAAACACTTTCTGAGCATGACCCAAGCCACCTGAATCACTGCCTCTTCCTTTGGCATGAGGACCTTCCCTCACAGCCTTGTTCTGCTGCTACAATGACTCTTGTGATTATCAGGAGGAAGAAGCATTAACACCCACACACTTCCCCAGTTTCAGTACAAAATTCAAAGCTCCGGTTATGGATCTATTTTGATTTCTTTATTTTAAAGTCAAATATACAAATAAAATCAAAGGTAATTGATTGCTACCTACAAAGAACAGAAGAGATCCCACTTGTGACTTTTAAAACTTGCATGCCATTCTGATAATGTGGTTGTGGGTGTGAATGGTAAAAAAGAAGATGCATAGATTCACATTCATTTTCTTTTCACTGGAACTGGCTCAGCATAGACTAAGGATATTGAGGTCTCAGATTTCTCTTGGAAATACTGATAGCTTCTTATACCAATGTTTAAATTATACAATCATAAAATGGTTACAGCTGGAAGGGACAAGATCATCTAGCTACAACCCCCCTGTCATGGACAGGTACAGCCTTCACTAGACCAGGCTGCTTAGAGATCCAACTTGGCCTCGGACACTTCCAGGGATGGGGCATCCACATCTTCTCTGGGCAACCTGTTCAAATGCCTCACCATCCTCACAGTAAAGAATCTCTTCCTAATATCTAATCTAAACATACTCTCTTTTTGTTTAAAGCCATTTCCTCTTGTCCTTTTACTACCCCTCCATCTTTCTTGTAGGCTGCTCTAGGGACCAGAAGGCTGCAATTAGGATACTCCTAGTGTCTTCTTCAGGCTGAACAATCCCAATTCTTCATACAAGAGCTGCTCCATCCCTCTCACCATCTTGGTGGCCTCCTCTGGACTTGCTCCAACAGGTCCATGTCCTCCCTGTGCTGGGCCCCCAGAGCTGGATGCAGTGTTCCAGGTGGGGTCTCACCAGAGCAGAGCAGAGGGGCAGAATCCCCTCCCTCCCCTGCTGCCCACGGTGCTCTGGGTGCAGCCCAGGACACGTTTGGCTTTCTGGGCTGGGAGTGCCATGGCTGGGTCATGTCCAACCTCTCACTCACCAGCACCACCAAGTCCTCCTTGGCAGGGCTGCTCTTGATCTGTTGATCCCCCAGCCTTCAACCCTTAATTTAAACACTAGGCTAGGATGCATGAATGTAGCAGCAGGAAAATTGTAAAAAAGCTTAAAGGAAAGCCAAGCTGTCTGCAAGCCAAGACTGTGCAATGACAGAGAATATATTCTTGTGAGGGTAACAGAATTCTTGTTTTTTCTCACTTGCTCATTTTCATTCTTTTTTGCATTTTCCTTCTCAGAGGCATCATCATAACAATTAAGCATTTTTAGAAGTTTTTTTCTTGATGTCTCTGTGTGTTCAGAACAGTTTGTCTTGAGTTTACACATGTTACTGGCAGAATTTTTCCAAGAAAATGCAGTTACTGCAGGAAACTATAATCAACTTGAATACGGTTGGTTTGATTCATTACTGATGCAATTTCACTGATTTTCAGAGGAACCTAACCAAAGAACAAGGTGAGCCACGAACTTCAATGCTCCACATACTTCAGAGCTGATATTGAAAAGTGAAAGAACAGCTAATAAATGGGAATAATCTTTTCCCCTACCAAGATGACAAATAGATTTTTCTTCTTTAGTAATTCTATAAAAGATGACTAAAGAGCACACGGATACATATAAATCTTAGCTAATAAAGTATTTCAATCAAAGCGTATAGGTTCAAAATTGTGTTTGGCTTGCTGTTGCATAATGTCCGGAGTTCTTTAATATTGCAACATGTAGTACTGATCACTTCTGTTTACTGGAAGTTGCACGAAATATTGACTACTTTTTTGGACTAAAAAATGCAAAATTATGCATACTAATGAGTTTAATAGATTCATAATGTTTTAAGTACAGAGCTCCATATCTTTTAATTCCTTTCCATAACACTGTGCTGAATTCTTCATTACTGTAATCACTTGGCTAAGAATGAACCAGCACAATTGCTTTATTGCAAGTTCCTTCTAGCCTCACAAATATCCTTGGAAAAAAAGCTATGCAATTCATAAAAAATCTTGCCTGCATTGTAAAAGGCTCTATATAGTATTATAAAAAAATAATCTGAACCAAAGTATTGCTGTTTCAAATCAGTTGAAAAGAATTAGCCATCTGTCAGGACAGCAGCTTGACCTGATGGGCCCTGCAGAGCAGCAGTGAGATCAGCAGGGTCCCTGCTGAGCCAGCAGTCCTTTCCTGCTGAGTCAGGCCCTGACGCTATTCCCTGGCACAACAGGTTGTCCTCAGCAGCGCCTCTTCCACTTATTTGCTATCCATGATCTGGAGCACCACTGTTCCAACAACAAATAGGAACTGCAAAAGTCATCGAAACCATGAGGTTCCACAATAAACCCAGGTAATAAGCTTGCCTGAGTAATACATCAGAATCACCTGCAGATTAATATTTAACTTCAGAATTTACAGGTGGCTGTCAATCCCATGTTTTGTTCCTTTCCTAGGAAACCAGTGACAAAGCTGCACTGCCTGTGAAATGTGCTAATACAAATGAAGCCTCCAAACTTCATCCATTTCTCTCCTAGACCAGTGTATTATTTTGATAATTAATGGTTTACAAAAAAAACACTGGCTAAAGAAAGGATAAATCATAATGGAAGAACACAGGAGGGGAGGGTATCATTCCAGGCTTGGTTATTCTCTCCTGGTGTTGAAGAGCAACAATACAGAAAATTATAAAGAAATGAAGGTTTAAAAAATACATAAACTGGAGAGCTGAACTGCTCCTGCAATCTGCTGAGTAAACTGTTGAGCTGGTGGAGCTAATATGCACTTCATTTTAGTGGTGTAAGAAATCTTATCTGTGAGCATATTCATTGAAAACATGGGACTATTAGCATCTAGTCCAGCTGGATGGGACAGGAGTCCGTGCACTGCAATAATTAGTACTTACAGAAGCTTCTGAGATACACAAGCATAAACATATCTAGGTGCCATTGACTTCTACTCATGTTACTTCACTTATGCTTACGATGCTCTTCAGGTTAAAAATATGCTGGAAAATTAACTGCACTCCTCTTTTAATATGATTAGGATCTTGCATAATATTTAGACACCGCTTATCTGTTTCAACAGTTTTAACTTTGCTAACTCTTCAGTTCTTTCTATGGGCAATTAAAAAAGACATGACTGAAATTTTTCCATCTCAGACAAATGGATTGATGAGTTTAAATGGAGAACATTTATTCCAACCTTTAATTAAGTCTGGCAGTCTGAAATCATTCATCTTTGCTTTGAAACTATGTACTGTAATGTGAGCATTTAAAACCACACAAGTCAACCTTGTTGTAAGGTAGATGTCTGAGTGATAATGCAGCTTTCTAGAAGCTGCCTCTGAATCTTACAAATTACCTCTCCTTGGTTCATGACATAAACCATTAAGGATTTGCCCCAGCAGAGGATGAAACCAACCTAAATGTGAGACTGTTTTGTCCAAAAGCAACCATTTAATCTTGAAAGGTCATTGTAAAAGCTGATAGGCAAGAAATCTAATCTACATTCTCCATTCCACGTAAACATTAACGGAGTTATTGCTTAAAGAATCAACTGCATTATCTGGTGTAACTCTGCTAGATTATTCAGTGACTCCTACGACCAACTTCCTTGTGAATATATTTGCAGTAGTTTAGCCTTTGGGGTGGAAATATTAATTTTCATATGTTTTTTGGAGCACTGCCAGGGTTACAGGCATTTTTTCTGTGAGAGAACTCTACAAGCATGAAAGTGCATACCTTGAGATCCTGGGTTCTCTTACTAAAAGAAAATAAGGAGTCTCAAAGAGCATTAAAGTGTAAAATCTTTCTGGTAGCCATCTTTTCAACACCGGTCAGAAGACCTTATAGTTATTTTTGCTTTACTGATGTTTTAAAGTACAGCACACTTAAGATGGAAGGGAGCTGAAAAACCTCAGAGAATTCTCCCAAACAGCTGCTGTTTGGAATACAGTGATCAACAAAACACATCAGCTGGGGATACCTCTGAATGAGGGAAATCTCTGGGTTTGATTTAACAGTTTCAGCTGTTGCCAAAGAAGACTTGGCACCCTGTGAACAGGAACAGGTCTTTCTGCTAATGGCTTTTGAGGTGGTTACTGTTCCTCCACTGAGGTTCCTCCCCTCTCTTCCCACCTCACAGTGAACTGGTGGTGCAAGTGTTCCATCTCTTGGTTGCACAGCTTCAGCTCCAGGTCTGTACTGAGCTGCAGTTGGTAGATAATTTATTATTACAGTCTAGACGAGGTATGGAACTTTTCAGGAAACAGAGTACAAAGAAAGCTGATTAAAAAAAGAAAAAGGACTAAGTTTTTCAAACATTTGAAATGTATGCCTTGAATTTCCTTATGAAGAAAAATACTTAGTTTGGAAGGTTCTCATATTCTCTTTCAGAAGTCAGATGTAAAATCCAAAATCAGAAGTAAAAGGGAAGCACAACTGTAGAGAATGTGAAAGCTTTTAATTACACACTTGCCCTGTCCTGCGCACAAAAAAAAAAAAGAAACATGAAATTTGATTTTATGGATTTATTTTTCTTTTTTAGAAAGAAGTTAATTTTGGGGAATGAGTCTTTTTGTGTTAATCACTGACTGTTCTGGTATTGAACAACCATTTGGTATCCTGAATGTTTCAAAGGTTTGTACCACTGAATTGTGGGACTCATGCACATTAACAGATCACCACCTGGATCTTTCCAGTAGTCACAGCACAGCCATGTTGTTTGATGCAGGTACACCAAACAGGCAGTGCTGGGGAAATCCTTTCATTTTCCCTTCCACACAACTAAAAAGCCTATCTCTTTGCAAGCATACCCGTTATTTAGTGAAATCCTACACACCTCAAACTGGGTGCTAAAGCTTCCACTATTAAAGAGGAGGCTGTTACCCTTTAATTTCATAGGCACCACTGTGATACAATTGATTAACTGTAGATTGCAGGAGTCAAGAGAGTTGCACTTGTGGGGAACTACTACATTAACATTTAACATTAGACAAAAGAATACATATTTTCTAAAGAGCATTCACAGCTAGTTTGTGTAAGCCTTGAAATCAGAAAAGTATTGTGCCTGTCAGCCTAAAAAGAAAATGTGGACTACAGCTTATATCAACAATTAAGCTGGTCTCAAGTTTGTTCAACATTCGAAAAATTAAGATATATCAGATTTCTGTATAATATGAAACAACATTTACATTATTGCTTTTTAAGTTTTGCCTATTTATCAATTTTGTTGAAGAAGTGCTTATTCTTGTCAAACATAAAACGACCCAAGAAAACATCCACTAAAAGTGACTCAGTTGTTCAACCTCAAGCTGCCCATTTCTACATTCATTCCACAATTCACTCTCTAATATAATTACTCCTGTTTGTAATAGACAGTGATGAAGTGATCTGGCCCTTATGTATTATTACTTGATTAGTTTTTCCATATTTGCTGAAAAAAAAATCAGTTACTGAACATTCTTATTAATATTAAAGTGCCTTTGCATGTCCTTCATGGTCTTCAGGACAGTTGCTATGTAACAAGAAAGTATCTCTCCTTTCTTTTTTCTGCACTACAGCTAAGCAAATTTTCATTAATAATTATTAAACTTTATGACTTTTTAGGAAAAAATGAATTTAATCTGTATGAACATCTTCAGGTAAATATACTTAGACCAAGGGCCATTTATTATCTTTTGTATTGCCACATGGGCTGGGGCTGGAGGAATTTTTGACATTTTAGTTCTATATGAACTAGACTTGCAATTACAAAAAATGAGACCCGGCTGCTCTGCAAAGAGGTATGAGATGGGATTCATAATGCCAATTTGGTTCCCTAGGATTTATTTCCTATGTTGAGATTCACAGCCACCATGCTAAACTCTCAGATACTTAATTAGACAGGAAGGAGGAATAAGATGTGTGAAATTCTGGCTACACCAGTAAACACAGCTTAAGTCTTTCCTCAATCTGCAAAAAGTGTCTTAAGATAACCAGCATCAATATGTAAAAGTCTTTTTACCATTTCTGGAGCTGGGGTCTAATGCATAAGCAGAGGCCTATTAATGGTCAAACTTTCAGTGCCTTGGTTCTAAGCATTACCCAGCTCAAGTGTTTAAGCCCACAGATTCAGCTTCTCTTGGCTAAACACCTACCACTGTAGGATGCCACAGCCACCTGGGCTAACATCAGCCCTAAAGAAAGGGGAAGGCCTTTGCTCTTCCTAGGCCCTGGAGGCTTCTGTGGAAAACTGGAAAACTTCTGTTTGTGCGTGTTTATATTTATACAGTTGGCATATTTCTTTACAAAAAGGATACAAAAATTGAGTGGTTTAAGCTAAAATAAATTCTTTCTGCGGCAAAAAGATGTTACCCAGCAGGCTGGGATGTTAAATAAACTAACCTCTGCAAGATTTGTGGCTTATTTGGGAGATCAGATAAATGTAAGAGCCTTGAATGAAAGTTTAGAGAAGCTGAAGAATTATACACTTTCCATGTTTTATTTTACCTATTTTTGCTGGGACATGCAACCTTCAGTCTATAATCACAGAAACTACATCATCATCAGTATAAAATAAGTATGGTAGGTCAGGCACAGTGTTCCAAATATAAAATATAGGGCTTTTTCCTTTTTTACCTTTCCTCTTTGGTGTCTTTTTTAACTACTCTATAAAAGGTTCTTTATCATATGCATTTTTTAAAAAAAACTTTAGGACACATACATCACATCTTTTGCCTCTTATAATGGTTTGACCACCTTTTCTTCAGTAAGGAGCATATTTTAGAGAAATTACAACATGTACTGCTTGTGAATTTTTTTGGTGTCCAGTTACTTCTCTTGACTGTTTCTTAGAAGACAGAGCAATACATTATTGGTTTGCTTGCCCTGAAGCAAGACACTAATTACTGACAATCATTCTATCCATGTTTATTCTTGATGTACAAGCAGCACCTTCTGCTAAGCACATAAAGGCATCAGAGTAAACCAGAAATCACAGCAGCTTAGTAGATCTAGTCATAGCCTGGTTCTTAAAGAACTCTATATTCATGTAAATGTCTATTATACTTAAGGAGCTCTGTCATGAACGAAAATTAGCTGAACAGTCATTAACTGAGACAAGGAGAAAGGTCACCTTGTGCCTTTGGAAGGTAATACTTGTGCTTATTGTAGCAAGGCTGTGAACATCAGATGGAAAACTAAACTAAAGTTTATTTCATGGTATATTAGGGAGAAAGCATAGTTAGAACCAGGCAGTGGTCACTAGGATTTTTACATTCTACTTCTGCTTGTTTGTTTTATGACAAGCTCTTCAGATTATTACCTGGAAAAATCAACACAAGACAACATATCTGATGTCAAATGGGAGAGTCATAAGGATGAACTTTTCAATTAATTGTTCTGTAAAAGTTGGTATAGCAGCTCACTGCAGTATTATTGAACTACCAAGCAGGTATAAAACAATGTTATTTAATGGGCTGAGGAGATGAGGACTGAATAGTAAGGGAGAAAAACCAGAAAGGCTGACTTGAAGACTGTGCAAGTCTTAGTTCATTAACTGAGTAAAGTATTTCACAATAGTCTAGTAGATTATAACAAGGCACTACAACCAGCCAAGCTGCTTGAAGAGACAGTTACTACTACTGGTGCTCGCAGAATACAAAATAATTGTTGCCTATATCTCAACTTTTTACCCAAGGACTGGACATACTTGGGCAAATAAATCAGCCTGTTGACAAGGCGGACAGTCTATAGCCATGACCACATCTCATCCAACACACCAAAAGAGAACACCTCCCTCACAGACTCTCTCTCTCCCTCTCTCTCTATATATAATCTCTACTCTTGTTTATGCATTGAGACTGGAATACAAAATTTAACTCTGTGAGCACCATGATACTACTGCTATGGTGAGACTGACTGAACTCTGGTGGATCCAACCAGACTCTCTCGCCAGGAGCACCTCACATGGCGAGGGTATTGCTCTCCTGGCTCCTCTATTACTGGTTTCCTTCAGCAACAAAACTGCCCTATAGCTGGAGGACACTACAAATTAAGAGCTTCTGAAAAACATTTCTGGCTCTGAAGCCACAGAACAGTAGCTCTTGCTAGATAAATTAAAAAAAACCAAACATCTCTAAGACACAGTTCAAAGGAAAAGAAGATGAACGACTTACATGTGACTGCAACATTAAGCATCTCATGACTACAATGTCTCCGAAATAAAAAGAAAAGTACTAGAGCAAAGCATTCTTTTACTAGGTAAAAAACCTTTTCTTATGCCAGGATATCAACACTCTTGTTTTTGCAACGATGGATGAAATTACTGATCATTGTCCAAAACCAGGCAGACAATCTCTAACAACACAAGACCTTGCAACACAGAACACCAGATACAAGTATGTACAGGTAGCACCTGTGATATTGGAAAGTCCTTTCAACTGATGCAGAATGGAGACTCCATATTCTCCCTTCAGGAATGGCTATGGCTACAGCTGGGATCAGTTGCTCCTCTCTCCCGTAAGATGTGTCATTTCAGGAAATGAAAACATTTTCTTACTTTTTCACCAGTTTTAGTCAAGCTGTCCCCTACACATAGAGATTATTCAAAGAACCATTCAGCCTGTATCTTATCTTTGCCAGAGGCTGTGCAAGTATCAGAATGGAGGTGAAAGCTTTGACAGGTAGAGGATACAACTAAGAAATGCTGTGAGCTGCTACAACATGATTAATGCCCTGTGAGATTGCCATTGGAACCTGTCACATCCACTCCCCTACACATTAACAGTATTTAAGGTGTTGAGACTTTACAATGTAAGTTCTGCACTTTTCGGAACAGGTGTTTTTATCTATTTGGCATTTTCTAGGCGTGAAAGCAGCAAAATCACTACAGTGTCACAGAAATACCTTAGAGTTGGAGTAGATTTGTTCTTTGACTATTTTGATAAGGTCTATGTTCTGTTTCCTCTGCCTTATCTGTGTGGTCTGTACCATGTTCCTCCCTGAAAATACAATACACCAACAGAAAGACCAGGAGTTGAAACTTGCAAAATGCTGCCTTTGTGTGGCATTAGCAGTCTGTTGACCTTGGTATGTTACATGCAACCTGACAAATTCCGTTTCCTCCCCACTCTACCATGCATATTCATAAGAAATAAAACAGTTACACACAAACAGAAGCTGTGATATCTGTAACAAACAACAGAAAAAAACTAAGTATGAAAACAAAACGAAAAAAAATTCTATGAAGAGATTGTTTTAATGACAGCTATTAACTACTATACCAAGGAAGAAATCTCCACTTTTGAGTAAAATACTTCAAATGGGGAAATATCACCCTCTGAAATAAACTGCTAATCAGGATGGAAATGTAAGGTTTCTAGCCTTCTTTTAACTAAGCATGTGTTCTCTTATGTACGAAAAATATCTGAGATTTTCATGTGAGATCAAACATAAGAAAAGAGAGTGAGAGCAAAATGCCCATGGTGCTGACTAACCCAACATGATTTTTCATAACGTTCAAACTTGCAAATGATTTATTGTTTTCTTCTGGGAAAAGGCTGTCAAATGAGGCAGGCACTAAAGTCACATTTTTATTCTTTAAGTCTGTTTGTTTATTAGCATTCTTCCCTGCAGGAGAACTGAAATCAAATGCAGTATGTTTCACACCTGTAGCTATGAGACTTCTGATTTAGATAGCTGGAAGCATCCTTATGTACTTATTCTGCAGTGTTATTATTTTTTCCCTGCTACAAGAAAGCATTTTCTAGAAGTCCTTCCTATTTCCTCTTTGCACTTTTTACTCAAGACTACTAGCGTGCAAAGTGAACTGTATAATTCTTTAAATAATTTAACATGAAAACGCACATCTGGCCATCTGCTGCCACAACTCAAGAAACTCCAGCATCTCCGACGGCAGCTGCTGACTACGCAAAGGGCAAACCAGGGCAAGACGGACCCAGAACCCCAAACCAGCAGCAGGTATTCTGACCAAGGCAGGGAGCTCTTCTGAAGTGCCACCACAGGCATGCAAACATCATCCCGAAAACGCAAATAACTTTTCCTATCAACCGCGACGTGCTCGGTGATTTTGTGACGGTCGCTGGGGCATCCCTGCGCAGCCGGGCCCCGGGGCTCCGGCAGCCCCGCACGGGCGGGGCAGGTGCGGGCTCCACCGCCCCGGCCCGAGGGTCACTCACCATGTTGACTTCCGAGACCACGTCGATGCTGGCGATCTCTATCCGCATGCCCACATCCACGGGCGGACCTGCGGGGGGAGCGGGAGGCGGCGTTAGCGGACCCGAGGGGGCCAGGGCGCGGGTCAGGGGGACGCGGACGCCTCACCTCCGAAGTCGGGGCGGAGGCGAATATCGTAGCCTTGGAGCAGCCTGTCCACAGTCTCCTTCACGTAGGACATGTTGCTGGGCCCGTCGGCGCTGCGGGAAGAAGCACAAGCGGGTTAGGGAGGCGGCCGGGCGGCCCCGCGCTCGCCTGCCTCCCTCCCTCCGTCCGTCCGTCCGTCCGTCTCGTCGTCGTCCGTCCGTCCTCACCCCGGCGGCGCTCACCTGCGCGCCGCGCACGCCACGGCCAGCGCCAGCGGCAGCAGCAGCGCCCGCGGGCCGGCCCGCCTCGCAGCCGCCCCCATGCCGGCCGCCGCCGCCCGGGGGCCGAGCCGCGGACTGGAACTTGGTGCGGAGAAACAATTCCCGAGAGCGGGACGCATGCGCGGAGCGGAGCGGCGCGGCCCGGGGGCGCCCCTCTGCCCGCCCCCGCCGCCCGGGCCCGCCGGGGCCGCGGGGAGCCGGGGCCGCGGCGCCGCAACAGGTGCCGGTGCAGCGCTGAGGGCGGCGCGGTCCCGCGGCTGGCGGGGCGCGGCGGGACCCACGACCCCCGAGATGCCGTGGGGAAGGGGCTGCCGCCGCCGGGCGCGCCCGCCACCGCTGGAGCGGCGGCTTCCCGTCAAGAGACAGTGAATAATTGTTGAGGGCGCTTCGGCGCGAGAGTTCCCCTCGATGTTATGTTAGCCATATAGTGAAAGTAGAATGGCAAAATCGATAGAAACGGCACGTTTTAGTGCAGGTAGCCTTTTGCCGAGCGGGGAGGCTGGAGGAGGCGTCCGCTCCGCGGAGCGTCGGCGCTCCCGCAGCGGGGTGGCGGCCGGGGCTGCTCCGCAGCGGTACCCGCGGTGCCCCGGGCAACTGATCTTTAGTTGCAATTTTTTAACCAATGTAATTGACCTTGCGTTTATAACGCGATTTTTTTGTTTGTTTGTTTTTTTTGGTTTTTTGTTTGTTTGTTTTTAAAATACTCTCGGAATGGATGCTCAAATGTAGCCTGACCCCTCATGCGTACGCAGTGACTGATCGGAGTCCTGTGAACAGTTTATGGCTTCGCCGATGCCAGTCGCTTTCACTGCACCGTAGCGCAGCAGAAATAACATTTATCCCTTTCAGGTTCAACCCATCTCCTCTGTGCGCTTCACAGTCCTGCGTGCGGTGCCCTTGGGATACGTATTGGATGCTTTTGAGTCTGCTACAGCGTCATTCAGACTTGTTTCTGAGAAACGGCAGACTTGGTGATGTTTTTTGTAGCTGAAATGTGGCACGATATTTGAAGAATGCTCAAATATTGATATAGTTTGTGACACACGTTCTAATGATAGTTTCGAGCATCTTTTGTAACAAAGTTTTAAACAATGCATTTTTCTATGAAAATTTGTTGCTCTTGGAGAAGGAGCACGACATGCTTCCTGAGAGATTGCTATGGGAGTCTTTCATCACACATCTGCTTTCTCCAACCATAAGTGTACAAGTTTATGAAAATAATTATTTTATCAATTCTTTGTAACAGTATATAATAAACAGTCTCAATTTTTTGAGGTGTTTTTATATTTTTTTTCTTCCTAGTTCAGTAATCAGCTGCTGAAAAATGTGGCCTCCCAGCTCTACTTGAGAGTACTTTAGGAATGCTGTTTGGAAAGAGTTTTGTTCAGTTATAATTGTTGTGGCTTAGGTAGAGTGCTTTAAAAACAAACAAACAAACACCTTTTCTGTCCACTCTGTCAGTGAAATGAGCACCCATGGAAGAGTTACCACCCTGACCCATGTGTGCTATTTAGTGACACCAGCAGTGTGATGAGGTGGCATGCAGCCCACGCAGTCTATAGGAGCTGTAACCCCATTGTACCAAACCCAGTTTGGTTTTCAAACACCTGCTGTGGCTTCAATTTCTGCTCTTATGGTCTTTTCTTATGTTTATTTTCTCACACTGTTGTTCAATATGTTTTCTTGAAACCATTGTTAATGATAGTGCCAATTTCCTTTTCCAATCATTGCTGCTCTGGGTTTAGTATATATAAGGTCTATGAGATAGACACACAGCTTGAAAATAAAATTTTAAAAATATATTTTTTGTTCTGTGTTAGAGAAGCCAGACTTAATGGGTGAGGAATAGTTTCATATTTGTTAAACGTGTGTAAGCACTAATAAACTAAACCAGTTGACATCCACTAGTTCTAACATATTAACTATGATCTTTTTTTTTCATATTCTAAGGCATGGCAATTGCTTACTAGAAGCAAGAAAAATAATATAATCATAAAGCATGATGCAAAACTATCCTGGGCCAAAGCATGTTCATTTTTTACCTTCATTATGTTTAAACTTTCAGGAAGGAGTCTTTTTTCTTACATAAATTAATGTTTCCGCTTTATGAAATACATTTTTTGGACTGCTCATTTTAATTTGGCATCAGAAAGTGCACACCATAAAAAGAAAATGCCCTGCTCAGATAATGTTGCCTAATTAAGAAAAAAAACAAGATCACTGAAAAAAAGGGAAATTTGGAAATTCTTTCAGTGTCCACTAGATAAGATCTGTAGACAGGGAGACCAGAAGTTTTAAAGAAACAAAGGGAAGAAATGCAAAAGTGATGACTATGCCATCTCTCTCTAGTGATATTTTCTGCCTTCTTAAAAGTAGAATGAAAGTAGGTGTCTCTGTGCATTGGCTCAAAACAAAAAAGGGCAGCTGTGTCCCACATACTGTAGACTTTGTATGTGGAGGTGATGACTGAAAATGTTAATATTTGTGATACTGACAGTTTTGAGAAATTGCAAATAGGAACTTGCAGATCCAGGATACTCCTAATCTGTGTTGATTTTTCATACTACATATACAGATGAAAGAAAAATAAGAATTAAGATGGGTACACATTTTATTTCTTTACTTGGCACTGAGCAGATGACATTTTGCATAATTATATCAATAATATAAATTCAAAATTTTAGATCAATTTTTTTAACAATTAAGCTGAATGTTTGGATTTGAAAACTATGAAGTAAAACCTTGGAATTGTGAAATGACTACCTGTGCAGGTAAAAAACAAATCTTGTTTATATTTATACATAAAGAGGCAGGTAACAAAATAGATCATTTATTTCATCTGCTTAGTGATAGCGCTATTGTTGTTTTATACTTAGAGTAATCCCTTGAGTCAAATCGAGTTTGTGAGCCATCTTCTCAAATGACAGAAAACTGCAAGCTGGAAGTACTTTTACTGTGCCTTGGGAATTTCAGTGCAGCAGCAAAGCTGCACAAATGATCGAGAAGAGCTGAGGACTGACATACATAATGAACTTCTGCTTTATCCTGGGACCTGTAGATAGTGTGGTACTGCTACACACTGAGGAGACCACCTCACCCTCACACCTTTTTCCCTTTCCTTTGGGTCTCTCAACAAGCTCTCACTCTTATCTTAGGGGAAAAAAAAAAGATAAATATCCTCTTTGTGCTCCATTTTCATCCCTCTTTTTATACCTTGTAAAGATCAATTATGATCTTTTTAGTGCACGTTCTGCTTTGTTTTAGAAGACTGTAAAATGCTTAGGACAGTTCTTTTAAGGAATTAATAGTAAATATAAAAACTGTGAATCAAGGTTACTCAACTTTAATAGTCAAAATGAGAAGAGAATATATGAGCTATAGGATTTTGTCCTGTAATATCTATAGCCAGGATAATTTAGTGAGTCTTTAATTATGTCAGATAGACATCTGTACTACTCATTTGAAATCCCATTTTAGACTTCCCAGATTTTTGTCTAGACCACCATTCAACGTCCATCCTTAACATTACAGAATTTGCTTTCTCTCACGATGTGTATGCCCAGCATCCCCAGTGACAGAAATTCCTACAGCAGTACATTTTCTTTCCCCTCCCTCCTCACCACCTATGGGAAGCAACCAGCCCACACGTGAAAGATACAGAAGCTCCTTCAGCCTCTGATTCTGACTCAAGAGAAGTAGTAGGGGCTAAAGATTAAGGTCTTTGTGTCAGTTGCTATAGAGATTATCAAAAAAAGACGGTCTTAGCTTCAGAGAACAAACCATTCAGGGTAAGTAAAGAAGACAAGCCACAAGTGTTCAGACAGACACAAAGAAGATGAAGGCAGCAGTTTGTATGCATTTGCATAGTTTTAATGGACATAATAACTACAAGGAGCCAGTCATTTTAAGTGTTGGGAAAAGGAAGGCAGTCGATGGCAGCACTGCAGAAGCTAGTTTTAAGGAGGTATTTAGAGAACAGAGACATATGAAGTATGGTATTGTTTTGATTTCTCTTAAAAGGTACTTCAGGTGCTTCCTTTTATACAGCTCCTAAAGACTTGAGTTTTGTCAGTAGTGGCAGTATGTCAGAAGCAGGACAGAAAGAGTTTTATCTTGGAGAAATTAAGCACATGTATACCTTTTGATTACAAGCAGCTCCCTTGATTTTAAGAGGCTGATGCATAATGTGGCAAGGTGCTTATACATTTGTAGAATTGAGAACTTTGCTTCTATGCTTTTTAGGCCTGCTCCTGTCTTGATTTGTACAGGTTTTTTTTTTTTGTTTTGTTTGTTTGTTTGTTTGTTTGTTTGTTTTTTAGCATAAGAAACAAAACTCTGTTAGTGGAATGGCTCACAAATTATTTTTCTGATAAAAGGATTAATTTTACCCAGATTTGCCTTTTTATTGTCTTCTGAAGCAGCTCACTGCAAGTCCCTATTTAAATTATCAGGTTTTATGGGTAGTATTCTCATAAGCATTTTACCACACAGAGCCACTAGAATGCAATGTGTCTCTGTCCCATTTCAGTGATGTGATGCACTCAGTACAAACATTTGTGAATGTGAGTCATGTAAATAAGAGCCTAGCTTGTTTTCTTCTAGCAATAAAGAGATAGAATGGCTGAATTTACTCACATATGCAATTTCTCTGGAGTTATATTCTGTAAGTGTGTAGCTCAGAGAGTTCCTTTCTCAGGAAGAACTAAGTAAAAACTGGATCAAAATGAAATTTTCTTTGAGAAAATATACATTTTTACATTATATACTCTCAAGAAATTTTGGATTAAAAGATATTCCTGAGAAACCTGGTCTATCTTTCAGGTTAATGTGTCTCAGAGAAGAAACTGAATTTGGCTCTGCAGTTGAGCAGGAGGTAGGCTACTCAACTTCCCCTTCCAATTACAAGTATTTTGAGATCTTGCAGATTTAAAGGGTGGTAACATTGCTTTCTGCCTCTACTTCTGGTTTATAATTCTTCCACAGAAATGGTAGTTCCAGTTCCTTTTTAATCTCCAGTAGCCTCTGATTATTTGGTCTATTAAATTGCTGACAAGATTGAAGATCCTGGCTAGTTGTTCCTCAAAACTAGTTTTACATTACAAGTTTTGGGGTTTTGACTTAAATGTGATTTGTGATGAAAACTGGTGCCTAACACAGGCCTTTTCTATTGGCCAACACTTCCAGTTTTAAAATGAAATCTACCCAAAAGTATACTTAGTGCACTGAAGGCCCAGACTCAAACTCACATACTCCTCAAACAGCCCAGTTCAGTAAGAAAGGAAAAAGCCATTTTGGTTGAGATTTTATAGGTTTTTTTTTTTTTAAGAAGTTGTGCCTGCATATGTTAAAATCCTAAAAAGGAAAAACTAGAACAAAGCCAATAATGGGCACCACAAATAGGGACAGTTTTTTATCTTGCTGTTGCACCTGCCTCATGAAAGGTAGGCATTTTAGATTTCCACTCATTATCAAGGTCATCTTCTGCTTCCAAAGATGGAGGTGACAATAAGAAAAATTTGCATTGTATTTCAAGAATATGTTTACAAATATGTCACCTCTCACAATTAAGAGTGAGTTTTATAGAAAGAGCAAAATATAGCTATAAAACATGCCAGACTGAAAACTTGCAGGCTGTTTTCTTTATGATGGCAAATACCCCTGGAATTCTGTTGTCGATTTACAGCCATAAAAATGACAGCATTAGGTATCACCATGCACAGTCATACCTACTCTAGGAGAAAACAAAGTGTGCATGATTTTAACAAATGCAATAGTCCTGCACACCACCTGCTTGCACACTCCTTCCTTGTCTCAGGAGCACATTTGAAGAGACAGATGCTTCTAGCTTACTGAAATAAAGAGCACATGTGAATCTCTTCTGCTGGGAGTCACTTTCTCATCAGGGAAGTGTAAGACAACAAGTAATTTTACTTATCTCTAGAAGTGACGTAGGGGTGCAGGTCTAAAATCCATGATTTATATATGTTGTGTGGGCTGGCAGCAGTCACTGGAAGCGGTCCATACACTGAGAAATGGATTACGCCCTGTCAATTTTGCTGCTTTTAGCTAGCTGAAAAAGAACCTTAAAGGCTAAAACAAGTGCGAAGTTAAGAATTTGAAGAAAAAGAGAAATTGAGCGCAAAGACAGAGAACTGGTAAAGATGTTCTTCAGCCAGATCACAGAACTGGGATGCAATTGTTTTATTAGCCCCTACTGGTATCTTCCCACTGCAGTGGCAGGCACAGGGGCATAAGGATGTTCCCATGGATAGCTTCTCTGAGAAGAGATGTTCAGGAGGGATGGTTCAACAGCATGGGTTATTGCTTTATTCATTGTTCATACACTTTGGAAAATACTGAACTTTTTAAGGCTGTCTCCAAACCCAGTTCAGAGGGTGAAACCATTGTGACTTCTCTTTTAGAGCAATCAACAGGATGTTAAAACTCAGGAAGCAGTAAAAGGTGGGATAAGGGATGCAGGAGAATCCCCTTGTTCCCTTGAGCTTCTCTTGAGCAGCATCAAGCATTTGTGTGATGTCAGTATTAACTTCAGACAGTTTTTAGTACTGTTTTGGGACAGAAGTCAATAGAGGCTGAAAGAAGATTTAGTTTTGTGTGCTGAAGATGCCAGAAGAACAAATAACAATATATTATTGTAATAATTATATATATAATATATAATTATATATACTAATTGTATCAAATATATTAATAATTTGGAAACCTTTCTCTCTCATATTTTCCTACTTTAAGGGATGGTTTTGAAATCCTTCACATGAGCTGATTTCTCATATTCTCAACCTCTTTGTTGTGTCTTCCTTTGTCTTGCTAAGTGTCTCCTTAAGTGACTTGTTCTTTGATTCAGAGTGTTTCTGTCCCTTCACCTAGTTATTAAGGCTTAAATTTTACTTCAGCTCTGGACATTATCAATGTTTTAATTTCAGAAAATCTGCAAAATGTGTTTCACTGAGAGGCGCTAGGCCATGTGAGTGGCAGACAAATCAAATTCCTTTTCCCTTTTAAGAAAGCAAAATGTTGCCTGCCTGTAGTCAGATAGGGAACTGAAGAATTAGAAAATTTGTATAAGAGGATTAAATCACAATAATGAGGCTACAAGAAAACAAGTTATTTTAAATGCATAACCCCCCCTCCCCCGAATTATAGTAAATTAGGAACTCAGAATAAAAATGCTATCTTCTTTTGATCCAGAATCACCCATATGAGTGGCATTTGTGAGTTTTGGAGCAGGACATAAATGACCCTAGTATCTAAATCATACATAAATGAGGGTAGATTTTTATTTCTTCATTTTCAGTGGGGAAAATATCATGTATTACTTTGGGTTAATAAGACAGCAAAGGCACGTTATTCATCCCCTTAAAACCATCTATATTGTGAAGTCTGCCTCCTGGAATTATGTATTTGTCTCTGTTAAATATTCAGCTTTTTGTCCCTTGGATTTTCCACCCACTCATTTTCACCATCAGGAGTGGAAGTCTTCATTTCTCATGTCGGAGTGGGCTAAGAGGTGAGGTGGGTGATGGTACAGGCCAGCTCACAAAGACAAGGTATTTCTCAGATAGAGTTAATCTCATGTGCTCTCATATCTGTGTCCAGCAGAGAAATATTTAGAAAGCTGATTATGTATTAAACATTTGAAATGAGACACAAAGTTGACAAAATGTCTAAACTACTAAGGACATGGGCATTGGTTAAATACTGACCTATTTAGGAGTAATACTTAGTATTTGTACACTTTACATTTTTAATTCACTGTGTGCATTTGATCTAATTAATGGCTTCAAATATCCCTGCAATATATGGAAGTCTTTTCTAGAATTTGAAGAACAGGAAATTCAGACATGGAGGTGTGGATATCAAAATTTTAAATGCAGATTTGGGTATTCACCTGTACAAGGTCTGTATCAGTCTAATGTATAAACTGATGCAGTAGAATGTGCTACACTTGTTAGAAGATTTGGCCTAAATGACTTATCCAAGGTCAAAGAAATCAGTGGCAGAGCTGAGAAAGGATCTGAAGAGTGCATCTTTAAGGGTAAAAAGCAACTGAGGTTTACAACTCTTTCTGTTCTTTAGTGCATTATGCCCTGCAAATTTTATAATTATAATAATGAATTCTTTTCATGCTGTTCTTGAAAAATTCAGTGTAGTACATAAGATGTGAAATGCTGCAGGTGCACTGGATCAACCCCATGGAGTACAAAAACTAGCGTGCTCTGTGACTGTGTCCAGGAGTTTATATTGGTACTGTTGCAAACTATTTAGAGTGGACTTGTCACTGCCTATCAATTATTAAGATAATTATTATGCCTATCTATTGATTTATACACTCAGGTAAAAGCAAAAGGGTATTGCACTTTGTCAATTATTGTACTTCTTTCAAGCTGTGTAAGAGCAGACCACCCTCCCTTCATAAGAAATACTCTAAGGATAAGAAATACTCCAGGAAGATTGAAATGGGTGAGGAACTCCTCAGAGGTCCTGTACCTACCTGGTCTAACTTTGAGGCTGGCTGTGCTTTGAGAAATTTGGACTGATGACTTCCAAAAAGAGTAACTTCCAAGGTGAATTACACTGTAATTTCCTTTTGTATGGGAATTATTGTGTGGGAAGGGGAAGAGGTAGGTACTATAAAGTGGATAGATACGGAGATTATTCACTGTGCAAGAGAAGAGCTAGCTCCCCATGTAGCTGTAGAATGGGATTAGCTCCCTCTTGCTTACCACTGAGGACGTGGGCCCCCTGCTAGGCTACCACTGTAAAATATCTCTCTGGGTGAGTAGTGAAGACCTGGGAACTAGTTATGGAAAGTGGTTAACAAATATCTTATCTTGTCAAATGATCTCGGCTGCCCTTTCTGTCAGCGGGAGGGAACAGCACACTGTGCTTCCCAAGCAGTTCTCAGCCCCTTGCAAACGATACTCGGGTACACATCAAGATACTTGAGAGAATACTTAAGAGATACTTGATTTTTTCTCTTTTCTACCTGCTCATCTTTACAGTGTTTTCTTTGCCTGATGCCTTTGTATTGACGCCTGTAAGACAAAACCACCTCCTTTGTGCTGCCCACTGTTTTTGTGTGCCCTTTCCTTTCTGAGGATATGAAATTTTTCCTCAGTAATTTTGAGATGTAAGTAATGCCACTCCGTGCAACAACCACCAGATGGTAATGAAGAGCAGACTAGTTCAATGTCTTTTGTAGATTTAGTGTACTACCACAATGGCAAATTTTGCTTTTACAAGCAGAACTTACAGGTCTAAACACCAATTTGTTCAGCTCTTTACCTCTGGGACAGTCTGTTTGGCAGCTCTATTTGCATAAGCCCCAATTCTGTTTGCTTTTATACTAAAATATATGAAGGGAATATTCTCCACCTAATGCACAAATGCTGATGTTATTATTTAGTACAAAAATTCTGTCATTATAAGGAAGATTTTGACTCTATTTGGTGTACTACTATATGAGCTATCTCTTGTAAGAAGGTAGGTGCAGAACACCTTTAAGTGACTGTTCTCCTTGCTTCTTCTGCTGCCATTATACTTCAAATCTTTTGAAGGATGTACCTCTTTCAAGGTAGAAAGGAAAGTCAGTTACTGAGCGTGCTTGATGTCAGCAAAGAGAGCAGCATTGAGAAATGAACCAAACCAAAGCAAAGTTCTTGGCTGAACATCATCGTCAGTGAAGAGGTGGTGTTGAGCACAGCTCACCAACACCCCAGCATGGCAACACGAGGGAAGAGCAGCATAAGCAGAGCCTCTAAGTACTGCTAGCCCCAGACTTTTGAGAACCAAAAGTCAGCCCCACAGGGCTCATGAGATTCAAAAGTTTCAGTTTTATTTACCTGCCTGCAGGATTTTGGGTTCTTTATGCAGTACTTGTAAACCATCTAGGTCAAATTTGCAGATTTTTCCTGGCATTATATAATCCAGAGACTTTACAACTTTTTCCTTTCCTCCTTTTTAAAAAATGAGGCTCCTCCTCCTTTGGTGCAAGCCAGGCACCAGGAAGACAGGAAGAAAATCACTAGAGCTGCTGCCATTGGCTTCGTTGTGAGTCAAGGGCCAGACCTGTGGCTTCCATGGAATTTAAAGTCATTCCCAGGGTATCTTGCCATGACACATATACTTCTGGGATTAGTAGACATGTAATGACTGGGAACAATGCAGTCTTCCAGGAAGACAGTTTGTTGGTGCATCTTCTCTCTTGTTCCTTCTGGGAGCAGTTGCCAAGAGCAGGATGAAGCTGTTTTAAAACCAGTAGGCAGAGCAACAGGCTCTGCCTGAAAGCAGAAACCTAAAGGAGACTGTAAGTGGGAGCACCCAGCCTTCCTCCCCTCTCCTTCTGAGCTACGGCAGCCCCCAAAAACTTCCCCTGCCTCAGCCCCCTGCCCCTCTCTGCCCTGCCTGTCACTTCTGAAAGCTGCAGAAAGTTTGCAGCTGTTGCTCATGGCAACCAAAATTTTTGACACATTTTGCATTAAACATGGGAGCTCTGACGGGGAAAGGCAGGATAGAGGGCAGTGGCTTCTCAGATTTCTCCCCACAACCTTGGCTGCCATGTCCTTCACCTCAATGAAAGAGAGACAGATTTTTATTGCTTTTAGGGAAATCTGCATTTCCCCCTGCATGAAGAGGGTTTTCTTATCTTATTTTTCCGGGGATGCCCATTTTAGAGATGGAAATTGGGAGAACCTCTTGATTCCGCACTTTGCCACTGAGGACATGACTGCAACTTGTCCTGATGCTGCAGCGTGATGTGGGTCAGTGATGTGCCAAATTATGTGAGTGTGTGTGCCAGGGAAGTATTGCGGTCAGGTGAGAAAGAAGAGAAGAAGGCACATGAATCCTCTAGTGCTTTCTTGGTGACAACACTTTTTTCCCCAGATTGCAGTTCCTGCAGTGAATGCTTCCACAAACACATTTCCATTGCAGTGTGTAGAGTAGAGGTCCCCTTAAATGTGAAGCTCACAGTTTACCTCCTTAAACATCCATGTGTCAATCACTATCATCCATATAAATCTTCTTGCAATCAGTAATAGCAATATATGCATGCATATATATATATAAATATATATATATATTTGGTACTCAAAGGATTTTCTAGTCTTATTTTAAGCAATCAAGGACATATGTGTTAAAATAACCATGGTACTGTAGAGCAGTCTTGTAAATACCATATGTCAGAGGAAAAAATACACAGCTAAATGCATGTCGGCATCAGCTCCTGCAGTTTCGTAGGAGTTCTGGCCATGGAAGTGAAGCAAAGCTGGGCCAGCTGAAGGTTCAGTTTTACATAGAGCTTATGATGTGCTCTGAAAAGACCGATGAGGAGGTGACTGGAAAACTGACCTGGGACACAGCAGACTGGAATTAATTCCTGTTCCTCTGAAAATTGCTAATATTGGAAGCAGTTACATTTCATACATTGTGTTGCATTGCCACTTAAGCTTTTTGTATCTCTATTCCCAGCAAAACAGAAATAACAGTACTTTCTTGTATCCAGTCCTTACTTAGTCTTGTTTACCTAGACTGTAAGGTTTTAGAGAGGTAAGTGCATAGGTAAAAATCTTTGTGATCAGATACTTAAATAGAATCCTGGAAAGAAAACTTGTAGAACTACATCAGGAAAGGGAACTGGAAAGCTGCAACCGGAAGAACAAGAAAAAGCTTATGCATCAATCTTACTGTTCCCAGAGCAGAACTTAGGTTTCAATCAATAGATGCAAAATCTACATTCCTTATACATAAGTGCATTACTAGAGGTGCAGTCAAGGCCCATCGTGTCCTGGTATCCCCAGTGATTGAAAACTCTTCCCTGAACAGGAAGTACAGACTTTCCCTCAACTCCAGATCAAAGTTTTGATTAAGCCAAGACATGTAGGTTTCCATGATCTCTTTATCTCTTTTTAGTGTGGATGCTGGAGAAGAAGGAAATGAGAGACACTTTAGTTAGTACAGTAAAGGTATCCATGTATTTTCTTGATCATCTGCCAAAAATGGGATCAGGGTATGCATTTTCCAAAGAATGGATACTCAAACCCTGATTTTTTAAAAAGGATGTATGTGAAGACAAGTTGTTTGTTCAAGACTGTAAGAAACTCTACTCATGGACAGAAACTAAAAATCCAAGAAATCAGTGACTTAGCTATTTAGATAAAGAAACATTGAGATACTTTGCAGTGATCCCAGTTTTATCTTCTCTTTTCTAAGAGTTAGAGTTTTTTAACTATGCAACATATAGCTGGGCATTAAAGGTTTTCACAGCCTTTTCAATATTAGCCTGTTGTCTTCATGGATTTGATGCCAAAACGAAATCAGGTAAACATCAGAGGAATAATTAAATCTGCTGGGGGAAATGATGGAACCTATGATTTACCTATATTACCTGTAGTGTTGATAGAGTCTATAATTTACAAAAGGAAAAAAAAAAAAAGCCAGACTAAACATACAAACCCATAAAGGTTAGATAATGACTAACACAAGAAAATAACTTTCTTTTTCATTCCAGTTAATCTGATGGTAAAGTAGAAATGGAAAGAGTGACGAGAGAATCTGCTTTCTGTTTTGTAACAAATAAAAATGATTAAGCTATACTTAAGATCCATAGCTTTGGATAAACCTGCTTTTGAAGCTTGGCCAGAATGTCTGTTTCATAAAAAATCATTAGTAGGATACATCAGTATAGGGACAGTAAAAAAAAAAATCTATTTAAAAATTCAAGTGCTTTCTGAGCATATGGAGCCTGGCAAAAATAGTCCCTTTCTTACAATAGTCCCCGATGGGTGAGATTTCTTCAGAGAAATCTTGGAAGAATTGGTGGTAAAAGCCGGAGAAGCTGGGAAAATGCTAATTCAGCAAATGCTTTTGGGGACCATCAATCCAGCCTGTGACCACTAAATACTTCTTGGAGTCATCAAGTTATTTTAGAGAGATGATATAACCCAGATATTCTGTGAAGAGATCAAAGACCATTTGAAGCAGTACTTTTCAAAACAGCATACATCTGCTGGTGACAAAGAAGCACCTTCGGAGTTTGTGTGTCTCTACTACAAAGACATTACCAAAACCCCCCTAGAATAGCTCTTAAGTTTTAATTCAGAAAACATTGAAATTAAGCAGGACAATGCATTAATCAGAAGTACAAAACAAATAGTCTGAGGTGCTATATGTGACTTACAGGACTTCTTACTGTTATTTTTAACTACTTTAAGTTTCCTTCAAGTCTTGTTTTGTAAATGCTTCATCAATTTACAAATGATACAGTTTTTCAGATATCAAGTCTGTTTTTGGTATTAATCTTATGGAATTCTCGGTAATAATTTCTGGATTTAGGTGAGATATTACCCACTCATAAATTCGAGATATGCTAGAATTAATTTTCTAGATTTAGAGAAAGTGAATTTTCATTAAGTCTTAGCACTTGTAGGGAGTAAATGCACTCATGTGGCACCCAGATACTGCATCAATACCACCCGAGGAAGGCTTGGTGTGACAGGAGGGAACTATGTCTACATTTTCTTAGAAAAATCAACATGGGCATCCTTTTACAAGCCATGAGTATTTCTTGCCCTTGCATGGCATGTCTACAAATCTTGTAACCTGATGTTACCTTTACTGAATGTTACTTCAGTTACTTCCCGAAAGTACCTGTACTGAAGAGACAGAAAGTATCAATAATATTGTTCTTTGTTCTGAAGAACTTGGAAGTCATTCAAAGACCAGCTCACTTCCTAGATGCGATGAAAGGGGGAATTTCTTTGGTTTCTAGCTGTAGCAGAACTACTGACTCCAGGCATGGTTTTGAGAGGGGGTTGTGCGATAGCATTTCTCATGTCATTCTTGTTGTGAGATCATTACTGCTGAATACCACTCAAATTTTCTATTTAAGCTCACACAGGCATCTATACATAACCAGAAGGTATTAAAACAATCTAAACCCAAGGGTGTCCCCAGCTCTGCCTGGGTGTTTGTTTTCTTCCTCAGCAGCTGCAATAAGTGACATTTTGCTCCATGTTTTGTGACTAGCCAGCAGGATTCTGCCCAGTTCTCAAATACCCTCTATTGCCCACACTTTAGTTTTTTTGAGTTTCACTTCTGCCAGCAAAATTTTACTGAGGTATCCCTGTATAAAATAATCTTGCTAGGAAATACTTTCAGTATTCTGCAATAAGAGTTTAATTTTTATTTCAAAGGAGAAAAAATAGACATTTTCTTTACTGGAGACCAGTTCTCATTATCCCCTGGGATAGTCCATGCTAGAGCAGAAGATTGATCCAGAGAAACTAATCACAACACTGCACAGAAGATCCCAAGTGGCTGATTAACCCAGAGAAATTTCTCTGACTCTGGTGAAATGAATCTTCTGAAGAGCTGTGCATTCATCCTTCTGTTGTTCCTGATGAGATTGCTAATGGAGACAGTGTAGTGGACTCTGGCTGTTGTGCTGGTTTGCACCTGTGTGTGGAGTTAAACAGGCTGCTCCCAGAGCCTGATCACAACAGATGAAGTGACCTTGGCGGGACATCCTGCCGTCTGTGTTGTCCAGGTTTGTAAATACTGCACAGAGCGTGTGTGCCGCCCATAGGCAGGCTGCCCCACTCGGTGATGTTTTGGCAACACATTCGTCAATCCACTAAAGCAGTCAGATCAGGATCCTGTAAAGCAGTCAGGAGATGAGGATCCTTGTCAAAATCTCAGGAAGCAGACTAGTAATCTGCAGAGGCCTAAATAGGGCTTTTAAAATTGGAAGCAGAACTGACTGCCTAGACAGAGTTTTTTGGAAGATAAACAGCGTCAGCAGGCTAAATGGATTTCAAGCACAGCTTTAATTGTTTTTCAAACGAATCAGCAAAGGGCACCCTCGCTGGAACAAGCTCTGAAGTACAATCAGGAAGAGATTTCAAGTGTACAGTAGTTTTTAAGATAATCAGGCATTTCAGTGCTAAAATATATTGTAGTAAGTAATGAATAAAGACTTTTCTGTCAGCATTGGCAGTACTGTAGCCTTTGAGTCAATTACAGTACCTGCCCTATGAGCACGATGAATTTCACCACCCTCATTTAAATCGACATGCACACGGATTTTCAAACCTCAACAATTGTCTCTGCAGTACACTTGATCAGAAGTACAAGTTGTTTATTGCCAATACGTACTGCGTGTGGAAAACCCCCAGTTCTCTTCTTTTGCCCCAGTCCTCCCCCTCTACCCAACCATCCCAATAGCCTGTGACAGGCTAACAACACTTCTGAGTGGATTTTACTGTAATTCTTCAGAATCCCTTGGACCTTGCATAATGGAATTTTTTTTGGGTCACTAAGTCATGTTTCCTAATTATAGGAATGATAAGAAAAGAAAAAAGAAGAAACCCACCAAATATAATGTGAAACGATTCCCTTATTCTGGCATTTTTTTGCGTTTAGAAACCTGGGATAACCCACTCGCTTCCATCTGTTTTGGGCGCGCTCTGTTTTAACCTTGAAGTCAAAGCTTTCCTTCACCTCCTCTTCCTACCTCTCTCCTGCCAGTTCCTCTCCTGCTCCCAAACCCTCCTCGCTGGGGAATTAATCGCCCCCGCCCGCCCCCGCTCTCGGTTTTGTTCCCCTCGCGGGGAGCAGAGGCGATCGGGACGAGCGAAGACGCCGCCACCGCGGTCACCCCCGCGACGCCCCTGGGCTGCCTTCCCGCCCCGTCACCCGCCCCCGCCCCGCTCCCGGCGGCGGCCGGCCGGGCCGGGAGGGGAGCGCGGGGCGGAGCGCGGGGCCGCGGGCGGGGCGGGGCGGGGGCGGCCGCGGCGGGAGCGGCGGGGACCGGCGCCTGTTGCCCCGAGAGAGTTAACGGTGCGGGGAAACTCGCTCGCCGCTCCTCCGCCCGTGCCGGGCGCTTGGCAACCGGGGCGCCGCGCATGTGGGACCGCCGGGGGCCGCCGCCCCCCCGCCGGGCTCCGCGCACCCCTCCCCGCCCCGGACAAGGCGTTTAACGTGCCCAGGCGTGAAGTATGGCATGCAAAGATGGTTTCTGCCAAGGAGCCAGCCATCGCCATGTCCTCGGGTCTCTCCATCGCCCTCCTGCACTGCCTGTGCCTGGCGACCTGGTGAGTAGCCCGGTGGCGGCGGCGGCGGCGGCGGGGGCCCGGGCGGCCGGTCCGGGGCCGCTGCTCCCCGCGGACTCCCGGCGGCTCCGCTCACCCGCTCCCTCTTTGCCTCGCAGTCTCACCGGGCCGCCGGGGCAGATCAAAAAAGAGGAGAAATTGTGGCCGGAGAATTTCACCAGCATCCTGAACAGCCTCCTGGATGGCTATGACAACCGGCTGCGACCGGGATTTGGGGGTACGGTGGCGGCGCGGTGCCGGCGGCGGGCGGGGGTCGCCGGGCAGGGGCGGGGGCCGCCACGCTCACCGCTCGGACCGACCCGTTGCTGACCGAAAACGCGGGGGTATGTCCCCGCTCCGTGCTCCGAGCCCTCCGGAAAGGGCCGGCGGCGCGGCAGCGCCCGGCCCGAAAGCCCGGGGGTGCTGCGCAGTGCCGGCCGTGGGGGCCCCGCTGGGGCGGTCCCGGGCTCAGCCCCCGCTTTGGTGCTCTGCCCACATCCCGGGCTCGGGCCGCTGCTGCTGCGCTGGAGGAGAAATAAGCACTGAAAAGCCGGTGTGCGTTGGCTTGGTGGGGATGGAGGGACCTGTCTAACACCCAGATTCTTCTCGTTCTTGGCAGGCTTTGAACCGTAAATGCAGCGGTCGGCTCCTAATAGAGACAAGTGTACTTTTATCAGCCTAGGAGATTAGGTCCGATGGATTCTGTTCCACTAGTTAGGAAAAATCAGAGCTCAGGTGCCAGTTCTTTACCACAGTTGCTGAAATTCCAGCTTTGATTTAGAAGAGTAGACTTAATCGCTGTATAGGAAATTAGACGTGGCAGAGCTTCAAATTTTCCTTCACTTGTGTTCTGTGTGTGGGGGTTTTGGGCCTCTTCCTTTCCCCAGGCTGTTAAGATGCAGTTTCGTGATGCTGAAGAAGCAGCCAGACTTGCTGTTCTTTATGATTTTGATGTTTTTGTGTAGGAACTTGGAACCAAAAATCATTAAGATCCAGGCAAATAAAAGTGTATTTTGTAATCTGGAATGAAAATAATAAAAATGCAAAATTGAAAGTAAAAATAATATAAAAATATTTATAAATAAATGCTACAGACCTTTTTATGATGCTCAAAGCTGTAGCAGGGTTTTTATAGGCTGCTTCCAATACAGGATTGAATGAGATCCTTGCGTAGGTTTATGTTGCGAAATACTTTCTTCCTCCTCTGAAAGTACCTTCTCCATACATGTGATCCATCCACAGTGACATGTATGCCAGCACATTCCCCACATGCCATATGCAGCGCTCTCACATGCATGATCGTGATTGTTACAGGACAGCACCTGGCATCCATGGACCACTCTTATTATTTTGAGTGTGTGGAATAAATGAGGCCTTCTTAAGTTAGCTTACACATTAAGTGAGAAGGAAGCTAAATTTATGAACACCCGGAGGAGTCATTGGGAACTGATAGTCTTTTGCAATTTAGTCTTTGTGGAGAGGTTACAGACACTTCTGCACGCGTACAAGAGATGTGCTAAGTTTGGCATCATTTTAGGTTGAATGCCAACTAATTAGTCATCTAGCAAAGATGCTTTATGAGCATTATCAGATTTCCAAAATTAAACAACTACTAAATATGTAATATATGGTGATTTTTATTTTAATACAGTTGTCCTTTGCAGGATGTTTTGCAAGAGTAGGTATTTTTCCCCTGTAAGTGTGGCAGACTTTCAGCAAAACGCAATCGGGAGAAAAAGTTCATTGTATCTTCTTGAACTTTCACATTGGCAATATTGAAGTAAATGAGAGAAGGAGGAAAAAACTTAGATTTCAGCCTGGGGAAAACACGTCTGGGTCAATATTTCACAAAATGGACATTATATGGCTTCTTCCTTCCTCATAACCATTTCTATGGGTTACATTTAACCACTCATCTTTGAGTTTTGAACTTTTAAGTAAAACATGGGAGGAAAATGCTTTGTTTTTAAAAATGATGCTTGCCTCCCTAGCTCATTACAGTGAAAATTATCTACATCTGATTTAAGAAGAACAATTTTGGATTAAAAAAAAAAATCAAACAACACCACCAACCAAAGAAAGCCATTTCTGTTATTGATCAAATTTCACTTTTTGACATTGCTTAGAGTAATAACTATGGACTATTTATTGAAATAAAGAATATAAAAATCAACTTTTACCTATGTTTTGGGTTTTTTTTCTGATAAATCTTTATCAGAAATGGGATTTGTAGCTTGAAATGGGTCACTTACTAGGTTCTAGCATTGCAAGCAAAATGTCAGAGGGGATGGGAATATTTAGAAATCAGGAAAGTATAGAGTGTTTTGGTAATGTCAAAGCTACATCGCTTTTTGATGAGCAGCAGAATACTTATTTTTGTTTTCTTCTTGAAGCTGATTCACCATCAAGTTTTCACAGGGCCCGAAATGAAAGTTTTATTTTAAGAACAAAAGGCCTCACAGAGGACTAACTGATGCTGATTTTAAACTTCAGTTTGATGAAAATATTTCTAATTCTGGCACAAATTATGTTTAAAATCAGACTTGGGGAGGTAGCCAAATTCTGAATTTTTCTGGCATGTTCCAGTGTTACCAAAAATAAAAATACATGAGGATAATTCACATCCAGGGCAAAGCAGAAAGTGTTTGATTTTGGAAATTTCATACAACTGTATCAAAATTTCTCCCTACTATCATTAGTTTGCACAATTTTTGGTAGTTACGGAGGAGAAGTTAAATTGCCTCAGCATGCTTACAAATGTGGGTGTTGTCTCCCAGGAGAGTTGTGAACCCCAGTGGAGTATGTGGAAGTTTCTCTTGGTGGTACACTTACACAGGAGCATGGCATATGTTGAGGGTTAATAGCAGAATGAAGTTCCCCATGTCATTGGATTGACAGTGTGCTTTATAAGTTCACTTTATTAAATGAATTTAATAAACTTAAAAGTTGCTGTCACCTTACTAGGTATTGTGAAGTTTGGTAGCGTGAAAAACAAATCCAGAAGGGTTTATTAAAAAAATTACTACATTACCATTTAAGTGAAAGTTCCCATTAAGCTGGGGCAGGGGGAGAATCTAAAGAAAGAAGGGAAGAAATGTCACCTAGAAGTTGAATGAAGTAAAGCAGAATGGGCAGTTTCATGTAGGGAGGAAAAAAACCCTTGCAACCGCTTGTCAGGAAGACTTAAAACGTGTAAGAGTTTTGAATTTGAGTAGATGGAAGGTATTTAGGGACTAATGAATAAAGTAATGCTGTATGATGTTTGAAAATAGTGCAACGAAAGTGAAGTTACACGTTCCATACACTGTATGCTCTGTTATACTGTTATCCTAAATTTCAGCACACAATTTGTAATCCAAGTAGGTTTCCTGGTCAAAACCACTCTATAAAAACAGTGTTTTTACAGAAGCTGCTTGTAGTGTCATTAATTAAAATCATCATCTGCTGGAAAACTTGAAGAGTACTACCAGAGTACTATTTTGATTCAGCCATAAAAGTTTGAAGTAGAAGCATTTCTAGCGAAACCCTATCTACAGTTTTCAGTCGCTTTTAAAATTTTGTGTATTACACGAAGAAAAACTGTAGAAAGTTACACAAGCTGTATTTTCTCTGAAAGCCACTTTATTGCTTTTCTGGTGGTTAGTTTCAAAGTGACACTAGAAGTCCTAAGTCTTTGAAAGGAGCATTATTCACTTGAAGTAAAAGGCCTGGATGTGATTTGCCATTTTAAACCTTTGCTTGGTTTCAGACTTTATGTGAGTGACTCTTGACATTAGCAAGAGTCTGCAAGAGCTGATTCAAACCTGTATTGGATGGTAACTTTAAAAAATGTAATGGTGTCTGAAATTTTCATGATACAGTAACTAATCACACCTAAACCTGGATTTAGGGATGTAGGAAGAAATAAGGAGACTGAAGCTGATGAGGGTGACAACACTGTCTGCTGCCATTATCTGCTAATTTTAATGAATTGTGCCTTTCAGAGAACACCTGATCTCTGGAGTCTTGCTTTTAATGGCCAGACCAAAGAAAGAGCGACAGTGATGTGTGGCTTGCCTCCTGCCCCAGGTTCTTGGGTTGGCTGTGAAACCTGCTGACCACAGGCTGCAGCATTGCCCACCGCAGGTTGCTGGTGCGTTGTGGGGGGGCTGCCCATCAGTTGGTGAAAGCTGGAGCCCTCTCCCTTCCACAGTTCTGTTCATTTGTGTGAGGTAGAACCTGCCATAAGTTTTGAATCACACCAGCAACCACTAGTGCTAGGTCTGTGGCTTTCTCTTTGGAAATTGCCACATCCACTGCTGACTCCTGAATAGAAGGAATAGGACTGTGTTCAGTCATTTCCTTTTTTCATTTCTTCCTCCTTTTGTGTTCTTTGTCATGATCTTGTAGCTGTGGAAGTGCAGCTGAGTACTTGGTGGAATTAAATATATTGGCCATTGTCTCCCCTAGGAAGGGTAGGAAAAGGTTTCTCTGCCCCCCTAGTCTGTGTGTAGTTCAGCTGATGAACAACATTTCTGAAGAGTTTCATTTTCTGTCTATGCAGAACTTTAGTCAGAAAATAAACACAGAATACATTTGAAGAGCAAAGGCAATTTTCTGTTTTTAGAGAAAATAAAAATATCTACATGATTATTTGCTCTTACCAGGAACTCAAACATACCTTAAAGGTTCCATTGCTCAGCATAATATATACTATAATTTGTTTTTACTATTTAGATTGCAAATGGACTTGAAGTGAGCATTGAAAAGTGAAGCTTGTAATTTTTTTTTTTCTTCCCAGCAGTTGTCCATTCTTTCTCAGCTGGTGAAAGTTGATGACTCAAAGCTTAACAGGATATGGTGTTAGATACCTGTAGGTGACAGATTTGAATTTGGCCTCAGTTTGTAATGCTTGAAGTCATTACCATCTGTCTGTTGTTCAGTGATCTGTATAAAATTAGCTGATATTCTTAGTCCGGTTCTTAGTAGACAGGTGTCCACATCATGAAAACTGGCACCAGTATTAGGCTTACTGGCTGTCTCAGCAGAGATGTTTTGCTGATAAATAGGCAAAGAAACAGTATTCTCCTAATTTCTGGAGGTATACTTTTCCCCATTTCAGGTTCAAACATGCTGATGGATGAACAAACATAGAGAGAAAGGTTATTGTGTACTTCTGTGTTTATGGTATTGTCTTTTGGTAGAGAATGGTAGCCCATGTGTTTGAATTCTGCATTAATTTTTAAAAAATGCCCTACCTAGTTCTAGCTTCTGAGCAGAATTCTTACATATAGCAGGTGTCCTTAGCTGTTCTTTCTGATAGAATGAAACAAGAGAACATATTTCATATGATGGGTTTTTTTCTTTTTTTTTTTCCTCACTTAAAAAATGTCAACCCTATTCAGGCAGCAAGAATTTGGAAAGAGAAAACACCAAATCTTTCACATGTAGTTATATTTAAAAAAAAATGGTAGCAACTGTTTTTTTTTTTTTTTTTTTTCCATGTGTCTGCAGGAATTGATGTAATATAGTTTTATGTGGTTTATATATCCTGAGATTGATCTCATCATAGCACCAATAACTGCACAGCATTTAAATTGTACTTTGTATGTCAAAACCTTTGTACTTGTTTGCTAATGTCTCTGATCAGTTATGGGACCCTTGATGGCAAAATTTGCAATATACAGAAAGCCTGTGCAGGATTTGAGTGTTTACACACAGCAGAGATCTCTGCAGTGACAGTTGCCTATGGAGACGCAGGGATAATGGAGCCCAAAGTCTTTCACTGGGAGCTGTGCTGCAGTTCAACCCATATGTTGGCATAAAATGCATGGGAGAGCTCTCTCATGTTCCTCTTCCCAGGGTTAGGGCCTGGCATCACTTCTTCAGCCCACATGTAACATCTGTAACACTGAACTATTCTGGCTTTTTGCAGGGGTTGCTTTTAATCCTGCCTGAGCTTCTTTAAAGTATATTATCTCTCAAGCAGTGATTCAGACGTAACTGTTCCCACTGCAGTGTGTAGGACTCTCCTCCTATTTCATTGACATAAAAATACACACCAGTATGATATAAATAGTTCTTCAGCATTCCTGAAGATTTATGGTGGATAGATACTTTGTGAAGATCCATTGAGGGATAAGCCCAAATGATCATATTTAAAGTTAATTTGCCTTCTTACAACTCACTGCATTTTATTGCCAGTAATAGAGCACTAAGGATTCTAATAGGATCTTCTGCTTGCAGAGCCTGAGTTGATTAAGTGGTGCAACACATTCGTTTTGGAGGGCTGCTTAAATCGCCAGTAAAAGTAGGTTAGGTGACTACAGATCACCTCCTCGTTGACAGGAATTCCCACGATTAATAATAGTTTAAAAAAGAAGCAGCAGCATGACTCACTATTTATTCCCCCGCTATTGTTACCAACTATGTTTTCTTCTAGAACAAGAAGAATAAGAGATAGGTATTGGTGTCGCCATAGATACTCCTGGGTTGGCATTAAGTACTGGGACGTGCTAGAAAATCCAAGATTTGTCATTTCACAACTGTTAAGGCCAGTGTAGGTGGAAGATGTGGAGCATGAAAGGGCTGCAATTGGAAAGAAAGCATTAAGGAGATAATCAGCTTCACTCTCTTTGCTCCTACCAGACACTGAACTGTTTGACCAAGGTTTTGACTGCAAAGCAAGGATTTGTATGTCTGTACTAGCTGGATAACTGTTATGATGTCTAAAGTATTTCTAGATATGCATCCATCTGCCAATTTTTAGTGGAATAAAATGTGGTTTTAACATCTGTTTTGTCACTCTTCTGCCATCGTGTTGGACAAGCAACCAAAAGTAAACACTTTTTTGTGGCCCCATAATGGTCTGAGAGTTGCTGCTTCCTTCTTTCTCATGGATCATACTAATAAATATTTGAGAACAGAATAGCAGTTACTGGAGAGTGAACTCAAACATAGTTTCAGTCTTGTGCTGCTATAGTGTTTCTAATAACATTAAATTGTAGGCTTGCTGATTTGGAGATTAGCTTCTTGATGTTAGCTTTCCTCTTCTTTCTGAGAAACTCCAAAAAATGAAGTTGCAAAAGCATCTCAATGTCTATTGCCCATGAAGCTGTAATCATTTAATAAAACAAAATAAATCAATGTCTGGGGAGAAGCAGCTCATGCCTGTGGGAAGATCTGTCCCTTTGCTCAGTTTGGTTATGATTGTAAAATCTGTGGTCTGTGAGCTAAAGAAAAGTGTATACCATCAGAGGAAAACACTTAAAGGTCTGGGGTTTATTTAAGGGCTATTCCTATTTTATTTCTTAGAACTAATAAGTAATCAATTCCTGAAAGGAATTCAGGGACTTGTCTCTTTTACTCAGTAAAAATGGAATAATGAATACTGAACTCAGTTCCTGAAAGGGATTCTTGCAGGAACTGAGTGCAGTATTTAGTATTTTCTAATTATTGAGTAACAAAGACTAATTCCTGTATATTCCTATTAAAGCTATGTGGGAAAATAAATTTTTCACTTCTATAGAACTGATTCCAGAAATATTTCAAGTTCAAATTAAATAAATATTTATGTATTTAAATCAACCCTGGATAAGTTTTAATAGTGTTCTTATGGGAGATCAGTGGTAATTGAATCTCTTCTATTTCTACATGCAAGTATGACTGGGCTTTTCTCACCTATTTTGTAGCACTGTAGATAAATGTCTTCACTATTGATCTCTTGGAGCTCTTCTGCTCTCCAGAAATAAATATATTCAGGAAATGTCATTGGACTATGTTAGTAAAATGAGTGATCTAAACACTCATGGATTTCCCTGACTGATAAACACTTTGTTATTTGTAGAAAAGGGAGCAGCTTCCACTTGACATGTTTAGAGAGCAGCCCATTGCAAAACAAATGGCATGGTGTGCAAGTATGTTATCTGGAACTTGGGGGTTTCTTCTTAAAACCTCATTGAGGTTTACCAAACTATACAACTTTCCAGGCACCTCTGAGTTACCAACTGTTGTACAGTGAAATCTCTTTAGAGTTATTTTGAAAAAATGTCCTTCTGTGAAACTTAGCTTCCAGCAAAGTAATCCTTTTGACATTTAGATGAAAAATTCTTAGCTTTTCTTCTCTAAATAATTGGTAAATTCTGTAGTAAAACAATTTTACATGGTTTTCTTTCACTTTTTGTTCACAGCTTGAGACTTGTTCTAGGTGTAAATTCAGGTTCCTTGTTTTCCCATGGCTTACTTATTTTTTTAATCTTTTTCCATTTGATTCAAAGTGACATCTATGAAGAAGTTTTTTTTTAATTTTTAAAAAGTTTTTTCAAGTGGGGCATATTCTGCTGCTACTAACTCTATTGAGTCTTTCCTCCTTTCACTTTTAGATTGCAAATATTATGATAAAACCTGAATTACCAGACTTGAGCCACTTATCCTCTTTAGTAATTTGAGTTGTAGGGGTTTAGAAGCTGGTCGTGAATTTGTACATTATGCATGTTTTTTCAAACAGATACTGTTTAGTAAGACCTTCCATATATTTCTTTTTTTAAACTTACAGTGTGAGTTAATTACTTGAATTGAACTGTTAGCTAATGCTTTGATCACAAAATCATCATAACAGCTGATAATGATTATCAACTTTCTAGATTTGTATATTAGGAAGATACCTAAATCCCAGTGAAATTAGTGCATGTGTTCTTTGGTTTAAGGGGAAATGTAGAGTGTACTGAAGAGTGAAAGCCCATTTACAATTTCAAGGTAGTAAAGGAAATAATACATTGAAATGAAACTGCTTTCTCTGGTGGTTGATTTGCCGTAGGCAGCTGTGAGAGTGCAAAACCTCTGCTCAGTGCCCTGTTTTTGACAGTGTCCTAAGTATCACTGGTTCTTTCAACACAGGCATTGTAGCAGAATGTGGATCTTGGTTTAAACCCTCAGAAATACTTAGACCTTCAACTTTTATTTGGGATATTAGTATTAAAGCACTTAAGTACATCTCGGAAAATAGATGCAGTTGTTGATCCTGCAATACTAAATTGCTCAGTGCATGGCATGCTAATGTGTGTAGTCCAGTTATTACCAGGAGGTCGAAATAGTAGTAATAAATGCTTTGAGGAATGTGGATGTCCTGGATTCAGTGCTTGCTGTTAAGTAGAATGGTGTTTTTAGTGAGCCTTTTAATTTTTTGGCATCAGTTTTCTTAGCCCTTGAGTCAACATTGGTTTTCTGAATGGGAATTTGCATGGAATTGCTGATTTTGATTTACTTATGTGGTAAAGGTAATTGAGCAGTGCTGCTTATTTGAGATTTATCTGAATTGACCTCTGTTCGCGTTTTGCTCTGCTCATCCACAGAACCCTGAAAGCGGTAACTGCTCACACACCAGGATCATTTGTGGGAATTGTTGACCTGCAAAATTCAAATTTTCTTGCTCACTTCCTTTTCATACATTAGGTCCTGTTACTGAAGTCAAAACAGATATATATGTCACCAGTTTTGGACCTGTTTCTGATGTAGAAATGGTATGTATTTCTGGGATTAAAATGCCATTTCCTGGTTCTGAGAAACCATTAGCTGCAGTAGGAGTGGATGCTTCATCTGTACTGTTCTGTCAATCATGCAAATTAGACAAGATTAGTAACAGCTTAATTTACAGGTTATAATTAGATACATAAGGCCTGATTCTGGTCACACTTTCAGTGGGTTTTGGCTGGCTTAAGAAATTCACTTCATAGGATTTAAAACAGATTTTCATGGCACAGAGGCAGAATCCAGCCTTGCAGGGAGTGTCTAAGTTTACTGTGGGGAAAATGTGTAATATCCTTGAAATTGCTTTTTGTTTCTGAAACTTGTGTTATTCTCAGGTGAATAATAAGGACATCACTTCAAAAATACTTGTTGACATTTTCATTTCAGATCAATGCCCTTTGCTGATCTTTGTGCCCCTTTAAGCATGACTTTCAGCAAAATCTCAAATGTTTGATAAGAGTTTTCATAAGTACCTGCAGAAATTAAATGTCCAAGTGACATGCATGAAATAGTAACAGAGGAGAAATATTACATTTGCATGTTCTGTTATTTGTGTCTGAATGGCTTTTGCTTCCAAGGTCAAATCCAGCAAAACTCTCATCAGCTTCTAAAATACAGTGATATACCCTTAAATCATACAGCTGTTGGTCTTTTTATAACATATTCAAGAAATCACATAGAAATATCACAGCCATATGTGCTGAACTGAACTTCTTCATGGAAAAAGCAGTTCAGGGTAGTAATTTTCTTCCCATATAGTGCTGTTGTTCACTTTGTGTTAAACCCGATTTACTTCTATTAAGTGGAAAGTTATGTGATAGCAGGGTGTTTTTTCAAGACCTACATTCATGGCAGCAGTCTTATGTTGAAATGCATCTTACCCCTTCATTAGTTATCATGTGCAGTACGATGCTTATCAGAGTGACAAGGAGTACAAGAATGTGGTTCCAATGTGATATGTGCCTCAAATCTACAGTGAGGGCTGCATGGCATCCTTCAGGTTTCATTTTCATGGGAAGTAATTAGACATATTAGAGCATATATGTACACAGAAGTGAGAACATGGACTGAAGATAGGTAAGAAACTTGCAAAAGGAGAGTTTACAGCCAATATTTCCCCTTTCTTCATTAGGGATAATTTAGGAGGCTATTTTGGGATACAGGAATTGTTTCTGGAGTACTCTTTAGTTAATATATCCATTAGTGACCCAATATAATCTAAGTGTGGCTGAACTCATAAAACTTGCTGCAACGGTGACGTGTGCTATGGTCTCAGTACAGGGGATGATCAGAATTCTTTTTAGTTGCTTTTGTACCCATTTTCATTTTGTAATGAAAATGGTTGAAATCTTATATTACAAAATCTGTCAGGTAGAATCTAATAACAGAAACTGCTACTTATGAGCTATGAAGTTGCCAGCAAGAAGTGACACTAGAGGAGACACTTTTCATGGATTAGATATAAATCAGTGGAGGATATGGTCATGGAAAAGAAGACAGGTATAATCCTAAGATGCACTACACTATTAGATATGTCTCCTCGCCAATGCAAATAGATATGGCCTTACAAGTAATTTCAATGGAAACATTATGCAGAAAAATTTGAGATGAAGTCAGAAAACATTGTTTGGTTTAACAACAAAATCAAAACTGTGAGTTAGAAAGGACTTAAAGCCTTCCATGTGACCTTTTTCAATGCCACATGATAGTTTTTTTGTGAAATGCTTTAGCTTCCCAAGATGAGAAATGCATTCTTTCATCCATTCATTCACATATGATTTCTCATGATGTGCCTGTGTCTGCAGTTCTGCAGTTGTTTGCATGTTTTCTTTGGAGCATCTGAGTGGCTTTTCTGAGGAAGTTAATGGGATAGTTACATACTTTTAAAAAACTTCTATATATGCAAATCTCTAAATAATTTAATATCCCTGTTTTGTGGGCATGGCAAAGGACTTACTTAGCTTTCCTCAGTTAAAAGCTTACTTTCCATGAGATGAAGTTAGGTTTTCTTTCCTAACTTTAAAGTGGAATTAACCATTTGTTCTGGCAATCTCAATTTACCAGCAGCAGCTGACTTATGGACATATTTTCTTTAAAAATCTGTTGACAATTCTTGTCATAGATCACTTTGTTTCCAGTTATATGCTTGACTTCAAATTCACTTGCCTGCTTCCTGCAACCTAATTAGGTTAATTATTCCTTAACGATTAAATGCGTAGCAGTTTATTGATATGACTAATGTAAGAAATTAAGCTATTAAGAAGTACACAAGACACTTTAATTGGTGGAAAGATGTTTGTGTAGTGGACTTAGGATTTTATTTTCTGATGATTTCTTTGCTCCTGAGGGTTTTCTTCTTTTACAGGAAACACACATGTAAATGTGATCTTTGTTTTTCTGCAATTTAATACAGGAATATACAATGGATGTCTTCTTTCGTCAGACATGGGTAGATAAAAGATTAAAATATGATGGCCCTATTGAGATTTTAAGACTTAACAACTTGATGGTTTCGAAGGTATGGACTCCTGATACTTTCTTCCGGAATGGGAAAAAGTCTGTTGCACATAATATGACAGCCCCAAATAAACTCTTCAGAATAATGAGAAACGGCACCATCCTGTACACAATGAGGTATCTAATGTGTTTGTTTGACTTCTTACAATTACTGTATGCAAAAGTTGTACTGCCTAGACAAAATGGCAACCAGAGACTATTTAATTTGTTCCATTATAGGCTTACAATAAGTGCAGAGTGTCCCATGAGATTAGTGGATTTTCCCATGGATGGTCATGCTTGTCCTCTCAAATTTGGGAGTTGTAAGTTGCAATTATGAAATTTCTTGTAACTACAGAATTTAAATAGTAGAAGTTTTGAGCACTTACTAGATTTTCTGCGTTTATACAGAAATATGTCTTGATATGCAATCCCTATGCAGACAAAACTCCTGTTAGGTTCCTTAGGACTTCAATTTAGTACCTCAAAAATTAAACTCAGAGAGCCAAAAAGCAGGTGGTGATTCAGCTGTTATATTAAACCTCACTATTCTGAAAAATGTTGTTTCTCTGGGTTCTTGGGGAGGAATTGGATAAGCAGTGAAGTGAAGGATTCTCTTGAGAAGGCAAACTTAAAACTGCCCGGTAAAAGACACCTAGGGAAGCAGGTTTGCTGACTTTCTCTACAGGCAGTGGAAGCACATTGGCATCTTAAGGAAGGGGTGTAGGTTGCGTGCAGAGGTTTGACCTCTGGTTGTAATTGTCTGTCTGCTGGCCTGTAAGAGGAGTCTGCATGGCAAGTTTAGACTAGATAAATAACTTTTTAACTGGTGAGAAAAATCTTAGTGCAGATGACTTTCTTTTTCTGCTTTGAAGTCAGATGAAGGTTTTTGAAAAAGTCCAAACTTCAAATAGAAGGAACTGTTGGGGATATATGCCTAAGAGACAAGAGAAGATAGTTGTGGTTCCCTGATGTGAATCCAAAGCAGAGACCTCTGAGACCCCTGGAGATGGTTGGTGCACTCCGTTTTCTATCTTGTTATTCTTTTAAGCCTTCTTGGTCTCTGACTTCTCTGCTTTAGACCCTCGGATGCTGGGTTAATCTGTTTTCCTTGACCCCAGAGCTCTGAAGTCAGAAATGTCTGGAGAACCTTCAGAGATTTTCCATTGCATAAATTTAGCTTATACAGCTGGCTAGTCAACCTGAATGGGGGTATGAAAGACATTACTCTGATAAGATTTTTTCATCAGTGGAGACCAGGTGCTGCAAGATTTGTGTTGGGTATCAGCTGTATGATACGGGTGCTTTGATAGTGGGGGCTCATCTGAAGTAATAGCTCTTCAGACAGAATCACCGCTCAGCAGGAATTGTGCTGAACACTATTCTGATATTTCCCACAGTGAAACTTGAAATAACATGTAGCCATTTCAAATGTAAGACTGATTTGATTCAATTTTAACAGGAGTTGGGACTGTGTAGGGATTGAATGCTAGCCCTAAGATACGTCTTTGCATTAAATGTAAAATGTTTCTTTGTGTGTGCTTATTTTGGGGCCATTGTGAATTTTTTACTGACCTATGGTTTCTGACAAATATTTTAAACAGGAGTTTAAAATTTTGTCGGTTTTAGTATAACATCATTCTTTTCTGTAATGTGCATTTTAGTATAATCATTATTTTCTGTAAAGTAAACCCAATCTTCAAAATATATTCTCCTTGTACATACCCTTTTCTTTCTTTTTTAGATTATTGTATTTTAATAGTAAAATTTTAGTTAGAAATTACTAAAATAAAGTTAAACTTTGCATGCCCAGTAAGGGCTGATCCAAAAGGGATTTGCGTTTAGTCTTCACATTCATATGTGAAGGGAATTTATGTGTGACACTTGACATATAAACTCAGCTCTGATTTATTCTACTCTGAGGGTGGCTTGTTGGGGGTAACGTAACATGAAGGGTATCTTCTGAAGTCATTCATGTGTCTTTTACTGTTTGGTTTCAGTAGGTTTGACTTGGGTTCTTAGTAAGGCATGAGAAAAAGTTTCCTATTTATGCAAACTGATGCTGTGTTGTAGATGCTTATCCAAAGAGTGAAATGATTTATACCTGGACAAAAGGACCTGAGAAGTCAGTGGAAGTTCCTGAGGAGTCTTCCAGTTTAGTTCAGTATGACCTGCTTGGGCATACGGTATCCTCTGAAACTATTAAATCTATTACAGGTAGGAATCTCGTCAGTAAAAATCAACTTGAGGTAAAGCTAACCTGTACCATTGCCCAAAGCTTTTTTTCTTTTTCTTCCTGTAAGTTTTATTCTACTGAATGTCATAGAGTATGTATTAAGGGCTGAGAGTGTAAATCTGAATTAGGTTTCTGTCCTTGAGATTTACATTTGCAGATTCATTACAGTAGATTGCGACAGTCTTTCAGAAAGCTAGAATGAGATCATTACTCCAAGGGACAAAATGAGCATTTAATCACTGCTTAAAATGCAGTTTGAAGAGTCAAGAGGATGCCTGGGTGAGGAAGTAATTTCTCAGCACTGTATCCACATTATGTGCAAAAGACTTCCTTTGTTTGGTGGTGCAAACAGCTCAGGATAGAAGTACAGCATACAGAATGGGTTATTAAAACCATAAAAACCCTCTAGTCAGATAAGGGTAGGCACAAATACGTTAGTCACAATAGATACTTCTGCTGATTTTTGCTGTAAGAAATAAGGCAAATGGCAACTACAGGCATCCAAAATGAGTGAAGTATCACTGATGAGCAGTGTGGTGATAAACAAGCATAATCCCAAAATATTTTTAAAATTTGGAATAATTTTCTAAGCATCAGCAGGTTTGGGTGTTATGAGATAGTCAAAATGAAACCAATAAATCAAATATATTTGATGTATTGCTCTATGCATGTTTTTCTCAAAGATAAAATGGCATTTTGCAATTCACTAGAAATTTACTTCTCAGCATATAGATTATTATGAGTTAACAAAAAAAGTCCTTGCTGTCCCAAAAAGCTCATTCTGTAGTGCTTTATTTAGACAGTTTATTGAGTTTATGGTAAAACTGCTTTTTTGGTCTGTTTGCTTAATATAAATGATAAAATTTTAGATAAATTTAGAGCATTTTTTATTCTTCTCAATGATTGATGAATTTGTTTCATTATCATAGTGGGCTGATTTATAAACCTAGCAAAAAGTTGAGATGCTTGCATACTGTTTGAAGTGTGTCATTGTTCTTACTGCTTTATTCAGCAGATAGGTACCACAATGTTACGGACACTGTGGCAGGTAGATAAATTGTGTCTTGGGATTCTCTTCTTCAACAGCTGTCTAAAGGATTTTTAAAATCATGCTTATACTGTAAAATGTAATCCAGTATTAGTTGTATTATAGTATTTTTGATATCAACTTCCTTGTAAGGGCCTACAGTTTCTAGGATTTTTTAAAAAACCATCATTCATTCTTGTTCTAAAGATCTTTCTGTATATGTTAAGTTATATGAATAGCATCACCTTAAACAATCCTACTCAAGAGTCTGAAACACAAATCTTACACACAGATAAATATTTTTTTTTTCAGGTGAATATATTGTTATGACAGTTTATTTCCATCTCAGAAGGAAAATGGGTTATTTTATGATTCAGACCTATATCCCATGCATTATGACCGTGATCCTCTCTCAAGTTTCATTTTGGATAAATAAGGAATCCGTTCCTGCTAGAACTGTATTTGGTAATTATTTTTTTTTTTTTAACTTTTACTTGCTCTTTTAATAACTCTTACTAGAATAGGCCTTTTTAGTGCCTTGGGGTATACTCCATGCTATTAAAGAAACAAGGAAATAATTTAAATTCTGAGGGAATTTTGCTGTTGATGTATGAAGAATGTTGTTATGTGAATCCTTGGAATGTGAAGAGAAACTTGGAATATATAACCAGAAGAGTAGCATGGTCACCTGTAGCAAATGGCTGCTCATCTCTAGGGATTCTACCTGCTTGAGGGGGCAAACTGGAAAGATCTTGCTCTGAGTAATACACTCAAGTCCTTAGTCTACATGCAGATCAGGTTTATTCCCCAGTGGACAGTAGTGTAAGTACATGAACTCATGGTTTATAGAATATTTGTAAAATAAATTGATTTGGAGTGGTGTGAGATGTACCAATATCCTGTTATGAGGTATCTGTGTCATCAGTGGAAGCTTGTTATGAGTAAGGCTTAGATTCTGTTACTGTAATTTCATATTTAGTGCTTTTCTTTCCTTTATACCACTGCCATCAGGAAAATGAATTACAAAAGCAAAATGATCACAAGGTATTAAAATTGCTCTCTTCAAAATACAGCTTGAATGAGATGGCACAGTGAAAATAACGGAAAATCTTCAGTGGAAGACAGAGTGCAAGAATCTAAATGGAAATATGTTTCCTAACAAAGAAATAGGATAAAAGCATTTTAAAAGCAGCCTAAAGCAGCAAGAGAATGTTCTAGTACAAGCCTATCTATAGATTGCTTGATACTGGCAAAAGTGGTATCGGCAGTTGTACTGGCAGCTCCAAGTCTTCCAGAGAATGATTTAATAGGGAAAAATCTGATAAAGACTGTCAGTAAACTAATACTGTCAGAGACTACCATCTCCTCCTTGTTTTTGGTTAATGTTTGGTCATTTATTTCTCTTTACCCTATTTTTACCTATATCAAACAAACATTTTTAGAAACAATTCTTTAGAAACAATTTAGAAACAAATTTTTTGCTTGAAGTGGACAAAGGTCCACTCAGGTCCTTAGAAAAGGTAGGGCTAAACAGAGATGGGTCCCCTCCAGGGTGAAAAACAAAACCCAAACAACTTCCATAACTTTTTTTTTTTTTTTTTCCCTCAGACTTAAACATTTTCGGTGGTGTGGTTTTCAACACCTTCCCACTGAAGAAGATTTCATGAGCTTTCATCTGTATTTTTTTATCATTCTGAGAACTCTGAAAAATCCTCTGAGCTCTTATGACCTGGCTACTACTCTTTTTTAATTTTTCTTTTTTAGTAGGAAGGGCTGATTGTGGCCAGTTCTCTGTATGGCAGTGTGTAGGTGAAGCTTTTTTCATATATTACCTTGATGGAATACGATCGTTTAGCTAAGGGTTGTGAGGAATCTGTTGAAAAACATTCTTAATGAGTTTAAATTCTTCTGAGAGCAAAAATTGCATCTTAAATTAGAATGGGTGCAGTAAGGACATCTCTATTTGTAGTCACTCATTGTTGAAGTTATCATGCTAGGATTTATGCAGTGTTCACTGCATACTTGGGGTTTTACATTTGTGTGATATGGGATATTTTGGATGAAAAAATAAAAAAAGGCCCCATTCATTCGTGTTTTCTACAGCATGCATTTGCATTTGAAGTACTACCATGAAGTGGCCATCTTTTGAGTTCAGTGTTCATGCTTGCACACCTTTTAATTAAAGTTGTCCTTTCAGAAGACAAAATTCTAATTAAATTTCACTGGCTGACTAGTAGGAGAAGCTGTAAAAAACCTGATGGTTTCTTAACTAGCTGAGTTTTTTAACATAATATTCTTCCTTAGCACCAAAATTGTCATGACTTAATGGCTCCTGGATTACAAGTGTGGTCAGAGGCACAGACAGACTAATAGGTGGAATTCAGACCCATTTACAGGAAAAGTCATGTTTTTGTTGCAGTCTGAGGAGTACTCCTCAGTTTAACAACTTAAATATTATTCAAATGTTTAGAAAATTACTTGTAAACAGTTCTACTGAACTTGATCTGAAAAACATGAAGGCTTCTGTGTTTTCTTCATGTGAGCTGTAGATGATCTGATAATGTGTTTTCTGTTCCTCCTTTAAAAAGTGGTTAACCCACTGTTTGTGGGTTTAGCTGCTCATGGGTATGTGATCCTTGCTGTGACTTAGATCTAATGCAGTATTCACAAGCAGCAGAGAAAGGCTCACGAGTGATTTAAAATTCTTTGTTTGAAGCTGATTACCAGTTCTTGCTTTGTTTTAATTTGATTCAACAGTTCTTTTGCTTTATTTTTTTGAAGGAATAACCACAGTGTTGACAATGACGACATTGAGCATCAGTGCGAGACATTCACTGCCAAAAGTATCCTATGCTACTGCCATGGACTGGTTCATAGCGGTTTGCTTTGCCTTTGTGTTCTCTGCTCTTATTGAGTTTGCTGCTGTCAACTATTTTACTAACATTCAAATGGAAAAAGCCAAAAGGAAGACAGTAAAGTCCCTTCTTGAATTTCCAGTTGCTCCAGTACAAAGAAAAAGAAGTACAGAAGAGACATTCACGGTATGTTTTCAGCTTACGTGAACATGTTCTGTATTTTTTGGTAGTGCTTCTTAGTAAAAATTGGCCTATAGCTTCCTCCCAGGTTCCCTTTGAGCTGTACAACAAATGATGTGTTGTACATCAGATTAATGGAAGGCTAATACTATACTATATTCAATTATAAAAACCTGTAAAACATGATTTAATTCTTATTGTCGTTATTGAATAAACTTGGGGGAGAGGTGGCAATTATGTCCATCCATAAGTGCATATTCTATGTTTATTTGTGTTTTGGTGAAGGTCAGTTAGGGTGGGAATCTTGAAGAAACTCAGTTTTCTTTTCCACATTGATTCTATATGGACTGATTATACAGGCCAAGATATTGTGGGTTATAAGGTCATCATGTTATCCTATGTGGCTAAAGTCTTTTATGACATTATATGTCATTAATATAATATGTTAAAGCAGTGCAGTTGTACCTTGGAGCACTTCCCTAAACTTCACAGTTCTCCTTGCATTGCATGTGTTGCCTATCAAGAGTTTTTTTATCTCTTACAATTTCAGGAATTTTTAAAGAATGTTGGATGGAAACATTTTGTCTACCATAGATATAATTTTTTTGTAATTTGTGTATCTTTGCACAGTAGTTCACTTCAGTTCAAGTTTTTGGGGCTCCGTTTAAAAAAATGCTTTTCGTGCTTTCCTAATGCTTTGGATGAAGCGTGACTTTTGTGGGAGCTGGTTTATTGTGTGGACTAGCTAATACTGGCTTGATCTCATTTCCAGTTGAACTCGATGGTGATTACCCTTTCCTCTCTTTTCTCATTCCCCATAAATGGTGCTTACTCTCTGAAGCATCTATTCATGAGACATGTAGCTAACAAGTCATTGCAGCGCCTATCCCAGCCGCGCAGTGGGCAAGTACTTCCCATCCCTGACTGATTCTTGGCAACACCCCTCAAGAAGTCAGACGCTGACAGCAGTGTTGTAATTTACTTACTCTTCCTGTCAGGCTGACTTCGTAATTTTCTTTGCCTGAGCCAGGATTTAAGAAGTGCTGTTTTAGACTAACTTGTTAATTTTGTCTTCTGTCTCTTTTCACATCTCGTTTGTCTCCTTCCCTATTCATCTCCCCATTTTTGCCTTCCCACCCCTTCCATTTTCTATTGCTGCGCAGCTGCTGTCCACCCACTTCCATTTTTCTTCCTCTTCTTTGCTCTCCTACTGTAGATACTGTTTTCAATCTCCTGGCTATGTTATTATGTTAGCTCCTATTTCTGCTTAAAAGGATAGATATGCTCCTGAAGAGTTTGTGATTTGTCACTCCATTGGCTGCTGGTAAGAGGCAGGAACCAAGAAATATGTTTATAGTAGCACATAGTTCACCTTGTACACGGAGGTATTAGTGCTATGAGCTTATGCTGTGCTTCTTGACTATGCAACATGAAGTTCAGTAGAGTACCTTGGCTGCTCATGAGGAGGGAAAGTAAATGCTTATTTTGGTGTTAGGTTTTATTTGCATGCCTAGGTAAATAAATTAATTATGAACAGCTTAATCCTATGTTTATTTATTAGATTTTATTTAAAACAATAGGAAAACCAGTAGTTTTCTCGGGTAGCTTAGTAAAATTTATTCTCATGGAGTCTTCTGAAAACTCTTTTGATTTATGGACAGAATTGCTTTAAGTTAGTAGTGTGTAGTGCTTAGCCATTTATAGACATTTTGGAGAAATTACTTTCTCTCTTTTTTCCCTATTGTTATTGTACTGTTATTACTATTGCTATTATAGTTTCTTTTACAAACAGCAGAACACACACATCCTCTTTCAACTTGAAAGGTAGATAAAATGACATGTGAACAGATCTATTACACTGCTTAATTAATACTGCTGGGATAACTGTGTGAGGATTCTCACAGATTGGGAGATTTTGAAAGCACTCAAGGGAGCAATCTACTCAAGGGGATACACATTAATGTTATGAGTATGTAAGTGAGTGATACTGTTGATCTTACCTTGGACTGTTTTTTTTTTTTTTTCATGCTTTTCTCCCTAATTATGCCTATACTAAGATTTGAGACTTTGCTCTTTCAAGACAGATGTAGAACATGAGCCCACAGCTAATCTTATAAAGGCTTAACTATCGTGCAATCCTTTCTATGACTAGAGGATTGCTTTTGGTCTCCCACTGTGCAGAACAGAAGCTAGGATTACTGCTCTGATTCTCTAGAACCCACATGGATGTTACACCTTGCTGTCCAACCTGACATGTAAAATGCTTCTTGCTCTATTTTGCTTATAAGGACTAATCTAGAATTTTTAAAATTCCTTATAATTATGTATTATATTATTTTATTATTATTATGTTATTATTATATTATTTATTATATTATTTATTCCTTATTATTGATCTGACTTTTTGTTCTGCGCAAATACTGTCTAGTCAGTGCTGATTTACTAAAGACAATAAAATCTCAGTTTCCTTGGTACTGAGATTGGTGGTGAGTTTGTGGTGCATGAAGAATGCAGGACAATAGCCAGACAGTAGTATGTAGTTTGTAAGCAATGTTTCTTAATGTAAATCTACACTTTTGTTTTCTCAATAGATAAATGATAGGCTTGATTTCTTGACCCAGCTAGTGTTTAAAAAAAATCTGTACTGTGCTGACACTATTGTGGTAGAAATTCTGTTGGTAGCAGTACAAACGCCAGAGCTCAAGGAGAAGTTGTACTTTAAACTTGAAACTTTTTTCAAACAGACTTTGCCGATAATACTAAATTAACCAATCTCTGAAAATTAAGGATTTTCACTTTGCCCCGGGAGGAAGCGTATACTAATTGGGAAAGAAGATACATGAATTCCTAAACCTTACAGTTCTTTTTGTTGAGTATCTCACCATTTGCAATGTGCTTTGTACAAACTGGGGTGGGGGGGAGATCCCTGTCTTAAGCCTATTAGCCCTATTCTTTAGCCTACCTTAAAATGGCATATAGGTGTTTCTGCCCACTTTTTTTTGCAATTGAGATGCCATCTGTATGGGTCCCCTGAAAAATTAGGGAGCAATTGAAGGTTTTAAAGGAAAACAAATATGGTCACATTATACTTTTAAATAAGGGTTTTGTTTTATGAGCTGTTGATTCTGCATTATTAGCTGTGTGGTTTCATGCATTTCATCTTTTTTGTTCCTTTAGTAACATGGTGGCATTGTCCTCGAAGGATTGTATGAGGGAGCAAGTTGGGCTATGAAACTGGATTAGCTATAGAATATGAAGATTTTTCTATCTGATGATATTAGAAATTAGGCATGTTAATAGTAAACTTTGGTAATGTAAAGATAAATTGCACATTATTAGAAGCCCTTTTTTAACAGGTATATCTTTGACCAATTTCTGATCGTAGAATTAAAGTGGGTTTTCTGTATTGAATCAGCTCATGTATTACTCATGCTAATTAGAGTTTTTAATGGTGGGTTATTTTTCTCTTTTCAGTCAAAACAACTTTTATAGTTGTCTTGGATCAAAGGCAACTCCTATCATTTATCACTATGATTTGGATATATTACTTCATATTATTTATTTCTTCACTAGAACCAGTAAATCTTTATTGTAGCAAATGTGGGCTATCCGCTTTTCAAAGTTATTCTCTTATGTAAATATATTTACTTTTTTGGAACCACATGATGGGTGTGACTGATACATTGATTAAAGTAAGCATTAAATGCAGTTCAGAGACTAGCTAAGTAGTCTGAACCGTGTTAATTCCAACAAAGAAATCCTGGCATCAAGCTAATTTACAGGGCTGAGGTGGCAGGAGCAAGCCTGCAATAGCTGTAGTTGCAGTTTGTGCTTCTTTATCACTCGATTTGACTTTAGCCATGGTAATTGTCATTATTTTTTTATATATACTCCTTCCCCTGCCTACCCTATTTCAACTCATTCTTCTTTGTGTCTTTAACCTCTTGATACAAACTTAATACGTTTCAATAAGGAGTAGTGCAGGTCTGCAGAAGATGTCCCCAGGAGTAGGACCCAAGATTTTTTGAGGTCTGCCTTGAGTTCACGAGGACAAATTTTCTGTCAGGCACAGCAGGATAGCACTGAAATATGTCTAAATCAAGAGAGGTGGCTTAAACCTTGGCTACCTGTGATTTCTTTGTTTTACGAGCAAGATAAAATGTTTTCTGTTTAGAAGGAGCGAGGCTACCCCTAAATGTTCTGAACTACTTTTGTTAGTATAAGCAGAAATGTTGCTGCAAGTCAATGAGTGATGGAAATGAATGATTTATAGTTTGTTATTGGACTCCTGAGTCTATTTTTATGCTTCTGTACTATTTCCTTTTCACTGTATTCCTATGAAGTTTATTTTTCAAGACCTACCCAGTTTTGGAGATGAAGAATGCTACTGAAAAGTAGTCTTCAAAAAAAATAGATTCCTAAACACTGTTAACATGAGCTTCAACCTCAGCTGTTTGTGAGAAGAGTGTGAAACTTGGGAAAAATCAGGTCAGATTCAAAAAAAACCCTTTTGAATGGAATTATTTCTTCAAACTCAGTCACAAGTAGGTTGTAACTCTCAATTTTTCTTCCTCTTTTCTGAAGACAGTCTAATGTCATCTTTTCTTTAGCAAGTGCTGTAGCATCTAATGGGGGAACTCAGGGTCAAGCTCTTCACTGCCATGTAGGCACACGCTCCTCTCCTTGCTTGGGTGCTGTGTGACTGGCATCCACCTCGCAAGTTTACAAGAAATGTTGTCACATGGACAGCCTGCATATCGCTTTTGTGTGATTCAGATGTGTTTTCTCTGGTATGAAGTACTTTTAGTCATTTATGGGCACAGCTCACGTTACATTATGGGGTGGGAGAAGAGTGAAGATCCTTTGGTAGCCCTTGGTGAACAGACATCTAGAGCAATTAATCTGGCTGATGGCCGGCTCTGTTCCCCAAACTCTTGACTTACAGAGCAAAGGTTGTGCCTGATAAATTGTTCCGATGCATCCAATCTTGAGGCTAGCGGTAGGATACTTATTTTTCTGGTGTCCCATTTTATTTGTTGTTGTTGTTAATCCATTAAGTTGATTAATAGTGAGACATCAGCAGATACACTCTTGTGTCTAAGGTCTAGACTTTGATTGAAACTGAAAATTTTAATGTCTGGACCAAAACTTCTACTTGAATACACAGATATAATGGAGAGGTACAAAAAACATACCAGACCTAGAGTAGTACCACTTACTTACTTTGCTCCTTCTTTGAAGTAGTAGAATAATAACTTCCTTTGTCCCAACAATAATGAAGTGGAGCTAGATCCTTCTGCCTCATATATGAATGGAAGTATCTGAAGAGCAGCTTGGTCTTGATGACAATTCTTGGGCCACAGGTATGGTTACTGGACTCCTTATGTGGATGCGTAGCCTATTTCCTTGTGACTTAAACAGTCCTGCAGTTAGGACACCATTTCAGTTTTTAGATATAATGACCATTTTGTTCTGTTCACTACTTCTCCACTGTCTAGGTGTTACAGTTTGGGGGGTTTTAGGGCAATGTCATTTACAACTCAGATCCTGATGAAGGATGTCAGGCTCAAGAAATGCATGGACTTCATCTAAATATAAGGACAGGACTATACAATGGAGGCTGCTGTGCTATGTGAACAATTTCTTTAACATGTCAGCAATTTTCTGCTGCTCTAATTTCATTAGTCAACATTTTTGTTGATGGTTTAGAGTCAAGATATGCTAGCATCCAGTTTAAATAGGATGAGAGTGGATGCAGGTCATAAACAACTGATACTACTCTACTTGTAGCATGGTTGAGTTGTGGAATGAATTTAAACTGTAAGTAGAAACATTTCTCTACTGCAAAGTGAGCAGAGTAATTAATGGAAATAGGCAATGAAGTATGGGATTTGTGCCTAGATCCTGACCCAACTTAACTGAGATGTAAACTCCTCTGAATTCCAGAAATCAGTTATAATGAAGATAAAAAATGGCAGGGTGTTTGATCAAAACTGTTGGGATTTAAAGGTGGACAATGAAGTATTTTCTTATTGTAGTGGGAATGTTTATTTGGGGGAGAGGTTGGGTTTGTTGTGATGTTTTTTTCAATATGCATGAAAAGAAGCAGAAATTTAGTTGCAGCACCTGATGGATAACAAAAATCCTTCTGGAGCACTATCTTCTCCAAGCCTTACTAGGAAAATTTATAATTGATCATTCTTCAATTTCATGTAAGTATTAGAATGTACTGTCACAAAGTAGACAAGGAAATGCAAAGGATATACTTGGCTGTTACTCATCTGATGCTAAAATACCTGACAGTGTTTACTGTAAGTAGTGAAAGACTTTATTTACATAGTATTAGGATAAGAGTTCTTTTTGGAAACCACGGCATAATGCAGTTTTTGTAAAAAATACTGCATCCTCTTGTTTTGAATTCCAAAAATATGTGTGAATGTGTTTCTGTCATTGTGATGATCTACTAGAAAAACAAAAAGACTGCCATGCTCCAAAAAAACCATATTTACTCCCTTTTAAATATCTTTTTTTGTAGAGGGAAATATTGCATAGTCAAAAAATATGTCGTAGCATTTCAGAAACGTAAAGTCAAGGGCAATCCTTTATGGTGACAGAGATGACATTTTTAAATTGTCCAGCATCAACCCTTGCACTGAAAATTGTTGGGGAGTTTATAGTTTTCCCTATGATGGTTAGTATAAATTATATCTCTGAATGCAAGACTCTTGATATTTTCATGTATTTATATTTACATTTTGGTTTTGCTTCCCCTTCAAAGTTTTCAATACTGATGCATTCAATGACACCAAATCACTTTTGAGTTTTCCAGCTGTGTGTGAGATTTCTGTCTGACTTAATTTTTACACTAGGAAAATTGGAATCAGAAGAAATAAGCATTGAAAGACTTGAGAAAATGTACAAGGCAATGAGTGTTCCAAACACTTTCAGCAAACTGCTAAAGCAAATTTAGCAATAGCTTTAAGGTCAACAAAAATTGAAAGATACAGAAAATAACTGACATCCTTGGTGCCTAATCAGCCATTGTTCTTCCTTTCAGAGATGTTACACAAATCAGCTCCACAGTTCATTAGGACATGACTTAGGCTAGTAGGTTTGTTCCCCACCGTAGTTATGTTTTCAGTTCTTTCATTTTGTCATAATATAAATAAAATCTTTAAGAATTGTCCACACCAGTGCTTAAGAATCATGTATATGCATCCTTACATTTAAATACATGTACATACATATATATATACACATTTGCATTTCTAAGGCTTTTAGGCAGCATACAGGTGGATGGGTTTATTTGGCATAAATTTGGTATCCATTTAATTTAAAAAGGTTTTTGTAATTTATGTTTCTTTAATAACCTCGTATTCACTTTTCTCCTACTTTGGGTACTTTTATGCCCGTCTAGTGGTAGAACATAGAATGGAGTGCTCTTCTTGCCTCTTTTCCCCTCCCATCACATGACTCAGATTGCAAAATAAGCAGTGTAGGTAGTGGTCTGGCTCTTATATCTTATCTCTCCTTTTGTTTTTTTGTTCCAAATAATTTGCACTAGAGCTATGGACTAGAATTCATTACATTTTGTGGCAGGTGGAGCTTTTACTTGGTCATATTCCAGGGCTCTGTAAGGCAACCCAAAATCTCTAGTAGTATTCCAGTAAAATTCTGATTGACTGGCTCTGCAACATAGTAGTAAAACAGGGTAGATTTCTCCTCCAAGTTTTGCTTTTGCTCGCAGCAGGTCAATATGGTGACTCAGTGGGATTTGGGATAAGCAGCATTATTTACACTGATGACAACATGCTGCTTCCCTGATAAATGTCAAATAGTGTGAATCTGGCAGGCCATACAATGTCCTCCCAGAAGAACAGACTGTTTTCTTAGGAAGGATTGGTAAGGATAAAAACCACTATGGTAGATTTTAATAGTAAAATATTACTAAGTTACCATGCAAACAATTTTGTTGTTGCAGCTAAACAGTAAGTGATGTCAGACTTTGATTGCTCTGTGCCTTCCAATTTTTTTGAATGAATTTTTGCTTGGATGAATTGAGTTCTCCAGTTTGGGAAGCCCATGCTCTTATATAATACATTACTGACTCTCCTTTATATTAATTTACCTGTGTCTCATTGAAATTTTAGTAGTGCTGTTATGAAACATGCTAATCATATCCTTGGAAAATTAACAGAAAAGTATAAAGTTGTTTATTGACCATTCACTTTTGATTTCATTCTAATAACACCTCATTGTTATGTGCCTGATTATTCTAATAAACAATTAAAATTCTTTGCAATTTTAAAACTGCTTTGATTGTGCTGCCCTTTTCAGGAAATTTTTTTTTTTACTGGTTGGTTTTGTGTTTTATTTTTTACTTAGGGAGATGAAGTATGCAAAATGTGATTAGACACCTGAAAGACTTGATTACTAAATTTCCCTGGGTGGGCATGTACAGAACTGACTTGCTACTTCTTAAGTGTTTGCCATGCATCTTACCTACCCTGTTTCAACTCAGCAGCCAGCATGCCTATTATATACAGCCTCCCACAAATCCCACATGGGAGTCTGAGCAGACTTGAATCCTGCCTTTTCAATACTGGAGAATTAGATTAGTAGCCAGACTGCTAGGTAGTTCTTGACATGCTAAGTTCTATTGAAGCTGCTCTTGTTATGTTAAACAATTTATATAGGGTCATGGAGAAGAAGAGGAATTGATTCTGGAGCCAGATTCGTGCATGCACTGCAATGGGAGGGCAAGATTGAAGTGTGGAGAAAGCAACATCTCTAACAAGGAGGGATGATCCCTTGTCCTAGAATATCCAGTGGCCTGGTGGGGAAACGATCGAGATGTGAAAAGCCTGTGTTGATATCCCTGTGACAGTCAGGGCAGATTTGAAAAGTGGTCTCCTATCACCAAACCCATGCTCCCTTTCTGGTTGCTGGGTTACAGTAGAGAAAGACAGAGTCTTTTTTGTGAGTGTCTTTTTACAGTGTGACTTAGCTCAGGAATGAGCTCAGAGCTGGAAGCGCTGGGTACAGTTGGGTGGCTCCTCCTGCAAAGGCATGTAATTTAGGCTGTGATCCTACCCGGGGCATTTCTCTCCAGCTTTGACAGCTGCTTGCTGGATGTCGAAGTGTTAGCTCTCTCTCCCACTAGAACTGGTACCAGATGGTGGTGTTGTGACTTGTAAATTCTGCTGTGCATTTATCCCCAGGAAAAGAGAAGCTACTGTTTTATGTATTGTACTGCCTCAGTCCCAGAGAGAGATACCATTTTAGTGATATCCTGTGGCAAAGATCTGTTGTGAAATAGAAAATGTATTGACCTGCAGCAGTGAGCTGTCCACTTGAGTAAACAAACAGTGCAAAAGCAGCCCTCGTGTCTTGCACAGTGATGCTGCAAAGCTCTGTCACAGGGTGAGCCTGATGCAGGTCTTCATAACAGTCTGTATATCCAACCCCACAAGTGCTGAGCTGTTTTCCAAGGAGGAAGATTAGAAGAATACACCTGAATTATATTGCCAGTACATGGTTCTAGTTTTAACGTGCACCTGTTTTTCAGGAGTTGATGGTGGCTGTGCTTCCTAGTGATCAGAGGGCCTAAGAAGGAGATTTTCCATGCTGAGCAGTACTGATACTCTGTTAGCTCAGGCAGTAAGACCTGCTTATTTTAGATTCACATCTCAAAAGGATGTGTCCATCATAAAAACTGTGAAGAAATTTGAAATTACAGAGACTGATTTAAAGCTGCTATGTAGAGCACTAACAGGCTACAGAGAGATGCTCTTGAGTTGCGTGAAACCGCTGACTGTACAGTGCTGTACCAACACAAGAGTTTCTCACAGCTTGCAGTGTTCTCACTGCTTTTGTTTTTAAATACAGTCCTAAGGATTAAGTTCCCTGATGTCCTGGTAATCACTTTTATCATTGCTGCAATCTCCTCAGGACTTGTCTTGTGACTTTTAAATTATGTTCTTGTTTGTTTTACAGATTCTAGGTTGGCCTTATCATAGGAAATATGCAGTGTGGTTGTTACCAGCTCTCTTTGTTCTGTAACGAGATGACTGAGTTTGTCAGTTCAGTACTGCATATTGCTGTGCTGATGATCCCCTTCCCTTGAACCTCAGCTCAGCTGCTGCATGCTCCTTCACTTCATGCTAAATTTGCAATCTTGACTTCATTGAAGTGCAAAATTGCCTTGCTTGTCAAAAACTGGTAATACAAAACAATCCAGTACTCTTTTTTTTTTGCTCAAGTTGAGGCTTACATAGACTTAGAAATAGTTTCAGAATTTCCACATTATTGAGCAGCTGTTTATGGTGTACAAACCATGTTAAATATTGAAGAATTTAGATTGATTCATATTTGTGCATCGTTTTAGTGCTGTAGTAAACAGCAGTATCCCTCAAAGTTGAGCTTAAATGGAAAAGCAAATGATGTGTGAGTTGATTTTTAGCAATAGATTTGTTGTACGGTTTTTTTAGTTTGTTCTATACATTCTGTCATAGAAGCTGACCATCAAACTTACTCCACAAATCTGCCACAGTATTTAACAATAAATAAATAAATAATTTGTGTAGATTTATCCTGAACTACAACAACAGCATCATTCATTTGTATTATTCATAGTTAATTGCATGTGAATCCACTGGTGAAGGGAAGGATACAGCATTAATTACCACATTTTGCACACACTTGTAAGAAGGTTGGTTTAGATGTCCTATCTTCATGCCAAATGAAATGGACTTCTGTTCTAGCACTAGCAAAATGACATCTTGCATCCGGACATTACACGTAGGAAGAATTTGAACTCAATGATTCTTTCCCTGGTTTAGTTCTTTTAAAGATAAAACACATGAGAAATAGCATGTGATACTTAAAATTAAAGCAAAATCTCTACACCTTTTAAAGAAGTAAATACTTCAAAAATCTTTGCATATTGCATGCTATGTGACAAAATTTTTCAGACTGAATTTGAACCTCCTGTCCTATCCTAGAGCCTTTTTCTTCCTCAGTGAAGTATGCTTATCCATAGGATGAGAGTTTTCTAAACCTGTTTTACTGAGCACAGTTTTTGTTTTCTTTTTTTAGTTGTATTTACTAAGGAAATATTTATTTGGATGGAAAGGAGGAGTGATTATCAATCTCTTCTGAAAAAAGACTGTAGTTTTCACATATTTGGTCAGTTCCTTGGCTTTACTACACTCACCTATCTACTTCTGCCATGATCAAAGTTTTGTTGATAAATGTTTCCATCGAGGCTGGAATTTAGTTTTCACTGTTGCTGATCTTAGCTTTTATTTAAAAATAAAATAGGCGTTAGTGTATCCCAGCCACAGAGCCTTAGCCAATTAAGATGTCTTTCAATTAGGGCAATATATATATTCTCAGAGGTCTTGAGAACTTTGTTAATGCACAGACCGTAATGGTGCACTCAAATCACCCAAAATTTTGAAATTCATCCATACTGTTTCTGCCAGTAAAGGTTCAGAGGCTGAATTCTCCTGACAGGATCTATAGCAAGGTTTCCTCTTGAAGGAGGATATATCAGAGCAAAGTACTTACAACTTCTGATTTGGTGGTGGTTACAATCAGAGATTCTGCTGTGTGTGGAATTGGTTGGACCTATCAGATGGATAGTCTATTTAAAAGGAGAGGTGAGGCATCATTTACCTAAGCAGAAATTGTTGTTTTCATAGACAGGCAATCTTTATCAGATCTATTAAACCTGGCACTGCACAGTGTAATAGACTGGATGTTATGATAGTTTCCAGGCTCTCATTTTGCATTCCTGAGCCACACAATTTTAAATGTCTCCCAAAAGTCTTACTGAAATGCCTCCAGAAAATCAGAACCCTTCTCAATCTAGAGTGAGAATGTGAAAAATGTGCGCTCAGTATTTCCTGTGGAGCCCCGTCTGGACTAGCACGGCAGTCCTGTTGGCTCAGGACAATTGAGTGGTTTCCTGACTTGCCCTTGTAAAAGAATCCTTATTTGGATAATCCCTTCCTTTCTTGGCTTGCATTTTCTTTTGGTTTTCTATTTGATTTTCATGTTATATTTTTTTTGGTTTGTGCCTGTGATGGATTGACTCTGGCTGAACACCAGGTGTCCACCAAAGCTGCTCTATCACTGCTTCCTAAACTGCACTGGGTAGGGGAAGTATAACAAAAGGCTCATGGGTCAAGATAAGGACAGGGAGAGATCACTCAACAATTACCATCACGGGCAAAACAGGCTCAACTTGGGGAAAATTAGTTTAATTTATTACTAGTCAAAGCAGAGTAGGATAATGAGAAAGTAAAAACTAAATCTTAAAACATCTTCCCTGCAGCCTTCTTACTGGGATTAATTTTTCCCCTGAATTAATCTCCTGCCCTGCAGTGGTTCAGGGGGATGGGAAATGGTAGTTACAGTCAATTCATTACAAGTTACCTCTACCATTTCTTCCTCCTCAGGGGGAAGAATCTTCACACTCTTGTCTTGCTCCAGTGTGAGGTCCCTCCTGGGGGAGACAGTCCTCTCTGAACTTTCCCAATGTGAGTCCTTCCCAGACTCTGCAGTTTGTCATGAGCTGCTCCAGTGTGGGTCCCTTCCATGGAGTGCAGTCCTTCAAGAACAGGCTGCTCCACATTCTGGCATGGGGACCTCTGCGGGCTGCAGGAATATGTTTGTCAGACACAGAGGAAGTTTCTGGCAGCCTCTCACAGAGGGAGGGCACCCCTGTGGCTCCTCTGCCATCCAGACCTTGCCATCCAAACCTAATCAGTGCTTCCAAACTAAAAGGCAGTAGTTTTGTGTTTCTTGCTCTTGTTTTAAAAAAGTTAAAGTGAAATAATTTTGGGAGATAGCAAGTGCTTTGCATACCTTTATAATTTTGTTGGTCAGATTGTCATTATTGCATTATTCTTTTACTAGGGGTATATACCATAACTGAAATGACTGTGAAATGTTTTCCTAATACAAACTGAGTGTTGTGTTTTACTATGTTTTACAACAGAATTTGGTTCATTAAGGCTTGCCACAGAATCAGGCTTGTTCGATATTTTTATTAGTGACCTTGTCACTAATCTTTAGATGATGCAGAGTTGTGAGATAGCTTCTGTACGGAGGTGAAACAGACTAATATGGGAAGAAATGAGTTATCTTTGCAATGTTGAATAAAGAAATATATAAGGGTCCAGTAATAAGAATTTTTACTAGAAACATTTTAACTGGACAACTCAACAAGGAGGAATAGCTGTGTGCTTTGAATGAGGAGAATGAGCTATTGTCATGATATTATCTTGAGTTAAACAAGTGCAAGGAAAGGTAAATGAGGGGTCGTGATGGTCAGTGTGCTTGTGAGGCCACCATGACAAGGAGAGTGCACTCTGCTCAACTTTGACAGGGCATGGATCTCAGTGCTCCATGGAGCATGCTTGTTTCACTATCTTGCAAGAACAATATTCTACTCAAGAACACAAATCAAAACTATTACAATGATATGGTGCAAGAACAAGTGGTTTTCTGTGGTACACTGTCTGTGGAGCATGTTAGAAATGACATTTCTGATTTCCATGCTCTGAATGATTGGAAAGTGTTTTTTTAAGGTTTTTCTAGAGAATTAGCAAAATATGTATTTTTGGTGTTTCTTATGCTGTGTTATTTTTTGATCTTACATTGTTATGTATTTGGGCTTTATATGTACATTTATGTGTATGTTATAAAAATATAATTTTCTCTAGATTGTTTCTCTCTAAACTTAATGTTTCTGAAGTATTGGAAATTTTCTGTGTCAGTAACAAGAAAGCAAATGCCCAGCAGGCCTTTACACAGATAGATGTTTTGACCATTTGAAATAGTAGAGATAATTTTATTTTAGAATAAGGACTGTAATGGAAAATAAGTAGTGAATCCAATAGCAAGAGGTCTGATTTGGTCATTTAGATGACAGTTGAAGTGTGTGTGTGGGAAGATGAGGTATTATGCAAATATATTGATGGAAACAAGTTCCTACAAAAGAAATGGAGATGACTGGAATGTGAGGAGCCTGACTGTTAGCTGACTGTCTTGCCTGTGTCTGTAGTTGATGGTGCACAAAAGGGAAGTATATTGAGATGGTTGTTGAAAACAGGTGACAGTACAAGTGAGCAAAAACATAAAATGGTGCCTCTGTAAATTAATTGCACCTAATTTATTGTTTTGCTCTTCAGACTATTATTTATGGTTGCATGTGGAGTGACTGAGGATGTGGTAATTCTATTCTCCAGCAGCAGCGCTTCTAAGTTTCTTGTCTAATATAGGCAGAGAACAGGAAGGAATCGAGACATGTCTTGGTTCCAGTGCAGATGTACTTTGCAACCCCTGTCCCAGGCTATGGATTTTTGCTTCCCAGGCACTGTTTGAGAGCTTCACAGTGGGTGACACATACTTGAGCAAAGCCAGGTTGTCCAAGGATCTGCATGTAGAAGATAAAACTCACCTCTTCTCATTGACGAGTGCCAGCTTCTTCACGGCACAGAGATGTTTTGGACTACAAACATTGATGACTTCCATCTGCTTAGCTTTGCAAGCCTTCAAGTAACGTGCAGCACTCCATCATGTACTACCAAGTCTCTAGTAAATGTACTCCTGTCCTGATTGCTCTTTATAATTTCAATTTAGCAGTCTTGAAAATGGCTTTACTATTCCTGGGTCACTGGAAAACCTATTATGAAAATACCCAATTTGAACACCTGTGCGTACTTCTGCACTTCCCAAAGAGTGACTCAGGCTTCTCTATCAAACAGTAAAATTAGTGTTTCTTTCAGTAAATATCAGTTTCTTCTGGTGTTTCTTCCAGTCCTCTGCTTCTTTGAATTGTAGATGCAGAATAATAAATAAAAGGGATTGACATGCTTCTATGCAGGAATGAAAACCTAAATTTAAGAGGGATTCTTTGATATATCAACTGTGAGCTGGCAAATACATCAGCCATGAATAGGCATAAAGCTGTGATGGTTTCAGATAAATTCAGGCCAACAGTACTGCTAGTGAAAGATTTGTACCACAATTAACAGGATTAGAGACCAGCATTCTGGTCATGATGGGAATACTACCAAGTGATTTGATTTTTAAAAAAATATTTCTTTTTTAGATTTCTTTTCAGCTTCAATTTCTCTGCTTCCTTGAGCAGAACAGTGAAGCACAACTGGTGTAGCAGACAGACACAGTGTCTCTCTTGTCACTACTCAGGGTACTACTAGTATCTTGAATAACACCTAACCTGCTTTCTATTACTGCTCTGTCACTTGGTTGGAGAGAACTGCTGTTGGACGCAGGAGGAAAGACATCACTGCCTGCTTTCTCTCCCCTTGATCTGTGCTGTGAGCTTTGGCAGGCTTCTCTGGGGAGGTGGGAGGGAAGGGGAGCCAAAGGCACAGTCGGTATGGTGCGTGGCAATGCTTGGGAATGGTATCATCAGAGAGGTGCAAAGCATGGGATTTTTTATATATAACAAGTGGTTGCTTCATCCTGTCTGTATTTAGACCTGTGTACCCTATCTGTCCTCAAGTCTTTGTGTTCTGGAAAGCAGTTAGTTTCTTAATTAGAAGATATTCACATATTATATCTAAAGTATTATATGTTTACATCATATTTAGGTGCAGGACTGAAGGTCAGAGTTCTTTAGATAACTTTGCAGAAGGAAGTTCAGGAGATGTTAGTCTTCCTCTTAAGTGCAGAAAAGAAAGGCAGAGGCCAAGTCCCACTCCCAAAAGTCGGTAGAATATTAAACTGTTGGATTTCTTATTCTGGTACTTCCTAATCTGTATTTCAGTTTCTCATGCAGCCTAATAAGTACTATTTGGTTGAAAAATATCTTTCAGAAAGACATGCTGACTTGCCTGAAGACACCAAGTGATGGAGAATTCACCACTTCTCTTAATGAATGAATGGAGAAGAGTAGTTGATGAAAGACTAATATATTCCCTGGTTCAGTTGTGCCTGGCAAATTTATTGCCTATGGTTGATGTAAAAAAGCACTGGCTGTATTTCTTAAAGAGCAGGAATGCGGTAACTTGGTTTGCTGAATACTTGCATTTTAACAGCCTCTTTTGTAGAAGACTAGAGCTCCTAGTATATGGTAGTTATTTTTCTGGACATATAAAGCATAAATAAACCTTCACGGCTGGTAACTTGCATCTGGAATGTTTTTATATCATCAGAGAAACAGGTAGACATTAGAGAGTCTTGTTTTGAGTTTGAGCCTGGAAAAAGCTGTGACTTTAACCTGAGAATCCTTAGTTTCATGGTATTCAGTTTGTATAGGTACTGCATCACATGGAGTGTGATGCATATAGATGTCTTCATTCTGGTGTTCCAGCCACAGGTAAAAGGAATACTTGTTTATCACTTTATATGCCATTAAATCTATTTTCATGAGTTTTTGGTATCTTTTTTCTTCAGGATCAAGCTACTGGTTATATTCCTGAATATTACTCTGATAGTGCTTGATTATAGTTTCCACTGCTTTTGTTTGAGTGTTTATTTTAAGAATGACAAGTATTTTTGTAACTTTGCAGAGTACAGATGCCAATTCAAATGTGAGGAAACGAACGAATGCCACAGTACAGTCTGAAGCTGATGGTGGGAGCCGAATTGACACAAGGCACAGCTCTGTCCAGCCTCCCTCTGTAGCTCAGGGGTCTTCTGACATTACACCCCACTCCCTTTCTGCATCAAGTCCTAACCCTTTCACAAGAATCAACGCATCGGAGACATTATCTTCTGCAAGAGCTACCCCTCCAGCTCCTCCTTCTACCCCAATTTTAACTGGATTTGTATCCCAGCATGCCACAGCTGGATCCCCTTCCATTCAGCACTTGCTTGGATCTAGACTGGAACAGATTCAGACCACCACACCTAATACATTAGGAGCATCTGCAAAGCCATCTGCTGTCATACCACCTCCTCCCCCCACCTCCCACTCTGGCACGAGTAAGATAGACAAATATGCACGCATTTTATTTCCTGTTACCTTCGGAGCATTTAACATGGTCTATTGGGTGGTGTATCTATCCAAGGACACCATGGAAAAATCAGAAAGTCTAATGTAGTTTTGCTGCTATGTAGTAGTTCCTAAATTATACTCACATTTGATGCAGAGTTTCTTCTTTTGAAACTATTTAAAAAGGTCAGTAATTCTTATTTAAAAGCTGTGTGCTACTCTCCCGTTCTAAAGGCTGGAGTTATTGGGGATAATTAGTTAACTCTTAACAGAGTAAAAGGTAACAGTAATGGGTCTTCCTCCCTTCAGCCAGCAATGAACCAACACTTGCTTGAGACAAACTGTTCTGGCTGCACAGAACTTGTGTTTGGGAGGAACATGCACCTGAAAGAAGTCAGAGGCAGAGATGCACAGCTCTGCAGTGGAACACATTTGACTGATAGGAATATGCATGTTGGCAATTACAAATGCCTGAGGCACCCAGCACTGCTGTCTGGACACAGCATTGCATTCTCAGAGTGTGAGGTCTGTGTCCTGAATATTTTGAGAGTGCTTGTTAGAAGAGGACTTTGCCTGCTAGATTAAAATTGACAGAATGGGGGGAAGAAAATCAGTAGTGGCAAAAGGGAAGAGAGTCCAGCCTGGGAGAGTGCAACTCCAGGAAAGTTATGCAAAGGAGTTGTAGAGCTCCGTATATTTTTAATAAGCATTATTTTGCATTGCAACCTGGGAAATTCTCACACCAAACTAAGAATGAATGAACCTTGTAAAATCTGGAATCCAATGTAATTCTCAAAATTGGATTTTCTTGTTTGGTAAGGTGATCTTAAGTGGACGATTCTTCTTTGACCTTGCTGACCAGCTTGAGTGGATTTATTCCTAAATTACATCAATTGTAGTAGATGAGGACCAGACCACAGTGTTCAACTTTTTATTTGAATTCTTTACTTTTTCTTTGGATGCTTTGGGGTTTGGGTTTTGGTTTTATTTTTGGGGTTTTTCCCCCCATACTTTTCAGCTACACTCCTGATTTCCTTTAAACACATATTCCATTGCCCCTCCCCACTCCCTCTATGTAGTGCTTGGGTTAAGTTAAATTTTCAACACAGTTTTAAAAGCGGCTTCAAAATTAAGCAAACCAATCCCTGTTTCCTGTGCACAGATGAATGTGGCATGTCAATGAGTGAATGAAAGACACCCTTATTGAGAAGACTGCTGTGATATAAATAAGAAAGTAAACTTTCTAGGTGGATCCCAGGCTAAAAAAGTTAATTTACTATCCATTTGTTTACTTTAAACTGTGGCATAGATAGGTACTTTTCTTATCAAATTGCGGTATGCAAGCAGACAACTTTATTAAAAAAATGAATAGTTAGATAGAAATCCTGATCATAAATGTTATTTTTACTAGAACAGGTAGAAAACATATTGCAAGTAAGTGCAAGAAATGTTTGTACAGATCTGTCTGGCTTGGCAAATGGTTAGTACTTCTGTGCAGGTGATCAGTGAAGATCAAAGGCCAAATTCTCAGCTGTGATCTGGCTGTGCCTTTAAAGGGTCTGGACCAATCCTCTGAATAGCAGATTGGTAGCCCATTGTCAGTCTTATGCTGCAGGGCAGATCTGGTGAGTGTTGAGTTGTTCTGTGCCCAGATAATGATCAAGGGACTTAGGAGACCACAAACTGCTGGCAACAAAAGTCATGCCTAACACTGCCCTAGGCATGCTGGGACAAGAGTCAGGGTAAAAAGACCCCATAATGGTGAAACAATAACCCTGCCTCTGTCTCTCCAAGACTTTTAGCCAGCTCATGGCTGAGATTCTGACCTTTAACTTATGGGACCTGGCAGGAGATACTACAGCGTGTAGTATGGATCCCAGACGGTTCTTTCATGTGTAATAATGAACTGTAGATGATAGAATGCAGTGGGAATGTCTAACATAACTTTATTGTAATGGAGTGATATAAACAGTTGCCTTAGTCTTTCTTTTACTTAAGGGATGCTCTCAAAAGGCCTGGTATGGTTCTTTCCTTTTTCATCTTTTACATCTAGAAGATGCCTGAGATTACAGCACTCCTTAGAAAAACATTATGTGGCATATCATGGAACTGGAAATGGAGAACCCGTGCAAGATGTCTAACTGCAGTAGTTTGTAACTTTGGATGTACTGATAGTTGCTGTAACTGTCTCCTCTCTAATTAAGTCACATGGTTACAGATTGTTAGAATAGGAGATCTTATGCAAGAGATTATTTATTTGGTTAAGCCAGTAAAAAAAGCTAAACCTCTGGCAATTATTGATTATAATTGCACAAATGATGAAATGCTTCTAGCATGAAGAACGGTGACCTGCTATGTGGAGAACCTAGTATTTGCACCAGAAGTTACTGAAATTATTCTTTGCTTTCCTCTGTGATGGGAACCAAAGATGTTTTCTCACAGACAGAGCTTTAAACAATTCATTAGAAATAGTTGTCTGTTCCTTCCACCCATCCCTGTATACTGATTTAATAATCAGCTTTTCCTAGTGCATTGTTCAGTGGGATCAACACTAGTTCAGCCTAAGACTGATCTAAATGTGCTGCTTGAATTCAATTGTAGTTTCTGTTTAATTTTAAAGACTTATAAGGAGGAAAAAAGATTTCAAAAATAGTAAATTCTAAATATTTATTTCTATGCTTCCGTTTTGGAACAAATTTTTAATGATACCACAGAAAAAGTTACTCATTTTAAATCTGCCAGTGTATTTCTGAAGTACCTTCCAAAACTTCCATGCCTAAATTCAAAATGAAGTGCATTAAAAAAAATCATTGTGAGTCCAGGATTAATTAATTCAACTGTACTACATTTTTCTGTTGCAGCATATGAAGAAATTGCCAGAATTACCTTTCCAAAGTATATGTGTACAATACAATATAAATAGGAATTTATTGTTAACAGTTGTTCTTCATTATTTTTAATCTCCCTGGATGATCAGAAACAGTAAAACAACAAAGAGCCTGCAATATACCCGGTGACACCATAACCTGGAAGCACAAGAGGAATATGCTACTTATAGCAGCCCAAATGTTCAAAACTGCTAACTAGAATCTTAAGGGAGAACATTGCAGATGTCATTTCACTGAGCAAGCAGCTTATTAGAGATGAGCTTCAGTGAGATGAACTCTACAGGAGCTATATTTTTAGTTTTTGTTCTTTTTTTCTATTGGCTTTGTTGAGCAATCTTTTCTTTGACAGTATCATAGTGGTTTAAAACTAACCAAACGCTTCAGATAAGTTCACATCTATCCAGAGGAAAGGAAACTGGATAGAAAGACCAAAATCTTTACCAGGAAACAGAGATAATGATTCTCCACTGACATTTCGTTGGAGACATTGTTACCAGCAGCAAAACTCCCGGATTGCAGTGAGGCAGCCCTGACCGCTAGTGCAGTAATTTGAGAAAAACAGTTAAGAACTCGGTTCAGGAAGATTGCCTTCACAGGAACTGAAGTGTGGTTTGTAGTCAATTGTGAGCCCACTATTGACAGGTTTCACTGCCGTTGTAAAAACAGTGAAGATGAGAAAGTTTGCAAACTGAGACCCCAACCCTTCAAGGTGACCTGAACTCTTAGAGCTCACCAGCAGTACTAGAATCTGTTTTTTCTCCTATTAAAATGGACTCGTCTCCATCAAATGGATATTGGTAGTGCATTTCTTCTCCCATGTGTCTTTGAAGGGGAAAAAAGCAGACTTTTAAAATTATTTAGTTATCTACTCTACATTACCCTTTGATCAGGCAAGTAAACTGGATGGTAATTGAATGAAAAAGGTTAATAGTTTGATAAGGAATGTGATTAGAGCTCATCTGTTAACAGGAGCTAAGAGTTATTGATTACAGGGTGTTCAAGTGTAACCTTTGGCATCTCATCATCTTCATTATTCAGAATGGACCTTACAAAAAAATGGGGAAACCAAGTAAATGCATTTAATAGGTATTTTCAGAAAAAAAAATTGAATGAACTCAGCTTTTCGGTATGCCCAGAATTCCATGTTCTTCCACTGTACAGTGTACCTCCTGTATGTCACTTGGCCTCAGTGTACCTTAATGCTCTAGCTCAGTGTCTGTATGCCATGTGAGAACGTCAGGGTATGCAGTATCTATTTATCCAAAAAGCCTAACTTCCCATATTCTTTGTGCTGATAAAAGTGAGTGTAGGGAAGGCCAGAATGAAAGAAATGACACACATTTGTAAGAGACACACATGGGCCATCTGGGACATTTTCGCATAGATACTACAGATTTCTTTGGAGAGCCTTTTCAGTGTGCTGTAGCACACTATGCCATTCAAATCCCAAAAGCTGCCAAGAGGTCTGTTTGGATAACAGAGTAGATCATGGACTTTGCACAGTTCTTATAACTTTTGCTTGGCTTACAAGAATAAGGAAGAAAGAAATTTTGGTGAGTTGTACCTTATCTTTCTGTGGCTTGCCAATAGGGTTTGACCTCACTAAAGTAGAAAGGGTTTGTGCGGCTAGCACTGTTATGGAGTGCAAGACAGGCAGCAAACTCATCTTGGTTTTATTTGATCCTAGGATTGAATAATAGATCAGAAAAAAAGCAGCTGTAGTGTTGAGAAGCCTAGATTTAGTGAAACATCTGCTGATGATGTCAGTCAAGCCAAGGATGATCGAAGTTGTAGAAGTCTTACAGAACTGCAGGGCTATGCAAAAGTAAGTTTGCAGCAGGTCAGTGCTAAGTGGGGAGAAAAGGAGGTGCTTCCCCTCATACTCTGACAGGAGTAAAGCAATAAAGCATAAGCAGTACAGCTCCTTCATTTGTATTCGATAGAGCAAAACTGCATGAACAAAATTTCATACTCAATGGAAATCCAAGGGGAAAAAAGCATTATGGAAGTTAGTATTAACCACCAGACACCAACCCCCCAAAAAACCATGGTAAAAAACCCCAAAAAACCAGGAAAAGATTTAAGTTAAATGACAGTAGCATCTTTTAAAATTATTTATTTATATGTATATATTTTTGTTTTTCAAGACCTTGTATTTCTTTCACTGTGGGCTTCCAAGGAGAGTTTATGGTTTTTTAAAAGAACCTCTACTGGTATTCACTGACACCAATATGTGTTTTTCATTTACTTCACTGCACTTCAAATGGGAAGTTTACTGCAAGGAAAGATGTGCAATTTCGAATGAGTCTGATATGTGTTAATTTGTACAATCTTCATTTGTAGGCCTCTCCTCAGAGTCAAGATGTAGCTATTTTGGAGAATGTGAGTGTTGTGAGAGTTTCAGTGTGTTCTGAGTAAATCAGACTCTGAAAGTAAATTTTTGTCACATCCCAGGCAAGTGAGAATAGTGCAAAGTACAGAGCACCCTGTAAAGATGTCTCTTTGCTAATGTTATAGTTTGTGTTAACTGGAGGAATAAAAAATGCAATTATTGTAAAATTGATAGAATTTGCAATACATAGTTTGTTTTCACATGAGTTAGAAATGTGGTAGGTATTTATTTCAGAATTGAATAGCACTGTCTTCCAGTCCATAACTTACTGCATCTAAAAGATCTCTTTGAATTTCTTATGCTTTTTGTATTATTCCACTGGAAAGGATTTCAAAGAAAAATAGTCAATATCCATTGCAGTTCACTATATTTTTTGGCCATAATTCTATTTTCTTTTTCTTGTGCAAGAGGAATTCAGAGCATGATGCCTTCTTCAAAATAAAAGTAACAGCAGCAAAACAAAATCTTTGAACATTCTTTTTTAGAAAACCTTCCAAACTTCATCAATTTTTGAATGTTTTGGTTTTTTTAATAGCATAGTTTTAGCATTTAAAAATACTAATGCTGTTGCAGCCTGAATATATATATATTCCTTTGAAATAATATAATTTCCCTGAATTTTAAGGAGGCAAACTTGAGATGCACATTCTAATAGTTCTGTATTGAAAGAGTACCTTTCTGGATGGAAAACATGATGTGAGGTAGGTATTTTTTTAATTACTGTTTTCATATAGCTATTTTCAAGAAAAATACCTGGAGGAAGAGTGTGGTATTATTGAATTAATCTTCAAATAGCATGAAATATTTCCTGCTAGTCATCTTGCTGTTGTGTCAACATTTGCTTAGTGCTTTTGTGAATGCGGTATTCAGGTTGCTGTTAACTGACAAAGCAATCTATGGATGATCTGATGACATTAAGGAAATCTGATCTGATCTGATGACACTAAAGGAAATCATTGACAAAGGTTTTCATCCTTGGAAAAAACTTAACTGGAGTTTGGCAGAAAAAGCAGATGACAGTACGAAGCACTCGGCTGTACTTCTGAGCTCAATACATTGAAAAATTTAGTTGAGTACTGCTTTGTCTTGCATCATCATCTTGTGCTGGTGGCTCATCTCCATGGTAAGTGAAACTGCTATGAGGATGGAGGACTCAGAAGAAAAGAATGTCTACAAGTATTTCTTCGAAGTTATTTTGAAATATGAGATAGCTAACCTTATTACTAACAGAACATCACAGTATGCTTTATATTTGCAAGCTTGAAAATCTCTTTTTCTGTTAGGATGTACCAGGTTGTCAAATGAACTTTTCATAAATAGATGATTCTATATGAACATGTATTTAATTTTTTATTAATTTGTGGCAACATTCTCTATCACCAGATGAGTAGTGGAGGTTTGAGGTGTTTCAGGTAGCCAGAGTTCTTGAGCTTGAAAATATTTGTTTCATAGATACATGCCTTTGCAAATCAATACCATGCCTTTGTGGTGAAAATTAATACACCTGTGAAAAATCCTGGCCTTGAATACTCAAACCGTATTTGAAGGGTTGATGAACCACATTGGGCAAGGCAGGACTCAGGGCATGTTTATTGTAAGAGGCTTCTGAATTGGAGCTGACTTATGTCCTGCCATCTTCTGAAGCAGTCTGCCCCAGAGAGACTACAAGCAGAATCCATGGGCTTTCTGCAACCTTTTTTTAAGACTCTGCCACATGAAACTGTCATACTGCTGAATGTAGTGCTCTCACCTTCTTCTTTTTTGTCTTGTGTGGCAGGAAGTGTTTCAGTGCTTGTGGGGAATAGGCTGAAATATCTTGTCTAGCTACACCCACAATTTTGTCTTGTTTCCTTTTGGTTGGTTAGTAGTAGTGGACTCTGATTTGGCTCCCATCTTAGTGCTGGTACAAAGGAGGGCATGAGGAGCCTGGATTGATGCTTTGAGCTGGGTTTACGCTGGTGTGAAACCAGTCTGAGGCCTCTCATCTTACCTCCACTGTCATTAAAATAGAGGCTCTCGCAGGTTTTCTTAACCTCCGGTGCCCCCTGTGGTCATTTTTCCTCCACAAAGGTGATTTTGTGAGTTATATCAATGACAAATCATGGACTAAAAATAAAAACAAAACCAAAAAAAAGAGGCCGGATTTTTTTAAAGAGCTGAAATCAATAAAGTTATTTGAAGAGAGACAAAAGGAAGAGAAGGGAAAACATGAGTATGGATGAAAAATTTAGTTTCTTGCTACCAAGCAGTTATTTTAAGATATGTCCTATTAGAGGTACTAGAACTGCATCTGGCAGGAAACGGCCTAGAAATAATTATTTCTTCATTATAAGTATAATGAGAAAGTAATAAAGAAAAGTGTCTAATGTCCTATTATAAACATTTGTGTTCTATTGAAGCTGTTTTCGAAAATGTTATTTTCATTATCAGCCAGGAAGAATTAGGAGACAGAATAGGAAAGGGGAAAAAAAAGTGTTTTATTAAGTATTACTGTTTCCCTTTGTTTTAGAATATTTTTCAACCAAAAATGTAAGCAGTAACATTTTTTTTTTTAAAAAAAAATCTTTCTGGGGCTCTATATATTTAATTTTCAGTAATGAAGCACTTTGGAATGTTTAGCATTTAACTTGCTTTATGTTTAAGAGACAAAATAGAGAGAATGCTGTCTCTGATTAATTCAGTTATCAGAGGGGATGTGGGTGAAGAAAACAACTTTCATTGCAGTAACAAACAGTTTTTTTCAAACTATCTTAGTTTCCTTCTAAATATGAAGACTTCATTCTTGTACCTGAATTCATGGGAGCTGTTTAGTGCTGAGCATTTGTGATAATCCAATCAGTGCTGCAGCTTGTGGGCAGCCCCTGCATTTAAAGTTGCCATGTCTGATAATGTACGTCCCCAACTTGGCCCCTGCACAGCACAGATCCCACAAAAGGCAAAAGTGCATGTGTAGCCCACTGTGGGTGCATGGGAGCTGGTATGTTGCTCATGTGGGAGAAGGTGGGAGTCTGTGGTCAGAAACAGAGGGTAAGGAGAGTATGGCTGCCTCTTTCAGAGGCTGAGCAGAGCTTATATTGGATTAAGCCACTTATGAAAATTCCCCCTAAACTCTTTTCCAAATAGGCAGCTTAGGAGCAAGCTGAGTGCAATGTTGAATTCAACTCCAACTGCAAATCCTGCACGAGGATCAACACAGTTAATCTCCCCGAAGGTTTCTGATGCTGTTGCTTGAAGACTGAAGAGATGTGAGGCAGCTCCTGCTGCCAGCTGGAATGCTTTCATGTTGCTGTGCATCCAAGCTGTCCTGTAGTTCAAATCTTTGGAGTAGTGGGGGTGGGGTGGAAAATACTTTTTTTGAGTACAAAATAGGGCTGAATGAAAACTTCCTTCAGATCATCTCTGCTCATATGCACTGTAACAGCACAGAGCATCACAAAGGAGCACCAAGGTATATTGCAGTCTTGTCTTCTCCTTGCCCATCTGCTAAATGTTTTGAAATGGAGAGTGGTGGGAATGACAAATATAGGTCTGGTAATGAAACAGAAGATGCTTAGTGCTGCTGCCTGGTAAGTACCCACAGTCTTCTGACAGCAGCTTGTGGGCCTTCCCAGAGATAAAACTGCATTGCTGAATTTTTTGTAGGTATAATTATTATATAATTATACCTACATCTCTCCTGTAACTTAAACATTGAATAAAGGGTGTTTCTCTTTGACGCTCTCTTTTGTTGCAAAATTATGCACATTTCTTCATTTTATTGCATAATTATGAAGAAGAAAGTCAAGCTGAATTCTTCTCATTTTTTAAAACTTTTTTTTTTTTTTTTAAAGAGATGGCCTTACCTACACACATGGAAATCATAACCTCCATTATAAACTTCAGAAAGGTAGGAAACACTTCTATGCAAACTTTTGTCTATGATTATCTCATAAAGATAGCTTTTGTTTTCAAATAAAATCTCTAATTTGGAGAATATTTAGTTAAAACTTAAAATTTTAAGTACAAAAATATTTTCTCTGTACTGAAAATGAGAATTTTATTTGTAGACATTTCACTTTGGGAGGTAAGACAAAATGTATGTGGGTCTTCCATTAAGCTAAACCAGATGCTAGCTATGGGATATTCAGTAGCATTTCATAAATACATGGATTGTATTTTCTCTCCTTTGGAGAAAGTGAAGACAATGTATAAACAGAAAGTGGGAAAATTCTGTGGAGAGCTTTTAAAATGCTACTTCTCACTTCCTCTATAGCCTATCATATGCATAAATATAGTGAAGTCAGATAAGATAGGTGAGTCAAAAAAAGACATTCTTTGATCTTCACATTCACAGTTGATCTTACTAATTATGCAATTAACCAGCTTCCCTATGTACTTCCAAGTATTCTTTCTGCTATGCCATGGGTGAACTGTGGAAGACCTAGGAATTTTTAGGTTGAATTCATCAGTCCAGTTAGGAGGGCGCTCAGTGCTGGCCTTGCTGAGTTAGGAGCATGTTTTTGTAAGTGGTGGAGCAATCTGTTCAGCAGGAGAAGGTATCCCAGTTCTGGATAAGAAGAGCTGAGGCATTTTGCTGAGATAAGATGTAAGATTTGAATTAAGCTTAAGGGCTGCTTGTTAGCTGTTTTAAACTTCCCAAATGTACAGTCTAAACCCACTCTTTGGCATGTTCTGATTCTTTTGCACTGTATTGATTTGTTCAAGTTCTGTCCCTGACTTTGCTCCCTTGCCTTGTGGCTGAGGTGAGGAGCAGCAGTGCCTGGGATGGTGTGGGATTCCCATGCCTTCCCTTTAGCCACAGGCTCTCTGTGCATCACATCTCCATCACCAGGTGGACAGCAGAATCTGGGTGGGGAGAGGGTGTGCATCCATACCAGTGGCAGATAAACCCTGGCAGTCAAGCAGCAAGGCACACTGGTTGGAGTCTTAAAGTTTGGTGTGTAAGGATTTTTGGGTGCGCTTCAAGATCCAGTGCTAGTGCAGTGGCATAAACCAACTCTGTCTGCTTGAAATACAGGTCGGTTGTAGAACAGACAAAAGATTTTCAGTTTTCTAAACTTTCTGGATGACTGCTAGCGCTGCCAGCCCACTTGTGCTCTGTGCTGCATCACTAGCAAGCATAGAGAGCAGAGGCAGTATGTTAAAAGTCTGCCTGCAGGCACAGTATTTACTTGCTGGTAGTAAGTAAATAAGGCAACCTAGAAGTTGCCTTGGGTACCTTTTTCTCCTCACCTTTACCTACCACCCTTGCACTCTGACAGTCCTGCCAGTTCTGATATTCCAAACTGCTGGGGCATTTTAGGGAGCTGTTAAAATCACTCCATCTAAAAAATGATGAGGAGCATCCTTTCTCTCGCTCTTTCTACTCACGAATTCAAAGTTTAAGACCTGTACCAACTGAGGAAGCAAAAAAAAAAAAAAAAAAAATTTATATGTGATGTGCAACAGCTGCTATATCTTGTGTCATTCTAAAGCTGAAAATTCAAAGAAGTTAAAAGGAAAAAAAGAAGATGGTATTTAGAGACTTTGTTTTATTGGTTTTATTGTAAGGTTTTCTTTTCCTGAGAGGCCCTGTCCATTGCAACTGAAACATCTGGGTTCAGGCTTAGACATAGCAAGGAAGACTACCAGACTTAATATTTTAAGCTTTTGGTAGTGCTTTTATCTTTTTTCCCTGTAAAAGTAGTGGTATGGAGAAAATGTACACTTAAAGCAAGCATAGTAAAAATGCTTTTTAAACACCCCTTATAGGAAAGTCCTATCTTCTCTGTCAATAACTTACTACTTCTGCAATATGTGGCTGTCCTAGATGCATGTTGCAAGAGTTCCTGTGCCATGCCAAATTCTGATGTTTATCCCTTTGTATTGGCTCATTCATGGGTAAAAACTGAAAGGAAATCAAAGCAAGGGAAGCCTTTGGTTGAATTCGTTTACACTATTCTTGGTGCACATTTTAGTCATATGGAACAATGTGGCTGGGAAGATTTGAAGAATCAGAGGTTAGCTATATTATTTGAATGATATGTTCAATGCTGGTCACCTGACTATACTAACAAACTTAAAGGGTGGTTTGATAGCTGTCAACTCGTTTTGCTATTGTGCAGCTTAACTGTTACCTTCCTGTATTATGAACATCTATGTACTTGGAAAATAAATCCATCTTGCAAGAAAGATTGTGCAAAAAATTGTTCCTATTATACTCCAGTGTATATTGCTGATGTCAAATAAAATACAATTGTGAGAGTTCTTAAACAGTTGTCTTTCTAATTGTGGCCTGAAACAGAAAGAGGAAGGAATACAGTAAAACCTCTTTAATATGGATTCTCCTGAAATTATTACTGTAACATTGATGCTAGCTAAATGATTCCATCAACCTGATGTTTTAGATATGAACAGATAAAGGGATGTGTTTCATGAGCAATATGATGAATGTTAATCTGCTTTATTATTTCTTAAGATGTCAGACCAGTCTACTGATGTATCATTGTCATGATGTATCTCACTATGTCAACAAGCTAACAACTAAATTAATTACCTAGCCTCTCTCATAGCAGAAGAAACAAATAATACACAGATTAGCAATGCTCACTTTATTATCTAATTTATTTATTTATTATTCCTGTGAGGTAATCTAAGAGCACTTCCTTCTTGCCTTACCTGCCAACAGACAATTTGTCAGCTGCTCTATTTCTTTACACAAAATTGATTTGCATTGATCATGAAAGTGATTTACTATTATTCTGTGCTTGAGCCTGGCAAAGCTTCTGTACATTAGAAGCCATAGACTTGTAAAAACTGTGTTTCAGCAAAAATGAACTATAGCTTGCAACAAATATGCGGATAGAGGCACATATGGAGAAATCAGTTTAGTATGAGTAGTGGCCCATGCAAAGCAGGGAGGGGGAAAAGCCTAACTTCTTCAGCTAGATGTGGCCAGGACCATCAAATCTCTTTCCAGGCTGGGCTGAAAGCTGTCAGAATGGCTTACAATGCTGCAAAGTGCTGTAATTGCTGCTTGCTTCAGGGACAGATGTTGATGCCAAGAAATCTGCTGTGTTTGACAACCACAGCTAGATCATAGATTTGGGAGACTACAGCCCTTTCTCCTAGCTTCTGTGGCTGTCATTTTAAAGCCTGTAGCACAAATTAGTCATACATGCTGCTGCTGCCACTTAATGCTGCATGGCATGATGCTACCTACCCCACATCTCACATTTTACTCACATCACTTGCTTTGATTAGATGGGGATTTCTGCTGTTTGGTTATAGACGAGGCCTGTTTAGCATCCAAGGAGAGTTTCAGTGGATGCTAAGATCAGATTTTATGTAATTTATAACAATGGCTACTGGTAGTACAAAAGGAATACAGCCTGCAGACTGAAAATTTTCAGGAACTTTAGCTGGGCTGCTGAAAAACACCTCCTAAATTAATTTTTAGTACTTCTTTGTGCACTGGGTGTGATTAGTGCTTCTTAAGAGCACTAGATTAATTTCTGGTAGTTAGGAGCATGAAACTTCTGTCATACATAATTTGAGTCCGAGTTTAAGGGAATTGTGAGTCTGTGTTTTCTGTCTAAATAGTCTTACTGGGGGCCTGTGAAATATCTGAGATTGAGCTGGAAATAGGTGCTCTCAATTCCCATTAAAATATATTTACTTTGATATGTAGTTCTTAGTACTTCTCCTAAGAGAAAAAAACACAGCTGAGGAAGACTTGGTTGTGGAAGTCAGGTTCTGGCTTTTTGCCTACCACTGCCTTCTGCCCTTTTTCCTCCTTCCTTTCTGCAGTGATCAGTCTCAAATTTGTATTTGGATGCTCTTTTGGAATGGCCCTGGAGAAGACACAATTAAGTATGCTGTTACTTGAATACAAATCTTGGTTTCAAATGCTGAGAATATCAGCGTTCATCTACTGAACAGCCTCTGACCTGGTATGTACATAAAGGTAAAACCTGATCAGTATGTTCAGTGGTCTGAGATGGTAAGACTAAAATTTTCTAGGAAACCAGGTAGCTGACAGCTCCAGATATAAGTGAAGAGGCACCTGGGGAAAGGCTGGATGTAGCTCACATGATGTTTCATAGCAATTGTCATGTCAGGAGGGCAGCCAGTGCAGGCACAGAGAGACAGGAAGTTGTAATGACTCCAGCACAGCCGGGTGAGCCTGGAGGAGAAATTCAAAATACAAGGTGAAGGGTCGTCCCAGTCCAAGTGCAGGAAGCACTAGTAGCACCCTGATGCTGCTAGAGGAGGGAAGATGAAGGTGTGAGTTGATGTGATTAAGCCAGCAAAATTTAGAGAAATTATAGATCAAAGGCTTGTTTTTCACGTTTGCTGGAGGGTCTTCATAGACCCTCTTCATATAATAGAGAGCTTACCAGTATTGCTGAACTGCTTTAATGCTGATGGAAGCCTTTGGGTGGGAATTATGTGTCAGCCCTGATGGATAATGTGAAAGGAAACTTGCTGGAGACCTAGCAGGTGTGAAGCTGTTGGGGCAAATTGCCAAAGGCATTCTAGGATGGGCAATGTATCCAGACGTACTCACTGTATTTATTGCAATTGTGGCTATTTTTCTTAAACGAATTTTTCTGTTTATTCTGTGGAGACTTTTACTTTCTCACTGAGAAAATTTCACTTCAAACTACAGGAAATTCATTAAAAATGCATTGAAGTATTTTCTTTTCCAGATGACAAGAAGCTGAACAAAAAGCTACTCTGAAGTGTCGTTCACAGCATGGGAGAGCCTGCCAAAATGACACAAACAACTCGGTGCTCCCTGGTGTTTTATCTACTGGGTGTTTTTTTTTTATTATTTTTTTTTTCAGTTTTGTTTTGTTTTTTGTTTTGTTTTGTTTTGTTTTGTTTGTTTGTTTTTTAATGATTGCAGATGGAGGTGGTGTTATATCCTTCCTTTACAAGGCTAATGATTAGAGCACTTGCCCATAAAAGACGTTGAAAGTCTTCTGCCTGTTTTATAACATGTATATAGGTGTCAGCTCCCAGCTGACATAAAAAACCTGTATGTGTAATATGAATAACCACAGCCAGTGGGACATTATAGCAAAGGAAAAGACCTGTGGGGTCCCTTGAAGCATAGTAGAAGGTATTTTGCTTCAGGAGTCTGTCCAGGATCTGAAGTTGAAAGAGGTGTATGGTTCCTTTGCTGGTTCAGGAGATCATTTCATACATGTTTTTCACAGCATTTCTGGACTCCTTGTTTTAGAAACCTATATATGCAGGAAGCCTTAGCACCAGGTAATGTTTTACATGGAGTTTGAATAGATGTGTCAGAATGCCAACAGATTTGGCCCTGAAGGGAACTGGACTCAGCTGAAGAGGCACAAATGCTGTGTGGGTTGTATGGGCACAATTCCAGCCATAGGAAGGCTATTCTTCCCCAGGAACACAAACATCCTTGGAGTTCCACTCCAGCATTATGACTAGGTGTTATAGTGGTGTTGATATGTGGCTCAAAGAGAGAATTTGTAAGGGTAGAGGTGCCCAGTTGGAAGTTTAATGGGCCTGATTATTTTAAGTCTGGGCCTGTCTGAATTATTTTTCCTACTGAAATATTCCAGCCTCTTTTTTCACCATGTATTTGACTTTGATTTCTCTATTTGTCTTCCTTAATAACAGTCTTTGCTTTTATGGAAATGACTTACATCTGTCAGTTCAGGCTGGAACTTGTGCTTGTGTTTTCTCTAAATTTCCAGCTCCACTAAACAGCATTGCATCTGTGCTATGTGATTCATTGTGTGTTAGAAAGTATGGCAATGCTTTAGAGACAGTGTGTGCAAGCCCTGATTTGTACATTGACAGCTGAAGGTCAAGAAGTTGGGATGCCTTAGGAATGCAGAAGCAGAACCCCTGCCAGATTCCCTGGCCATCACAGGGAAAGAGGTATTTGAGATGTGTTTCCATTCTCTCCATGTGGCTCCAAGCCATGTCTGAGAACCAGCACAGCTGGCATTATTTTAAGGCCATTTTACTATGTTTTAAATTTATCATATAAGATTACAATAAATACCATCTTTGGAGAGCAAATGTGATAAATTTTATCCCTGAATTTGAGAAAATATAACTGTTTATGAGTGCAACAACACAAGTAGGGTAATTGTTAAGTCTGTTTAATTTCTCTAACTGGAAGCCTCTTTTCCTGTTCTTTTAAGAGCCTGGGATCCTAACAACATCTTGGGCTTTGATAATTTTCACATTCACCTAGATTAGCTAAGATGTCAATATTGTTGCTTCTGAATACATTTAGTTAACAAACTTGTGACCACTTAATGTCATGGCATCTGTCTGGTCTTTTTCAATCAGTTCTTATACAATGCATGTTTTATCTTGCCCTTATTTCCATACATTGTTGTCAATAAGCTGCATCCTAAAATACAAGCAATTAGTCTTCTCTAGAATATGAATAGAATCACATGAAAATAAATGGCCATCAGTTATTGCAAATGGTGATGAGGAGGAGAATTGGTTTAGTACATTCTGAAATTTGTTAAAAACACATGTGTTTGTATGCGGAGAAAGGTCTGGAAAGAGCTTACCTCTAATGGATTGTTCAGTTCTCTATACGAGGTGTCTGTGGGCAAATCCAGGTAAGTAGGTATATCAAAACCTACATATGAAATTTTTTGTTCATATGCTGGATATGCCTTATAAGTGCTTAGACTTTGAGTGCTCTCTCTGTTGGAATGCAAAACCAGTGCATACAAATGCTACCAGTAAGGAAGAAATATGCTCTCATCGGAGGGAAAAATTGAGAAGGTGTGCTAGGAACATGAGACCTGCAGAGTTTGCTGGGAAAAACAAATGCTGCTAGCAGCAACTCACCCAGAGTTTTTTACCCTGGAGAAAACATATTTCACTGTGAACCTGAATGAAGCCCAAAGAAGTGGATGAGAAAAGATTAGGATATACTGTCTGAGTTTTCCCTTAAGCCACCTCCAGACAGTTCCTCTTTAACATCCCAATCTTTGAAATCCCTTTCTGAGACACCATAACTCTCACATAAACATAGGATAAGGAGTCAGGGATTGCAGAGGAGGAAAACCAACAGCCTCTCCTTTGAAACTCTGGATTGCAAACCCTGGGCTAAAACCAGCACAATGTTTTGGGTGCTGGTTCCTCCCACTGAAATACAACATCTGCACCTATAGTAAGGTTTGAACTTAAACTCAAGCAGATGTTATGTCATATAGATACCGTGGCAAAGGCCTTCCTGCATTTTTTTTTTCTAGGAATGGGGAGGAGGAAGAAAGGCAGGTTAACAGGGAAGTAAAGCTGGACAATGGATGGGAGGAAAAGACAACTCTATTCTCAAGTAATATTGGCATAACTTGAACAATATAAACATTTGTTCTCTAAGGGGTCACTGTTCTCATGTCTTTTTCTTGAACAAATATGACATGCAAGTCTTGAAAAAACGTTTAAGTTTGGTCATGTAGGAACATGTACTGAATTCCAAATGAGAACTTTGGTTAGTTATCTAGCCTCTCTCCCCACACATGCTCTGGTCTGGTTGTTCAATATTATGGGAAGAAATGACCTGTGGCAGTGGAAGGTTACAGGTGCTTAAAGTGAGAGCAGAGGGAATGAGCCTGAGCATTTTTTTGTGTCATGCACCTTGATTTATTGTTTCTTTATTCACATGAAAGTCAAATTCATTGAGTAAATTATATAGTGTGAGCATCTCTTACTTCTGTTTTCATAGTAGCAGGGTGTGCTAAATGAAGCAAATAACCAAATCATTACCTAATCATGCGATTAATTCATTCTCATGGATTTTTCCCCATGAGTATTCATTATGTCCTTGCAAATGCATTGCTGTTGCATTTGCCTGTAACCATTATTTCAGGTTTTTTCACTATTTAGTTAACACGTATTACATTGATGTCTTTACATTTGGATGAAATCGCCAATACTTAATTCAGGCTACAAATATCTTTGTGCTATGTTACTAACATGTTTATTTAAAGAGTTTTGTAGGGAAAGTTGTATAAAATAAAGAATTTTTCAAGAGTCATGAAGAAACTCACAAGAGAAGTACAGAAGACATTTTCTACTCAGTGTGTGCTGAAGTTACTGGAGAGTGAGGTACAGATTCCACCAACAGCCAAAGTACAGAGGTGCAAGGCCACCAGATTTAATCTCAGGTCCTGGGTTTTTGGCCCTTTTCTTTCTTTCATTTTGCTTTGTTTTGTTTTTGTTTAGGCTTTGTTCCATATTCTGTCCTTCTTGGCTGTTTAGTTCCTGCTTTTCTTTGTCCAGTGTTGCACCCCAATCTCTCTTTGTAACTGATTCCCTCAACTAACCTAATAATTGAATTCTGTGGAACTTGAGTACATGCTCAAGTGCTCTCCTGAAGAAGGATGCTTTAGTTAATCAGACTGAAATTGTCTGTGAAGTAAATAACATTTATGAAGAGTTTTCTGAGTTATGAATAAATTCAAGAACAATTTGTTTATGTTTTGTCACAAAACGCTTTATTAATTGTTCAGGCAACTAGATAAACCTCTCAGATACCTTCTGTAGAAGAGAAATAACCCCACTTACATATTAATTTAGAAGCCTTTGGTGGCATTCCCCAGTGCAGGAACTATGCTCTGCTGTCCTGAGCTTGGACAGTGAAACTCCTCACTGTGTGAAAAACTGGCCGGATTGCCAGGCCCAAAGATGGTGGTGGATGATATTTCATCCAGCTGGCAGCTGGTTGCTAGCACTGTTCCTCAGGGATCAGTGTTTTGGCTGGTTGTGTTGAATATCTTTAGTGATGAGGAGATTGAGAGCATTCTCCGTGAGTTCACAAACACCAGGTTGGGTGGGGGTGTTGATCTGCTGAATGGCAAGAAGGCTCTGCAGAGGGATCTGGACAGGCTGGATCAATGGGCTAAGACCAGCAGTGTGAGGTTCAGCAAGGCCAAGTGCAGGGTCCAGCACTTGGGTGACAGCAACTGAGGCAGTGCTACAGGCTGGGGAAGAGTGGCTGGAAAGCTGCCCAGCAGGAAAGGACCTGGGAGCGCTGGTGACAGGAGCTGAACATGAGCCAGGGTGTGCCCAGGTGGCCAAGAAGGCCAATGGCATCCTGGCCTGCATTAGAAGTAGTGTGGCCATGGAAGTGATTTCCCCATGTACTTGGCCCTGGTGAGGCCACACCTCAAGTGATGTGTTCAGTTCTGGGGTCTTCCTTTCATAAAAGACATTGGGGTGCTGGAATGAATCCAGAGAAGGGCAATGGAGCTGGTGGAGGGTCTGGAGCACAAGTCCTGTGAGGAGTGGCTGAGGGTGCTTCCTGACAGGAGGTTGTAGTGAGGTGGGCATTGGTATTTTTTGCCATGTCTCAAATGAAAAGATAAGAGAAAACAATGTTAAGTTGCTATGGGGAGGGTTCAGATTAGATGTTAAGAAATTTTTCATTGAAAGAGTTGGTTGGATTTTGAAGTAAGTTCTCTGGATAGGTGGTGGAGTCACTGGAGCTGCTCAAGAGGCATCTGAATGTGACCCTTGGATTGCAGTTTTGTGGTGATTATGGTGGTGCTGGGTTGAGTGTTGGACTAGAATATCTTCAAGGTCTCTTCCAACCTTGATGATTCTGTGAAAGACGTAATTTTATTTAATTTTTGATTTTTTTTCTTCTTGACTAAGTCCATGCTAGAAGTTAAGCACCTAGCTGGTCTTTGGGGTGGTTTTAGTTGGAATCAGATAGCCAAGCGTTTTCTGGACACAAGTGGGAGTTCCTGATGGGGGTTTTCTCAATATAGTTGCCCACATTGAAGGGCAAGAGAAGTAAATGACATCACTATGTGCCTGAGCAGCAGGTACAGTCCTGGGAAGGTTTAGCCTAGTAGCATAGATGCACCAGGATGCAGTGGGGTGGAGAAGAGTCCTTGTGTTCCTTAAAGGACTATGGAGGGATACAGCAAACTTTTTTTGTTTGAAGTAAAATTTTTAAAAGCAGTTGTAGAGGAATATCCCACAGGGTTATAATAATCCTTGCTTGAGGTCAAATGTAACTACCATTACTGGCATTGTCTGCCATTAATCTCTGTATTTCAAAATGAAATTGCATGTGTTATTACAATTTGGTCCTTCACAAATGCTTTCCATTGTCTAGGAAATAAACTTAACACAGTCCTTCAGTTTGAGAGAAAGCTATTTAATGTTTCAGACATCTCAGATAATCTTGCTGTCACATGTGAACTTCACAGCCTCTGACCACATCCAACCAGTGCTATACAAACAATTCACTTGTGATATCCCACAGCATATTCCATCCAGACTAAGATATGGTGATAGCTTCAGAACCACATGGCTCATGTGCACGTAATCTAGATAAACTTTTTAGTCTGTCAGGGCTGACAGTAAATAGTCCTGACTTTCGTGTGATGGTGGCTGATTTTGTTGCCTTCTTGCAGATCTTGCAGATTGCTTGAGTCCATATCATAGTAATTAAATATAAAGGAAGCATTGGAGTTCTTTGAAGCTCAAGTGTGCCATAGAGCTTACTTTGACCAAGAGAGATGTCATAAAAGATGACATTATCATAGATTTTTGTTTTCTTTGGTGTTAAAATTAAGCTTGAAAACAAAAGTGATTGAAAAAGAAATCCTTGAAACCCTTAAGTTTTCAAGCTAACAAAACAAAGATTTTCAAATTTTCAATAAAATCTTGGAAATTTTGTCCATTTTTGATGGAAAAAGACAGATTAATATAGCAAGCAAATACGGATATGCATGCCCCATTTTAATGCTCTTGATCTAATGAAAGAATTTCAAGTGAGAGGTTGCATCAGCTTGCAGACTTGCAAATGATAGAGAAATAGAGAAATAAAGCATTCCAAATGCAAGAAAAGGAAGACAATCAAATCAAGGACAAATCTTGCTTTACTTTGCTGACTATCTGCACAGGTCTATGACCCTGTACTGCAGATGCAATAAGGATATGTACCCTACTTGCCCTGAAGTGCAAAGGGAGAATGGGAGAGTTCGGGTTCATAAGAGTGATTCCTGACCCAGATGAGGGTAACTCAGTGTTGTTTTTCTCTCTGGCAGGCACTGGGTCTGATTTGCAGTCTTAAGCAATAGGGTTGTGTAAGCCACCATGATCTATATGTTCTTTATCACCTGCAAAGAAATTATTTTTAAAAAAATAATAATTTTATTTAAATAGTTGAATGTCTGCGCTGGTATTGCCACACTGAATCAATGTTTAGTCATCTAAGTAGTGACTTAACAGAAGTATAAGATTCATATGCTTGGCTGAGTCAAAAGCTCAGGTGAATGTGGGACTAAACATGTACAAACAATGCATATTTACAGAGCAGTTGCCAGATTTTCACCTGCACAGAGCTATTCAATGTAATGACATTGGTATTTCCAGCAACACTATATTTAAAGGCTAATTCCAGAGAAGTATCAGGCAAGAAACTTAGGAGAAGGTTCATGTTTTGAGGATTTGAACCTACAGGTACATCTGAGGTATATATATTGATGCTGCATGTATCAATATTGCTATTAATAATAGAAGGGAATTGAAGTTAGGAGAAGTTACTGATAAATGTAGAACGGCATTTTAGCTAAATTATGGCATTCTTAGATAAGGCTGTAGAAAAGGATTAATCAGATTTAATAGCAAAGAAATTAGCAAAGGAGAAATAGAGTGTCTTGTAAGTGAAATTTGTAAAGAATTTTTTATAGACAAGAAAATGTTTAGAACTATGGAACTAATAAATGAGGAAATTACCATCATCAATGTAATGCAATATGAAAAAGTGGGGCCAGAAGACCTACCTCAGCTAGAGAAAATGTTTCCAAGCTTGAACTGAATGGCAAGCGTATCTATAACATACTATTGCGGCAGACTGAAAAATATGTTAGATGCCATCTGGAAAGTTGCAGTGATTGCACTTTTTAAAAATTTCCTTCTAACAAGAAGCAATTTTGCCATCTCAGCTGTGGCAGAAATTATCAAGATGAAATGCTTCTTTACCTTTACTTAAATGATACATTATGCAAATTGAAAACAGCAATTTAAGGAAACAATTACATAAAGTGAATAGCTTCCATGATCCTCAAACAGGAAATTGTAAGGGATAAAAAAAACAAACCCTAAATGCTCTTGACTTCACGCTAGTACAGGAAAAGAAGCTCTATACCTTTCTTCATTTCAGGAGTGGCAATTGCTGGTATAGACAGTCCTTGTAAAACATCCCTGTTTGGAGGCCTTTAAACAGCTATGAACAAGTAAGTGAAGTAATACACCTGATGAAAACTTGAAATGTGAATTTCAATGTACTGCTACTCCAGTAGTATCACTGGAGAGACATAGGGGTAGTAAACAATTTACCTGCAGGGCAGAACTGAAAGTAGAGTCTTACTCTGACCTAAATTTCCACAGCCCTTCAGATTTATTGGCTTTTATGGGATTCAGGGCTCTCTGCTGGTGGTGTCAAACAGCCTTGTGCTTGCTGACCCATGCCTGCCAGTGAAATTTATTTATGTCAGGCTTTGAAAATGAGAAGATGATCAGTGTCTCTGTGTCTGGGGAAAAAAAGACAGTCACGTGATGACAATACTGTGTTCCCCTTCACTAATTCAACTCCACTGTGTATTTCAGTGATTTTAATTATGTGTTTCCATCTTGTTGACTTTATGTGCTCTCTTGATTATTGTATGTAGAAGATTACTCTTTAGTCTTCTGCATTTTGTCCAGCAAGTCAAACTCATGGGTAGACACTCAAGCAATGAGGGATACTTTTGACTTTGGGAAAAATCTTCTAGCTGTTATTGTATTCAAGCACAAGAGTGTCTATGGGTTTTTTTCAGTCTTTTTTATTGCTTTTTCTTTTTAAAAAACTTATATCAGAAATGTTTCAATACTGTTGGTTCTGCCTTTAATGTGTCTATACTAGCTGATCTCTTATGGTCCATATTCAAGAAAAATAAGGTGTATTATCTTTACTCGGGAAAAAAAAATAGTGTGTTTTTTAAAAATTATTATTTCAATTCATATTTTTGTGAATATAGTTCCTCGTGTTACTTAAGAGCTTGCACCTTTGTTATAAGGTCTCCTGCAACTGTCTTTGTCACATAGAGTAATATGGTGACTGACAGTTTATCTGCCTAGTTTTTTTCTAATCCCATTCAAACTCCTGGTCTATATAATTGATTTTTCTTGGGTAAAAATAAATAGTCTACATTTGTATGTAAAATAACCAAAATAATAATTTTAAGAAAATAAAAATGTAGCTTTTACAAAATCTTCTCTTAGATTATTATATTCTCAGTATTTATTTTAGTTTTTAATCGTGCTGCAGCTCAGCTTGTTGAATTAGTATATAGAATGTAGGGGCAAATGGTGAGATCCAAACTGCTTCACCTTGGCAATTCCAGTTATGTTCTGTCTTCTTTTCTTATGGCATGGCTAAAAGGTCCTGCTGTTCTCTTTTTGACAGCCCTCCACCTGCACAACTTTCTGAATAAATATTTCAGCAGTGCAATGATGGAATGGGATGTGGTGCAAGGCAGATGTGATGTCAAAGAAGCAAAAGTTGCAGATGAATTAATTGAATCCATATGTGACAGTAAAAAGGGGACTATCAATAATATGAATGCTTCAGAATGGGGAGTAAACCTGCACCTGTTAGCTTAAAGAAGGGTAGCAGTGATGTACTGGGGTCACGGCTGTTAATTACTACTGATTACTACTGCTGTCATTACTACTGATCTCACTGCATATTGGGATAAGGGACAAGGCTGGGTGCAGCAGTATCATATACTCTCGGAAATATATTTAATTGGTGCAAAAATGTTATATACCCTTAGTTAGGATGTATTTATTATTTTATTCTGTTATTATTTAGGGTGTGTTTGTGTTTCCTTTAGGGTTAGGTGTTAGATCTTAATTGCCAATGAAAGTGGACTTTACTAGATAGATAGTTGGGGTTTTTTTTCTGAAGTCACGTGTTCTGGCTTCCCTCTGTTTTCTAATATTATAATTCACTGTTGGACATATGGTTGAACATACATTTGTATCAAGAGATAATGTGGTAAGCGCTGAAAATGTGAAAAAAGTTCTGATAATACAAAACATCCTGAGATAGAACTGTCATGTGTCAGTTCTCTTTAAGTTTTGTGAAAACAAAAGTAGGTATATAATTAAGATGTCCAGTTCTCAGACTAAACTATGACATACAATGAATGAAGGAAACTGAGCTAAAGACAAATGGAAAAAAGAAGCTCAGAAACTGTTTTGAAGGTGATGTCTGGCATTTACTTAAGGAAAGAAAGACCAGAAAATTTGAGAATCAAATATTTTATAAAAGAGCCCTGTATCTTTCTAAATTAGTAAACTTCTCAGGTTTTGGGAAGAATTTAGATTGCTTTCAAGCAGTCAAAGAAAGGCGGAAGATTTGAGTTAAATGCTTTAGAGATCAGAAAATGAGTAGATAAAGAAAATTACAGTCAACCTCAGACATAGAGTTAAAACAAAGGGCCCTTTGCTCAGTAAATAAAGAGGAAATAATGGCATTTACTGTATAAAAAGTAGTATTAGGATGGAAAAATATTACACAGAAACAATAATAATATAGGATTGTACTGAAATAATATACAAATGCATGAATAAAGTAATGAGAATGGAATATCTACCCATCAGGGATTGAAATAACAGTCTATTTAATTGAAGAACTTTGATTTCTGAGTCAAAACTTGTGGGTGATGATAATGGAGAAAGCATGATTAAGGATGATGTGACAGCTTCATGAAAAAAGTAGCAAGCAAAGTAACTTCATGCAAAAACTAGAGGCAGGTAAAAAAATAAAGGAGACATTTGCAAGAGTATTGAAGAAACCATTAAAATCAACATATAATGATAAGAAGAATAATGAGTTTGTTTGGCTGAAACTAGTCAGATGTTGAAAACATTAACTAAGTGGACAAGAGTAAGAAGGAAAGGAAATGAGAAAATAAGTCCATTAAGTTTTAAGAAGCTAATGGGTCAGAAAAAATAGCTGAGAATTCATAATCTCTTAAAAAGAAAATAAGGATGTTAAACTAAAAAAAACCCAGCTCTCAGTTAAAATCAGCTTTTCTCATTTCTGTCCTTCCAAAAAAAACATCACATAGGATTAAAAAAAAAAATCAACAAATGAGAACATGGTATTTTTCATTTTAAATTAGTTTAGAGGCTGTATTCAATAAAATGTAAAAGATATACACACTTAGAATTGAATGTACAGGCATTTTTGCTTGTATATTCATCACTTCTGAGTGAGAAGCTGTGTAATTGCACTAGGATCATGTTGTACCCACCCTGAAAGTTCTGCACCTTGCAAAGGTGACCTGTTGCTGGAAAGCTTCCCTCTGGGACAGGTTTTAATGCAATTAGCATTCACAGAGTGTCTGGTCCTGAGTGAATTATGGGCATTATGAAACCTGTTAAATCAGACTCTGTTGAAGACTTTGGTGGATGAATGACTAATTTGGCATCCTCTTGTGTCTTGGGTGGGAGCTAGATGCTGAATTAGGCAGGCTGAAGCAGACATGCATAAGAGGAGAAGGCTGTCAGTGAGGATTTTGGGTGTTTTCAAATGGATTCGAGTACTTCCACAGTTTGAAGGTTGCTGAAAGCAATTATATGGGAAAAAATTGGGCAGAATAAGCCCTGCTGTGGAGCCCGTCTGCCTCTGCTATATAAGATATAGATGTTAGCTCAAATAATTTTCAACACATAAAGAGCTATTAGCCTGAGCTCGTATCATTTACTTAAAAACAACCAATCAAACTGATTTGATGTAATCATTTTCAGCACACTTTGTTTCATTATTAAATGGCAAGAGATTTGATATATCCTGTGGCCCTGAGGAACGTAAGTACTTTAATACTCATGTCTACCATGTTGCTGTAACCCCAGTGACTCTGTCTCAGTCATATTTGGTAAAATACACAGAAAGAGACAGACTTTGACCCAAAGACATTACGAGCTTTTCACTGTTTATTTGTTTTTATATTATTTAATTTTTATACATTCTTTGATAATCTATTCCTCATCTTTTCTTTTCAATCTGTGCAGAGATTTTCCCCTCTGTAGTGCCAATTCTTTATCTTTCAGTGTGTGTCTCTAGTGCTCTCATCAGTCTGTTCACTCGTCCCTGTGCCGTTTTCCCCCTTATAGTCTAGTGACATGTGAGCTGATCACAGAAATCTTTATGTTCCTTTATTCGAAGCACCTCAGCACAGTTCCTCATTTCTTCTTTCTGCCTGACAATTCTGTTCATGACTTTGTCATCCCAGTAAGTGGGAGTACAAGATCTGGCAACAACCTGGCATCCTTTTAGAGCACACGCACTGGATAGTTTTGTTGAATGCCGTTCTGTCACGATGTTCAAAGCAAACATCTACTGCAATGCAGCTGTTTGAGCTGTGCCTGCACTTGGTACTATTTTTGTTTGCAGTTCAACATATTTTCTTAAACCTCTTTTAGCAAACTCAGCTACATGCTGCAGGCTGATAGCTGTTCAGAGAAAAGCATAATCCCTAGGAGCTGCCTGCCTTGGCAAACATGTACATGCTTTTCAATATGTCAACAGGCAATTATTCTAGCAGTGTTTATTCCTCAGTTCCCTCAACCCAGCCCAACAACTGAGTATTTTTTTGTATGCCCTCACTTAAGAAAATCAGATGAGTGCCCAGAATTAGGAATTTGTCATCTGTGGATTCATGCAGTCACAGCTCTGATGATTTAGTTATTCAACCTTTTACACTGTTTTCAAATATAGTAGAATTTGTATATTTCTGGACCAGGATAATGCAATTTATATTACTCATATGATAATGACAATGAATGTGAGTCCCATATTTTCAAAACCCAGATATTGACATTCCGGAGATAGTCTTCATTAGTTTGTTTGTTTTTTTTGTTTTTTTTTTTTTCAATTTCCCTGCCACAGTGTATTCCTACCTCAGTAAAACAGTTTACCTCCACAGCATCAGGGGAAAAGCTACTTCTCTGCTGTTTTTCCCAATCAAGATAATTTCAGATTATAGGATCTTGCTCTGTGCATGCCCAGGGCCTCAGTTGTAATTATCCGACAAAGCTGCAGTTTATTTGGTAATTAACCAGTTACTATATGGCTCACACAATGTACAAGTAGTTCAGATTTTTATGTAGAATGGTCTGCTGATTTGAGAATTGCTTAAAATATTTTTCTATGGGAATTTTTTTTCTTCATTAAAATAGTTAAAAAAGTGGAAGCTGCTTTTCATGTCTTAGCCAATTTAGAAACATTAGAGATTATTGTCCTCCACCTCTTTCAAAGAATGAAACCCACTACAATGAAATTTTTTTTCACATTATGTCTGGAACTCTTTTTCTGAAGAAAAGTAGCTGTTACAGTGCTTAGAATACTTTGATAGTGTGATAACAAATATATACTGCTGTCTGGCATGGAATAATTGCATGTTTGAGATCTGGATTTATTCCCTTCAGTTGTCTATTAGTGATGGGGGATATTGTTTGAACCTTTGACAGCATTTATAGTGCATATATAGGTAACTGATTATAACATCTATATTGAAATTTGCATCTAACATCTGCACTAGCATTTTATTGCTATTTAACCAAGTATTATAATATTAGTATAATTTTCTTAACTTTTGGAGGGCTTTAGGACATGGTGAGTTTCTCCTCCTTCCCTCCTCCCTCCTATTAGAGGAACATCTCATCTGCAGCTGATGAGAAATTGTGGGAATTAAGATTCATCTCAAGATGCGGTGCCAAGGCCCTGACATGCTTCATCCTTTTCCTCCACACTAAGTTTTATTTTCTACTTATTGCAGCTGTTTGGCCCCTTTGCACAAGGTGCTGTGCTGTGTGTGTTCCTGGGGATCATGTAGGCGGATGCAGATCATGAGAGGAAGAGATGTGAGCTATCCACATAGTCCTTTGACATACAACACAGGCAGAACACATTACTGGCCAACATGAGGAAGCACAGGTGGTGGAAAACAGCTCACACGTTCAAAAAGTTCCTTCAAGAAGAGGAAAATATTGAAGAAGAGAGATTCAGGGTTTTAGTTTTACAAAATCATAGAATCATAGAATATCCTGAGTTGGAAGGGACTCACAGTGATTATGGGGTCCAACTCCTGGCCCTGCACAGGAGAGCCCCAAGAAAAATACTATGTGCCCAAGAACATTGTCCAAAAGCTTCTTCTAACAAGCCTCTGGGTGGAACACCTTTTCCTGACTTCCAATGTAAACGTCCCCTGACACAGCTTCAGACCATTTCCTCTGGTGCTGTCACTGGTCATCAGAGAGAAGAGACTTGTATGTGCCCCTGCGCTTCCCCCTGTGAGGATGCTGAAGAACACAATATGAGGTTACCCCCTCAGTCTTCTCTTCTCCAGGCTGGACAAGCTAAGTGATCTCAACCATTCCTCATAATGTTTTTGTTTCAAACCCTTCACCATCTTTGTAGCCCTCCTTTGGACACTCCCTAATAGCTTTCTATCTTTCTCATATTATGGCGCCCAAAACTGCACACAGGACTGGAGGTGAGGCCGCCCCAGTGCAGATTCAGAGCAGAACAATCCCCTCCCTTGCCCGGCTGGTGATGCTGGGCCTGGTATCCCTCAGGACAGGGCTGGCCCTCCTGGCTGCCAGGGCACAGCTGACTCATCTTGTCATTGATGAGGACTCCCTGTAAGCGGTCCTGCTCTCCAGCATCTCATTCCCCAGTCTGTCCATACATCCAGGCTTGCCCCATGCCAGGTGCAAAATCCAGAACTTGCCTTTGTTAGGCTTCATATGGTTGGTGATTCCCCACCTCTCTAATTTTAGGGGAGATTTTTTTTTTTTTTTTTTTTTTTTTTTTTTTTTTTTTTTTTTTTGAGGGGGAATGAGGGATGAATAAAAGCAAAGAGGAATGTTTCTATTTTAGAGTCTGGAGTGCCCTGTGCTCCCACCTAAAGAAGGGCAAATTATTTTCTGGTGGTGACTTTAACTAAATTGAGTTGGTCTGATCCCTTGCTTTTGGTGCAAAATGAGACAATTGAGGATTTTAAAATTAAAGGAGTTGTGGTACTTCCTGAGCAACTGAAAGGAGGCAAAATTGCCAAAATTATTGCCAAATCCATTCTTTCCTAGCCACTATCACAAGCAATACACTGGCATTATACCCTTGGTGGGAAGAAATGTTGAAGAAGGAACAGTGGAGGTAGGACCTGAACCAGGAGCCTTAAATAATCCAAGCCTGAGAACACAGAAAGTCTCTTTGACAGAAGAATTTCTGCCTAACGACTTTGAAGTAACACTACTGCAACAGAAGCATGCCGCTTTTCAACATGGTTATTTTGATAGATTTGACTGTATTGGTAAAGCTCTTGTATCTCATATATAAGAACACAAACATCTAGTTTGTCTCTTTGTTTTTCCCTTAGTATTCACAGTTTGCTCTGGGCACTTGCAGCATTTAGGAAGAATATCAGTCTGATTTGTTGCCTGCAAGAGAGTCTAATTAAAACAAGAGAGCAGGATGGGAACTGATGACACATAGTGCAGCTGAGCTGCTCCCAAAGCTGAACATGGCAGCTGTGGTTTTCGTCATTTGCAAAGCCTCAGCCAACACGTTGGCCACAGAGTTAAAATAAATGTCTAATTATGTTGTTTAATTATTTTGGTTCCAAATTCCTGCTTGAAAAGTATTGCAAAAGATGTGAGAGAAGCACTGAGAGTGCCATTATCATGTCTGTGGCTTGCCAGTAAATTAGAAATTATGATGCTTTCTCTTAGTCAGGTTCCTCCCTTCCCTGTGCCTGTGGTCAGGCTGCAGAGGAAGGAGTGTGTGTGCTTGATCAGTCTCCAGCCCTCTCCACTCCCCTGTCACTTGGCACTGACTCACAGCACTGTTTTTCAACATGATGCTAATTAGCTGCTGAGTAGTGAGATACTGTGAACTCTGAGAGAAAAGACAGAAAAAGACTTCAAAGATGTTTATAATATTTTCCTTTTTTTTTTTTTTTAATTTTGACAGTAATAAAAAAAAATTTCTTAACACTGCTGTCTGGATCCAGCAATATCTTATGTGCAGGAAGACATTGCTCCAGGTTATTCCAGGATGAAGAGGTTATGACTTTGTTCCTTGCTTTGCATGGGGCAGGCCAAAGAAGAGAGCAAATCTGGGTTGCTGGGCTAAATCTGGTGGCTATAATTGGATAGGATGGTACCAGTGTGCCAAGCAGAGGAAAACTGATGCAGGAAGAGAGATAGATTCCTGCATCAGAGCAACCTCTTGGGAGGTCTTGTTAGGTCTAAGTCCAGTTTGGGGCACTGACACCTTTTCATGTACAGCTTAAGCAAATGCTCTTGGTTGAAGTGATGAGGACCATTAGGTCCTTCAGAATCTCTGTCTCTGTGACCATATTCACAAAATTTCTTGCCAGTAAATTGGTTGATACTGTCTCAATTAATGGGTCCACTGTCTTTAGACACTGGCTGTCATTTAAGCTGTTTGTGAACCAAATGTTCATCAAAACTGTCTTTATCCATAACCCCGAAAATAAAGTGACTTTTCACACACAAATGGTTACATTGGTCATGCATATTTAATTAAGTGGTGGCCCACTTCTGCCATACTGTGTTATTCTTAATTTGCCATTCTTCAAATAGCTTAATAAGGTATGAATGTTGAATATATTGTCAAAATGTAGGGGGAAAATCTTTTAGAAAGACTTTTGTTTTTCATCTAAGTCTATTTGTCATTTATTTTCCTGATGTTAAAGGTCTTCCCCAGTTTGGAAAATTCTGCAAAACATATAACCAATATAGTCAGTGCCCCACTTGCTATTAATCTGTGTGATCAAGGAGACCTCTGAACTGCTCAGGGAACACTTCAAGCCAACAGTTTGCATTCATTAGACTCACGATTAACATGATTAACATACATATAAGACTGTAGCTGATGTACTTGGTTAGTTATCTTGAGATCATTGTTTTGTTCTCCCACAAACCAAGTTTCACATTTCTTGTAACTATACCGATACCGCTTTGTTTTTACATGGGACAAATAAGAGAGAAAAATGAAAAGCGGGAGCTCCAAGAAGTCAAGCCTTTTCTGTATCCAGTGTTTTGGCTGGTTTTGATTGATGAACATTTTGCATTCCAAAGGGATTTACTGTAATAACAGTTGTTAATTTTCACAAAGAGAAACTGGCTGAAGAGAAAAAAGATTTGTCTCCAGAGTTTAGTGTCAGTTTGCTGCTGATCCCTCCTCAGCTAAGGGGATATTGATACTACAAACAATGACTGCACACCACTATCAACTGAAAAGCCAACTGATTTTTTAGTACTTCTTTTGGAAAATGTTGTCAGTCAGTAATATTCTCCTTTTCCAGTCAAGGTATTCTGATTTGATTTCTCAGTTTCCTCTCCAAATGGATGTGTTTTGTAATGAGAAAATTACAAAAAGACTTTCTGGAAAGTCTACATAGAAGGAAAAGTAGGTTTAATTTCTTTTGTTCTAGTTTGATCTTGTGAGGAGTTCAAATGTAATAACTGCATAGAAATCTTGGTGCTTATTTGAGAGTGGTAGGAATTCAAATGAGTTTTATTCCTCTTAAGCTGAAGATAGCATAAATTAGAATTTGACAAAATGCACAAACAGTAGCAAAATTAAATTAATTTTCTTTTCAACTGCCCTTGGAGCTCTAAACATTGTCAGTCCCTTTCCTTGTTTCTCTTTTTGAGTGTGCACATCTGAGCAGTATTTTATTCTCGTATATATTTCAGGATTTATTCATGTCTATTTGTTTAAACTGTGCAATCCGTTAATGTGTAGATTGTTGTTAGCTTTTATCCAGATACCAGCCACAATTCCTTTTTATCTTGACCATTATTTTCATATAATTCAAAGTAAATCTAAAATAGTATTTTATTTTCTGTCTTTTAGCATTACTCCTGCAAAAAAAGTGAAAACTGCTCTTATACTTTTTTGGTGAGGGAGAATTACTTAAGCGACATTAAAATATACCATGATTATACCTGCTCATTAAAATTCCTGATCTGATCCCAGCTCATAAGAAGTTAAAGGGGAACAAAACCAATGTTTACCTGTCCAAAAATGTGAATTCTTTCCTGAGTATGCATAGGAAGGTCATTAATCAACACACACCATGGTGGACCTCTGCTGGTGTGACCACGTCTTACTTGGTGAGGATGCACTTTCCTACCTTTAAAGGCTTACACTTACCACTGCCATCTGTAAAGCAGAAGGACTTTATAGCCAACATGAGGCAACTGTGGTAGGAAGTGATGCTGCAACACATAACTAGTGCTCAAAAGACAGAGTGTCTTTTGCAGCCCATATCTCTGCTCTGTGAAAATGTGTTACTTATCAGAAGCAATGAGCATAAGGTCTCTAGACCTGAGATTTCATTGTGCCACAGGGCCCAGAAAGGCTTCCCAGTGACAGCAATCTTCTTTCAGCTGTGAATGTGTGTGCAAGAGGGGACTACAATTAATACTGCACAGTGCATGCTTTGAAAAAGTACTTCCTCAAAACTGTGTCAGCTTTATATTTTTAAGTTGAATATTATCCTGGATTTTCAAACCTTTTGTTAAGTAATGGATATATCCAGGTTCTTGCAATTCTAGAGGAGTAAAATTTGAACAGCATGTCAATGGCTCATCCTATGAGCGTCAGAAGAGCAACAGGTGAGATTTCCAAGGCAAGTATATAATTAAGCTAGCAAAAGGGACATTGAAAGCTGTTATGTTAAGGATAGTTTTTCACATCACAATCCATACCTGGAAAATGTGGATCATTTTTTCTTTTGAGAAGGCTGAAGTAAAATGGGAATGGAGGAAGGAAGAAAAAACCAGAATGTAGCATATTCAGACTTCTGCCAGCCTGTTAATGCTTGTTACCTTTATACAGCTTTTCTGCTGTTAAAATAAAATGGAAACAAAATCCCTCTCATACTTTCCAATGAAAAATATAAAAGAGTTAAATGGATACATTCCTGCAAGATCTTCTTATCCAGAACATTTCTGGAATTTTCTGGTCCTTCAGTGAAACATTTAGGGGTCCTGCATTGTTTCTTTTCGTTTTCAGTATTCCCCTCATGGGGATGGTCACTGGCTCTCTGACTCATCATGCCATCCACTTGCTGTATCTCTTTCAACTTTAAGTGTATGTTTACATAGTTAAATCAAGTGCTCTGTAAATTAAATGCTCTACCAAAACCCAGGCAGGAGGCTGCCATTGGTGGATGCAGACTTTTTCCTTCAAATCCATCACCCTCTCCAATGAGAAATTGCCACAGATCTCCCATGTCTTAGGTTTCTTATTCATCCACAGAGGTAGTTAGGCCAATCTCAACTTTAACTTTCAACTTAAACTCATGTGAGATCAGCTTTAGTTAATTCTGTTGTAAATTTCTAAAGTACACAGCAAAATTTTTGAGTGCTAATACGGCTGCTGCAAGACATGAGTTGCATTACTGTGAAGGCTGAGCAGCTTCATGGTGGGGACACCAGTACCTGCTTGTGTCTAGATACAAAAGGGGCTTACTTGCCTTTTGGGCTTTGCAGCACCTAACCTGAGTTTAGAAATGAGGAAGAACTCTTAAAGAGATCAACCCTTTTGGATAAAGAATAATTTGGGTATGGCAGCATACTTTAGAAGTGTTACTACCCTGACTTTCACCTTATTGTAATGGTAGCCAGAAATAAATACATGAAATTTTGGCAAAATTTAAACATAATTAGTAATGTTCCCAATATATTTTTAAATACATAACTGAGTGAAATTTTAGCTAATTTTTTTTTCTCGTAATTAAATGTCTTTGGATATTTTTTATTTACAAACAGTTTTTATTCTTTAATACTCATTAAAAACCATGACCAAGGTATGCAGCATAGCTTTGAAGAGTTTGTCTCACAAGCTCTTTCAAGATTCAGAGCATCAGAATTATGATCTGTCTGAAATGATGCATAAGCCTTCTTCAGAATATTCACCTTTATGATCTCCTAATTTGCATTTCCCAATATTATTTGTTATTTAAAATATAGCTTGCCTTGTTTTGTTTTGATGCTTGAATTTCATGTTACAGTAGCAATAACACATCCCAGGTAATTAATTTCCAGTTGAGCTTCACTCTGTTTGAGTGCTTAAAAAACCATTTGGCTTTCTGTCTTGTACCTTATAATACCTCCTGGAGTCTGCAATAACCATTCAAGAAATTCACTGCTTGTCATGGACTATTGGTTTAAATTAAAAAACTAAATTTGGAAACTCCACATGCTCTGCTATCAGTTTTTCTAGTAAAGATGTCCTACCCTGTGGAATTGCCAGTGGACTTCACTATCCCTGTAAAAAATCAGCATTAATAGAGTAGAAACAGAGTAGAAGAATATTTTGGCTATGTCATCTTGGTGAAATATAGTGTAGATATAAATGTGAAACCTGCCAAGTCTTCTAAAATAATCCAAACTATTTTAAAGCAACCTCGCCTTGGGGGATTGACTACACCATGGAGACCCTGAGGTGGCATGTGACATGGCAGCACCAGGCAGCGATACTCACACAGGTCAGGAGGCACTACAGGAATATCAGCAAAGCAGCATGCTTGTGCCAGTGCAGTTTCTGCCTGCATTTCTTCCTGTTTGGAGTGTCCAGCTTGTGCTGCATGATAATCATGCCTCTCAGAGGTAGCTTTTGTGGAGACATGTCTAATGGCTGTGATGTAAACACAGCAATTTAAGAGCATCCTAAATAACCACAGCATTTTGCCTTCAGGACAGAGCCCAAATCCCTTTTTGCTTGACTAGGCCTACTCATGTGGTACCTAAAATTCTGGGGAGACTGACAGTCAACAGAGCATCCTCAGAAGGGAATCCCAAGGAGCCTTAGACAATTTTCAGAAGTAGGTCTATGTTCAAGACCAAGTATGAGGTCCTGGGTCAGGGCAATTCCAAACACAAGTACAGACTGGATGGAGAATTGATCAAGAGCAGTACTATGGATAAATACTTGGGGTGTTGGACAAGAAACTTGACATGAGCCAGCAATGTGTGCTTGGATCCCAGAAGGCCAGCCATGTCCTGGGCTACAGCCAAAGCAGCATGGCCAGCAGATTAAGGAAAGTCATTCTGCTCCTCCACTCGTCTCTCATGAGACCCCACCTGGAGTTCCACATTCAGCTCTGGGGCATCTAATGTAAGAAAGTCATGGACCTACTGGAATGAATCCACAGGAGGGCCATGAAGATGCCCAGTGGACTGGAATACTTATCCTGTGAGGACAGGCTGAGAGAGTTGGGGTTGTTCAGCCTAGAGAAGAGAAGTCTCTAGGATCCCCTATAGAAGCCTTCCAGTACCTCCAGTACTGGAGAGCTTCATAGGGACCATTTGTGTGGTCCCTGAAAATAAGCCTTCTGATTTATTTTGGTATAATGGAGTCAGTTCTCATTAATTCCCTCTCTGCGTCACAGTGACACATTTGCAAGGGCTTGTAGTGATGGGACAAGAGGGAATAGCTTCAAACCGTAGGAGGGAATATTTACATTAGTGTTAGAAAGAAATTCTTTACCCAGAGGGTAGTGAAGCACTGGAACAGGTTTCCCAGAGTTGTGGATTTACCATCCCTGGAAGCATCCAAACCAGGCTGGATGAGCCTTTGAGCAACCTGGTGTAGAGGAAGGTGTCCTTGCCCATTGCAGGACATCTGGAACTACGTGATCCTTAAGGTCCCTTCCAACCCAAAACTTGCTATGTCTCTATGAAAATGTCACATCCAGCAGTGGGCATTAAAGGTCTCATTTCTCCTACATATCTAAGACTACTATGTCTGCCATTGGAAAGTAATAAAACCTGATCCATATTACAGAGGAAAGCTGTTCAGTAAAAGCACATAACCAAGGGTGGACACAGTTGATATGTGAATGGTGGCAAGCAAGTCTGTAAGAGCTCCTGCCACAACCCCAGCACTGCAAAAGGACACTAGATAGCTTAGATCAGTGAGGTGTTCAATCTAGATTACTACACTTGTGTGTCTTCCTGATTTATCAATGCTCAGACTTGTGAGATCAGCTTCTGATCAATCTGAAAGGCAATTTCCCTTACAGCATCCTACCAAATACTATCTAGGCATAAGTTTATGTACAAAACTGAAAACCCAGGCATTTTTAGGGTTTACTTAATGGATAGGATAGGGTCCCTTGCAATAATGGGGTAGAAGCCTGTATTGGGAAAAGAAGTTGGTTTACATGTAAAGGTTCAATCACACTACTGGGATGAGGGAAGTCTAGATTAAATACTTTCAGTAGATCTGTTCTGTCCCAGGGGAATACCCTCAAGTGGCACAGAGCACTGGGTAAGTTGTGACCTATGTTAAAGCTGTGCCCTTGTGCACAGTGTTAAAGTTTTATGGATGAAAGAGAAGAATGTAGTTTGGCCCTTGGTATATCTACCTAGTGTTTTCAAGCAGATGCCAGCTTTGCCTCTTCATGTGTCAAGCTGGCTGAATGTGAGCCAGCTCTCAGCTGAAGCTTTGCAGCTCTAGGTGATACACTGCTGACTGTAAGATAATCAGTAATCTGAAAGGCAGGGTTTCCTTAGGCTGGATCCACTGCCACTCCAAAGCAACTAGAGAATATCCAACCTGCTGATAGAGCAGGCACCTCTTAGATAAGTGCACCCAGCTTTGAGGTGCCTGGAGAAAGCCTTGGACTCCAGTCAGCAACCTCCAGCTCTTTCTGGGCTTGTAGCTGTTCTCCTTCATCTATGTCACAGAAATCATACCAAGTTTGGATTGATCACAGCATGATCAAAGCCATGCTGTGACAATAAGAAATTTGAGTTTCCCATTTTTTCTGTTCCTGGCTAGACCACTATAGAGCTTTTCAGTGTTTATAGCTTTATAACTTAGTTATTTATCTCCAGGTCACATCACATGCTGTGTATTGACTAGAAATTGATTCGTGCTCATTGTGTAACTCTAACTTTTGAAAACAAAATTATTGCAAAATTATATTTGAATGCCTTGTCTCTTCACTTAGAGTTAGCTCATATGCTGTATCACTTTTTTTCCTCTTTTGTGATCAGTGTAACATGAAAAGCTGTTATATATTTAGTAGGCATTTCTCGTTTCAGATTTTTTTTTTTATCTTAACACATTTTTGTAAAACAGCATAAATCTTAATATGTAAAGGATTAATATGTGCTTTTCTTTTCAGATGGTCTGAGCATTAACATTCCATAAATAGCCCAATTTTCCCTCTGAGTTGATAAGTAGTCAAATACTTCCACTAAGGACATTTTTACTTTATCATCCAGAATGTGAACAAATTTAAATTTAACTGGCAATTATTGGTGATGAATGGAAGTAAAATCTATGAGTGTTTTTCCTATTTAGTTTGCTTAATCTCATCTTCAGTGCTGCTAAGTAATTGCTTGAGAAACCATCAAGACAAAAGGCTCATAATAGGCTCGTAGACTCCATTGCTGTGGCATCAATCAATTTATGTTGTGTCAGCATCATCCACCAAGAGATTCTAGCCTCTGATCCCAGGCACTTTAAAGTACTTTTTATTTGCATTAAGGCTCTCTAAAGAATATAAAAATTCAAATTCAGTCTCACTGTGGGATTTCTGTGTTCAGCAGCTGAACTGTCACTATGGGAAAAAAATTATGCTTAATTCCAGACATGCACATTCCCTACGAGATTTTATCTCATTTATGTTAGTTGCATACTCTGAAGGTTTGGTATCTATGCAATCATTAAAATCATCTCCTGAACTTCAGTTCATTTGTTCATGTTTCTTTTTTTTTTTTTTCTGATGTTTGGCAAACATAGCAAGCTTGTTCAGGGGACCTGTTTCTTCAGTTCCAAGAAGGATACTTGTGGAGCCAAATCTCAAAATTTAAAAATTGACAACAGATAAGAGTGGAGTGTCTACCACCTGGTGTTCTAGGTATGGTACAGGTAATTGCCAAAACCAGGAGTGGTAAATACTTGTACCAGTGGAACCCAGCCTGCAGTGAGGGTATGTTGTGCCAGGCGGTACTGTACTAACTGAGTAAAGAGACAACATTTGGGGGTCCAGCTGATACAACAACTTTTCAGAGCATTAATAAGAAAATTAGGCAAATGCTTGGCTCTCTTAATTCTATTACATTCTAAAATACATTTAGGTAAAAGAACATGGTCAGACTTCCTCTTGGGGAATGACCATCTGATTTTGGTCACCTACATTGAGGAAAGAAATACCTGAAACATAGTTGATGCAGAGTAAGACCATTAGTGTGGTTAGGGTGGTTAGTAGCCTTACATATACAGAAGCTTTGCTTGTGTGGACTCATCAGATTAAGGCTGAAAGATAAGAGCTGACTGATAATATAGTTTGTATCTAATATATTGGAGAATCAATATCAGGTGAAGAAGAAGGTGACTGACTGATGATTATTTTGGTTCACTTTATCCTGCGTTTGATAATTTTTCATTCTTGTTTTCATAATTCTAATTCAATTTCTGTTCTTAAGATCACCTATGTGCAAGCCAAAAGGTAGATTGGCATTCTTTAAACTTATCTGAATTCAACAAAAGCAAATGAATAGCCTGTAAATAGTAGTATTATTTACTTGCTTTTTCCTTGAAATACATAGAGTTGATTTCTTTCTCCATTGCTTATGAAAAAAAGTCACATGGATTTCAAACATTATTACATTACAGTTTGAAGCTTATTTGTCCCCAGATTGAGCAGATGTAGATGTGCAGGAGACTACTTGTGAAAAGCCAGATGTTCATACTTGTTCCAGAAAAGCAATACTCTGATCTCCTTTTGATTATTTTATACCTTGGAAATCGACATTCCTCTAAAAATCAGACTACAAATAAAATCTGTTTTCTATACTTGGTAAATATGTTTTTCAGACTTGAAATGATAAGACTATAATGAAATTGGTCATTTATTGTGCCTGCAATTCCAAGCTAATTAAAATTAGTTAAAGAAGTGGTCTTAGGGTCAATGGGTAGTTTTAGGATTCCTTCTGAAACTGTATTTTTCTGATGTGCACTGTTCTCAAACTCTTTTCATACCATTTGACAGTGGTATATAATTAATACTCATGCCTTTAATTTGGTGTCATGGCTCAGGAATGATACTTTCCAATTTAGTGCTTCTACTGAGACTTTTCAAACCATGCACGCCTCATTCGCTATCCTCCTCTCCCTGAAGAGGCATTTTCGAAAGTGAAAATCATGGGTTGAATAAGAACAATTTACTGGAAACAGCAATGAGATAAGAAAGTGAACAGTAAGAGCAGCAATATTGATAAGAAAGTGTAGGAGATAGGCCAATGACTCCATGTGATTTCTCAGAACCGGCGTTATCCACCAGGCTTATTTGATCCGATGGGGCCCCTTCTCCCAGCAGAAACACCTTCCCCCCCACCCCGCAATGACATGAGGTGGTATAGAACAACCTTTGGCTCCTGGCCATGCCCCCTCCTGGATGCTGCAAAGATTAACCCTGTCCTGGCTGAAACCAAGACATTTGGTTAAAATATACAGTCATGTTATATTGCTCAGAAGGGTACAGCACTATCCTGATGGATAGATGCACATCTACAGTCCCGCTACATGTGTTTCTTTTCTAAGTTTTGCTGATGCATCTCCATTCTGAGCACTTGTCTTTCTTCCTGAGATTGCACCATTCATGACTTCTTGAGAATCTGGATGAAATGAGTCAGGATTTTTCAGGAGGATTAAGATAAGGTCTAGTAAGGCAGCCACATTAAAACAGCAATGAAGAATATCCATGCTCTGGCAATCACCTAAGTCAGGAAGGCTACAAAATTCATGCAGCAGCTATAACTAGGTCACAGAATTTTCCTTAGTTTTCCTTTATGGATAAATTAGAGGCTCCATGGTATAAACAAAAGCTATGCCACTGACTTGAGCTTCACCGTGATCTGTATGTGAGGTGGAGCAGAGTTTAACCTTTTCCCTCTCTAGAGGTGACTACAACTCTCATTTAAACACTTCTACAGAGGAGGAAAAGATTTTCTGACCTAAAGGATTTTCTTGTCTAGAATCTCCAAAGCAAAACACACAACTGGAAGGTGATGGAATTTTCATCTCAGATATCCTCCTTAAGGCAGAGAAGGTCATCTCTAAATCCTTTAGCCAAATCTCCTGAGATGTTTTTTGGATGCAAATGTTATTTGTCTTAACATAAACCACAGAAAACTCACTTTCAACATTGTGTTTGAACATTAAGAAGGTGTATAAATAATGTACTGGTTTAAGAGAACACTCCAGCTGGGTCTGATGTAAAAAGTGATCTGAGGAGAGAGTATCTATGGTCACTTGGACTGACAGTCCAGTAGTGACCAAGCAATTTCCTTACAGCAGGAGCTCTTTCAAAAAACTGCTAATGGTAAAGAAAAATACTTTTTTAATTTACTATATAGGTGTTAGGATTCTTTAAATTAATTGATTAAAAGGCAGTTTGGAGAGTTGATAGACCTAGAAGAAGATGTAGAAGGTAAAGTTGTTTGCACTTATTTGGAACAGAACTTTAATTGCTATTAAACCCTGATGAAAGTAAAAGGATATTTCACAAAAGGGCCAATGAAGGAAAAAGTAAGCTTCAAAGACTGCAAAAAAAAAAACAAACCCATAAAATTAAAGCCATTTAGAAAAATACTGCATATGTATGAAGTCAACTAGGTATTCACAAGCTGAGGCTTAACCAAGAGCATTGTGTGAAGGTGTAGAGTCAATTTGGGAATGACAGTAGCTAATTTTGAGTCTAGCCAAGCATGAATGAACTTCATGGCTTTTTTGTTAGTCTTTTTCTCATCCTTTCAGAGCTGTTGAAAAGGTAGAGTTATGAGACCATCTTTATTGTACTAGCAGCTCTGTACTACACTTGCCTAAGTTTTATAATATCGTGCATAGCCTCTTGCTATATTCAAGGTTGCCAAAAATGAAGGCATAAGATTCTACAATACAGCTTAATAGCTGCCCAATTTATCATTGTTTTGCATTATGTTGACATTAAGGAAATGTGACCTTGCAGAACACCTGGATGGCAATAAGATCAAGAACAATTAAATACAGAGTTTTGATAAACTCTGTTTTACCTTTTCTACTGGCTTTGTATAAAGATGTATATGTCTACACAAAAAACGCAAACCTAAAACCAAAAAGCCAACAAAAATATCCCCAACCCTGAACAACCCCATAGTAAGTTCTAAATCTAAATTCCTTCTCACTGATTTTTCCTTTTTCTTTTTTTTTTTTTTTTTTTTTCTTTCTTCTGAGGTTGGAGCAGTTAACCTAACTGTGGTGTTCAATGAAATTAGGCTAATATTGGTATAGCATTTTCTAGCGAAAATAAATACTCCAGCAAATATTAGCGCTAGTTAGGATTTCAGTTTTGAACAAGAAACTAAATTCTTTATCTCAGACTCCTCATTTAGCAAATAATGGTTATATTCAACTGTATACTCAGTATCATTCCCATTTTTATAACCTTATCTAGTACATTACAGGACTGGAGCTGCTATAGCACTTTTCCGTTTCTATCCTTCTACATCTCAAATAGTAAAACTCAGTATCAGGGTCTCCGATTTTAGCTGCTTTCCAAGTTTGAAGTCTCTACTGAGGAGACAATAAATTGAGTGAAGTGAGATGCTGGTTTCTGCACCGAGGTCTGCTTGCAATGCAGCTGCTGCTCTGTGGCACAGTCACCTTTGGTAGGTGCCCTTGCCTTTCAAGACCTTACTTGTCTGTTTTCAAGGGAAGTGAACATACCCAGAGGGCATGTTTTAGTCCAATCCACTTCACTCCACTTTACTGTTACTAGGATTTGATTACTTACATATTTTAGTGGTTTGTTTTTTCAATTTGAATATACAGTGCTCCATTTCAAGAAGTTGCTCTCTGTGGACTTTTGCAGAGATAATTTTGTGATAATATTGCTATTGCTGAGATTATAGAGTTTCAAATACCAGTGTCATATGATACCCTGATAAACTGTCCTACCCTGAAGCTGGATGTTCTTTCCTCCTGGCCATTGGTTACGGTAGTAAGCTGAGAAGATTCACCTGATTTTAATGAGGATGGCCTTAAGTGGAGCAAACCCCATTCCTGTTGATTTCTGTTTTCTGAGGCTTTTAGGGTGGTATCTCTTCCCAATTTTCCCCACAAGATGTTTGCTGATGAAAAAGCATGCGAGGAGAAAGGGGATATGCAGCTTGATTCACCATTTCTTCAGACTTCACAAATGCCCAGACTGAGAATTTGCAGAAGTGGAAGTTACCTAATTTTTCAAAAATTACTGGTCTTATTGTGTGCCAACTACGATGCTGCCAGCCTTTGTTACTGCCCCACTGAGGAAGTCACTGACTCAGTGTGTAGGAGTGGCAGAGAGGAGGAGGTCAGCCCATCTCTCAGCAACCCAAGCTCTCAACCCACTGGCAGAGGAGTGTGAAGATTGCTGCTGTTTGGAGTGGGTGACCTTAGCTGTGGCCCTTAGCCGTTCTGACGATCCTTTCGCCAGGGCAGGCAGGAAGGAGAAAGGTCTGCACATGTCTCTGATTTGTGCTTCTCTGCCAGCCATTCCGTGGGGCCATTGAAAGTGTGAACAGTTTTTGCAGTCCCCAGCCACTGGCCACGAAGTGCAGTTGCCTGTTTGCTGGCCCCTGTGATTAAACAGCACTGTTTGATTTAGTAGCATCTAATGCTAATCTTGATAACAAGACATACAGGACAATAGAGGATTAAATTAAATTATCTGCAAACCCAGTGACCCACTTTCTATTTTAAACAGAGCAGAAGTGTTTAAAATATACAATTTGTTCATGTGTCTCACAGAAGAATGTGTTGGGAAGAAATGGTTATGCTCTGCATAATATCCTAAGAGGAAAAAGCTAAGGTGATATGACTTATATGTAGAACTGTAATGATAAAATAAATTGGTCTTCTGGAGATTATTTTAATTGTTGGTTTTTGTCTTTCATATGCAAATAGACAAGTGCTGGTCTTATAAACCATTTTACAGCTAAGAGGGTGACTTATTAGCTGCTTTGTTAGTAATATTCACAAAATGCTGTCTTCCCAATGCAGGGAGTATGTATAAGAAGGATCTAGTCAGGAGGACTCTGTTCATTGCAGTTTAGACTTCACATTCTTACATACTTGAAATTCAGAGAAACAGGTATAATAGCAGGTAAAATTTCAATCTTGCTGTAGAAGCAAATATATTTCTAATTTAACAAGTAGAGAATGCTGAAACCTATGATAGAATGATGCCATCTACTTTATCAACAGGTTCACCATCTGTGTCAATTTGTATGGAACATAATTACTCTTGTTTTAAATAATTGCAGCTATCAGTGCAGACCTTTGATCAACAGGGAGCGTGTTCAAAATCAATAACCTTTTCATGAATTAATGGGCCTATAATTTTTTTAAAAGTTCTTTTTCTGTTTATGCAACTGTCTATCACTCTCTGGCTAATATGCATACATCACATGCTTGTTTGAATAATTCTTTTTTTCTTATTTTCTTGGTTTACTAAAATGAAATTTCTTAACTAACAAGGCAAAATGATATTTTAAGAAAAGATTTCTACGAAGAGACAAGTGTTGCCTTGGTTGTCTCCTGCCTCTACAGTGTTTCTTTCTCATCAGCTGCTTTCTTGTTTCTTACTGTTGCATAAGTAGACCATTAACAAATGAAAAAATCCTAGGAAAAAATCCTAAAGGGTTTTTTTTAAAGACTCCTCAACTGCTATCAACTTTTATGATATCTTTAATGTATGTTTAATGTATGTATCTTGGTGACCCAATGTGAACCACTCAGCTGTTAGTCTGCAAGCCTCCAAACTGAAAAGACTAATTTTAAGTTTACCTTCAATAATATTAATATATATATACTAGTTATGCATGATACTGAGTTACCAGTATCAGTTAGTTTTTTTTAACAAAATCCAGGGAGATTGAAAGTAAAAAGAAAGGCTGTTTTGCCTGTGTCCTGCAGTGAAACTGTTCTGTGATGCTGTTCCCAAAGGATGCAAAAATCCCTTTAGACTGCAGTGACTTTCTGTAATGACAGTTGAGTCATATTTTTGTTTTATGGTCTCATTTCTTTTGTCTAAGAACTAGCATGCTAAATTTAAGTTTATTCTTCCAAATAATAAAGGAATTGTTAAGAACAGTCAGAAACCTTTGCTAAACTGATAACCATACTTTTCCTGTATTTCTGTGTACAGAATAATAAACCTATTTTATTTTAGCTTTATTTTTAGAATGTCAGTAAAATGTTGCCCATTGTCGAAACAAAGGAAACCCATTTTTTATGTCTTGTATCTGGATTCCCTTGTGCAGATGGATTGAAATCACAAGACAATCTTTACCTTGACACTTGCACGTCATTGCTTCTCTCTCTGGCCAACTATATTAACAAGACTTAGTATCTTCATGAAACTAGGAAAAAAAAACAATGTAATTAAGAATATAAAGTTATTATATAAAATATGGATAAAAATGTTCAAGGCATTAAAGACATTCTAAACATATTTATAATATTTACAACAGCACATTCAACTCTGTCATATTCATCTGATAAATGCCAATGACTGAAAAAGAGGAAGACCTCACAGGGATACAGACAAACATAGATATTCACACAGAGATGTGAATCCTTGGTGACTTTAAACCTCATTTCCTTGAGGCAATGACCAAGTAGAGGAAATTTCAGCTTGTCAGTTAAACTGAGGAAAATCTATGATGAAGCTTAATAGAGCCCTTGTTCTTCAACATTAAGCCTGCTTATAATTTAACCAGAAAATGCTGAAAGTTGTATCTTATAGTAGTAATAGATATATCTGGTATTAAGGACATTCACACAGATTATTCTTTATTGGTTATGTTTTAACTTGAATTTATGCTCAGTAAAACATGCTGTCAAATCTGACTAATGCCACTAATGTTTACCATTTATAGTGCAGAAGGATAGAAACAGAATAGATAAAATATTATATTTACTTAGTGATATTAATTGGTCAGTAGCTGATTATTGTAATAATCATTCTTCAGATAACTCTTACCCATGAGTTAGGGTATTTGATAATAGACTCCTCAACCTCCTGGGGGAGTGTCCCACAAAATTAAAGATATGAAATATACTGTGACACTTGATAGCACTAAATTTCCCTTGTTGGTCCTTGTGTAAAGGAGCACTTGCTCCAGGTACTGAGATATTCGTACCTGCCAGATCAGCAGGTGAGATTTTGACATGATCAGACTTGGTTTCAGAAACCCAGCTGTGCCTAAAAAGGGAATTTGGCAACTATGTTTATGGCCCTGAGTCTTGTCCTTTTTGCCTGAAGGAAAGACCTAAATAGATCTGGGAAGGGAGGTACTGAAGGCAGCTGGCAGATATTTTGAGAAGCAGAGCATCCTAACTGTTGGATGTGAGCCCTTCAATCCCTTCCTGGATTTGGCCCGCAATTTATCTCCTACTGCTGTAAGACATAATTTCAGAGGGGGGAAAAGCTCTATGCGTGCATATAGACCCTGTGGGTTTCTTCAGTCTTAGGAGCTACTAAGTCTAGGGGCCTTGTAGCAAGCTGTCCATTAAATACTTCCAAATTCAAGTTGTTTTTCCCCCCATCTCTGATATTCAATTTACTGACAGGTGGAAATAGAAATGAAAAATATGTAACTGCTTAGAAGTCCTTTAGGTTTCTGCTAGCTGTGGGGAGGTGGGTAGTGGTTTCTGCTGCCATGGCATGGCAGATTCCTGCCCATTATTAAACTCAGCAGGGTTTGAAATTAGCTAGTTAAGGAGTCTTTTGCTCCAAAGGGTTAATATTGCTATATATGCCTTCTCCTGGGAAAGAAATGCTGCCTGGTGTGGGTGAAGAGAAAAATGAGCAAAATATGGATGTCTTGGTCAGAGAACAGTGATTAGTTCCTCATTAAAGAGAGAGAGAGAAAGAGAGAGAGAGAGAGAGAGAGAGACTGTAACTATAGTAACCATTGCATATATGATCCTCTACCCACCTCATTGTAACCCACGTGGTTACAACAAAGATTTCAAGCTACTGTTACTAGTTTGTACAGCCATTCCTCTAAGTAGAGTCACATAATAAACGTTTTTCAAATATGCATATTTGAAAATATATATATATGTATTTTTATATTCACACACGTACACAGACTCAGAGAAACTGAATTTCCTTATGATTAGCTAAACAGATGGATAAAAACACCAGTATAAATACCCATCAGTGGTATTTGTAATATTTTTTTTTCTTGCTGTCTAATGGAAAAGAAATACCCCAATGACTCAGAAACCATGTCACCATTTAAGAATACATGTATCTCTGCATATATTTCTATTCTATGACCTATTATATGTTTAATTTCAGCTGCTTCTTTCTAATAAAATACAATTAACATTTAAAATTTGAGTTAATGGAGTATGTCTCAGAAATCCTGCTGCCAATCAAAGTATGTTTCTGATCTCTCTCAAGTCAACAATGCCATTAACCTGTTCCACTGCATTCCACACCTGGCTATCTTCATTGATGCATGATACTGCTCACCTACTTGGAATGAAATTACTAACATTTAGGCCACTGATATGATCAAGCATGAATCTGTAAAAGACAAGTTGCTGGCAAATGTTCTCCCTTCAAAGGAGGTTGTGGCAAGGTTTACAATATTCATCCTCCTCAATCTGGCCAAAATATCCTGTTCTGTACTAAAATTAAAGGGCAAATGTGAATTAAACCTTAGCAGCTATTTCCAAATCCTCTATTTTATGGACTTTTAGCTAGAAATTCTGAGAGCTTCTAGTCAACAGAGTTGAACATCTTTCTTTGGTGTGAAACCGATATTGCCAAATAGCAAGTCCTTCCATTTACTTCTGATAATGAAACCACTCAGCTGTAATAGTTCTATCAGCATTAAGGGGAGCAAATTTCAGTCAAAGCCTACCAAGAAACTCTTTGCTCATGTGAGGGGATGCTATAGCAATTGAAATGCCAGAGAGGATCAAATACATTTCTATACAATTTCTTTTTACAACAGAGGAGTCTAAGTCCAGCCTTCAAGTCTTACAATCACAAGTATACTTCCAGTCACTGAAATGTGAGGCATTTTATGGGTCACGAGACCTATTCTGATAGCGTTTTTTTTAACTTTTAGACTGGTTCAGTGAAAAGTGTTAATTTTTCTCAAAGAGCTCCTGCATGTTTTCTGCCTGCCTTTATCTTTTAGAGTGAAAAAAATCCTTTCACCTTAGCAAAATAACCTTCACTATACTGAATACCAAGGCAAAATTTCACTGACATATGAGCACTACTGAAATTTCTTCTGTTTTCAATAAGGTACTGATTTCCTTCTTTCTTGAGGAAAAATCAGGCTCTTCAGGGCCAGGACCTTCCTGACACCACTCCTGGGCACAGGTTGCAACTTGCCCTTTGTAGCTATAGGGCCATGCAATGAGTTATCCTGGCCTTCACCGTGAGCACTGGCCACATTGACTCCTGGGGCATACAGCTTGCTTTTCTTGCATGTCTCCTGATCTGGGAGCATGTGGAGGCTGAAGTTTCTGAGGTATCCAGAATGTTCAGCATATCCAGATATTTGCAGACTGTAGTGGATAAATGATACAGTTATCACAGAGAAAAACCTGTGAGTGAAATTTGCCTCATCACACTCGGGCTCTGTTAGGTTTAGACTAAGGTGCTTTTGGTTTCCTGAAGTCTGCTTCAGGTCACATTGCACAACTTCTTCCCCAGAGAGGCTTCTTGCCCAGGTGTGTGAGAAACAGCAGCAACTCTGAACAGGAGGGCACTGGCAGGTGAAAAAAAAGGAGTCCTGTATTATCTGTCTTTAAAAGCTAATTCAGAAAAGGCTGTGAAAGAATCTATGTGTCCTGTAATTACTTCTTGTCAGGGTATGTCAGAAACAACCAAAGAAATTCTCAAGATGTATTGCCTTAGGTTCTTGCTGCCAGCAACATAGAAAAAATGAATTTGTGACACAGTTCTAATTTGTTGTTTATAATACAGTTAATTTTAAACCTGTCAGAATTAAAAAACAAAGCCTACAAACCCACCTCATGTTTCTATTATATTTGAAGCACAGGATGTCAGTCTGAGCATCTGGGAGAGCTTTAAAATTTTTGTCACTCTATAAATGCAGTGGTATTTTCAAGTGTATCATGACGTACCAGCAGGTGCACCTTTTTCTCTTTTACATTTGAAATGGAACAATTCTTTCTGGGGTATTCCAGAACACAGGACAGGCATGCCTTAATTTCTGCAAGACTTTTCATAATGAATGGTATTTTCTTGTCATACTACATGAATTTTTTCATTTATTTCTTCCCCTTTCAGATCAGTAAATGGACACCTCGAATGTCTTTATGTCTTGCATGTGAAGTAGTAGGGTGAAATACCTTTTCTCTACAATATTCTGGCAGAACTTTAAATTATGCATATCCCACCTGATGTCAAAAACTGTTTCATATTTGTGCAGCTTCAATCTCTGAAAATAGGGAATCAGAGTAGTGTTCATTATGATCATGTACATGAACAAAGTGAACACTTGGAGAAAAGTTATGGGATCAGCTAGTTGATCTAAACTAAAGTGGCATTTAGTTACATCTCTAGAGCTGAACTATACCACCTTTTTTCCATTAAAAATTAAAGTCTGGTGAATTTCAAACCTAGTTTTATTGTCTGTATTCCACAACATAATTAAAGATTGTAATGTAGCTTTGCCTGCCATTTGCAGGGAATGATGGGGCAAGAAATAGGAAAACTATGCAGATGAAGAGATGCTTTGAGATTGGTGTTAGCAGTATAATTTTGGGTTTTTTGATCATGGGTTGTTTTATATGCCATTGCACCTGCTGGGAACGTATGGGGTCCACCTGTCTCAAAGTGGAAAAAGAACCTTACCTTAAGAGTTAGCAGGGCTTGTTGAGAGAGCTTTAAACTATGTTTGAATTAGTCTGGAGAAAAGGTGGCTCAGGGAGGAACCTTATCACTCTCTATGACTAGAGACTTTTCTGAGAGGAGGAGGTAATGAGGTGGGGATTGGTCTCCTCTCCCAGGTAGCAGGTGACAGGATGAGAGCAAATGGCCTCAAGCTGCAACCAGGTGCAGTTTGGGTTAGGTATTAGGAAAATGTTTTTCATGGAAAGGACTGCAAAGCATTGGAATAAGTTGTCCAGGGATGTGCTGCAGTCACCATGCCTATAAGCACTAAAAAAAGGTGTGGACATGGCACATGAAGAGGACATTAGTGGTGAGCAGGGTGTTGTGATTAGGCTGACAGTTGGGCTTGATGATTTTAAGTTCTTTCCCAACCTTGTTAATTCTATCGTTCTGACTTGCTATTTACATCAAATTACCTTCAGAAATAATGTTGTTTTCTTTCCCAGTCCCATTTTATATGAATTTCCTTTTTATCATTTCAGTTTGTTTAAATGTTTTATTTTATTATAGTCAATGCTGTTTTGTTTGGGGTTTTTTTGTTTGTTTGTTTGTTTTGTTTGTGCTGATAGTCATGGTCCCCAGTTACATGCTTGCACTGCGTACTCTTTTGTTCATTGTCAGACAAACAGCATAGGGTGTGCTTGCTGAGACAGGTACGAGCTATGAGTTTGCCCTTGGCCCTGGTACAGTCAGCCTTTTGAGCTGAAAACTCAATATAAGCTTAACTCTATGATTTACAGAGTGACAAACTGAGCAAAACAATTCTCACTACTGTGTACAGCATGTTGAGATCTGTAAATGTCTGGATGGAGGAGTATTCAGAAAATGGATAGGCGGATGAAAGGGTGGATGGAACTATGGATTAACTGGAAATAGGCACAGAAATCATCCATGAACTGAGTGAAGGACAGCTAACACTCTGCCTACTGGATGAATTCTGACTGGCACCTGAACACCAGTGGGACGTGGGGGTTTTGACATTGCTGCTCCACAAATCACACGTAAATTCTAGAGATTCCACCTCTGACCTCTTCAAAAGAAAAGTGAGTTTGGAAAGGCATTCATGATTTTAAAATTTATGAGTATTTTAAACAACCTACATAGTGCCACCATATTTCTGACATGTACACAATCTCTGAGTAATGCAAAACATGGACTATTGACTGCCATTTTTTTAGAGGATTATTAATGTGCAGAGACAATGTTACTTTTTGGAGAGTATATTGTATTTGGTTCAGGTTCAATAATCACTACAAGTAATTAGTCCTGGTAGCCTGTGTAAAAAAATCTGTTTGTCTCAATTTCTAAAGTATATGTGGCACAAAAAAGAGAAAATAGGAAACTAATGTGTTTTATAGTAGTTACTTAAAACCTTGATTCAGGTTTCCTTAGCTTAAGTGCTTCATTCAACAGGATGTAGAAAGAAGACTTGTCCTTAGTTTCACTTGAGCCAAGCACAATTCAGTCTCTAGTCCTTTATTTCTTTTCACCTCCAGCCTTTTCTTTCAATACTCTTTCAAAGAGCAGCTAGTCAACTCTTATTCTAAAATAACAATCACACTCAGATGAGAACAAGAACCTAGTGAAGTCTAGTGTTCAAAGTTCTATTCAGGAGTCCCATTTACACTGTAGTATATAACCGTCTTGGTCTTGAAGTGAATCTTAGCAATAACTCTTTACCCAAATAACAATATTTCTCCAGACCTTTTGTCAAGCATGTATTATACTAGTTTGGGATTCTTGGAGTCTATTCCTCAACTCAGAACATCTTGTTACTGCTTTACTTTCCTCATGCTTCAATGTGGTCAGAGAACTAGAGCAGCCCTGAAATACTCCAATTTTGGTCAGAGACCTGGAAGCTATTTTCAGCCTCAGATGATATTTCTGGTCCATTTACCCCCACTGGGGTGTTCTGTTTGCCATGGCTGCAGTTTGGCTGCATTTCATAGCTGCAAGTGACCTCTACCACACTGGCCACTTTGCCAAGTGGGAGGCAGCACCATTGACAAGGCAGACACCCAAATGCTGAGCTGTGCATTTCCACAATGCTTTCACTATCAGCTCTTTCCTTTCCTTTCCCAAAAGCTGGCACAACTTTTCAGCACTCCCAACACTGTCAGCCAAATATGACAAAAAGGTAGAGATCTCAAAGACATGAAATTGGTCCTAGTTTTGTAGATGGCTGGTGAGAGGGGAGAGATTTTCTTCTCTGTCAGAAAGTCTGGGCCTTCTGAACTCCACACTTCTATTTCTTTTTTGTTCACTTATCACCTGGTACAAAGTGGGATAGAAATCTTATAAACACAGGCTGCTTCTTTCTCCATACACAGGAAAATAGATTTCATGAGTTTTCCTGCTCAGAAATGATTTGTTCTCCATGTGTAGCTTTTTGTATTAAACTAATAACATCTTGGCAAAGTGTAATCCAGAGCAAATTTTCAGATAACTTTTTTTTCTGAAGTCATGGGAATGTTCAGCCTAGATTGGCATAAAAGTGAACAACTGCTAGCACCAATGAAGCAGTGTCACAGGGAGCCTTGAAAAATATGGATTGCACAGCATGAAATCAGAATATACTTGGAGAACAAAAACCATTCACACCTGAAAAGAGGCTAAAATGGAACAAAACTGAATTTAAGTAGAAAGTATGAAGACTCAGAACTGGGATGGGCCTATTTTAGAGGAGAAAATAAAATGAAGAAGTTTCATGTGAGACACTGTAAAGGTGGCAGAGATTTATTGAAAGATGCTCTTGAATTTTAGCAAAGTAACTACTGAGGCTGCAGGCCATGAGGCTACAGTAATGACAGAAAACTTGAAAATAGACAGCAAAATTCACAGATGCACCATTTCTAACTGGGTAGCAGTAAATGTTGCCCTAACCAAAGTAGAAGCATATGTACTGTTTACCTGCATATACTCTGAATTTATATATATTTTTCATATTTTTGTCATATATAAACCTTTTGGCTCAAGTCACTAAACTGCATAGGTGCACAAGGCACACAAGCTAAAGGAAAAAAGAGGAGTTTAAATCCAAGGTAGGAGAAACGCCAAAAGGGAAGTCAGAATCTGCCATTTCATTCTTTGTGCCAGCTTTCTTTTAACCATGGTGTGTAACGTCCCAATATGGGAGGCAACACACTGGGACTGTATTCGCAATACCCTGCTGAACTTGTGTGTGGTGTAAAGGTCAACTGCTTATGTTCATCAAAGGGCTTGACTGGGAATTAAGTCAGTAAATTCAAACATAATGTTTTACACAAGAGAAGGAAACATTCTCCAAGAGCATGAAGATTTTAATATTTTGGTTCTACTTTAATGTCCTGTTTGTCTGGAATCTGAGTTGGCTTCAGGTTTCTGTGATAATTTCTGTATGAAAATATTTGCATTATTTCACATGTTAAAAAACTGAAAAATAATTTTAGGCCACAGGTTCTTCTCTAGCTTTACTTGCAGTTTATTTCTAAAGTCAATTTGGTATGGTATGATCTAAAGCATACATTTTGCTCCATGATACAAAATGTTTAATTACTTCTGTAACAATCTAGTTGGTTTTGAAGTAAGAAGGAAAGATTTTAAAAAATGTTCTCTTGTCCTTCACAGAAAGAAAATGAAAAAAGGTTTGTAGAAAAACTCCCAAATTATCATGAACATAAGAAGCATATCCTATGGAGGTTCAGATATGTTAAAATAAAAGGAACCAGACAAAGTGGAAGAATAGTAAAATATCATGTAACAGTGTAAACTATAAATTGAGTGAACAACTGGAAGATGACAAAAATCTATACAAAATACAGTATGAAAGGCAACATTCCTGTCTGTCCCAGATTAGCTTTATTAACATTAAAATTTTTATGCTGTAAGAGATGTACTAATTGAAAATAATCATGATGGGAAGAAGAAATCCTAGAAGGTTATTTTTTCTATTTTAAAGCAAATTTAATAATATTAAATAAAAATTAAAAAACTATGCGACAGTTCAATATGAATCATTGTAGCCTTTCAGATGCTAGTGGATTAATGACAGTGCACAGTATCATTATGTCTTAATATTAGCACTACCACACTCTGTTTAAGATGTTTATAAATTAGGTAATTAAGACACTTGAGAATCAAATATTCTAAGGTTTTAGTAAAGTCAAGTCTTGCTTTCCAAGATGCTTCCAAATACTGTTTTTTCAGGTGGGGTCCCTGGCAATATCAGTTATACAAAATCAGCCTAAGCTTTAAGGCATGTAACAGTGAACTTTTTCAACAGCAATGAGTAGTACAATAGTTATAGTTTGCAAAAACAATATATGTGTATATGAAAATTAAACAATTTTACAGATTAAATGATTAAATAGTAAAAAAGCCCCAACTTGTTTAAGAATTTATATGGAGGGATCAGCGAACTTGTTAAACACTGATAACCATTAAACATGTTTTAGTGGACTTTTATATAAATGTCTACTTTAAATTGTCTGATGCTTTTAATGTGCAAATGAATGTCTTAAAGAAAACCAGGAGGTCCCTTGGATACCTAGAGTGCTATAGATTCCTATGTTTATGTACACTATCATGGCGTATTATAAGAAGCATAAATTGCATTCACACTAAGTTTATTTCATTCCTTTGTTTACAGCTGTCTCAGGATCCTCTTTTTCTGCTAAAATGGTTGTGATTTTTCTTTATATAATTGCACCATAGTACTGGTTAAATTTGTTTAACTAAATCACTTACATTCTTAGTAATACACCCATTTAAAGTGATAATAGAAGGAGATAATACTTCCTAACCACAACCTCATAATCACAGTCATAACTCTTAGACTTTTAAAGTAAGTGTGGTCAGTAATGGAGTGATGAAGCACAGTAATGTTTCTCATCATCTACAGCTGCAACTTTTACATAAAAATGATGTCTGTGACTAGACTCCAACTGCTGCACCCACACCTATTGGTGTTACCAATACTGCTGTCAGGACGTGCCTTGGCTTGTCTGTCCCCTGCTGCTGAACCAAATAGCAGCTTCTGTGGTGTTTCACCCCAGAGACACCTTTGGCTATCTGGTGATACAGCTGGGTCCGCAGACACAAGTCCAGGCACGCCAGGGCTCCATGGCAGCGGGGTGGAGCTTCCTCCAAGGAAGATTTGCTCCTCTGGTTTTCCTCTTTGGAGAAGCTTTAAGGCAATGGTGATGGAAAGGAGTCTGTACTGATCGAGGGTTTAATCCAAAGCTTTTATTCTAGCCCACCGGCCTCTGAATCTAGCAACAGCTCCACCAGAACCCTCCAACTGTGTGCTTGCTCCTCCTTTTACCAGGGGAGAGGGGGAGGGGAGGAGTCAGGAAGCCACCAACCAGGTACAGGAGAGGAGGTCTGAAGGGACAAAGGACACCTGGATGGCCCAATGCTCCCCAGGGGTAGAGAACATCCTTTGAATCTGCCAATCACTTGATGCCCTTCTGGAATTCCAGGAGTGACAGACAGTGCTCAGGAGGGGTGCGAAAGGAGGGATGATTGACACACTTGGGAGGGAATCTTCAGGGGAGGAACCTGGGGTAAACCATGACATCATGCCACAACACACACCCAATGGAAACAACTTCTCACAATAGATTTCTGCTTCCATGGCCCTTAAACATTCACCATACCACACACTCATATGGCCTTCATTTATATTTGTCAGAGTAGCAAATAGCTTATTCTTATCTGATTTAAAACATGGCACATCCATGGCAGGACTGGAGATTATTTCCAGTAGAGCAGAAATTAATATATTAGTGGTTCAGAGTTTTACTGTTATTTACTTGAGGAAAGTAAAAGCCCTATGAAAATTCTAAATAACCAGCAACACTAAAAAATGAAAGTGGTTAAATGGTGCTTGCAGCTCTTTTTTGATGTGTTCTGTATTCCACTCCCCTCTACAAGCAACAGGCTTAGATTGCCTTAAAAGAGATTATCTAGAAAGCACCATTAATTTTCTCTTTTGGATATGATATTGTCTAGTACTGCAACAATCATAGGACCTGAGAAATGTGTATTTGTTAATAGCAGTTTAATGAGCTACTCTCTCAGAAAACTAATTAGTGAGTCTCTGGGTGTCCTGGTTTGACCAGCCCACAGAAATGAGCTGGCTGGTTTGAGATTGGCATTTTATTGGGCCGATGGGAAGCCTTTTCCGGTTGCTGTTGCCTTTGGCAGCAGCCCGGGCAGGTCTCTCTCCCCCCGGCTGTCACAGCACACACCTCTGCCCTCTGCCGGCCCTGCCCAGTGCGGGCAGGGGAGGCCCCGCGGGCCAGGCAGGCCCGGCTGATTGGGGAACATCTGCGGCACAGAGTCTGCTCTGCTGCTGGCCCAGCTGAACCTGCTCTGGGAGCCGGGGAGAGGGGGAGGCACCGTGAGGCACGATGGAACACCTGAGGAGACCCAGGGGTGCAAAAGGGATTTTGGGAATCTGCCCAACTTTCCCGCGGCTGCCTTTGAGCTTGAACCCTCTGAGAGCTGCACCCCCCCACCCCAGCAGGGATGTGAAATGTGACACCATGGACTGCCCTGGCCTGACACTGTCTCTTGTTAACTCTTTCAGTGCATCAGTGCACAGATGGGACCTGGAAAGCCTCCATCCTCTCTCCAGTGAGAGAAAATCAAAATGCAGATGTGTAAAGACCACATGAAGTATCAAAGTCAGTCAAGAAGGAGTGAAAGTCCAGGTGGAAGGAGTGTGGGAAGTTGCTTTTGAGCTGTAAAAGACTCTTGCAAGCTATAGTGGTTGGTTATAACATATTGAAATGTTTCCTTTAAACCATAAAGAAGTATGGGGGAGATAAAAGAGTTCAAATTGTAGACCTGAGCAAAAGAGTGAAATGTTGAGGGGACTGTTGATTTCATGAGAAGCTGAACAGAGAGATGAAGTGATAAAGACTCTTTGCCCTCGAAGAAGAAGTGAATCTATGCTCCTTGGAGGTGAAGGTGGTCCCAAAGACAAAGAGAACCTTTGTTTTGAACAGTTATCTTTAAAATAAAACCCCATACATTGATGTGGCCCAGAGACACAACTGGGAACATGGGAAGAATTTCATGAACACAAAGGATCCAGGCAGTTGCTGTTCATGAAGAATGGATCTACAAGAGAACTGTTTTCTTGTGGGGGAATTGACCATAGCGAACGAGAGGTGCTTCCCTCCCTAAGTGAACTGAAGAAAGACTGTTTTAGAGGTGGAAAACCGACTGAGATTTCTGAGTGTTGTTTTCTTTACATTGTTGCTTAAGAGAAAAAAAGGTGTGGAGAGAGAGGAAGAGTGTTTTGAAGGTTCCATCCTCATTCTTATAGTTTTTATTTCTTTTGGTGTTAGTTAATAGTATTATTACTTTTAAGCTTAAACCTGCTTTGCTCTTGATTAGAAACTTTGAAATTGGCAAAATCAAACCAAAACGCTGGGTTACAGTCAAAATTTTTTTAAAAGAAAGAAACCCATTGATAAATCTTTTTTGTGGAGTTTTTTTGGGTAGATGTTAGATGATGATGTCACATTCAGTGCTGCACTGTTTTGCTAATGATTGCATTGGATCAAGGAGGACTCTAATAATTATGAACTTGTCAGAAGAAAGCAAGTAAGTAGCTGAACCAATGCTTGAACTGTAATTAAAAGGAGCCCTTTAGCTAACAAGAAAATTGTGATAAATGAAGCAAGAAATTTCTTGTTATCTGTTGTGTCATCTACTCTTTGACATTAATATTTATAGAATAAAAGAGTCGTGAAAATCTTCTGTCATGTTTACAGTTGCAAAGCTTAACCGACATTGTCATTATGAACAAGACTGAGGTTTGGGATGGGCAAACTGACTAGGGAAAAAAAAGGATAATTGGTAATTATCTGTCAGCAATCAAAATAAATTCTTCTTTCACTGCTAATCTATTAATGACTTTGGCCTTTACCTGCTACCCAGTAGCTTTTGATTCTTCAGTTGCAATCTGACCCGCAAGTGATTATGCACGTTAGTACTGTGCATTGCTTTGAATCTTTACTGTGGTGGTCACACCACCACACTTTACTTAACATGTTTCAGCTTAAAAACAGATTTAAGTTGGGAGCTGTTCCTCTTTTAATACAGCAGGCTTTTTGATAACTGCAGACTATCCAGGTTTAAACTTTTGCTGAAGTTTGTCTTTTTGAAGTCTTATGAAAGTTAATCAAGAAATTATAGTCCTAGAAATTCTTAGTTTGATTTTTAGGCAGTGTACTTGAATTATACCATGGCTATATGATGAAATTAATCTCAGTAATATGTTGAATAATACAGCTCTGAACCTCAGGCTTGTTGGTATTACCAGCAGTGAGCTATAGAGATGAGTGGATATTCATTCAGGCTTTGTGAAAGCAAAGATGTTTCAGCAGTGAGCTCTGACTGAAAAAAACATTGGGATGATTTTTAGGCTTGCTGTGTCAGCAGCCTACTTGTGGTGCTGTGTCCTGCATGCTTAACAATGACAACAACTGCTTAATGCCAGTCCCTGTGCCTCCTGTTCTGCCCTGGCCAGGCCTGTGCCCCAGGACTGTCCCCAAGCCTGGGGACCACTGTGGGCATGGCTCCCTTCTCCATCCATCTGAAGTGGTAATGATATCCAGCTGCTCAGGCTGGGCTCACAGAAAGCAAGCTCCCGTCTCCAGACTTCTCTTGCTGTTCCTGGTTTGGTGTGCTGAGCTAGTCCTCTCATCTCAGAGCTTCTCTCAAGTGAATTGTATTCCTGCACAAGGCAGCTCCAAAGTCTCTGCAAGTCTCTCATTTGTATGTGCTTGTGTTCAGTATGCTGAAAAGCTGAATGCAATATTTCACCTTATTAGGAGTGGGCCTTGATCTGTTCCTATTATCAGACACCAAAAATCTGTGTGGACTTGATGTTACAATTTTCTGACAAAACCAGCAGAAAAGTATTTTCATCTCCTTTGTTCTTAGCTGAAAGCATTTAAGTACATTTTATCTGAAAATATTCTAGTGTATAACTACCAAGACAATTAATTGCCACGAGAAAGCTCTTAGATATCAGTGATTAGTGACTAGAGGCACTGATGTGTTTTTAATTATTTATTTTGTAAGTAATAGGATTTACTTGTAAAAGGAGCAAGAGTAACGTAGTATTTATTATAAACCTCAAGGCACTATTAATAAGGCAAATTTCCTTAAGGGATTTAGAGATAAATATTTTTTATTCATCTACTTGTTTTATACATGTGACAAAATAAATGATGATAAATGCATCAGAATCTTTATGTTTGGCTTAGATTACTTGTATCATTATACGAACAGAGATTCCTAGTGATGGGTGATGTATCTAGCATAATGTTTTCCCTGACCACATCTCTTTTAGCACAGCTCTCTGCAATGATCTTGCTGAGAAGGAATGTAAAAAAAATTTTAAAAATTAAATTTAAAACTATTTAAGAAGGTGATCTCTGCCACCATCAACTGGCCTGGCAATACATCTTCATTATCAAATTTGTATTAAAAAAGTTAAAGCTGTTATTTCTTCCCAGACTTCTCCACTGGAATTCCTCTGGAAATTTACATGAGAAATTCCTGAGAAGCTGCAGCGACAACATTCTGCAGCCACGGTATAATTCCTATTTATTTTTAATACACTTTAGAGTTTTGTAAAGTCAATGGCATGTGTTGTTGTTTAGTGCACCCTCTACTCTAGCTGACAGTTTCCTACTTTACCCCTTCCCTCCTTGGAAAACCAGCAGTATCCTAGAAAAAAAATCTGCTGCATGAAACATTTAAAGGATGTGGAAAATAAAAAATCTGCCTAGAAATGAAAAGTAAGAGGCCATGATTTTTACTGTAGTGTTTTGAACAATCATAGCTGATGCATACCTGTGCTGGGGAGAGATATCAGTCAACAGAAAAACTCATAAGAAAAATAAAGAAGTTTAAATTCGAAACTGAGCAAAACTTAAATTAGAAATGAAATCAATGAGGCCATTTGTGGCCCAATGGCTGCAGTTCAAAAAGATATTATAGTCTTCACAGCAATTTTGAGGTGTCATACAGTGGCCCAATTATGCTTCTGTATGTCATTACAGAGACTTAAAACATTCTGAGTGTGAAATTCCATTGAAATGAAGAAATAATACCAAGGGTTCCTGAATCGAACACTTAAGGATGTTTTATGCTGTGCTTGTGGTGTTCCATGGATAAACAAATGCTCAAATTATGCTATATTTTGCCATATAACAATTGCTGAACTCTTTCAAAATAGAGCAATCTGTAAAATAAAACCATTTCTGTCATAATTGTGCTTTGTTTTCCTTAAACATTTTGACAGTGTAATTTATCTCCTAAGTGCCAATGTCCAGGAAAAAAAAATCTGTTTGCTAATCTCTTTAGTTCTAGGGTTTAATGTGATGTTAATAATCATGCCCACAACTTGCATAGATTTAGCAAAGGCATGAATCACAGCACAATTATATCTCAGTGAATTGAGGAATTTGTAAGCAAGCCAAAGTACTTAGCAGTTCCTGCTGTAAAAGTAGTATAAGAATATGGTACAGTGTTTCCAGATGCAGTTCTATTACAAGCTGCAGCAAGAAAAGTCAAGGGGAAAATTTCATATTTTTGTGTGAAAGCAAAGAAAAATCTGTTCATGTGAGGGTGGTCTTAGTAGCCACAAAATAGTTTCAATTGAGGCAAGAACAATAGAAGTGTAATTATTAAATATAGAAACCCAGGAAATTCTAGTCTAAAACTACCCTATAGTGATGCACATTTGAAGGGTTCTTTATCCAAACTGCACAGTAATTATTGGTTACCCTATCTCACTACTGCCTGGCTTTTTATTGCTGAAGGAAGATTTACTGCCTTCAAAGATTGCCTGTGTTCTGGGAGCTTGTGCAGGCTCTTGTCCCACTGGAGGGAAAGGGAAAGACCTGGCAGAGGTGGGGTGGGGAGATGCTGTTATACCCTTTATTTTTCCTACAGAAAGGTAACTTATAGGAAACAAGGTCTAAGGAGGAGGCTGTCTAGTCTGGCGCAGCTGAAGTAACTTGGCCAATGCTTTACAACTAAGTGATGTGTTCCCCTTTGGGGTTCCAGGTTAAAGAAAGGAATGGAGTTTGCCCTGTGTCGTTGCCATCAAAGGGGCCTGTGGCTCTGACCTCCAGAGTAAAGCAGGGAAACTGATGTATCCAGTTATCCTGGCCCTAGAAGTATCAACTATGTATAAATAGCTCCTGACAGATGTTTGTGTGATGTGGTCTCAAAAACTGCTAGTGATGGAGATTTCTCTATTTCTAGGAAAACTATCTTAGGAGAACTATCACAATATTTAAGGATAGAAATACATCTCGATCTCTAGACCAAATCCCCCAGGTGCAGTGTAAGCCTGTTATTCCTTGACCTTCCTGAAATGGATGCAGAAACAGATTGATCTATTTTCCTTACAAGAAGATTTTGCATATCAGAAAGATGCTCAGTCTTCCTCTAGCTTTCTTCTCTCCAAGTTAAGTAGCTGCAATTAATTCAATCATTCACTATAGGATATTTTGTAGGCCTCTGATTATTTTTCTTGTCTTCCTCTACAATCTTTCCAGCTGATCCATGGATTTCTTGAAACTGATACTCTGTGGGAAGCAGCGGTGCTGAACGGAACAAGTTGGATGCCTTGCCTACAGCCCCTTTTATAAATATATTCATCAGGACACAAAGACAGCTTTTAGATTGACATTGTTGGGTATTTAAGGTTTTTAGGTCAAAAGACTTTCTTCTTGTATTTGGGCAGCTAATGCCATCTAAGTACAAATAGAAAATAATTTTTTCCCCCAAAACAATAATTTCAAAAATTTCTTGAGATTGATTTTGAATTTCAAGAATTGATTTAAGAAGTTAACTGAACTTCAGTGGAATCTTGCTGGAAAACATCAGTATGCTATACCTATTGAGTTAAAATATACACCCTGTCTTCCCATATGTTTACAGATCAAGTACTCTACAGCACTGACATGTCCATACCATAATTATAGGCAGTGAAAGCAATAACCATACCACTGTTAACAACCTATATAATAAAATAATTTAGGTTAGAAAAGAACTTTAAGATCATTGAGCAAACCTAAAAAATCCTGTAGAGTTTGCTCCTGCACAACTGTTTTATTATATTCTCTTTTACAATATTCTGATATTAGAGGGGTTTTAATACAAAGGGCATCTTCTGACTAATCTTCTAGACCCTAACTGTTGAACTGCACAGAGAAGCCACATGAGGCCAAAATAGTTAGAATAGTTTGAATACTCTGGACCAAACTCTGTCACTTTTTCATTTTGTCAAATCTTCATCTGTATGTTAGTAAAGTACTTTCTCCTAGCTGAGTAGATGTGACCTTCTTTCTTGCTCTTGTCTATGAACTGTTATTTTATTTTGACTGTTTGATGAAACTTTCAGCAGAGCCATATTTTGCCTGTCACTTTCTCTTTGTGAATTTTTCATTATTTTCTTGAGTTTCCTGCTCTGTTTACTTCTGTCTCTGTAATTCATTGCAGTCTTTTTGATAGTCTTTCAAATTTTAGGAAGCACCAGCATATTTTCTCTCTTTTGTTCGGTGACAGTTTGTCTGCAGCTGAAGTCAGATGATGTCTCTTCATTGCTGGTAATATTTCTGTTACATTAATTTCTGTTGTCACTGTTCCTTAGCAGGTAGGTCCCTGATAGGAGCACTGTAATAAACTGCCACCATGAGGCATTAGCTAAGTCACAATGCAATAATATTGATGTTGGAAATCATGTTAATTGTATGATGAATCAGAGAAATCTAGAGGTTTTTTTAAGACTGTAAGTTATATCCCATATGCACTGTAGTTTGTATATGTATTATGTATATGCATAGAGCTGTACACAATGATAATCAGAATAATTTTTTTAATAGTGTTAGGGTGGCTGTGGATTCTTTTCTCTTTTCTGTGTAAGGTAAGATGGCATCAGTATTTTTCCTTCCTTTGTTGCCTAAGAGCTTTCTGGTAGTCGAGCTTCTGTGTGTATTTAAGTTAGAAAAATTTACCCTCTTCTCACCTATGGTATGTGTACTACCAGTAAAAGAAGCAAATAAAAATTTAGAGGAGTAGAATCGTTGCAGCAGTAACTTGGAACTGCCTCAGGACAAATGAATAAGGTTTTAGTGCCTCAGACCACTTTGTTATAAGACTTTAATTTTCAGTGCAGAATTCATAGTTCAGCAGGGTATCTCTACTGCTTAGACACATCTTTGCAGTGTAGGTGGTACATACAGTATAGATGGTACCTATATACAACTAAATGCAGTTGTAGAGGAGAAGTCTCCCAAAGCCTCCTTCTGCTGTGCCCTGAGAACCTCGCAGCTCATGTGGCTGAGCAGCTGGCTACCAACCATGCTCTGAAGACTCTGTAAGATCCTCAGGTCACACCACCTCGACACCTCTGACAAAAGAACCCTCACAGACATGAACTCTAAGCATCCAAAGACTTACATAAGATCAATAAAACCCTTGAGTCCTGTGGAAATGCTTTTCATATTAGTTGTTTAATCTGTAGTTTTTTTCCATGATCACCTAGTGCTTATTTTAATTATAATTCAAAAGGTAAGGGGGTGGGAAATAGGCAGAAATACCTTCCTGGCTCTGTAGGGTTCCTGAAAGAATTACTCTGAGAGGTGTGACTTGCCAGTGTTGAACATTTTCTTAACTCTCAGTTTTAGTTTTTATGACACATTCAGCACCTTTAATCAGTTTTCCAGGCAAAGCACACAAATAACGTGTTGGGTGATCTATATATTTTACAGCAAATAACGTCTAAATTGGATACGGAATGAATAGACCCTGGTTTGTTGACAGGGTATTACCTTTTTCCCATATGCAATGTCTGACTTGCTAACAAAACTCTGAGAGAAAGGCTGTAATTGTAATTAAGTAAAATAGGCATTAATGGCATAAAATAAAAGTGTAATACAAATATGTAAAGCAGAAACACTTGTCATTATTTTTGTTCTTTTAATTCTTCCCAAAGATGTCATAACCTGTCAGACTGTGGCCATTTGTCTGATTTGAAAATGTTTCCTTTCAACAAAAAGTGAAATGTTTCCATGGAGATCAGCCAGAGATAGCCAAATGACGAACTTCTTGGCTGTACTTTCGGTTTGGTTTCTATGGTTTCCAGACAAGGAGGGGGTAATGTGAAGTCACTGAGGTTTCTTTCTGTCTTTCTGTCTTTCTGGTTTTCCATCTTTCTCTCTCTCTCTCTCTCTCTTTCTCTCTCTCTTTCTTTCCCTCTCTCTTTCTTTCTCACTCTTCTCTCTCTTTTTCTCTCTCCCTCCATCTTATGATTTTGCAAGTTAAAGGTTATTGTAAAACAAGTAGTGTGGACACACAACAAGCTCACAACAAACCAGGGTAATTGTTGTCATCTTGGTCCTTGAAAAGCCTTATGTAGGTCGATTGTGCAGTTTTACATTAGCCCTTATTCTAAGATAAAGACATAAAGAAAAAGTGATGACAGCATTCTGAGCAAAGTTATAGGCAAAATAAGTCTGTAATAACTACATTTACCTTGACTGTGCATACAGTGAGAAAATGGTAACAGGATTGATGCTGCACACTTCTTTTGAAAGGATACAAAAACCAACAATGAAAGACTGCATTTGGAAATACCTCAAGGCCTTCAGAATAAGAAATGCTGCAGGTCTCACTAGCGATGCTAAACTGAATGGAGAAATTTAGGTATTAAGAGTAGTAAGCAGGGTAGCTAAAGGATTTCTACACAGTGTCAAGAGAACTCCATAAAGCAAAAGGAAACTGTCACCTTGACATTTAAATTCTCATTTTTCACTCTGCTTGCTGAAATTGTTTTCTTTGAAAAGTGTCACATGGTTGTTTGGAACTGGTAAATACATCCTTTCCATGCCACTTAAGAGAATGTTGAAAAGCACACATTCCTTCTTCATAGTTCCAAAGGGTGTTTTCCTCTCCATCCTGCTTCACTGTTTCTTCTTTTTCCAAGTACAGTAATACAAACTTATTTCCAATTCTTCTCAATTTTTTGAGGGCTAATTCAATTCTCTCCTACCACCTCTGCCATGTTTCTGAGAAGGCAGCTTCTGTCTGTTGCCATCAATTGCATCCTTCCTTTTCTGGCTCCCTTGCAGAAACAAATTTATGATACTGTAGAAAGAGTTATAAGTAAGAATGAAGAAAACAAAATGTGATGCTGTTGCTATTTGGAACTCTCTGAAGTGAGGACTGAGTGAAGCTTGATGACTTACAAAGGCCCAGTATGTACCACTCTGCAAATTTAACTGTTCATGCTGTCTCCAGACAAGAAACTGATGAAAAATGAAGTATGTCACACAACCTGCTGTGATGCCCAAATACATTCTTTTCAAAAAAACAAACAAGAAAGAGTAAAAAGTAGGACCTAGTTTAACAATTTAAGCTACGCCCTTTCCATTGAGAAGCCTGGCTAAAGAATTGAAAAAGCTGGACATGATCCAACAACTTTGTCATTCTAATTTTTTTTTTTTTTAATTAAAAAAGGTAAAAACCCCCTAGATAACAAATATAGGGTACAATAGATATTGAAAATAAGATCACAGGATATTATTCAGCTATAAAATCTCTTCTTTGTAAAAGCTTTGAAAAGTATTTGAAATCTCTGCAGAAAACAGATGGTTGGTGGTAGCAGAATAAGAGAAAGAGACCAGAAGGCATCATCAGCCTGACTCACGCTAAATTAGTGAGCGAGCTACAATACCTTAGATGTGTGCAGCAATGGCAGGTTCTGCTGCTTACCCTCCAAATGATTCCTGGTCACAGTGTTCACTGCCCTGCTGGTGAAAGGAGATGAAGAGATGGGAACAAGCCTTGTAAAAATGGCACAGGAAGGGTCATCCCTTCCACTTATGGGAGTCTCCCCTTAGATTGTCTTGTGTATGACTGCAAGACTGCAAACAGCTGCAACACAATAAAACAAGCAGTGGGAATCTGGTACAATTGTTGTCTTAAGTACCCTGAGGTGACATGCAGTGTGCAGAAGCATTGCCAGGGGAATCATACTGAAATTTGTCTGTGTGGTATTAGATCTGATTAACACAAACATCTAAAATATTCATCCTTTACTTCAAGAACATTGTATGAATGGAATTTTTTAGGTAACAAAATTTAATTTCCCTTGATTAAGTAATCAAAAAATTTATTCACTGATGCCCATTTGTAAAGCATAACAAAACAGGGTTTTCACCTATGCAACAATTCCTAATTGTGTGCAATACAGAGTAGAACTTATTATTGGCTTGTGGAATTCCATCTTAACTCTTGTAGAAAAGATTCTCCATGATGGAAAGTATTTTTCTGGAAGGTATAGACTGTATGTTGTTTCTGTATGTTGTTTAGTGGATTAGCTTTTGGTGAAGACTGCACTGTGTTATCCATTGCCATTACTCTGTTTTCCTTTAGTTATAGAACCTGTTAAGAATGATAGATAATTTTCAAAGTTTTTTGCTCATCAAACCAGTCTTGAGATGTGGTCCATGTTCCATTTGTACTTTACAGCAAAATTCCTACCTTCTACAGTGTGATCGTGTTGCCATTGCCTGTGTGCATCTAAGAACTCTCTCCTATCTTTGTTTCTGGGAGGGGGTCACAAAGCCAAAATACTGTGGTGTCAATCAGAAACTGCTCTCATTTGACAGAATTACAGAATTGTTATGGTTGGAAAAGACCTTCAAGATGACCTAGTCCAACTGTAAACCTAACACTGTGAAGTCCACCACAAAACTATGTCCCTGACTGTCACATCTATATGTCTTTTAAATACCTCTAGGGATGGTGACTCAACCTCTTCCCTAGCCAGCCTGTTCCAATGCTTGACAACATTTTGGGAAGGAATTTTCTCTAACAGTCAGTCTAAACCTCCCCTGGAACAATTTGAGGCTGCTTGCTCTTCTGTCACTTTTAACTTGGGAGAAGATACTAACTCCTACCTGGCTACAACCTCCTATCAAGCACTTATGGAGAGTGATAACATCCCTGAGCCCCCTTTTCTCCAGGCTAAACACCCCCAGCTCCCTCAGCCCCTCCTCACAGGACTTATGCTCCAGACCCTTCACCAGCTCCACTGCCCTTCTCTCGACTTGCTCTAGCACCTCAATGTCCTTCTTGTAGTGAGGGACCCAGAACTGGACAAAGGATTTGAGGTGTGGCCTCACCAGTGCTGAGCACAGGGGGACAATCCTTGCTCTTGTCCTGCTGGACTTACTATTGCTGATACAGGCCTGGATGCCACTGTCCTTCTTGTCCTAACTGGCACATGCTGGCTTCTGCTTTGCCACAGTTAACCAGCACCCCCTGGTCCTTGCTGCTGGCAGCTTTCCAGGTCTCTGCAGCACTTTCTCTGCTGTGACCAATCACACACCCCCTGTGTGAAAAGTAATGCTTCTTTTTAACATGTGCCAGATGTGCATCCTGCAACATTCATGACCTGCAAGGATGAACAGAGGAGCTAGCTGTTCTGCCTGCTCCCCCACACCACAGTCCCATGACTGATGCTACCACACAGCAAAGATGTGACTGCACTTTGACTGGGTACTGGATGTGCAAATAATCGTGACAGGAGAGGGGATGCAGCTTCCAGTGCAGCAGAAATAAATCTATGGCCACCCTCTGGCTGCAAGTGTAGGTGTCACTTCCCTCCTCTGCACATTTTTGATAAGTTGAAATAGAATTGCATACCATAAATTATCTTCAACAATCCATATCTCCTCAGTCATACCTTTCTGCAGTGATCTCTGTTGCTTAGAAAAGGAGAATAAATTAACAAGCATGAGGGTTTTAACCTCTGATTGCAGCCCTGGGATAGCTCCCTGTTATCAGAACTTCACAGGAAAACTGTTGGTTTTCACCCTTCTGAGGAAATCTTTACCACTTAAGCTCATGACTCTCCTTTGCCTCTTTTCATCTTGGCAGAAAGTTCTCCCCAACCTGAAGCTTAGCTAAACATGCTTGGAGATGACTGCAAAAATACTTGAGTGTTATTCTGACAGTGTAAAAAACGAAGCAAATACTTCTGTGTTAAGTCTCAATATCTGGCTTTTGAATAAAAAACTGGAGAAAAAGAAAAAAAAAAAGCTTCAAGAAAATGAGTCTGATGTCATCTAGATAAAATTTAAAGACAAGGTAACTACACGATTTTGCTTAAAATCCCCAAAGGAATTCTCAGAGAGATTGTGACCAGTGAGGTCAGAAGAGCCCATAAAAGCAGGTGGATGATAAAGGCTTCAATCCATGGTGTACTAGGTTTGTCTTTGTGAATTCCAAACAACAAAACTTTCTGATGGAAGGGAGAGAGATAAGAAAAAACCAAAACAAAACCAAATCCAACCAACCAAAATAAAGAGAAAATAGTTCTTAAACCTGCTGGGAGAGCTGTGTGATATGTTGAGTCCCTTCCAGCTTGTCCAGTACATATATTCCCCAACTTTGACCAGAAAATGAAAATGTTACATCCCTCCACAGGTCTAGCCCTCTCTTTTAAGCTCAGCTTGCCACACCACCTAGCAAGCATACTATGACACTGCTGATAAGAAGCCAGAATTTAATGTAGTTTTAGCTGCCATTGACACTCATAGCAGTTCCTGCCATAGACATGCAGGAGACTGAGAACTCTGCTGGATGTGAATGGCACTATCCCTGTGTCTGACATCAGAACTGATTTTAGGCATCCAGAAGTGATGCTGTATACTTTGCATTTTAACTCAGTTAATATCTGCAGAAGGAACTCTAATTGCTCCAGAACATGGGAAGCCTTAAGCAGAAATAATAGGTTGGCTACTGAAAATAATATAAAAATATTTTTATTTCTTTTCAAAATTACTTCCTAAAAGTTTTATAGCATGGTACAGGAAATTAAAGGTCTTGAAGTCAGTGTTCTGAGTTCTTATAATATTGAAATTGAATGATTAAATTCAAGATTTGTAATCCAAATGCTTTGAAGGTATATTTTTCTCTTTTACTGGATATTATCTGTTCAGGATATTATATTGAGACATCCTTTGTGTGAAAAAAGTTAGTCATGATCTGCTTTAATAGTTTTGTAGCTTAAAAATGTGTGTTTATGAGCAGATGTATCAAATATCACAGTAAAATCTGTCTCCCAAGCAGTCCCAACACAGTGTCTCCATTTGTATGACAGCAGAAAGGCTCAGTCATATTCATTCCCATTTCACACATCCTTCAGACGTCACCAGATCACTTGGCCAGTTTAGATAATTTGTCCAGCTCAGTGAATTTACAACATGTGGGATGGCAAAGAGATGCTTTAATATGAATATTTTCACTCTGAGGGCAAGAAAAATGATGAAATGGAGGAACAGACAGAAGAAAAGGATGTTAAGGAATTGTATGTGGTGTGGACGGGTAGAGTGTGAGGAAAAGTTATTTATTATTAAAGAGGCATTATTAATTAAAGTTATTAATTAAATATTAATAGTTAGTATAGTATTATTAATTATTAATAAATTATTACAATAAACAATATTTTAATTTATAATTAATTAATTTAAATAATAAATAGAAATAGTAATAAAAAAGTTATTTAATAAGACATTCTGTGAATGGAAGAAGTATTATTTTGAATATATGAAGTGGCAAAACAGGAAGTTAAACATTTGGTCCAGACCAAAAAGAGTCACATTGGGTGCAAGAGGGAGGGTGCAGTAGTTTTGAGACATTCCTGAAGGACTCATCTTTGCTACAGAAAAGCTATTCTTATTACACGTTCAAATTTTCATGGAACGTATCTTTCTTCTAAACACACAAACTGGTCTAATTGTATAGTGGCTTTTACCAAACTTTCACCCTTGCGAGTTAGAACTTGTGGTTTAATTTGGTGCCAATGTCATCCTAACCCGGTTTGACTATTGCTTTCCCTCGTTCTTATACACCATTTTAGGACTTCCACCTGCACCAGTAAAGACCCAAGTAAGCTCAAGCGTAAACTGTATTTTAGTTCCTGCTATTGACCTGTCACGGGTGTACTGAAGACATGTCGGGGCTTTTTATTGGAGTGCCATCTTCACCCCTCTGCTTCGCCACCCGGCCCTTCCCCGAGGCGCGGAGGCTGCCGGCCCGCAGGCTAGACCTGAGGGAGGGCACGGCCTGAGGGAGGGCACGGCCTGAGAGCGGGCTGGGCCTGAGGGAGGGCACGGCCTGAAGGAGGGCACGGCCTGAAAGAGGGCACGGCCTGAGGGAGGGCACGGCCTGAGAGCGGGCTGGACCTGAGAGCGGGCTGGACCTGAGGGAGGGCTCGGCCCGAGGGAGGGCACGGCCCGAGGGAAGGCACGGCCCGAAGGAGGGCACGGCCCGAGGGAGGGCTCAGCCTGAGAGCGGGCTGGACCTGAGGGAGGGCACGGCCCGAGGGAGGGCTCGTCCCGAGGGCGGGTTCGGCCTGAGGGAGGGCACGGCCCGAGGGAGGGCACGGCCCGAGGGAGGGCTCGGCCCCAGGGCGGGCAGGGCCCGCGCTCCCGCCGGCGGCTGCCCGGCCGCGCGGAGCGGGTACACACGGAGCTCCTTGGTGCCATCTATCGATGGCCTGGCGGAAGGGCCGCGCCGCGCCGCTTCTGAATCTCTGCAGCGAGCTGGGGTTATTCTCAATGACTGAATAAGCAGAAAATGGTTTCAGTTTGCTGCAAGGGTGAGGCATGACCTCGCATAACCCAACTCAGCCCCGGGTCACGGCGTACGAGGGTTCAGAGCCTCAGAGATGGGGAGAGAAGGGAGAAAGGCCTCTGGGGCTTTGCCAGAATGAATTTCACGGTGAATTACAAGAAGAGCTAAAAGAACTGACACAGAGATCATAAACTTGTAAAGCAATAATTGTTAGGCAGTTTTGAAGCATGAAAACCCTTTTCCAGGGCTCTCCAAAAGGCAGAGGATCACGGAGGCTCACTCGGAGGGAGCCAGGAGGAGAGCGCGCAGGAGCAGGGACAGGGCCAGCCCGGGGCTGTGCGATGGGAATATCTGTGTGCCTGAGCGCGCCTGGCCCGCGGGATGGGCAGGGCTGTGCGGGCTCTGTACCCTCGCTGGGTGGCTCCGAAAACTTCCAGGGAAACGTGGGACCTGAGGTCTTCAATATTGGATTCATATCAGTGGGTGGGGAAACTGAGTCAAAAGTTTCAGAATGCCTGAGTTGTGGAAGTGTGTGTTTTGCTTTTTGTGCAAATGCCTTTGTGGTTGTTGTTTAATTCCCTGAGTTGATCTCGGTTTTGTTTCCTTATGGCTTTTGTTTCATGCAATGACTTTCACACACCGGAAGATTCTGTCTGCAGGAGGTTTCTGTCATTTTCCCATACATTTCAGGGAAAGGCTACAAGCTGTTTCTCCTATGAGTAGAAGGAATCAAGAGATATTTTATCCTTACTGTCTTTGCTCACAAACACCCGCTAAGAGTAAAGTGCCACCAAACAAAATTCAGAGGTTTTATAGACATTATATGTGAGCTGCTTTCTGTTAACTTAATATTCATATGAAAATTCGAAAATTTGAAAGATAATATGGAATAGATGAAAGGAAAAACTTTTCCTTTAAAAATTAACCTAAAACTAACACACTGAGCTACACTTGAGCCAAGTGTGGTTTTCTGTCTTACATAGGTTTTTTTTTTTCTTTCTGTTGTTAGTGTAATTAAAGATAATTAAAAGATCCTCAGCAACTGCAGTCTACATCTGGAAAGGTAGTATATTAATGCCATTTTCATTTTTTCGTAGGTCATAGGGGTAAACCAATATTGAATATTGCACAATTATCTCTGCATTGTGTTTACTATCAAAATAGAATGCATGTAGGAAACATATCTCTCTCAGAAATAACCTGGATTTTATTTCTAGTAAAATATAATTAATAGATAGGAGTATTGTTGTCTGCTTATTATGATCATACAATTCCTCAAAGGCTGTGATGTTCCCCTCAGGACACTCATAAATACTCCATTGAACCAAGCCAGTTGCTGATGACCACACTTGGCCAAGACATAGTTGCTGATATGCTGCATAACCTGGTCTGTGTGTCTGCCTGACCACACAGAGCCCCGCGTGGGGACATCAGCCACCAGAACAAACACAGCCTCGGAGTCAGTGCTGCTGCGCTCCTACCAATGTGTGAGTGCTCCTTGGTGAAGGTGGCAGGGCGCAGTTTGCATTGCCTCAGAGATGGCCAGGCTTTGTGGCCGCTTTGCCAAACGCCTCAGATCCTCATTTGCTGTCTGTCCTCACTCTTCCATACTCTCCATGCTAACTCACACTGCTGGGGCCTGGCCTCTCCCCTGTTCCAAACATGCCATGTAGGCATGATGTGTCCTATTCACTGGGAAACACCTAGGCTGCCTCTGACCAGGTGAAATAAATAAGGTTCTGCTGAGGTATCTCCTTTCTTGCAGGGATTCAAAACCTAGCAGGAGTCAATTAATCTTGATGATCTGCCTCTCACTGTCCACTCCCACTCTCACCTTTACCATCTGTCTCCCCATTTCATAGCTCCTTGTTCAAGTGAGTCAAACCAAAGAGCATTTCGTTTGGATCTATTTGATTCGAATCAGGGAGAGCAAGCATCTACTTTATAATAATTAAGAGAAAACAAATTTTTAAGATTTTTCACTTAAATTCTGCTAAGCTCCTTCCAAAAGACAAACTCATTCTGGAAAGCACTGAGAAAAAAATGAAAAATAAAAAAACATCATGTGTTTTTCAAAATATGTTTTGTAGGGGATGTCAGTGACAACCTGCAGGGTTGGAAACCATTTTGCAGAGAAGAACAAAATGGGAAGGTTGTGCTGAGAGAACTGAGATCTATGGAGAGGCTTTTCAAAAGAAATATAGGGAGAATGTCAAATTGGTTTCTTCACTATGCGTTTTTTTCCCTGAGAATCTATACATGAGCTTAAGGAACAATGTCAAGACAATAATACTTAATGCTGGAATTATATGTTCGTACTAAAATCTGTATTCCCTTTGATGCTGATGAGGTTACTGAAAGAATGCTACATTCATTTCTGAAGTCTATAATTTACAAAAAAAAATATTGAAGAAGTTTCAGAAAAGAAAAAAAAAACAGTGGGGGAAAAAATAAAAAATAAATCTTTAAATACTTCCTGAAGACTTTCAGTCTGTTTAACTTATGAAGGAGAAGTTTAAGTGCTGAAAAATCTATTTGTAATAGTGAGAACAAACTTTGATAAGAGATGTTCAGTATCTGACTTGTGAAAGAAGAAATATTTAAACTTGAAATAAATGAAGCTTCTTATTAAAAAGTAACTATCCATTGCAATGACTTGTCAGAGTGGAGAAGGTTCCTCAGCTCTAGAAAGAGTCTGTTGGTGTTTGGACACTTATTTAGTTAATTATTGTGTTTATGTTATGTGTTTGTTTAGTTTGGCTTTTGTTTTTGTTTTTGCTATTAACATTACCTATCATCATCTTACTGTCAGTCTTAAATGTTGAGCAAATCTTATCAAAATATAATATTATTTCAAGATATCAGAAAGTGGTTCTGCCCTACTGCTATGTGTTCTCTGCTGAATTTTCAGAAACTTCTGATAGATTCTGGTGGCCTTTGTTTATTTTTTGTTAGACTAGGCACCATACTTCCTGACCATACAAGCATCACAGATCCACAATGCTGGAATCTCTGAGAACTACAGGAGTAGAAATTTTATCTATGAACTAATTGGAGGTGCCTTAGATGAGAGAAATAGTCTTTGACATCCTGTGTGTGTGTATATGTTCATGTTTTTCATTTGATCCTCATTTATCATTAGTTCCCACGTAGCTCACACTCACACACTGGTTATTTCATCTTCCATAAATCCCGAGATATGAAGGGGGTGGTCAGTGTTGTGTAACGGGCTATTCCAGATAAGAACTACTTTGTATCAGGTTAATTTTATCTGAAGTCAGTGCAGACAGCAAGCAGAGGACAGGTCATAAAAATGTATGTTCAGTGTTGCTAAAATGCAGTGGAGGTGTAACTGCTTTCACCTCAGGAGTAGGAAAGCCCTTGGGACATCTTTTGAATGTTAATTCTTACACCATCTTTCTTTGGGATCTATTTCACCTATTTATCAGGGTGAAGAGGTATCTTTATTTTCCCCTCTGTAGTTGCCACAACATGGAGCAGGAGCAGGCAAATATAATTAAAATTTTTTTGGAACAGAATTTTGCAAAAATGAGAGGATAAAATCTTTCCTGTATGACAAATTCTTGAAATCTAAGCAGAAACACTCAATTTTGATTATTGACATTTTTAATTATTCTTTGACTTTTTCAATTACATGATCTTAAAAAAAAATATTTCCAAGTGTGAATTTGTCCCGAACTTACAGATGGCCTTCACTCAGTGTACATAATTCCAGTTTTACTTCTGATTGAGTTTTTAAAAAATATTAATTTGTCAGACTATCTAGTTTTCAAAGCATAGATGATTCTTAAGCAGTCTTTAACTCAAATTAAGAACAACCTTCAAATAAGTTATGGCTTATTACTCCATTACACATAGCATTATACCAGTATATAGTAAAAATTTAGTGCAATATAATAAAAGCTTGAAGGCATGCTTTTTAGAGAAAACATGTCTGCAGGTAAAGTTGTGAAGTAAGTGAGGACATTTGATGTTACAGCAACAAGAAAAATGTTTCTGTTTTGGTTAATACACAAGTTACACTGTTTTTATCTGTATCACAAATATATTTCTATGGTTAATACTTGAATATTTTTGTCTTCTTTTCAGACAAAAAGATGGACATGATAAACCTCTATGAACTTTCAGTTCATAAGATATGCCATTGGCATCACTTCAGTTTTTGTGGTTGCTGTCTGGTCGGTATGCTTCTTTTATACAGTATACTTCCTTTACACATGCAGATCCCCTTCTAAAGCACAAGCATGACTCTATTGTTTGACAAGTAATCTCTGTAAGTTGCTGCTACCTCTACAGGAGTGACGTGTCCTGTAAGAGCAAGAAGACACTCTTGTTGCATTGTTTGTGTTTTGACCATAGAAATTTTTAGCCATTTCTAGAATGGTTAAAATCAAACTTCTACCCAAGGTTCCATACTTGATATGATTCACAGTGCCACATTGTATACATTCTTGGGTTTATTTAAAAACCTTGTTTAAAGTAGCACAGGATGGGAAGCAATAAAAAATTTACAAAACTGCCTTCTAGAATCACCAACATTCCTTCAGTTTGAGTACACTTGGGTTAAGAGCTAAGAGAGTGGCTTCCCTTTGGCTTCTATTAGTAAAAAACAGGTTGAATATTGATTTCCTTAACTCATTTAAGTATTTTGTGTCATCCAGAAAAGCAATCAAAATAAAAACACATGAGAAATTGTCTCTGTGTGTTAACGGCATGAAATTCATTGGAAAGTTTCTCATAACGGAATGTTAGGGTAAAATCAGGATCAAAATAATGGGAATTTTATGAAAAAATGTAAGTTTTAACATCAATATTGAAGGCTGTTGAATGATACTTCCAGAAAATAAAACATTTTTTGTTTACTATTGACTCCTTGATTGCTATTTATCACCTGTACAGAATATGAAAAATGGGATAAATATTGTCACCTATAACAAATTAAAGGCAAAAATTTACCTCAGGAAAATACAATGTCCTTATTTATGCAGGAAAGTCTGATTTATTTATCTTTTTCCTCATAGCTTTTTCTTATTCTGTGTGTGTGCATGACTCCTGCAGCAAATTAAAAAGCATAAGATTAAGAGGATGGTATGTCTCAGAGAGGCTATCTGAATTATTGTAAGATTATTATGTATCTGTTCAAAGTCCACAGACAATGGAGAAGCTATTCATAAGCAGGTTGTAAAATTATGTTTATCACCATAAAAACGGATATACTTTTGATTTCTGCTTTCATTGCTTGTGAATAACTTAAAATTGATGTAAAGGCTCTGAAATGTTTCCTGAATTATTATGTCACTTTTACATAATTTAACAGAACTATTAACCATGACTTATGAATCAAGTGGCTTGCCCAATCGAACGGCTGTAAAAATTGTGGCACAATTTTTTACAGTGTTCCCAAAATTGCTTTCTACTCAGAGTTTGGATGCTTTTTGCCTTCTCCACATACCAATGCTTAGTGCTAAGACCAATTGCTTTACATGCCAGGTAAGCATCTCACCGAGAACAAATACCTGCCATGGAAAGGCAATGCCAGGAAGATACAGAGGTACTGGGACTCTGTGGGAGCTATAGATCCATTAGCTGCAGGCACATGTGACACACGTACTTGCAGTTACCTGGTGAGATTTTAGCAGGCAACAGCGCCAAACAACTTGTTTTCACGTGCTATGTTTTTGCAGCACACATGCCACAAAATGAAGTACTTTGTCACCTGCTTTAAATGAGATGTTTCTCTACGTGGTAATACTTCTGTTTACTGTATCTGATGGGCTAATAAAATGCTCATTCCACAAAAACCACTGGCCTATGGAACTGCAAAATGCTTATTCTGTAGGAAGAACTGGAAAGCAACCACCCAGTTGTGCCAACTTTTACCAATTCACCAGGCAGACAGGGATAACTTTGGGGTCATTGACCAACAGAGACACCAAAGAGTCTCCCAGGGGACTAGATGTGTTAAAGGGGAGGGAAAACATGTTAATGATTTTGGGGAAATAATTGTCATCTATATGTTTATTCTGGGACAATCAATGAACATATATGTAATGTGCAGAACTTGAACAGGAGCTTTTTCTCTATTCAGCATGTATGATTTTTGGAGGAGACATCCCCTTGTGCATCTGATTGAATAAAGAATGCCTGCTTCTTAATGCTGCATTGGTGTTAAGGAGTTTTTTTTTTTTGTTAATTTTTGGCAATGCTTCCTTTCATTGCTGCAGTTAGAAAACCTAAGAAAAGTAACAGAAGAGATTGAACTTGGCAATTTTAAATGGCCAAATAATCCACTACTGATGTTAATGTGAGGGTTTTTATCTTCCATTGCAGCTATTTATGCTAACAGAGTTGCTTTGGTAGAGTATTATCCTTTATACACAAGAGTCAGATTTGTCCCAGTGATTTCAAAGGAATCTGTGAAATGCGCCAGAAGTCTGAGAGCAAATTAAGACAAACGTTCTTTATATCCTCTCTGATGATAAGGATTAATTGCATGTATCCTTTCCTTTATCTCCTGCAGTCATTTTGCCTTGATTAGTGTTATATGGATTAGCTAAACTGTAGAGTGTCAGAGGAACTGCGCTTGGTTGGTAAGTGTTAACTGAAACGTGCACCATGGTTGTTGCTGTTTGTATCCTGCCTCTCATTAGTGCTGAGGTGAAATTAAGCACCCAAGAGGGCTTACAGTTCTCTGATTGCCTGATGGTGGGAGAGGCCACTTCTGCTTCATGCCAGATGACACCAACAATGTGGGGGGTGTGTTTGGGTTTTTTGTCTGTCTCTGGGAAAAATGGGGAAAACCCAAGTTATGATACTGCATGAAGCTTCCTTATAGAGACTAGTCCAAAGCAGTCTGAGAAAAACACCACTCTGAGACACTTTTAAACTCTTGGAAAGAGTTGCAGAATAGGACATTACACTAGGTAATAATCCATTCTACTTAAAGGATAGGTAATTATTTATATTGCATAAATGCAATCAAATGTATCGTAAGTGTTAATCATAGACGTGGCTGATGAAGTTGTGTAAAGGAATAATCAAATATCCATGACTACTTTGGTTAAAATCATGCAAACACTCTTTGATGTATCTGAGGAATAAAAGAGGCATAAAGACCTTTATTTAGAGGTATAGCTGCTGTTAAATATTGATTATAAATAATAATACAGATACAAGTGGTTCAAGAGCTAGCCCTGTAGTAAAGTAATAGCTCCATCATAAAGGGTGTAGTAGGTAGGGTGCCGATTGTAACAAAGGGAACTGTGAGACATTCATCTATGAAAATTAAAGAACTTGAATCTACATGTTTTGACAGTATATACTTGGACCTTTAAAGGCATTCGAAATGTATTTCTACTCCAAACTATGTTTCTTCACCCATGAACCCATGAGGATGTTGAAACAATACAACTGGCTGATATTAAAAAAACCCTGCCAAATAAAAACCCATCTCCCTCCCAAACACAACATTCAATAATACCTGTGACCTGACCAAGAAGAAAGCAAAACATACAATGGCTGAGAATATTATACCAATCTTCACCAGTGAGGCACCAAACCAGAAAGTATTTCCTGGTCCTCTCCTATCTCCATCAAAACCCAGGAGATGAAAACTGAAGTTAGATACCTCCAGTTTCAAATCAACAGGCACCTTATATGAGGGTAATTCAGTATTTCAGAAGAGGGGCACTGGAGATATGACACTGCACCAATTCCTGATACCTTAAAAGGGAAGCTAAACATTTCCTACAATGGCTTTATGAGTTCTGTTTCTCTCTCATTTTTTTTTAAGGAACCTGAAATATATATTTTACTTAGGATGATTTTAATATTTGCAGCTACATAAAAGAGACCTGGAAATGAGCTGGCAATTGCACGCTTGCAGCCTAGAAAATCACCCATGACCTGGGCTGCATCAAAAGCAGAGTGGCGAGCAGGTCAAGGAAAGTGATTCTGTCCCTCAGCTCTGCTGTAATGAGACCCCACCTGCAGTGTTGCATCCAGCTTTGGAGTCCCCAGCACCAGAAGGATACAGACCTGCTGGAACAATCCCAGAGGAGGCCATCAAAATGGTGAGAGAGATAGAGCACCTTTCCTATGAGGAAATGTTAAAAGAATTGGGATTGTTCTGCCTGGAGAGGGGAAGGCTTTGGAGTTACCTAATTGCAGCCTCTGAATACCTGAAATGAGCCTACAAGAAAGATGGAGGGGGAATTTTACAAAGGTGTGTAGTGACAGAACAAGAGGGAATGACTTTAAACCAAAATAGAGTAGGTTTAGATTAGATATTAAGAAAAAGTACTTTACCCAGAGAGCAGCAAGGCACTCAGACAGGTTCCCCAGAAAGTTGCTGATTCCCCATCCCTGGAAGTGTCCAAGCATCTGGGATGCTTCCTTCCCTAGGTTTGGCTGGCAGGGGCTTTCTCTTGAAACTGAAGGTAGTAGTGTGGCTTCTGTAAATTAGTTTGGATGTTCCATTATTTTCATGTCTTGGACATTGTTCTTTTGCTTGTTTGTAAAAAATCAGTTTATTTATTCATCTAGGAAGTGTAAGTCTTCTGTATAAATCAATTGATGGGGCTTTGTCTAGGTATGTCTGCAGAAAATTACAATGATCTGTGACATTGGTTACCCAAGTTTTAAACCCTCATACATCATTTTGAAGCATTAGATTTACTTCTATCCTACATGCAAGTCATAAAGAAATGAAGAATGTGTGCATTTTGTTGTTTAGTAAGCTGTAGATCAGCAGTGATAGGAAGGTCAGACAGATGAATGTAAGTAATGCAGTGCCTTTCTCTTTGTTTTAGCTTGGTAAACATGGCATGAAATTGGAGCTTTCTTTCTGTCTTTTGTTTAATCACTTACATTTTTATTAGCTGGCTGCTTTCTACCCCCATTTCATTCTTCTTTATTACCCTCCTCACCATTGTAAGAGATTGCTTCATAGATAACTAGACCAAAATTGCTGTTGGTAAGAAAGTAGTATACTTTCAAATACTCCTGTTATTATTTTTAGAGAGTAAAGAATAGTGACTTCCATAAACAAATTTCTTTCTTTTTTACATTTTGTAGAAAAAACCAGTATTAAGTCATCTTTGATCCTAAGGGCTTAGTCTTTAACTTAGCTGTAGTGCGTCTAAGGGAAGACATTTGGAAATATTTATTGCCTGAGAGACAAGAAAAAAATACGAAAAATGGTGATCTAGTCAAGAGTGGAAAACATGAATCATAGCGGTTTGGTTTTTCTTTTCCTCAATCTAGTATGAAATAAGAGCAACCAGACAGTCTTGTTGCTAGTCTTTGGATGAACTACTTCTGAGTGACAGTATTCTAGGTAGTTCTGTAAAAATTACTATGGCTGAAAAATGTGTGGAAACACTCCATGAGTGTCTGTGCACCTCATTTGACACAAAATAAAAAGTTATCCCAGAATGACTTCATGTTCATTACTGCTATTGTTCCAGTTAAGAAAGGTGCATACAAAAAATGGGCTTGTCATTATAACAAAATATTGTCTATTCTTATCACTTTTACTACTCAATGAAGTATGTTGAATTTATGATTTTTTTCTGTTGAAGGTGATATTTGACATATTAAATTCTGGAACTGATCTTTGGGTGGCGTGATTAAATGTTTTGTAAAAATAAGTCTGCCAATTGTATACAAGCTACTTTACCTTTCATGCCTGTTCAGATATATTTTAATTTAGGTACAGCTAAGGATAACAGCTCGAAGACATAAAGTTCAACTTATTGATGCATGCATTTATATTCCTGGATCACTGATCAAGGGCAGTTAATTACTAAAACCAACAGTCCTGCCTAATTTGAGTCTGAAAATCTAAAACATGTTGTGACAGCAAGTTCTACCCTCTGCTGTGCCTCAGTGTGTGGCAGGAGCTGTCAGGTGTACAGACACTGTGCAAGGGGCTGGAGATCCTTCATAAAGATGTATACTTTAACTAGGAGACAACGAAAGAAATTTTTCACTCATTTTGGAAGAAACCTAAGAAGGGAGGGAAGCTAGGACATTTTTCATGAAACGTACACCATAGTTGGTTCTTCAGTGGCTTGGGTAGTAAATAGTATTTTGCTTTAACTATTTACTATTTACTATTTATTTATTTTTAAATGCATAAGTATATCCTTCTGCACACTTAATATATAGGATTAATATATATATTAAGGATATATATATATATTTAAAAATATTACATATAGTCATCTTTTATGACACCAATATTACTAGTGGTGTTTTAACTAGTAGAAGAGCCTGTGAGGTTGATGGGAAGGATACTGTTGTGGTACAAGGTTAGAATGATCGATTCAGAAGCCTGTATGATTGAAGTCTTGATACAATGACATTAGTGGCATGAATTTGGTTTTGGTGCTCCTAGACAGGTGGAGCCCAATCTGAAAAGTGAATGTTTTCATGAGAAGACCTCATGTTAGGAAAAGTGGTTACTCCTGTGAAACTCTGCTGCAATTCGAGGAAAATTGGAGCTTTTCTGTCCTGAGTTCCAACAGAAGTCTGCCTGGTTGTTTTCACCAGCACACTTAATTTTAAATTAATGTCTGTTACAAAAGTTTATTCAACTCCTCTCCTTTTAAGCACCAAAAAGGGAGCATGCTAAACTAACATCAGGAGTCTGATTAAATTGGGAGAATGCAGAGGTAGGACCAAACAATTCTTATTTTTGGGCTGAGTTATTTTACACTGTTTAGTTTGCAAGGTTCCTTTCCTGATAGACTGTAACAGCTGCAAAAGCATAACTTTAATGAGGTAAGGACTGGTTTAGTCTTGACTGTAAATGGTTCCTACGTTATGCTCCCCTGCATTAGCTGTATTCTTGAGACACATCCCTTCATGTAAAAGAAGTTTAGAGAGTAGAATGAGAAAGAACAGACTACAAAATGAACAGGCTAACAGGACTTTAAATTTTAACCTCTGCTGTTGTGCTGGCATTATGGTTGATGGAAAGTTACACTTGAGCATGCTCACTGCAGAATACTTTTTGACTAAACAGAACTTTTGTATGAAAATAGGTGCCTTCCCAGGAGGAGAGACTGACCTACAAAGGACAGCTAAAGACTGAAGCACACAAATTTTCCTGGAAAAGCTACAGCAGTGTTTCCAAACTTTGACCAAAATATTTAGATTATTATGTTTTCTTCATCCTTGTGTAAAATCCAACATTTTGGTTATGGCTACAGGTACAAACAATTCATAGATTCACTGGAAAACTTAAGAATGAAATATAAGAATATGTATGCATCATCAGAAACTAGGTAGAAATTAATTGAGTCAGAAGGGTCTGCTGTGCACAATATTTGTACATTGCTCAGAGAGGGAGTGAGAGGTCAGATCAGATTTGGTAGTGAAAGGCTGGAAATGCTCTGAGTGATGTAGCTATCTGTCATGAGGATAAAAGGCCTGGGTATGTTGTATCAGTATTGACTTATTAAATGGCTCCATACAATGAAATTTGCTTCTTCAGAAGCTTGCTTCAGTACAAATATGTAGAGAAGTCAGTTAAATCTTTCTCATCTCAGAAATTTTCTTTATCTCAGGGCTTGTTCATCTTGTTAGATGAGCAAGAAAATTTAGCACTTCCCTTAAGTTGAATGGGCTCTGACCCAGCAAATTATTTTGGATCCCAAAGCCAGTATATTGAATTTGGGCTATGCTTAAATTCATAGTTTTTTTGCCTTATCTACTTTCCCACCAGAGATTTTTCTGGGAATTTATTTTTACTGTTCTTGAAGTCAGCCCAGTCTGTTGTGCATTCTTTTGTAGGAAAGGCAGCAAAAATGTCTATGTGTCTTTGTAAAGACAAATATCAGGAATTTGTCCCTTGGAAAGAACTGTAGTAATGACTTTAAAGATATCAAAACTGGAAGCTGAAATTATGCTAATTGTTACTCAGGAATCATGGAATGGCACTGTCAATGTTGTAAAGATAAGTGAAATTGACTATTTTCTGTAGTGGACCCCTTTTATAATTTAAATTTAATAAGCAATATTAAATCCTTACTGTATGTAAGAAAATACTTCAATTTATTTTCAGAAAGAAAAAATATCAGGTGATGTTTGTCCATCATATACAACTTAAAACCAAGTCACACACTAGAGCATCTTTCTAGTTGACAGTAAGTGGTATTTATGTTCCTCTGAGAGGAGATTAATCTAGATGATTTCCTGGGCTCTCTTTTAGTCCTTCATGTTCACAGTTCCTAGATGCTGACAGCAAGGGAACATTCAATCAGTTTAACATGAAGCTAAGTAAAAAATACTTATGTTTTTTTGCAATGCATAATTAAACTCAGTCATGTATTGCCCCAAGATATCATTGCAGACAGATGGCAAACAGGAACTCAAAAAGTCTTAAAATTTTATATATCTCTTCACAGTATTTACAGTTGCACTAGAAGTGGGAATTATAGAAGGGATATAAACATTCATACTTCTTCTGTTTGACAGATGGGAAGATGAAGAAAAATTGGTTTATTGGTTAATAAAATTGGTTAGTGTCAAATTTTCTTATTTTAGAAAACCATACATTGTTGTATGTGAGACAAATGGTCAGAGTCTGTGTGCTAAATTCCGTGCTCCTTTAGTTGAGTAATGGCTTTTTCCTGGCAAAAGTCTATGGAATTCAGCTCAGTTATGTCTTTTCTATGTGAGTCTTTCTTCATGCAGTGCCATGCACTGCACATTAGGAGGCATTAATAACGACAATGCAAGTCCTAAAAAATTCAGTTTTCATGGGAAGGAAATTATATCTCTTGCCCATCATTAACCAGCAAACAGTGGCTCCTGTTCAATGTTCTATTCACCATGGAATAGTTTGACATGTCTTCAAACATTCATTTTAGTGTTTTAGGTATAAAAGATTCTGTGTTGCTGAACAGACAGACAGCTGGCTGACTGGCTGTACTTTGAGCACTAGTGTAGTTAGAGCACAGCTTTAGTAAAGTAAATAATAGAAAAGTACTAACTTTTAAGGTTAGTCTTGTTTGTGATAGAATGAAGAGCATGTTCCCGTAAGTTTAGGAAGACAGAGTTTTTTGTTGCTCTGATGCTAAAGCAGAACAAGCATTCACTAGATGATCTAAAAATTTTTTCTGCGATAAGTGCTTTGAATAATCTGTTCAGAACGTTGCTAATCTACACTACTGGAATGAACGAATTTAGAGGTGATTTGTATGTACACTATTCATAGCACATCTGAGTGCTGCATATGCTGAGCACCAAATTCTACCAAAGACATCAGTGCATTGCTTCTCAATGAGACTCTGCACCCACTGGAAAACACACACTGCTGAGAGCAGGATTATTGTTGTTGAGTAAAAATGTGCAGACAAACCGGATGGACAAAGAGTAGATTTTCAACCCAGGGCTTATTGGAAAGAAGCCAGCTGCTTCTTAATACATTGTAACAGAATATACAATCCATATTCTACTTAAATAACTTCATATTTTCTGAAATGTGTAATAACTTTGATGACTTTGTGTTGCCAGTGTTTAAGCTAACTTAATTGGTATAATCTATTTAAATCCTTTAGAGCTATTCTATCAACTTAGTGACTGTGTCATGAATCAGTCAGGGAATGTGTGAAAATACACCTAGGTTTTGGAGGAGAAAACTTCCACTGTAATTTCAGAAATTCTCTTCAGATCTTGGGAACTGTTTCTGACTCTAAACAAAGTCCTTTTTGTTTTATTCCAGCATCATAATTTATTTGGATTTCTTCTTATAATTATTATAATCTTGTAGGTAACCTAAAAGGAGTAGAAAGGCAATGAAAACTGTTTCAAGGATGACATATGCCTCATTGTGTATATGATGACATATGATCGAAATCTGGTTAGAAAGTAGAAAAGTGCTCTGGAGGGCTCTAAACAGGTAATAATATAGACATTTTTAAATTGAAGGAAAAGCAGAAGTTTGTGTTGCTCTTTTAGCTTCTGTAGGAGTACTTCAGCTATGGAAAAAAATGTCTCAGCTTCAGTGGTTATTAGCCCAGAGAGAGCTGTCAGTTGCCTTGGCTCCCTTGAACTACCCACTGCAGAGTCAGTAAGAGTAGTTGCCAGTCAATAAGAGTAGTTGCCAGTGTTGTTGCCTATAATTTGGGGACCCAAATGGCTTTGGTTTAAAATTAATTTATAGAGTTTTTCTTTTTTTTTTTTTTTTTTTTTTTTTTTTTTTTTTTTTTTTGTTTGTTTGTTTTGGGTTTTTTTCTTCTTTTTTTTTTAACAGAAGCATTCCCTTCTTCCAGTTTAAGGTTGGTTGAGAGGAAAGAGGAAAATGCTGTGCACATACACATACTGAAGTACAGCACAGGTCTCCACAAAACCACGCCCAGCAAAAGCTTCTATAGCTTTCTGTCTGTGGCATTATCTCTCCTAGATGTACCAACATAGCACAAAATTATCTTTCACAGATCAAGCAACTGGTTACTCTGAGAAGTGTGGTAAAAGCAGAGTGAGACAAACAGCAGAGAAGAAAGGGAAGTTTCAGGAGGGTCAGGAAAAGCATTCAAAGTAAGGAGAAATCAAAGTGTACCTACAGGGCTGGAAAACATTTTAGCTATTCTAGAAAACACTTTGGCTTCCTGCTGCTTGATTTCTCACCAATAACACAAAATCTCACACTGTCATTGAAGACTGGAGACTCAGCAAGAGCCTCTTTTCCTTAGCTTGTCCAGGCACCCACACTTCTTCCCATGGCTCCTGAGCACAGCAGGATTTTACATGCTCCTCTTCCCATACCAGTGCTGAACATGTGTGTCTGGATCTTGCTTTTGAAACCTGCTTAAAGATGCAACAGGAAGGAGACTTGTTTTAGTAGCTGTCAGTGCAGAAGGAATGAAGGAATTGCCATTTATTATTAGTTATTTTTATTATAAAAATTGCCTATAGCAATTACCATTCTTCTAGCTAGAATAATCCCTGTGTGATGGGTTTGATTAATTTGTCTACACTTCCAAGCACCAACAAAGTGCTGTGCTATGTTCAGCAAAGCACTGGGATTCTGGGATGAATGTAGCCAGAAAAAATATAGGTATTTCTGAAGGAACCAATCATTTCCTTTTGAAATTGATGTGTTCAGGGCTTTGAAGTCCCTTGAGAACATGACTAGGCTAAATTCATCATCATTAGGTTGAGAGGCACCTTTGACAAATGCAGCAAGGAACCACTCCAAACTTAAACCATGATTTTCTAAGCTCACATGGTGAAGTTTGTCTGGTGTAGCCAGTGTCTGTATTTACATTCAAATACAAATATTTTGTCTTTGTATGTCTTACTTGCAGGTGCTTACTAAAAAAAGTATATCTTTAAAAAACTTGGTCCATCACTTGTTTCTATTGATCATCTGTAGGCAAATAAGTGGTTTTTTTGTAGGCATATGAAGTTAAAAATAATAAGGTTCACAGCATTGCACTACCTGATGCCAGATACTTTCATTGTTGGAGTTATATGGGTATATTAGTACTGATAATTCAGTGCTATTAGATCCAATTGCATAAAGAGCCATTAGTACTGAGAAGTAATAATTAAAGTACTCAACCTGAATTATTTTTATTAGGAGAGGAGAAAGAAAATGTATCATTATTGTAGATGCTAAGAGGTTAATATTTGTAGTAGGGCAGCTCTGCACAGCTTTCTGAAAAGAGAGGGAAAATTTTTCCCTAGAGGGAACAGGAAAACTCTCTTATAATTCTCTTCTCTAAATTTGTTGATAGTTATGCATAGTTAATGAAGGTAAATCAGTAAGAATTTTCCTTCTACTCAGATGAAATAAAGCTCATTATATTATAAGTGCATGACATATTGCTGTCTGAAAAATGTCCAAGAGATTTAGAACCATCTTCCCACACATAGTAGGATTTAATAGCTTGTTCCTAAGCATTTTTTCCTAGTTCATTATTTCAAAAATATGCGCTTTTTAACAAAAAAAAAAATAAAATTGTATTTGAGCTTAAATTTTTAAGTAGTATTTATTTATTTGCTTTGCATAAAGACATAAAGTTAGAAGAGCCATTTCCCATAAAAAATTTAATAATTATTTGAGAAATATAAGAATATTTTAAAAAACTGCTTAAAAAATCCTTAGTTAATTATATACTCTTGAATTTTATAATGTAACTGACTAACATCCTGATTTTCAATAAGGGTAAGAAAGAGGACCCCAGAAACTACAGGCCTGTTGGTCTCAATTCAGTGCCCGGTAAAATCATAGAAAAGATTATTCAGGGAGGTATTGAAGAAATCTCTAGGACAATGAAGTCATTTGTCACAGCCTACAGGGCTTCATGAGGGGAAAGTTCTGCTTGTCCAGCCTCATTTCCTTCTATGACATGGTAACCCACCTAGCTGATCGAGGAACTCCAGTAGATAAAATCCTTTTGGACTTCAGCAAAGCTGTTGATGCTGTGTCTCACAGTGTCCTTGTGGACAGAATGTCCATCCCAGAGCTGAATAACCGTGTCAGGCACTGGGTGAGCAACTGGCTCACGGCTCTGGCACAGAGTTATAGTGAGTGGGGTGACACCTGGCTGGTGTCTGGTCACCAGTGGGGTTCCACAGGGCTCCATCCTCAGCCCAGAGCTCCTCAACATCTTCATTTACAACTTGTTCATAGGACTCAAAGGAACATTAAGCACAATTGCTGATGGCACTAAATTGGAAAGCACTGCTGACTCCCTCGAGGGCAGAGAGGCCCTGCAGAAAGACCTGGACAAATTAGAGAGATGGGAAACCATCTACCCTGTGAATTTTAACAAGGATGAGTGCCGGATTCTGCACCTGGGATGGGGCAACCCTGGTTGTGTGTATAGGTTGGCAAATGAGATGCTGGAAAGCAGTGCCACAGAAAGGGACCTGAGGGTCCCGGTCAGTGGCAAGTTGAACATGAGTCAGCAGAGCCCTGGCATCCAGGAGGCTGAGCATGTCCTGAAGAGCATCAGGCACAGCATCACCAGCCAGGCAAGGGAGGGGATTGTCCTGCTCTGCTCTGCACTGGGGCAGCCTCACCTCCAATGCTGGGGGAAATTTTGGGTGCCACAATATAAGAAAGACATTAAGCTATTGAGGGACATCCAAAGCAGGGCAACAAGGATGGTGAAGGGTCTGGAGAGAAAGTCTTATGAAGAGTGGCTGAGGTCACTTGATTTGTTCAGCCTGAAGAAGAGAAGACTGAATAGAGATCTCATTGCACTCTACAACTTCCTCATGAAGGGAAGATGAGGGGCAGGAACTGATCTCTTCATTTGTGATATGTGATAGGATTCAAGGAAATGGCATGAAGTTGAGTCAGGGGAAGTTTAGGTTGACTGTTAGGAAAAGGTTCTTTATCCAGAGGGTGGTTGGGCACTGGAACCAACTCTGTCAGGCTTGATGCTGTGGCCACCCAGAGAAGTGGTCATAGCACCAAGGGTGACAGAGTTCAAGAAGCATTTGGACAATGCTTTCAGGCAAATGGTGTGACTTTTGGGGGTGGTCCTGTGCAGGACCAGGAGTTGGACTTGATGATCCTTGTGTGCCCCTTCCAACAAAGCATATTCTGTGATTCTATATCTATAAATTATATATCATGTGCTTTTTTCTAATTTGAAATTCAACAATGTATCTAAGTTGTCATCTATTTTAAACTAAGGCAACTTGTGCTTTAATACATTCAGAATTCTTACTAGTTGACTGTGTCAAACTATTGAAAGAATTGGCAGAATAAGTGGAGATAATGATCCCTGTAAATGACCTTGACCTGTGAAGCCATAAATAGACCATAAATGCCATTTTCACAATACAATATGAAGTTTTATTCTCATTATACAGTAAGCATGTAACTCCCAGAAGTGATTCAAGCAGAGCTGATACACTCCCAGACTATACCAGCTTTACCATGAGAACAGAATGGGAAGTGAATTGTGGCTTCTTCAGTTATAATATCTTAATAAGATACATGTGACAAACTGATTTATATGTGGAAAAGTTAAAATGCTGACTTGTTCCACTTATTACTTGAACTGCCACACTTTATATTTTCACATTTGATGTTTTCACATAAATGGGTAACATTTTCAGTAATCCCTACTGAATCTCTTTAATTGCTCTATGGAAGAAAACAAAAAATGTTACTTCAGAAATATTTGAACTTGAATTGAAGTGTAGTGGTGTGGCACTACACTTTGATTCAAGGTCAAATCTTTCCATCTAGGAACAATGAAATTTGTTTAATGACCATGTAATTGGACTTCGTTCTGGTAACAAACAATACAATGTCAGGAAAATGCTCTCAGTATCCTAGCAAGGTGTTGTACACAAGAGCATCCCTTCTTGGCTGCTTTTGAAGCCCTCAGAAGAGCCATAAGGAGTTCACATTTTCTTTCACTTTTGCTGCTAGGTCTATATAGCCTTGGCCCAATGACTATTTCCAGGCTTTTTTCTTGCTTGTCCTAAACTATAAGGAGAAATAGAGGTGCTGAATTGCTTGGAACAACTGCACAAAATATGAAGGGACTGCAACAGAGGGGTACAAGGAAGGCTTTGTGTGAATATAAAATGTGCAAGAATAGGAGATAGGGACATTACAGTTGTTTTCTTTCTGGACAGCAACTGTGGAAGGCAGATAATTCAGGTGCAGTCTATAGGAGTAATTTAACAGGAATGAACAAAGAGATGCTGGGTTTTGATATCTTAGTTCCTCAAAAATTACTGAAAGCTGGGGGGGAAGCAAGTTATTGCAATTTTGTGTGCTTGATTTTTGTGCAGGAATGACCACACATTCTTTAGCAATTTATTTCTTGTATCTTTCCCTGAGTTCAATAGTGGAATAAGTAATTTTCCTTCAAATATATTAGCTCAATTAATGACTTCCTGCTCTAAGTATATACAAATAAAAACTCACTGACAATTATAAGCATAAATTGACTCAGATCCTAATATAATTTTAATTTGAAATGTGAGTTTCAGCACCCAGTAACTTGTTTCCTTGCCAACAGTAACTATGATCTCTCCCTTACAGCTTGTGTGTCTGTGTATAGAAACACAATGTAAGTCTTCAGTAACAAAGCAATAAAGAATCAAAATGGATTGACGGATCAAATTATACTCCACTCTGAACATAGTTGAAGCAATCTGCTCTTATGTAGCAGGCTTTGATTATAACTCTAATTCCTTCTTCACATAGTCTGCCTCCTATATTAATGTGTCAATTCAAGTACTCTTTACTCTTGTCCTACATTTGATTAAAAAAGAAAAAAAAAATCACATCTGGGCTAAATAATTTTAGACTAGGCTCCATTAGTAATGGTGACCTTGATTGACCTTATTTTTTGTTTTAGCAATGTGCATATCATAGTCAAATGAGCTGAAGACCCATTTTCTAAGAGAACTTAGAAATGAGAACGTAATGTTAGTGAAAAGAGAGTGAGCCTGATGTGTAACATTCAATCATACAAGAGGGTAGGGAGAACAGGAGGTATGCATAATCCAGTAGATGAGGTTAGTGGCATGCAATATTCAAAAATGTCTCTGCAAGTAGTATGGATACAGTACCTTCGCTTACCACACTTCTCCTTACCTTGCAATGTATAGGAAAGAATGTGCAGCTCAGTGTGAAGATCAGACTGTATATAGGGGAGAATTTATATAAATTGATTTAGATACCTGAAATCCTGAGCTTCCCATTCCAGGATGCTAATGATCATTGAAGGTTTTTTTTGTATAGAAATTCAAATAATTGCTTTAATGACCCTCAGAAAATAAATACTATCCACACATGTGAAGCTGAGGAGGCACATCTTCAAAAACTGTGAAGAAAATTTTGTCTGTGGATGTTTATAGGGGAATGGTTGAGGGGTTTGGTTTTGTTTTCCTCCTCTGAGGAGTCTAAACAGACTTACATGGCTTATAAAGAAGTGCAAACAAGTCCAAAACAGATGTCAGGTCCCGGTTTCCCCAGACATTCAGCTTCTATTATTCATTGCTGTAATGTGTGGATTCCTATGGGATTTAGGCCACCAAAACATGTTTCTTTACTGATGTCTGGGAGCTCTTCATGCACTGAAGAAGTTCTGCCTTTTTTCATTTTTGTATAACTTTAACGTTAGCAAGAAATTAGTTCATTAATAAATGAAGAGGAGTGAATTAATTATGAATTGAAAATGGCAAGGATTGAGATTCTCTGCAAAATTTCTTTGTCATATGTGCACACATAGAAATAAGAAAAATTCATACAGAAATAATTTCAGGGTATGACAAGGGGAAAAGTGAGGAAACACTTGAAGAAGCAGAGCTTGGGGGACTTGCTGCTCTGGAGAATTTATGGCATTCTGTTGTGTTCAGGGTGAACACCTAACCTGCCACTTGCTTGAAAATGGGAGAAGAACACATCTGTTTTTACTGATTAGTAAACTGTGAGTAGAGAAGAAAGGGATGGAAGGGGCAAGATAATCATGAGCCTTCTATACATATAACTTCTGCTTCTGGAAGAATAACAGGATTATAGCAAATACCATCTCTCTAAACATACAAAACCATTTTGAGCAGGAAGTGTTACGATTGTTATAAAAGTTGGTTTTTATTAGGCATGTTTTGAATTGTTCTTTTGAAAGAACAGTAGAGAATCAGTTGCTGTACAGATTGCAGCAGATGAAATTTAATATCTCTGGATTTAATTTCAGCGTTTTATATCATTCTATGAAATCAGCTGACAAAAATTAATTCACATTTACTTGTAAAGAGTAATACCACATGTTCTCAAAAAAAGAGCTGAAGAACAACCAGCTGTATTAGAAATAACAATATGTCAAACAATATAGTTATTTAATTACCTGTTTAATGAACTAACAACTTAGCAGCATAAATAACATATTTCTTATGGAAATGGTAAAACATATCCATGAGTTCCAAACATTCAATGTAAATGGTAGGGAAAACATTGATTTAGAGTCAAAAGACTGGATATAAAGGAAAAAATAAAAAGACTGACAATATGAAAATGTCTGTTAAAATGTGTGAAATAATTTTTTAATTACTATAGACACAATAAAATATAACTTATCACTCCCAAAAGTGTCCTTAAAAAGGAAAAAAATGCACAGGGGAATGCAAGAAAACCTGTCCAGATACAGTCTTGTGTATTTTGCTATTTTGGCCTTAGGGTTTGTATTTTTTATTATGCTAATTCCACAGGCTTCAGAGAGTTTTTTTTTCCCCAGAAGCGGAATGCCTTCAAAAAAATATCTTTGGAGGAAACTGTGAAGTTTGCTTCCTCCAAACCATCTCAATTAAAGATTTCATCATGGAATCTGTCCTTACGCGGTTACAGATGAATCAGGCTTTGCTGGAGAGTGAATTACCAGCTACATAATCAGCTTAAGGTGAAGAAGAGCAACAGAAATAGATGGAGTGACATATGGGAAAAGATAAAATGGCGTTAAAAAATGCATAGCTTGGCTTCAGAAATGACTTCATCTGTGGTGGGCTTTGACGATAGTTTGCAGCTATTGGGAAAAGTGTGAAATAAAAAGAAGGAAAAAAATTGTGTGAAACTTAGAGTATTTTTGTTTACACCGAGATTGAATTCAGCCATATGTTTTTTGTAGAGGTGGCTGTACATTCCTTTCAGCCTATATCTACTAGATTTTTCAACAGTTTGTGCTTTGTAAATAAAGAGGGTATACAGACCTAATATTTCACTATCTCTTTGCCATCCATATCTCTGCCCAGATCACATTTTTATAGGATGTGGAATACTGTTATATTCGTTCAACAGGTAGGAAGGCTTCCAGTGTGACTGCAGGAGGTACCCCAAGGCAGGCTTGTGCATCACCTGCAGAGCCTAGTGGAAAGCCATGCCAAGACTATGAACCATGGTATACTGGAAGGAGCTGAACTGCCTAAATTGGCTTGTAAAACTTCAGACCAGAAGGATGTGGCAGGGCAGGGCAGGGCAGGGACCTGCTTGACTCCTCACTTCCCATGTGGAGGTTACTGTGTCATACATCCTCCCTCTCTTTAGATAGACATGTGGTTTTATTTGAGGCTTGGCATGATGGGAAATACTGCTGTGGTATGGAAGCAATCCTATCCTATTAACAGAAATATCACACAATTCAGCACTTTTCCAAACAGGAATAGGTAAGCAGTCCGAGGTGGCAAGTAGTTCTATTCCTATGATGATACCTCATTTTCTTCAGAAGGAACACAGATTTTTTAGCACCTATAAATCTGTTCATTTCACTGTGAATGCTGCACTAAACCACATGAAACTGTGGTCAAAACTGAATTAGTTTCAAATAATGTCTTCAATGTAGGCAAAACATTTACCTTCAAGCTTTCCTTCTTCCTGCTTTTTCCTGTCAATTCCTCTTACAATTTTGTTAGTATGTGAAGCTGGTTGTTGTTTTCTTCTCAGTGATGCCAGGTGGTCACCTTTCCATTGTGGTAGTTTCAGTTAAGAGTTGGCTTTCTGGTAGCTGGATGTCTTTTCCCATTAGTTGGCTGTTTCTCGTTAATGATTAAGCTGCTGCTTCCCTTTTACTGCTTTCTTTTCACAGCTCTCAGCTGGTTTCTCCAGTTGACATGCCAATAGACTCCCTGACAACATTAAGTATCCCCTTGTGTTACCTCTCCTCCTATTGCTGCTTCTGCTCTTTCCTTTGCCTGGAATTTTTGGTCTTATTCATTGGGTTTATTGTTTGGAACAAAATTCTGCATATCCTTGCTGCTTATATTTCTGAGTTTTTATAGAGCTGTTTATGTTCTGTTGTATTGTTGGCCATAAGATCTAGAATGTTACTAAAGATAGGTGGGCTATTTTTAATTTTTTGTTGCATATTTATTGTACATAGTAAGGCAATGGATAGTTCTGGGTATGCCATGGTGGTTAAATGATGTATTTTTTATTTGTGCAAATGCTCTGGACATTTTTAGAATTTCTGTTCCTAACCAGCTCTCTGTGAATTTTATTTGTTAATGGTGCTAACAAAGACTTGAGACTGGACTTCATCATCTATTTCAGAAATGCAATATAGGTTACACAATTAGGCTTCTTGATAAGGAAGCGAGATCTGTTTTCAGTTGAAATATATAGGTTAATTAGCATGGAATGTAGATCAGAGACACTGCACAGCAAGACTTTGTTTTTCAAATTCTGCTCTTCAGATGTCAATATGTATTTTTCTATTGACTGTGCCAATGAATGAAAGAATGGTGCATTTTACAAAATCAGACTTTAAAGTAGGCTGCTACTAGTGTCAAATCTTTTTGAAATAGAGTTGAAGCCAGAGTATTTACCTCAGTGGAAAGCATTAGTCATGCATTAATGGGCTTCTCTGAAAATTTGTATCTGTGTCACACAGTTCCATTTTGGTCCAAAAGGGCTCTCTGCCTGCCCTCTCTTTGCAAGGAAGGTGTCCTAAAACTATGATGGCTTCATGTAAGTTTATAATTTTTTCTGTTCTGAGGAACAAAATAACTCTTAGGCGACTAAACAGCTTTTGTGTTTACATGCATTGACCGTGTTTGTGAGATGAAATGGTAGCAGCAGGAGATAAAATGTCCAGGGTTATATTTACTTTTTTATTTACTTGGATTTCATTAATATTGTATGTGCACTTTATTTTTTCCCCGCTATGTATAGTAATAATATGATAGAGATAGCTAATATTAAATTATTACAAAATAATAATTTGGGTTACGAGAGGTCTGCAGTAGCACTGTCTCCATTGATTTCCTGATCATCAGCACATGACTAAAAGGTTAAAATCATGTGACATGTGATACCCAAAACCAGTGCAGCTGGTGGGACACGGGTGATAAAGCCATCTTTGATTGTCTGAGCCTAAGTTTTGAATTATGCACTAAGTCAGAAGGAATGTTGTGACTTATGCTAGAAGCCAGGGTGTTTTTTATCTTGAGTTGGTGGGTACCAGCCGATGACCTGGACATTGGATAGTTGTGTCCCTCTTACCTTTTTGTGTCCCTTTTCACGATTCAGACTGCTTGGCTCTTCCCATCCTTTGCAGACTAATATGTCAGCTATTCTTTTGTGCTGTTCCAAAGCTTTACCAAGACTCAGGCACTGTCAGAGCTGTCTGCAGTCATTTGTGTGGGAGGTGTGTGAGGGGGCTTACGCATTAACCGTGCTGAAATAATTACTGTATTTGACTTGACTAATAAGTGGTATTTTTTGCCAAAAAAAAAAAAAAAATTCTGGACAGGGGATGAGGAGTATTTTACTCATTAAACTCTGTATTCAGTAATTCCACAAAAATGAAAATATAAAATGCTTTGATGTAAAGAAGCAATTACTTCTAAAAGATGTAGGAAGCACTATTTATGAAATAGGCACCATTTGTTATGATTTTTTGTGCAAAGTTTAAACTCAGAATACTGAAGTCTTTGGAGAATAAAATGTTAAGTAATTCTGCAGTCTTATTTTTTTTTTTAGATGCTGCAGTTTCCCTATGTTGCCATGGTAACCTACTTTCTGTATAATTGCCAGGCTGCCTTACAGTGATGCAAATAAGTAAAGAAGTTGTCACATGGCATGACCTAGACTTATATTTGAGTGGAGATTTACTGCCCACAGAGCAGCAATAACACCAAAGATATCTGTCACCTGCAGGATGAGGAATTAACATGTTGCTGAAGTGCTGCAGAAACAAATGGCAGTGAATGTGAAGTGCTGGGACTTGCTGTTACTCAGAAGGACTAGAAGCCCTCCCCCAAGCCTGCTCCTGCTGGGATTATTTTTTCTTATGTTTTTACATGAGTGGAGGATCAGAACTTTTATGGCTAACACCAGCCCCAAGCATGTTATTTAGGAATTTAATTTGTCTTGGAGATACAAGAAGTCCGGAGCAAAGAGACTTGCAAAGAAAGAGTTATAGCTCTTAACAGCAAAATCTGGCCTCTTCTCTGAGATGAATTAGTCCTGGGATCCAATGAACTCCTCTCAAAAATGGGCAAATAAAAGGGGAGAACTGTGGAAAGGGGAGGAAAAAGAGGAAACCAAAAGGGAACAAAGGCATTAACAGTTTTCCTTAGCTTCTGTTTGATGAAGGCAGCACTTACATCTTGTACGCTTCTTCAGCATATTTTTGATGTGAACCACAAATCCCAGGGGTTCCTGGGAATGGGCCCTTACAGGAACCTTTTCCTTGGCCAAGCTTTCTGCCCTCACCCCTCACTGTATTGTGACATGTTGCTCCATAAGGGAGAAAGAACAGGGGTAATATCTGGTAACAGCTTAGTGATGAGCCCTGGGCATTTCTGATAAGCAGTCTGAGAGCGCTCATCACCACATTCAGCTTAGGCTAAAAATAAGTTTCTTAAAATACAAATTTTAAAACATAAAAGTCAGAAAAGAAATAAAAGCTATCACAAAGTGCAGCTCTGCCTCAGCATTGGCACTGCGAGAATTCCCTAGCTGCTCCAAATTACCCATTGTTAGGGCACAGTAACTAGCTCAGATGTTCTGTATACTATTTGCTCAGAGGTTTTCTCTCTTGTTGGACCTCTTTTTTCCTTTGTTAAAGATGGATTCTGCTAAAGCTCCCTCTTTCACTGCCTCAGCATTTCTGCTTGGATAGGTGCTGGGGGATTACCCTATTTTGTTGGGGGTTTTAGTAGTTCTTTCTGTAAGACTTTCTTTTGGTCTTTGTTAAAAGCATATTGTCCCTAGAGTGAGTTTCTCTCTTTGTGCTCAGTAGACTTTCTTCTTGGTTTTCTTATGCATGACTGTGAACTTACTTCCTCTCTCATGAGGCTACTTGAACACCAGTAGTAAAAATGATGATTTCTTATCCCTTCCTACCAGGGGTTAGGTTTATTTTCTCTTTCCCTTCAAAATTTGCCTCTAATTAATTTGAATGGTAGCAACCACACACAGATATTTCCACTGTGTTCCTTAATTAGTGTTCCTGGATTCTGGCTCTTTCTTCAAATTGTTTTAAGGCTATAAGAGAGCTTCATCTTCCTAGATTAGCAGTAGGATTACCTAGATTAGCAGGCTCATACACAACAGAGGGTTTGTGACTTCCAACTTTGCATTAGCTTCTTTCTCAGAGACCATATGTGGCAAAATAGTAAAAATAAAAAATCTGACATCTCCTGCTTTCTGGGGAAAGGTCATGTCATTGCAATGTGTATAATTGTAATTGTGAGCTATTATGGATTCATCATGACTGTTTTCTCCTTGTGAGAGCAGATGTAGAATAAAAAAAAATAGAAGTGCAAACTAAGGAGCTATTATACATAAAACTATAGGATAGATTCAAATTGCATGTAGCCCACAGTCTCATGGGAATCGTAATAATTTTTTTCTCTTCCTTCCCCCCCACACATTCTTTTTATTTTTTTGCCTTTGAGGAGAAAAGTATGGTAATTTAATAGCTGTATTACAAATCATGATTGGATTTCAAGAGTCACTTTTTTGCATTCAGACTATGGTTGGTCTTTGTCCTGTCCTTTTTGCAGGAATGAATGCAGCTATAATGGCAGAATGCAAAAAAACAAGTCTGAGCATATCTGACTGAGAATATTACCTAAGGTAAACTGTTATACATCCCTCCTATGCAGGAACTGTGGAAACATCACAATAAACATTCTGAGCATGCAAACTGAAGTCCATAGACTTATTACTTACACTCAAGACAGGATAATTCAATTTTTATTATTCAGGACCCAGAGGTATAACAATATCAGATTCTTTCTTTTTACGTGTTTTAGAAAAAGTAAACATCAGAGTTTTAGAACTCTGATGTTTAAAAAGATTTATTAATTGTCTGAATAAAAATAACCATGTCCATATTAATTCTCTATTAAGCTTGCTTTAAAACTCTGGTTATTTTAAAGGTAAGAGTTACAAGAAAAAAAATCATCTTTGAGGGTTCTGTACATGCCACCACTTAATCAGGAAAATCGCTGCAATTCAGAATTGTTCTCATTATATTTTACACAACCCATTGAAAAGAATATGTAAGTTGTTCAAAGAAGGAATGACTTTGTTGTTGTTTCTATAATGACAGGTTGGTCTACTACTTGTACCCAATGCTCATAAAGTTAATAGTCTATAATTGCTGTGTTCAATAAAATTCTTGTAAATGGGAACACATAAAATTATTGTGTGAGCCTCAGTGAGGTAGATGAAGACTTGCTTATATGAGTCTGTTGGGGAAAAAAGCTAGTATTTCAAATATAACACAGGAATTTTATTTTTTTATATAGTTTATACTTTTATATAGTTTTTATATAGTTTCTTTCCTTCCCTTTCTGATTATATTCTGCTTTGCCCTTTTTCACATTCTCTCTTTTTTGTTGTCCATCCTCTGTTGTTCAAATGAGCCACTATTACTTAAAATCACAAAGGAAAATACGAGACGTCTTCAACTTATGCCAGGTCTTGTTTCATCCTCAAAACACCAGCAAAGAAATACTCTTCTCTCCCTACTATTTCTGAAATAGAAAAAAAACAAAACAATTTTTTTTTACTTTGTTAAATCAGCTTAAATTTCTGTTAGTCATAGCACTGAAAATAATGAACGGTTATGTATGGATTTCTATCCCGAAAATCACATCAATATTTTTTTAGATATCTTTCTATGGGACTTCAGTGTATCACATCCACTCTTAGGAGCAGAGAGTGTAGGCACACACAAAAAAAATCATTGTGTGCATTTATCTCCCACATCACTCTGGTTCTGCCACTTTTATGACATGAATGCAGAACAGAAATCCAGAACCTCAGGAGTTCTTGCCCTGCTGTTCCTATCAAAGTGCTGTTTAGTCTTGGGCATATTACAATGACAGCTTGTTTCCATGCTTGTAACCCCTTCTGCAAACTGAGCAGGAAATTATTTCTTACAAAGACATCTCCCTGGGGTGTCCTAAGGATTAATTGCTGTAAGTGCAGTTCCTGGAACACATGAAGTTCCCTATAAGTATCCATCATTAAATGTTACATTGCTTCAAGTACTTAACTATATTAGTTTTTCTTACTTAACTAGCCCAGTGATATCTGTTTCTATTAATTATTTTTACTATTTTACATTATTCTTAAACACAAGCTAAATGACTTTTGCTGTGAGAAAGCAAACTCACCAGACAGCTGCTTTCTTCTGTATTTAAAGTATGCATACCTCTTTTTTTGTTATTCACTTAAGTTTATTTTTGTCAACAGACTTTTTAATCCAGTGATTTTCTGACTCTTATTATTTGTATTAGGGGAAGTAGTTTAAAATATTGGAAGTGGAAGATTTGCACAACCCAGTAGCAGAGAAATTAAGAGAATCAAAAAGCATCACACCTCCTTGCAACTTGCAGAGGTTTCTGTACCAGTTTGAAGAATTAGAAAGGAAGATGTGGCGAAGAAGAATGATCTGTCATGCAGAAAATCGTTATTCTTTTTAAACCAATTTAATTAGCTTTTAATTAATTTAGCATCTGTAGCAGTGTGCTTTTTAAGTTTTTTGATTTATTGTATTGTTATATGGTTCGTTCTATGTACCCCCTATGTTCTTCCCCTATTTGAGTCATCCCCCGGGTTACTGTTACCTGTCAATCTTGAGTTCTGTAACCCCCAGACCCTGCCTGTCACTCTGAGACCTCACCTTCAGCCTAGAAAGTTCTGACAGGATCACAGAGTGATTGGACGGAATTCCCGCTTTCCCCCCCACTGTATTCGGGTTTGTTCCCCTACATGTCACTGAGTTAGAGAGCCGTCCCCCGCTTATCCCTAATTGGTGCCAAGTCAGACCCTGCCCCGAGTTCCTCCCCGTTATCAGCTGCTGTGCTCAGGTGCGCAGGGAGGTTTCGCCTGGGCTGTCACCCGTCACTGAGGTGTCCCCGCTGCGGGACGAATAAACCCAATGGTTTAAACCCCAGCGGAGTCTCCCTCTTTCTGTGCTGCCATCGCCGCTCGCTTACCCGCAGACAAGCCGAGACCCACGGGTTCGACAGAGTCCGTATCGCTCCTGAGCCGTGCCCGCGCTGCAGCGGTGCCAGGGCTGGCCGGGGCAGAAATCAGCGCAGACACCGCGACAAGCATCCATTTAAAATTTTGCTTAGAAGGCTGTTCTTAAAACTCACTCCTTATCCACCATTTTTCTATTCTGTCTATCCACTAGAGCTGCCTCCTCTCTTCCTCTGTAGTCTTACCAGTCTTAAACCAGGACACACATGCAGACAGAAATTTTCTGTCCTGGAGTCCCATAGGCAGAGGGTTCCATTTCCTGTATTTTTCTGATTTCCTATTAGCATTCCTAGCGTATGTACAAAGAAGCCTGAACATAATTAATACATTTTTCACAACCAAGTCAACCTGTCCTCTTTTCTCCACTCTTTCCACTAAAAAAGTGCAGTGACTTTCTCCATTAAGTAAACAGAGTTTAAACAACTCATTTGGTTTAGTCTGAAAGAACAAATAGGTAGAGACATAAAGTGATGATCTAAGTAAATTCCTGACCAACAATGTAGGTACGTCATTCTTTCTGCTCATGTGGTTGTATTCCTTTCTTCAAGATTTTCTTTGTTTCATTCTCATTGGCCATTTCTTTTGTAGTATTAGCAATATCAGGATAACTCTAAATTAAGGACTCCTCTCTCTCTCTCTCCTTATTTAAAATAAATAAACATTGCTTAGGACATTCATGGCTAGATCGAGATAACCCTGGTTCCTGCTGTATATGAAATGTTCCAACCAAAATGTACTCCATATCTTCCTTGTTTTGAGAAGCATTTACTAGGGCTAGAAACTAATTAAGGCTGAATTCCACATATGTCTAAGCGTGTTCCTTAGCTGGGGGGCACGTGAAGTTCTATTGACTCCACATTCTTATCTGTAGCCTTAAATTTGAGTACCTTGATAAATCAGAACAAATTATGAAGATTCTAAACGGGAAAAAAATTAATTTGTTCTAACTGAAAGAATATACAAGATACATTTTGATTTTGCGAAATATATTCAGTTATTTCCCACTCTACACAGAAAAACCTCAACATATTGCACTTGCCAAGTACCAAAGGGATATCAAGGACTTACTACTTTCAAATTTAAAATCCGCCTTTGATTTGTATTAGTTCAAAGCCTTGGAGCTGTAATAAATTTCTGAATGACCTTATCTGGCTTCTGATATGTCCTTGACAAGGACACATATTTGAGGCAAATTAAAATCTTGGACATTCTATAGGAGAACTCTTATCCTGGGATTCTGTAAATAAATATCTTGCTTATGAATTCAAAATAGCCTATACTCATGTGTCAGCCTATTCATGTCTCAGAATATGACAAAACATTGAGCATATCAAGCTATCCAGAAACTGAGATCACAGGCGTTTGGTGCACCAAAGATCACAACCCACATTTTTCTGTACAAGCAGTGATACATTGGTATGCAATCAATGCTCAAGATGCAACAGGAAAACTTCCACACTCCCAAAATATCATATGAAATAATTAGATGATTAGACCCTCTGGAGGAGAAATACAACACTGGGGTTTTTTTTGTGCATTCTCTCACTTTTTTTTTCCATCCAAGAATATCCTGCATTGTAGCAAGGGCAGTCATCACCTGGCTCCTAGCAGTAAAAAATGCAAAGCTGATCAAGTCTGGCAAGAATTGACTTGGGTGAAAATAGCCAGAGTGTCTCATTACTACATGCTAAGACAGTTGCACCTGGAAAATACTAATTACAGGTGTGCAATATGGAAACATCTATGTCCTTCATGCTTCTTGGACATCTCATGTTTTGCCTGGATCTGACCATTATCCTTCTGCACCAGAGCCTTAATTTCTCAGAAAAGAGCCTGAAATTAATCTTTCAAATTCATCTGTAATTTTTCCATGGCACCCTAAAAGCTGGACTATATGTACAATTTTACTGCTCTCAGATGACCTTCTAAGAGTGAGGGTATGCTTTTCTTGTGGCAAGCTAGAGGCTGATTAAAGGAACATGCAATTCCCTGTTCTTCAACAAAATGCTAAGCTACAGTTTTAGTGACAACTCTCAGATCTCTGGCTAAATTAGTTTTCTAGTAGGAACCTCTGTGGATTCCAAACATGTTCATATATATTAGCAGAAGTTAAATATATGAGATAAAGATTTTGGCATCATGAATTAGAATTGATACATTATTATTATTGACTTTAGAGTTTAGCTTGTGCCCTTATGCAAAATTGTTGAAGAATATTCCACTGATTATGAAGGACATTGTAGTAGGGTGATGTGTTCTCTAAACAGATAACGGCATCAGGTACAAGCCAAACTGTTAAAGACCTGCATTTCTAAGAAATCAAATTCTGTGAAGCATCACCAGCCTTGACTGGGATGGTGGAAGAAAGAGAATACAGGTTTCCTAAATGTTGTGATTATCTGCCTATTGAAAGGGATGTTTTTATAAAAGAAGAAAGTTTAAGATCAGGACAAAACTTGTGTTGACTTACCCTTTAAAGTACTATATGCATAAGTTGGGGTCAAAGACAATGAATTATTTGGATACTATCTAAAAATATCTGTTTTGTTTTTAAGCATTATAAGTTTTGATGTTAGAAACTTGAACTTTTCCTCTTATGACTTACTCATCGTAGTGGTTCACGAACTGAAGACAATGATCATATATCATCTTTTAGGCTCTGAGTCACCCTGGAAATGTGGATTTCCTGGCTTCTCAAGAGAACAATATATTGAAAAGACCAAATAGAGAAGATGGGAGAATAGTTCTTAATGGTATATTTCTTAGGATATCAGTAGGAGAGAAATGATTATGGAGCTGAGGGTTGACTTCCCAAATAGCTTTGTCCTTACAAAATATGAAGTCCATCTCTGAAATTCTCCCTCTGGGGCAGTAATGACTTGCATTAGGAGTCTGACATACATCTACCCATAGTTTAACCCATAAAACACCCAATGCACTCAATTTATGTTTGCACTAATAATGTTTGCATTATCAGGGAAGTGTGGACAGATTACATATGATCACCCATTAGGCTAAAAATTCCTAAAAAGCAAGCAAAAAATCCCAGGTCGCTGATGCTTTTCAATAAATAATGTAGAAAGAATGTGAACCACTGTGGTTTTGTTATGGTCCAAGTTTACTAAAAATAGATGTCATGACACCTTTTGGGCTCACAATCCGTTCTGGAAAATTTATATTTTTCTGATCCTTTTGCTCTTGGGTGCACTGGACGGCATCCTGTGGCTTTTCTTGTCACAATAGATGAAAAATGCTTTTACTCTTCATGTTTTTTTACCCAGTCTGTTGTCTAAAAATGTTTGCTGCTTGTATCTTGATATAAAGCTTTCCTCAATCTTGTAGTCACTTCACAAATGTGGGCCAAATACAGCAAATTCAAAATAAACAAAGCCAGAAGCATACATATTCAGACTGAAAATGAATCTTCTTTCCTCAAGCTGACAGTTGGTTGAGTCAATGGACACACAGAATCTCAGAATATTCTGAGTTGGAAGGGACCCACAAGGATCATCAAGTCCAACTCCTGTCCCTGCCTGCACCATCTCCAAGTCACACCATGTGCCTGACAGCATTGTCCAAACACTTCTTGGACTCTGTCAGGCTGCTGCTGTCACTGCTTCCCTGGGCAGCCTGTTCCAGTGCACAACCACTCATTGAGAGAAAAACCTTTTCCTGTTATTAAACCTAACCTCTCAGCTTCATGCTATTTCCTTGAGTCCTGTCACCAGTCACAAAAAAGATCAGTGTTTGCCCCTCCTCTTCCCCCCACCAGGAAGCTGTAACTGCAATGAGGTCTCCTCTCAGTCTCCTCCAGGATGAACAGACCAAGTGACCTCAGCTGCTCCCTGCTTCCCCTTAGGATCTTCCTAGGTGAGACTCTGTCCTGACACTGGGCTGAAAAGAAAGTTCACTGTGGCTAGTCAGTGGTTAATGAGAAACAAATAAGAAGTGAAAACTATGACTTGATAAATTCTTTTATACAATACAGTTTGTGAACACAGAATTAAACACTCATTTGACTTTGGGCTTGATGTATGGCAGACGAACTCAGGAATATACAGTCAAATTATAGTCTTGCCTATTTAATTGAATGATGGAAAAGTAATTTGTAATTTAATGAAATGGAAAGCAACAAATGTTTTCAAAGTGTTATTATTTGTCTTGAGATATAGATTATAAAATATGCAAGATGACCTTCATTTCTTGCTGGATTCCATGACCCAGGCTGCTTTTCATGCATGGCTTCTTTTTTTTCCCTCTGTAGTAAATCTCAGTATTTCTTTTCCAACAGAGGCACAACATATTCAGGCTTGAAGTCTCATATGTTGTGAGCACTCAGAGTGCTTTATTGTCTATTTTTCCCAAGATTGCCATTGCTTTCTCCCTTTATTCAGAAAAAAAAAATGGCTGCTAATTCTTCTCCCTTCACTGTATCTGTGAATATTTTGCTACTATTTCTTGGAATCTCCATATTCACTGCTTTCCATTTCAACATCTAGAGCAATTTTTTAATAGAATAAGTAGCAAGGAGAAAAATTGTTACCATTCTTCATTTCTTAAGATGTTTGTAAATGTTAACTAAAATACTTTGTACAAGTATTTTATTATATGTGTATGTAAAGTTATGACCATTGAAGAAATTGTTCAAAGAAAGCCTTAGAGCAGAAACCATATATCTGCTGGTGACACAAAACTTACTGTGTTTTTTAAGTAAACACAGCACAGTATTACTAGAGCTTTGTTGCAGAATGTTGCTGTATTTTGTGCAGTTACAGATAATAAATATAAATATGGTATCTAGAAAAAAGCAGCTGAAGGATATACTGTATTCTTGATCTTAAAGAAAGGTACAGAATAATGTATCAACACTCTCATTGTCCTTTGAAAGGGATTTGGTGCTTAGGCATTATTTTTACTTTGGAAACTTTCTTCTTAGAACAAATTTCATTGTTAAAAGCCATGTTGGTAGAGGACAGCTCGCATGCTGACTGTTTTCCCAAATCAGAATGGCTGAGTGTACCTCATATATCTTGGAAGTGAGGATACCTTATACTACTTCCAGAGAAGCTGTGGATGCCCATCCCTGGAGGTTTGGAGGTGTTCAAGGCCAGGCTGGATGGGGCTCTGAGCAGCCTGGTCTGGAGGAAGGCGTTTCTCCGTGTGATGAAGGGGTTGGAACTAGATTATCTTAAAGATCCCTTCCAACCCAAGACATTTTGGGTTCTATGATATGCTAGAGCTCAATGAAAAATTAGTAGCAGAAGCATCTCTGGTGGGAGGTGGGAGAAGTGGGAAGGCATGACTAGGAAAATGCAACAATGCAATTTCAAGATGAAGTTTAAAAGCATTTTTAGGGAAAGATCCAAACGGGGCGGGGGGGGCAATAAAATGTTCAAAATGTTCAGCATGATGGTAGCAAGGATTAGCATTGCCTAGCAGCTCTTCATTTTAGTATTATATAGAAATTATAGGTGTGTGGCAATCCATGCACAGGAAGCAATTAGTGGATGAAAATAAATCCAAAAAAGGTGGTTGAAATCCAGACTATCTTCAAAAACCTTTCTTTGTCTAACTATCTTAATTGAATCAGCTATTAATAATGCAGTGATCTTTGGAGAGATTCATCCCATAGAAGTGATTTACTCTCGATATGCCCAGAAGGCAGTGCTCTAAAAGGATAAGCAAAAGTTTCAGACTACAGAGGTTTCTTGCTGCTTATGTATTTATGGCTCCTTCACTGAAAAGAAAGCAGCAGGTATATGCTGGGATCTTACTTTTGACATGAGATTCAAGGTAAGACTGGATAGACATCATGTCCTAAGAAGTAGAAAGTGTTTCAGTGTCAAATTGACCCATGTATCTAAATTTATTTCCAAGTCTTAGGGAATAAACTTCTTGTATCAAAATGTATGTATGCAATAGGAGATATTGTTAGGTCCAACAAATTTCTGCTAAACAAAAATCTTCTTGGATGTCAGTATATTTGCAAGTACAGCTGAGCTGGTCAAAGAGCTGATGGCTGACACAAAGGCCAGTTCTGCTCCTCCTTCTGCCTCCCAGTTAAGCACCTTTCTTTCTGGGTTCCAGTACAGCCTCACCATGATGGAGTCCTGTTCAATGGTTAATTTATTCAGGGACCTGAGCTGACAGAAATTAGGGTACAGTTGTGTTGTTTAGGGTTTGAAACCAGTTCATTGCAAGTGAGACAAATGCTAAGGAAATAGTATAAGGAGAATGTTTGGACCACTTGATTGCTGCTGGGGGTTAGTTTCCTTTAGCTTTAATATGAAACTGCTGCTTACTTGCATATAAAACCATATGCACATAGGTACATAGATACAAATTAACAGATTATAAAGAAACTAAGGAAACAGCTGTGTCAGTAGAACTCGTCATGATATAGCTCCTCTCCCTTTATATTTACTGACATCTGTTGTCACCTCCCTTTTGCTATTTTCTTTCTCTTGTCCCCTAGGACTGGCACATTTCCAACAGGTATGGACCAAAAATTAGATCCATGTCCAAAAACAATCCATCTCTGGACAGTCTGGGGAAAGAGGGAGCCCTGTGCCATTGACAGAAGAGGTGGCTACTGTAGAAAGGCAGATGCTTGAGGACTGGGACTTTAGCCATGGTTCTGTGCAGTGGGTTACTGAGCATTCCTATCATGCTTCTATTTTGTTAACAAGACATCCAGAAACTGATCATCTGAGATCAAATATTGGTCTCTTGTATATCCAAATTACTGTACTGATAGCTTGCTACCTGTCCCTGTTTCGGACCACATTCGCTTGTCAGAGTGTCCTTAAATGCGTGGACACTTGCCTGCCTGGTTTTATTTAACAATAGACACATAGCATGTGTGATTAAGAGAAAAGTCTCCAGGGGAAAATGCTCTACATATCCCACAATAGTAATTTAATCCCAGTCCTTTTAAGCAATAATCACCTTTCATACTCTAATGAGTCAAGTACTTCAGTGTGCAGGACTAGGCTGAAGACTCTATTCCCCATGTCTTGTGATTGGTATGAGTAGGTCTTGGCTCTGCAGGCATGAGGTCTCAGTTGTTGATCCATGAAGGGGTGGGCTCTTGGCTGAGAACTTAAGTCACAGCCAAGCCCAATTTATGTATGCAGAGAAAGAAAATGTTGCTCAGCTACTAGTTAATAAACCTGACACTGGCATTCAAATTACATTTATTATCACATCTGTGATTTTGGCTGAAATTTTGGATCAGATCATGGAGTGTGTTTCCACACTTATTTTCCTTTCATCAGATCAGCTATTGAAAGAAAATGGAATTTTATTTGAGCCTTTGTAAGATAAACACTCGGGTCGCATGCTGGCACTCTTGCATTTTAGGTACCTCTAGTATCTAGAATCAACCTACTATCTATCTAGTAGCAATTCTACTGCAGTTAAATTAATAATAAGGATGTGGCCACAGAAAAAACAAAATTATCTGGACTGTCATGAGTATTTGGAAATGCAATTTTCCGAGATAAAGACCCCACTAAATAGTGAAAGTGATAAAAACTTTGAAAGAGTGTTAAAGTTAGTATATTGTCTCATTCCCCTTTTAAACCCCTTGGATAGGATTTCATGGAGAAGTTGACTTTGGTTTAATTGAAACACATCAGAAGGCAGTATTCTGGTGTTGTTTTAATTACAACAGAAGGAAAAACAGAAATAGCAAGAAGTACTTGAGTAGTAATTTCAGCAGGTACATTAGCAGTAATAAGAAATCTCATTCTTGCTTATCATTGTCAACAAGGGGGACGTTGTTCCTTCAGCTCTTTCCAGTGAATCACCAGATTATCACAAATCAGTCCCCAAGTGCTATTTCAATAGCATGAATTGGAGAGATGAGCAATTTTCTGAGGTAGTCTCTATCTGTTTATTTTAAAATCTGTTAATTTTAAAATCCGTTCACTTAAAATGGCTTTTTCCAGTGGATAGTATGGGAAATTAACATTCTGTGTCCTCCTTTTGCCACCATAGGCACATTTTTTCTTGGGTGCAATATCTTCCAGACATACACTCTGCAGAGATTTCCACCACTACATGTAAGCACAAAGACTACAGTGCCAGTTGTACTGATTCCTGTGCAATAGTGAATGGGAAACAAGAAACTTGAGATCAATCTAGAAGCTTGAAATGCTTAATAAGTGTCCACATAAAAAGTATGTTCACTTGAAAAGAAGAGTAAATTGAGCTGAGATATATGATAGGATAGGATTTGTATCCATTTTCTTTAAGATGCCCAAGCATTTATTCCTGATGAGAGTGAGCTCAGACTGGTCCTCAGCACAGTTGAAGGTTAAGCAATGAGGGAATGTTTCAGTTTGGTGAAGGTTTTAATTGCAACTAAGCATAAACACTCGAAATATTTTAAGTGTCTCTTCAGATTCTTTTAAGAGTTGTCGTTCAAATTCCAAAGGGAAAAAGTGATCTTTTTTCCCAAGCTCTTAAGGAAAAAGATATATTTTTGCATAAATAAAGAAAAAGCTTTCCTTGTAAAACTTACCAGGTGTACTTCACCCATACATTTCTGCATAGAAATCCTTTTGTCAGAACTATCTCAAATGTATTTTAAAAAAACAGTGTTATCAGTTAGAAAGCCAGTGTCCACAGAATGTCAAAGTGCTGAGTTCCACTGAGTTGACATGTTTTATTTGAAGTTCCTTTCTTCGTTTTTGAGATAAATAATTTTCCAGGAAAAAAGCAAAAAAATAGATAATGCCAATAATTTGACATTCCTATGTTCCCATCTCTTTTCTGATGTTGAAGCTGAAACCTCATTTTACAGTCAGGGTAGCGTCTTTTGAGTAAGACAAGGACAGTGAGCATGCTATGGATTTATTTCAGAGAGCAGCTGAAAAAGTCAATCAATTCAAATAAAGTCTCCTTCCTTCTTCATGCTGGTACCCAAACATTTAATTGACTCAACTATAGCTATTGTGAAGTGTCAATCTAAAATGTTAAAATGAGATTATTGGAAATGCTTGTTTAAATCTCTTGACTACAAGCAGGCAAAAATAATCCAGGCTGTAATTTCATAGCACAGTGTTAAAATTTGATTATATTTAGGTCAGATTCTTTACCCTGTGTAACTCATGTGACCTTTGCACAAAAAGCAGTCGTTTTTATGTTCAGTAGTGCCTCTGGGATGGAACCAAATATTGCATATCAGGGCTGAAATGTGCAGTCCATAGCACAAGAGTTCTCTGGCAAAAATACTTATGATATGGAATAGAGTCATGTCTCTTGAAACCAGAGAGAAAAATGACTGAATTTATTAAATGGCTTTTCAATCTGCTTAAATACATTAATACTAAAGGGAACTTTATTGTGAAAGTTCCTAAATGAACACAATTTACTAATGTAGTTGGTTTCAAATATGTCTGACATATTTGTCTCCCTGGCTTGATGAAATGTAAGACTTTTTTTTACTCTTGTTGTCTGTTTAAACCTTTATTTGGACTGTAATACTTATTAAACATTCAAATTTACCATAAAAAAAAAAAAAAAAAAACCAAAAAACCAAAAAAAAACAACTTAGAGGGTAATAGCAGAACTATAGCTTTGAATTCAGAGGAAGAAAAACACAGCAATTAGTTGCCTTAGTTTGTCTCTTCCCACACTTATTTTAAAGACTGATTATTTAACACACTAATTCGACCTTATTAGTCATATTAAAGCTTTACATAAAATGGTATGCTCAGCATCTTAATATATTGAAACAACAAGGGATACAATCTCTTTGAATTGGCTGGGGAGACATTTGCTTTATATTCTAAAACGAATTTTTATGAAACTCCTACATGTGAATGAGAAGTTGGGTTAATAGCTCTTTTAAATACTCTTGTGAAATAGCTTTAAAGAAACAGTGATTGCTTTGCAAAAACCTCTACACAACACAGCTTGCATTTTCATGCAACACTTTCCTGTCTCATGTTGCATAAGCTACTGGATTTTAAATTTTCTTTCCAAAACATGTTTTGTGTGATTTGTGTATCAGACACCTTTGACAACAGGAAGTATATTTCTCTGCAGCACAGGAAATTCAAACAAAAATTAATTTGTTTTACAGCGTATATGATTTTAAGTAATACATTGATTAAAATGATATGCACCAATGGAGTCTGTCACCTATAGGCAGAAGCTTGGGCATTAAGTCCAAGTAAGGATTTACAGACTTTGGTGTTTCTACTTTGCTAGCTACTTACATGCTTTCTTCTTTGCCAAAAGCAGAATGGATGCTGAGCTTTTCTGTACAATTGGAGCAAGTGTCCTTGAAAATCCAAAATACCCACACACCACTCTTCATCCATATTAGATAAATCTGAAGCATAGGGGGAAAAGAAAGAGCAACTTAACTTTTCTCTCTCTATTTTTTTTCCCAGGCAAATTCTCCAGAAATCCCTGTGTGTGTATGCATGTGTGTGGTGAGGGGTTATTTGCTTGTTTGTTCTTGGGGTTTTGTTTTTGGTTTTGTTTTTGTTTTTTTTTTTTTTTCTCCAGAACATATCACTTCTGGAAATAGCTTTGAAAGAACACGCCTTGATAGCATATCCCTGAATCTTTTAATCTCCATCCTGTTTGGTCATTCCTTTTCTTTTCACATAGAAGCCTGTGGTCCCTTAACTGAGATGGAGTTTGTTGTGTTGTATGGTGATAGACAAGTTTCCTTATTGTCACAAAGAAGTAAGACAGTGACTGGGGTGCCATTATGGGAGAGGTGGGTCAGAATGTATTTGGCAGATAAATACCTGCCTAGAGTGTAAGAACCAAATGTCTCAGTATCTTCTAAAAATAGAAAACAGCTTGATTTTTCAAGTTGTAAGCTCAGGAGATGTGTGTAAGTAACAGGCAGCAGTTACTGACATTGTGTTCGCCCTCTTTCTGCATGCCCTATGTGTTGAGCTGTCTAACATGAGGTCTGGATTCTGCATAAGTCCTACTTTGCATACAGCCCCAACTGCCTGTCTCAGCACAGGGTGCAGCACCTAGGGACTGTGCACACACCAATGACTGGAAAAATGAGGGACAGACCAGACTGTGACAGGTCCATTTTCCTCCTGGGTGCCCTATCTGAGGTGACAACTGCGCATGCAGAAAGGAAATTTGCTCTCTAGAATGTTACTTCTCTGGCTGTAAAGTATCTGCATAGAGTTAAAGTGATTTCTTGAGTTTCTTGGTATGTTTGCACTTGACTGATCGAAATAGATATATTCTAGATGAATAAAGAAAGAATTTCTCATAGTTATATCCCTTTAAAGTGACCCACCATTGGCAAAGCTCTGATTAGGAAATACAAAATTGTCTTCAATATATGCATGTAAGTCAATTCCCACCAATTTAATACTGTTTAAATGGGAATTATATCATTCTGTCCTTAGGAAGGCCTGTAAAATCAAATGGTACAACTAGAGTAACTGCAAACATGCACTGGTTGGTTGCAAACACGATAAGGCTTGGACACTGTGATGGGTTTTAATTTGTAAAATCTATGGGTTCCTTCTCTAAGGGTTTGAGAAATGGAACTTTGAAATGTTAGCAGGCTTAAATTCACTATATAACTCCATGGGGAGGATTTTAGATGTTTGCAAATTGAAAATGTTTGAAACCAAAGTGCATTAGATCATTATATAAAAGGAGGGAGAGAAGCTTGATAAAAATACATATTTCAAAGCTTTATTTGGAACGCTGGGCCCTTTATTTGAAACATAAAAGTATACAAGTTAAAACAGAGATCACCGTGTCTTCATAGTATTGGGAGAACCAGTGGTCCAGCCTGCACTTGTAAAATGAAACAGAGAATGTGCTGGGAGGGCCAAAGGCTTGCCTGGCAGGTAAGGGAGGAGGAGGAAGGAAAGGAATGCTGGACACTGGCTGACTAGTAGTTTCAGCCTACACACAAGCAGCCTGGATATTGCTGAGATTTAGTTGTGTTGTTGCTGTATAATTAATTTAAGCCTGGAGAAATGTCTTTGTCATTTTAAATCTAAATACACTCCTTCATCCATTAGGGCACGATGCAGCATTTTGAGGTGTGTGTGCATTTTTTGAAAGCTTGGGCACTTAGCTGAATCTCCAGGTGGACAGCTTTCATGCTGCTGTTTAGTATCAAAAGCAAACCTCTCCACCTGGGAGCGGGGCTGTCCTGGAAATGCTTTTCTGGTGTAACTAAGGCAGCTTCTGCTGGGCATAGCATGACTCAGACATCAGCAGTCCCTCTCCTGGCCAAGTGTGTGAACAACTATTCCTAGAGCTCCAGGAGACATTTCCGTGGCTTTTTTGTTTTGTTTTGTTTTGTTTTGTTTTGTTTGTTTGTTTGTTTGTTTTCCTCTGATACTTAATTGCTTTTTGCTGCAGAAAGATATATATTCTAACTTCAAGTTTTATGAAGATCTTACTACATTTATCCCTGCATTTTCTTCTTTAAAATAGGAGAAATGTCTTCTATGATTTTTACAAAATCATAAAATAACATTTTGCAAAAGCTTTTCTGTATTTCTGGTTCATAATTCTGGATAAGAACCTGAAAGTGAGTTGATAGAAATTGTAAGTTACTCTGTTAACTGTATCCCACAGTAATAACAGCCCAAAGTAAGAGAAAACTGTTTGTTCTTTGTATTTACACTTACCAATTTACCTCCTTTAACTAATCAAGATTAAAAACAAGGCTGTAGAATTTACTGGGGAATACAGCCCCTAGTGAAACAAGAAAGAGAGGGGGGATTCCTGACCATTAAGTTTGGCTTTGACAGACGTTTACACTGTAGGAAATAGACAAATGTTCAACCCAGCTTTAATATAGCAAAACAACAGTATCAAATCCAGCTAGTAAAGAAGCTTTTTCAGCGGACTAAATACTTCTGTCTCTCTTCCACCTGTGTAGAATTGACTTCTCTCTATCAAAAAGCATTTTTGTTCTATATTTTCTAGTTTCAATGACATACAATTCCATGTCCAGGTATCTCCAAATCTCTGGTTTCTACTTTTAGCCTTAGATATCAAAGCTCCTAATTGAATTCATGAGATAATTTTCTTTCCTTATTATGATCTTCTATTAACCTTTCTCATGTCTCTGAGATTTATTATGTAATCTTTGCTTGCCAGTGGCTGGAATACATTTGCCATTTGCTCGAGAGTTCTGGGTACAGTAAGAAGGATATGGATTCTTATCACATTCATTCTTAAATGACTTTGTTAACATTTTTCATTCATTTTTAACTTTCCATCCTTTTTGGGATGGAAATGAACAATGCTTATCTGCTTAATCAAAATCAGGCCTAATCAATCACAGTTTTTTAGTGTGTAGATATAGATATACACACATATATGTCATGGCTCATTCTCTCTAATAGACAAAGAATAAATTTGAGGTAATAGCATATCAAGTAAATTATGGTGATGCTGTAGGGCCAGTAATTTTTATTATACAATAAAATGATAATGAGATATTCTATTATTAAAAATATTTTTAATCAATACTTTGACAGTTTTGTAGAAATACTTTCCTGTTCAGCAGAAAATCTCCAAACTTGATCTTCATCCATGCATAGATTTTCATGAACTTTGAGATACCTCACTTATTTCTGACTTCTGTCAGCATGTATCTTACTCTTCTGAGGAATTCAGAATATATGTGATGTCACTGAATCCATACTGAGCCTTGAGGGGAAAATCCTAATCTTATGAAGCAAGGGAAAGAATTGTAGCTTGTTCCCTATGTCTCTTTGGAAGAAGGTAGAGTTTCTCTCATCCAGCTAAGAAATCTTAAAAAAAAAAAAAATCTAGAACAGGCATGGTAACATATTTTAATACTATAGCTTTTTCATGACCATAATGAGCTGACATAGTGAGGTTGCTTGGAAAAGGGCAGGCTTCATTTGTAAGGAATCAGTAATCACAGTATTTGTTTGAAAATACAATTTTCTGCAAGACAGCTCCATCCAAAAACTGTACAGTGGTGGTATTTAAATATCCGTGCAGTAGATACTACCAGTGTTGCCAAGCTAACACTCACCAGCAGTGTCTGCAGACACTTATGATAAAGTGTGCTACTCAGTTTTGTACCATATTTATTATAAAATTATTGCTATCATCAATTTGATTTTTTCTTTTACCACCAAGAAATAGTGCTGGAACATTCAAGATATATAGAAGTAAAACAAGTCACTCTGCTCCTGCCTATAGCTTTCCCAGTCAAAACTGCCTTTCAGTAGAAAATAATAGTGGAAGATGATAAAAGAGGGGTTTCCAGTATTTTCAAAGTTTAATCAAAGAATGAGAATTATATCCCAAAAACAACAAGCATCCAGAAAAATGATGCTCAAACAGCTAGTTTGCTCCTGTCTTCTTACCAACAGTTGTGCTTTTCTCTCTCACAGGCTCCTGTTGCAGAAATTCCACTTCGCTAGAAACCCTCTATTTTCACAGGTACATCTATTCAAGACCTCTGGTTACCCACCTCTTTTGTCCTTCAGCAGCAACATGTCTTTTTTGCTTTGATGTTTCCTAAAGACATCTTGTCAGAGCTTCCTATCTCTTTTTGCTCTCTTTCTTTGGTCTTCACTATAGTAGGCACAAGGAAAAAACTCAACTTTTTTCTGTAACTCAAGTAGTCCTGTTGTTTCCATGGTCCTTTCGGACAGATGTTTCAATTCCTTCTTCTGAAACACCCATTTAAAAGCTGATCATTATTATTCCTGACAGGATCACTTAAGCATCTTATACTGAGGTATGAAAACTATTTCTCCTGCAAAAATCTTCCTGGTGTGTCCTAGGAACACTATTGCTTTACAGTACCACTTTACATCAGTGATTCAGAAGCCACTCTCTTCTCTGTTTCTGACTAATGAACACTGAATTTAGAAACAGTATAAAATCTACTTGCAGACATGGGGCACTCTGTGGGATGAAGATCTGACACATCTGGAGCATCCACCAGACACACCACCTAAGTGTACCCAGCATATTTGGACCCCTGCACATGATCCTTTGACCATCTCCCTGTGTCCATGCCCCTGTTCATAGTGCAGTAGTACTGGTCACTATCTCCTGAGTAGACTTTGAGGATCTTGAGGACTCTTTCCCTTCTCTGAACACAAAGAAAACTCTTCCTTTCTCAGTTCTTTTTTGCGCACAGATTTATTTCTGTTCTCCTTGCCTTTGATGTTTCATGCCTTCTGAAAAGAATGTAGTCATTCACAAGGTCTTAACTATTCAAGGCCATAAATGCTTCATTTTAAACTGTTACCCTTAAAGTCTTTGAACTCCCCCCAGCATTAATTTTCCTGGGTTACTCGCCTTGAGTTAATTAGTTCTCTGTGCTCACTGCCCACATCTTTGATTTGTTTTAGAGGTTTCCTTGCTCAAAAAAGATTTCTTCTTTCTGCATGTGAGTGAAATGTAAAAATGGTCTTCAGTATTCTTCAAGATTATTAATTCAGGAAGATGAAAATCATAGTCATTCTCTATGGGGAAACCTATTATTATATCACCATTAAGTACTGATTAAATATACATTGTCCTTGTATAAATATATTATGTTAATAGTCCTTCCATGATCTTATCCTGAATAATCCTGAAGTATTATTCCAAAACAAATACATGTAAAAAATTCCATTTTTTAGTTGATAATGTATTACTTTTCCTCTCTACCCTCAGTCCATCAGATCACAGGTACAGAAAAGAGATTGTGGACCATATGCAAAACTTTAGATCATAAATATGTTTCATAAATACAGTACAAAAATTATTAAGGTTTTAGGGGGAGTCATCCTGTAACATCCAGTATAGAGCAACCTTCAGACAAATCTGGGTTACTAGCACTAAAGCCATGGGGTTACCTACCACTGAGTGTTCACCCTGCCATCTCAAAGGTGAAAACATTATCAGCAATGTGCGTTGCTCCTATTGCCAGATTCCACCCTGTTAACAGAATCTGATCTGCTTTGAAGCTTCTTCACATCTCTTTCCCAAAAAATTGCAGTACACGTATGCTCTCACTCAAACACAGGTATTTGGGTGTGTGCTAGTTCCTGCCATTCTTCTCTGAAACACATCCAAAGGACTCACCTTCAAATCAGTCTCTGAAGTGATAACCCTTGGAAAGAATTTTGGGTCCTGTGGAAGTCATGAAAATTGGCTGGGGTTTTAACACCACAGCTTGGTTTGCCATGTGACTGGAATGCAGACGTACATAAGAAAACTTAAGGAAACACAATAATGGTATGCAACTGGTTGCATATGATTAATATTTTACAAAGTGCATTTTGACAGAGTTGAAGTACAAAACATATAAAGTAATGAAAACTGCAAACAAGCAGTCCTTGTTTAAATAATATGTTTGAATAGTATTCAGGATCAACTTAAATTTACTCTATCATTTTCAGCCAAATAAAACCATATTGTGTCATTTGAGAAGACTTACATGGCTTTACAAGTACTGTTTATAATTTTTGAGGCTTGTCCTCCATGTGGCTGGTGTATTAGTGAAGTACAAAATTCTTCATTGACAAAATATTTTTTCAGTTTTAGGGATGGAACACCAAAGACTCGTTTTACATTTAAAATAATGTTCATAAAATTAAAAGTATTAATAACAATTAGCTTTGAAATAGTAATTTTCCTAGCATTTTGATGAGGTAACACAGGAGCAACTTGAATCCTGTCATATTTTTTTAAAAATGGAACAGGCTGCTAAAAAATGCATGAAGCTGAGAAGAAAATCACCCTGAAAAAGAAAGATGATTTGATAAATAAATTATATTTAAATTTTAAAAAATTCTTTATAGTCTCTTTGAACAGCTTGGTCAATTTGATTTTTTAAATTTTTTTTTAATGCATGATAAGCATTAGAGGAAACACTTTGTTTATACTGAATTAAAGATAAACTGGCTGCTGTGAAGAAAGAAAAAAAAATATCCCCCATTTCCTGGATGTACTCATGAGGGAATGGATTGAGTCCCTCATGAGTAAAAAAACAGAGAAGAAAGACCTTCTCTGCAATCCAAACTACTCCAATGAAAGCGTGTGAAAGCTACAAGTCTGCCAAATTGGGCCGCAGGTACAGCTCTAATATAAACTGTGCACAAAGATAATCTTGCATATTTTCTTCAATTTCTTGAATGTAAGCTCTTGGTGGTTTTGGTAGACTGATCTCTTTTTTAAGCTACAGATTTTAATGTAGGCTTTAGGTTCAGAGCAATAGAAAGGTCCTTATACAAACAGAACTCCCTGCTAGTCCTTTAAAGTTTCAAAAACTAAATAGGACTCCATTCAGCTACAATTATTTTCCTTGAAGGGAAACTGATTTGGAATTGTAACAGCCACATACACTCTTTTTTGGTGGAAATTATCCTGTTGGCAAATACATAATTCAAAAAATACACAGTCAAGGATATGACAATATGAGGTTCCTGGTAAACTGTTGCCTGTGATAAATGGGAAGCAAAAAGAGAGGAGTGGGATTTCTGTGAGGACTGTAAAGTTGGAAGTTTAAGCTGTGTGTCTTGATAAATTAGATTAAAAAATTACTCTTTTCTTCCATGCCTCTTCAATCTCTTGCATCCCAGATCTGCCCTCTGCCTCTGGTGTTTGTGACAACAGATAGAGGTGCTTGGGGAGAGTCAGCACTGGGGAGCATCTTGCTACCACCTAATGTGCATGTTTGTGACATCTGGCCATGATCATGCCTGCTTTTCTATACAGTGACAATTTGGGGTTAGCTAAAAGCCTCCTCCATCAAATGTGGCCCTGAACTCCCCAGGCAGGGTGAGGAAGGAGCTGTCCCTATGCACTCACAGCATCCCTTAGGGCTTCCCAGGAAAAAGGGACTTCCAAGGCACCAAATCAAGCCTCTAAAGCCATGTGGCACAGTGAGGAAATTGTGCAGAGAAAAAAAAAAAAAAAAGAAACCCAAACAGGGGAAAGGGGCCTGTTGCCATGTTCCCAAAATGTGGCATGCAACTTGTCCACCCACACCAGGGACTGTCAGGCCAAGGTGAGAACCTGTCCAGGTTCTTAGAGAGGCAACAGAGACCCATCAGAACGAGCTCAGAGCACATAGCCAGGTACCACAGAATCACTTAAAAAGAACACAACAAGTTCTCTTCTCAATAAATATTGGTGATGTTTAATGAACTCTTACCCTAGGCACCCTATTTTTTTTTGGCAAACTTGAATAGCACCATACACAGATTTTGGGCAACACAGTTCCTACTTTGCAGACAGTAGCATATTATTCTTATTGCAGATGCTCTCTTGTGTCCATCAGTTGCTACCCAGCCTCTCACAAATATAATACTGTGTTGGCATAAACTATCTGCCATGTGCAACTATTTATACATTCCCACTACATCCATGAGATATGAGGGCAGCTGTTTTTCCTTTACACTCCCTTGGCACTTACCAGCAGTTTTGACTCAGCTTTGTGGAAATGAATATTAAAATGCAGCTCAGTTTTCTCCCCTTTGGAGCATGGATGGCTACTGCACATATGAAAGAGAAAGCATGTTTTGGATTCCCCTAGTGAGTCATCACTCTTTCACTGGTGATTCATTGCTTGAAAGGAGAGGAAGGTAAATCAGGACTCTTTATACGAACTATCATCCATTTATCTGTTTATTTATTTATTTTAGCCTGAGGCATTCTCAAAGCAATGGAATGCAGCTGTACTGACAGTGGCTGAAGTCTGAAGCTTTTTCTCAGGACCTGGGCTGTACTTGGAATCTGCCTGTTTGGAAGTGAGGAGAGATGAGATGGAGAACTTTCATCCACACAAAGATCTCTTGTCCTTAAGCAAGGAAGAGTGAAGGAATGGTTCATACTGTCAGCTTAGGTGCATGCTAGGAGAAATCATTGGGTAATTTAACCTCCTCCAGTAGGGCAGGCTGAGAATCCATCTCACCACCTCCTCAGGTCCTGGGGTGGTTCTCATCTGCCCAGCTTGGAAGCTTCCTGATCTCTCTGTTGGTGCAGCAAGGGGCAGTTTAGGAAACAGCACTGCTTAGACCAGGCACTGAAATCCAGCAGTTGGTTTATGCAATTGTCTATACTATGATTTAATTGTCATCCTGCATAATATGTCATCTGCAGTGTGCTGAGAAGCTAAATTCTTCTTTTAAATTCATAAAAATACTGTAATGGCAGCTAATTAACCCAGATATATATAGCTCCATGCTTCTGCAAAATGTGAACAGACTGTTATAAAATGCAGCTACACCCCTAAACAATTATATGGTTTATGTTTTTTTCTAAAAAAACATGGGACATAGCACAGCATTTCTCCTCCTAGACTCCATCGATGAAGAATCTGCATTTGTGTTAACTCAAGTATGGAATGATGTGATTTTTTTTTGTTGTTGTTGTTCTTGCTGAAGTTAGGCAAGACATTTCATGTTAGAACTGTCTTTGGATTATTTGTTGTTACCGATAGAAGAACACCTTTGTGCCTGTTTTAGCTAACATTAGTCAAAGACAGCAGGGAACTCTTTGAAGTCCTGGGAGGCAGAATAATTTTTAAAATGCAAACTTTTTACCACCCAAGATAATGTAGTCTTGGATCAGCAACAAAAGCTTTCCTGACTAGAAGCAGTTATTGAACAGACTGCTAAATGAATTCTGGCCATTTTTTTTTTTTTTTGAGCAGCACTATAATTAGGCCCGAGGATGAAATTTTTTTATAAGGAATTTAGAAAAGATCCATTTTTAAAATTTAAAATTTAAATCCACTCTTATTAATTATTTTCTGCTCAAAACCTGTCACTGCCAGAACTGCCAATTTCAGCAATTTTCAGGCAATCTGAAGGTCTGTATTGTCCTTCTTGTTCTAGAGTGACTTGTGCTTATTTACAAAAGACAGTACTTTTTGAACTAGTTTGTCTGAAAAGTTCATCCCTCCTCAATCCCTCTGTCATACTATACTCCATTTAGCTTTCTGCTTGTTTTAACTGATCTTCCATGTTACTGAATCCCCAGAAGAAGAATTTAAGTAATTAAATAGATATTTTAAACACAGAAATATCACCGCTCAATTGTGTCATCTGCCTACAGCCTGCATTATGGTGCAGGAAAGAGATGTGCAGAAGCATATTCTCTAAGAAGTTGTCTGAGACCCCGAGGCTTAGGCAGATTCTGTGGTCATTGATAAATTTGTGTGCATCAAACATTATCTAGGATGGCTGGGATCAGCTAGCGACAAGGGGAGATGAGGCCTTTGCAGAAACAAAGATAACCACTGACAAATGATTCCTCATATTACCAGGGTGCAAAGTCAGCACATGGCAATTTTTTAGGCCACACAAAGTGGGAGAAGTCTAGCGTCTTTCCTTTCTTTCTACTCCTGGAAAAAGGATTGATTATAACTGACCTTACATTTATAAATTTTTCTCTGAATATCCATCTCATTGTAGCAATACAAAGGGATTTGGTTTTGAGTGTTAAAATATATTTAAACAAAGTGAAACTCAAAGTCATTCTATGTTGTTACACTGATTTTTAGAAATTAAGTATATTGCTATCTCTCTAATAAACAAGTTCTACTTGTCCCAAACTGGACACCTGAAACAAGAAACATCATAGATCTGTGTTTCTTTACCTTAAAAACATCTTCAGAGTTCAAGAAATACTTGAGTGAACAGCTGAAAGATAAACTGTATTTATACAAATAACACAAAAAGTGATTACATTTATAGAACAATTTTACATATATTTTCATTTTCAGCATTCTGCCTTGTCTGCTCAAGAAAAGGTCTCATTTTGCTGTAAACTCACTTTTAGACATAGCTATAAAACAGAAAACAGGGATTTGCAGATGAAGAAAAGTGTTGCTTTTATAAAAGCAGATCTCCCCTTCCTCTCAACTCAGACCAAGAGTGATTAGCCAGTCCTATTTACCTGAGCTTTCCTGTCCCAGCTGGCAAATGCATTGCATTGCCCTCTGTCACTCGCCTTACATTTCTCCCACCAGGGAAGAACTTCTCTAAAAGGATGATGAAAGTTTCGCTACTCCTGGTAGACAGCAAAGACTCTCTGCTCACTCTTTCCGTATTTATCTTTGCGTTTGGAGAAAACTAAAAATCCTCATGTAGTATTTAAGGCTCAAATCTGGGAGAAGTATAATCCTGGGAAAGAAGAATCATTCATCAATATTTAAGGTGGGAAAGCTAATTTTAATTTCCTGTTCTGCTGAACTTCTCAGCGCACATTGGAAAGCAAATTAAAGCCAATTACACACAGCTGAAATAAAGCTGGCACTGGCCCTTTGCTTCTGCTCTTCAGTCAGGAAGACTGTATGATAGCTGGAGCTCCTGAGCAAGCACAGAAACTCTTCCCAATCTGTAGGTGACACAGTCAAATTGAAAACTCTCAGAGTTGCCCAGACCATTACAATGGTGGGTGCCGCATAAAGGTGTGAGATTTTTTGTGCTTCCTTTTTATGCTAGCATCTAGTGTTGGACAGTGCATCTCAAAAAGTTTCAACTCTGAGAAATTTGGGTTGCAATTTTGCATAAGGAGGAGGAGTTTTGGATACTTGAGTCTTCTTACAGAATCTGATTTCCATCATCATTTTATGTGGATCCTGAAAAAAGCCAGCTTCTTCCTTTTTTTTTCTCAGATTAGCAATCATGTACCTGCATTATGAGTCTGTCTCGGGATTGTCTAGAATAATTCTCCCCCTCAACGTTTTATTTCACCATTATTTACAGAAATGATATTACATACATGTTTAAAATTAAATAGAAATTATTTCTTGGATATGTATCTCAAACACTTGAACTTATATTTAACAATTTAGTTACTATAAACATAAATTTTAAAAGCATGACATCGATATATTTCAATATAATATTGAAATATGTTTTATGCCTTTTTAGAGATAAAAATATTTATAAAAAGCATAATTTACACTAAAAAAAATCCACTGCTTATCACATACAAAATTTTCTGATATATCACTTCAATTTTCACACATATGCATCACTTCATTTAACTCCAGTGATTATTGTTTATATCCTTACAGCTCAGAGTGCTGCTGGCCTAGATATAAAGGCGGGGATTACTCTCAAGCAGTACAAAGTAAGTGATGATTACCTCAATCTGCCAATTTTTTTTCTGGAAATGTTATACTGCAGAATACACCCCAGATCAGAATTATGTGTTAAGTTCTGTTTTGCATTACTTGATTATGTCCATGACAGAAAATTATTACTGCGACCTCCCTAGTGGCTACAAATGGGAGGTATTGTTTTTGAGTAATTTATTTTGTCTGAAGGATGGTGTAACTCTGTCATATAAATGATTCTTTTAAGCACAATTTTACAGGAAGCATTCAATCTAGTGTTTTGCAGTCTGGATAATGACTAGGCCTTGGCTTAACCTCTCCTGTGTTTCTATTACCTCTAAATTCTAAGAAGTGCTTATGAAATGTCACATACCTACCCTGCTATTCAATTTGTGCTCAGAGAGGAAGTCATTCCAATTTCACAAAAGAATTGTGAAACATCATTTATCAGCCTGCTCAGAGTTTTGAGATCCTTGGCAAGGGGGATAATAGGATTGTAAGGTCCTTTGTTTGTTTTTAAGATTTTTTAAAATATCAAAATAGGGATTGAATTCTATTTATATATTGAAGCAAATATAGCACAAAAGAAATAAAAGCTTTTAAGTAAAATATCTTATTTATACTTTGAAAGTAACAATTTGTAGACCTGCTGCCTTTCTATGGACTATTTCAAGTCCTATTCAAACCAAGGGCATGACTCCCCACCTTCCAGAGTGCTTGCATCAGGACTCAGGAGAGTCTCACAAACCCAGTAATGAATGGCAGCATTCAATACCATACCACAAATAATAATGCAGAAGGAAAGAAGGGTTCCCTGCTGACTGTGCACCTGAGGGGGCTCAAGCACACTTTTTCTAATCATCTAGAGCTAACACATTTAGAATTTTTGAGCTATGCTTGCATGTAAGCCAACAAAAAAATAACACCCCAGCAATCCCACAGTTTTCTCCCCAAATACTTTCCAGTTCAGCAGCAGCACAGGTTGTAAGTATGTGAGCCTAGCAGAAAACCCCTTTTCTCTATTAGTAAGTATATTGTCTTTGATTTTTCATGTTGCCACAGTAGTTTGTCCCTGTACTCAGCTTTCCTGTGATTTTTGGATGCCTCACAAGGCTGTCCAACTTGTTTAAAATGGGTTCAAGGGATTATTTTAAAATTTTAGATCTGAAGCTTGAATTCAGTGCGTGAAACTATGGTAAATCTCAAGGAACATCACGAGTAATAATTGTGATTACATCCTAAACCCCAGCACATTTTTCTTGGGAAAGTCTATGAGCACAAGCTCATTATAAATGCATACACACCCCATATGGCTTTTGAAGAATGGCAATATTCTATCACAGCAACAAGGAGCCACTGTGACTGCTTTCCTTAATGAATGTATTTTTCTATTTTTTGATGCAACTTAAATATGAAAATTAGATTATAGCTTCAGTATTATTATTATTACTGGATGTGTTTTTTGAGAAGGAATACCATGAATACCTGTAGAAAAAAAAAATCATTCTGCTTGGACTACATAATGTGTTTCATATAAGAATAAATCGTGAAGGCTCTTCACTTTCAGTGATTCTATTTTTTTTCCCTCCATTTTGATATCTCTGAAGTCACTTTTTCTTAGGACAAGTAGTTAAAACTAGTTTTCTTTACTGTGAGGGTTGATTCTGCATCTAGTCAGTTGTTAATTCCTAATATGTGGGACTTACAGGCCCAAAGGAGACTTTAGAGCAACGATAGATACCTAACTGACAATGAACAGAGCATATTTTCACATTTGGACAGGGAAAGGTGAGGATCTTGCTTCTCAAACACAGCCAGGGTTAGATGGCTGCTGAAAGATTTTTCAGATTTCCATTTTTGCTCCTGGGTCCTTATCTTTGACATTTTCAACAGTTCGGGCTGTCATTTTACTGGTTTTTCTAAAACAAAGACATTCAGCTTATTCTCTCTCTCTTCTCAGTCTTACTCCAAGTTACAAAGTATCTCAAAATTGGAAGGAACAAATAGTCTTGATAGCCCAAGTGTTTTTCTTCCTTCTTTGTTTCTCATCCTCTGCTGTGGAGTCATTAAACCACAAAAGGAGAAGGAAACAAGGACACCTCCAATTGCAAACTGCAACAATGAGGAAGCAGGAACACCCAAATTCTATAGGTAACCTAAGAATTTTTTTCTTCTTTTTTTCCTACTTCTTTCTCCTTTCCTCCTATTTCCTTCCCCTCCCTCCCCCCATGTTTGTATACATCCTCTTTCACGTTTTCATTTTGGAACTGGTTTTGATTCAGGACCAAACTTCATCAGAATAATTTCAGTTAATTTCAATAAGCGGGCCAGTGACATTAAGAGAGGAAAATTGAGATGGTGCTTTGGGCAGTTAAGAGATTGAAAGGAAAGGAGATGGATGAGAATTGGTTTAAAAAGAAAGAAAAAGCTGAAATATTATTGCCAGTGTAATTTAATTATTTCTGAGTTAACAATGCAAAATGAGGGTACACTAAATATAAACCCTTATCTTTAATTATCAAGCCTGTCCTGTTCTACTTGTACTGGAAAACCTGAAATCAATGGGAATAAATCCCAGCAGCGATCCAGTTACTGCCAGAGAAGGACTGCATATACGAAAGGAGGGCAACGTGCTTTAAAAGACAATGCAACAGAAAGTAATGAAATTTGAGGGGGGAAAAAAGAGAAAAAAATACAAGCGAGGTTTGTTTCCTTGTCTGCCTGCATCCTGAGCTCGCTTTAAATGATAGACTTTTCTTCTCTCTGCATTCCAATTAGACTGTGCCAATGGGCAAGTGGGGAAGGGAATGTTAATAAGGCAGCCGGGGAGCGGGGTGGGAGCCGGGGCTGGCGGCTCCCCGCTCCCGCCGCAGTCCAGGGGAGCGCGGCGCGGCTGCGGGGCTGTGCCCGGGCAAACGCACACTTGACCGGGGGCGATCGAGAGCCTGAGGAGGGAGGGCTACGGGAAATGTGTTGTATCGGTCTGGGGAGCGCTTTTCGCCCCGTTTCTCGTTCGCGCCCCGGCGACGCTGCCGCGCCCGCCCGCTCCGGGCTCCGAGGCCGCGGAAGCCGCCCCGGGCCGGTGCCTGTGCCGGTTCCAATGCCGGTTCCAGTGCCGGTGCCTGTTCCAGTGCCGGTGCTGGTGCCGGTTCCAGTGCCGGTTGCAGTGCCGGTTCCGGTGCCGGTGCCGCCGCGGGTGGGTACCCCGCGCGCTCTGTGCCCCGCGCCGGCCGGCGCGCGGGGGCGCGGGCGCGGCCCCGTGACGGTCCCGGCGCGCCCCGCGGGGCAGCCTCGAGCCCCGGCACGCGCGGGCACGCGCGCGCGCGCCCGCCGCCCGGGAGGCGCTCGGTCCCGGCCGCGCTCGCCGCCGCCCCCGCGTTCCCCCCCGCCGCCGCCGCCGCCTGCCCCGCTCGCCGGCAGCCCCCGCCTCCCCTCCCTCTCTCCCTCCTTCCCTCCCTCCCTCTCCGCCTCGGCCGCCCGCCTGCCCGCCCGCCGCTCCCAGGTAGGGTCCCCGGGGGTCCCCGGGTGCCGCGGGCAGCGCCTGCCCGTGTCGGTGGCTCTGCTGCGCTCCGCAACTTGTCGCCGTGCGGGGGCTGCCCCCGCCACCGCCCCGCGCCCCCCCCCCCCCCCCCCCGCGCCGGCGGCAGCCGCCGCCAGTGCTTTGCCGAGCAGCTGTCAAACGTGCTGGGCGCTCGGCGGCGACGGGAGGCGGCTCGCCCGCGGTCCCCGCACCGAGCCCCGGCGAATGGCATGACTCTGCTTCCCGCCCGCCCCTCCGCCCCCCGGCTGCGGTGTGCCGTAGTGAGGCGAGGGGTGGTTAAACACCCATCCTCCCATACATACGGTTTTTATTTTTTGTTCCTTTTCGTCTCGGGGCTTTCACATCACGGAACAGGAAAGCATCTGATGCGCCGGCTCACATGCCACTTCTGATCATACGCTGCCTCCTTGCACAGAGCAGGGTCGTTGGGAAAGATGGAGATACAATAAGTTGCTAGTACTGAAAAGTGCTGCGGAAATCCAGTGGTTTCCTTTCTCCAGTGAAGTGACATTTTCCTCGGGTTAAGTTGAAAGCACTGCTTGGCGGAGACTGACTGTGGCTGAGAGTGGGTTTGTGTTTTTCTTGCACCGTTAGGTTTTGCAAAGAGCAGCGATGAAGAGGAAGCTGGCACTCTCCGAGATGCAGTTGGTTCTTCTCGTTTTATTGGTGTGGCTACCAACAAGGTGAGAGGATGTTTAGTTTTGTTGCTCATTGCGAACATGTATGTTACAATCTGCTGAGGTTAAGCTTGTGTGAGGTGTTATAAAAGTACAGCATGTAGTAACGTAATAAAAAAAAAAAAAATCTTTCTTAGCTGTTTGAATGCAGTGTAAGATAGTTTTGAGAGCAAATGCAGTTAGGGACCATAAAAGCCTGATCACTTGTCCCTAAACGGTTTGTAAATGGATGCTTTATTTCATCATTAAAATAACAATTTCTTTAAATGCCTTTTTGGATCTTAAAGATTTGAGTTACTGTATCACTGTGATTCTGTACCATACAAAATGGAGAAATAGATTATCATGAAGTCACGCTGCAAATCACTGTCTCTAAAATAGTGCTCATATATTTATTAATATGGGCATGCCTTTTTTTTCCCTTGACTTTTTTTTTGTCAAACATAATAGAATTCAAAATGATGCTTAAGCTTTAAACCTCTAGGTGGAGATAGCATACAACTTCACAATCGCATATAATAAAACAATAGCATCATTTATTAATCAACTTTTCTTATGTTGTTTAAAGTTTTCAATTTCTAAAGTGACAGTATATGAGGAAGTAATTTTTATTACATTATACTTTCGTGTTTCTCACAGTCCCTAAACATGTAATTAATTGTAGTTTGTAACTTTGATTTACTTGCTTTAGTTCTGGCTGCAGTAGGTCTTGTCCTAATATTGTAAAGATTGTACACTATTTAGTGTAAGTTTCCTATGATTTAACAAGTTTCCAATATTTTTGTTTGTTTCCCAGAGAACAAAATATTTTCTGAAACTACGTTTTCTCTTTCACTTTATACCTAACTATGGTGCAGTATTAGTTGAGTCACAGTGGGCCAGATCCAGCAAACCCTACTCAAGTGAGTAATCTTACTGACGTCAAAGAGACTATATGCGTTATTAAAGACTTTGTGCCTGAGTAAAGTTTGCAGGATTCGACCCTAATTTGATGTAATTATATGGATTTATTTTTTTTTAGTGGAATCTTGAGTTCAAAAACTGTTGTATCTCAAAAAGAATCTTAAAAATGGCAGAGACGTGCTCTGTTAGTCCATGAGTACAATGATATATTTTACAAATGAAAAAGGAACCATCCAGTAATTGCAACTAAGAAAAAACTGACACACGAGTAAAATCCCACATGACGTTTTTATGGGTTCTTTATAAGTTATCTAATTTGTGTCAGTTCTGTGGTTCATATGATGGAATGCACAGACTGCAATGATTTACATTTAAATACTTCTTTATGCTGTTGAACTGGGGACCAACATACAGCCTTGTCTTTAATAATTTTATAGCTTGCTTTAGAGAAAATATCACCAAAACCTACTTTAGTTTTGGAGGAGGAAAACATGCTTGCTATTATGGCATTTAGAATGCCTTCATTTGAGATGATAAATACTCAAACATTTAGGGTTAAAAATTTAGGTAGCTGAAAAGGTGTGAATGGTAATGTGTGTAGTATATGATGCTTTTCTTCCGTGAAACCAATATGCTGGTTTTAAATAGGTAAGACTGATGAGCTCATGTATTTCACATGCATAGTTCTTAAAATTGTTGGCACGGTAACATTTGCATGTGTAAGGCTTTCTGCGTGTCAGGGTTTCCCTGTCACAAACCCTTTTGGTCTGGGTGCCCAGGCTCCAGAGGACTGTGGAGCACCATGGCTGGCTGGGCAGCAGGTTCCTATTCCAGCCCCTAGTGTGTTCCACAGAGCTTTGATGCATAAAGGCTGTAATGTCTCTTCCTTTATTGGGGAACTTTGAAACAATTGGTGATCTACAGATTCTTCTTGACCCTTCATTTATGATTCCTTTTTCCATCCAACTTTTATAAGGTTTGTCTGCATCTGATGTAATATCTGATAACGCGCTTTTTTTTTTTTTTTATGACAAAATACTGTTTTAGAAAGATGAAGGCTGACCACAGCTATCCTGCAGCTTGCTAGTCAGCACTGGTGTTCCCTCCCACCAACTGCTGGCGTCAGAGGACTCCCTGAGCATGATCACTGGAGTTTTCCCTCATGTTAGTTCTTCTGGTCATGTACATTACATGACCATTGGGTGGAGGCAAATCCACAGGATTTATCCAGAGATAGAGTATACCTAGGTGAGGACAGATAAGATAGAGCTGGAAGGAGATGGGTTTGTGCATGGGATCCCAGGTTATCAGTCCAGGAGTGACATGCCACCAAAGCCTGGGAAGCTCTTCTAGGGTTTTGCATCAGCACAGCCTCCACTAACGGTATTAGTGAAGCTCCAAGTAGCACTCCCAGTAATGCAATGATGCCTACAAATAGAGGCTGCTGGAAAATGACTTCCTGGATATTTTAAATAGTACACTGTTGACTGTTATATATCTGAGCTTGTTATATAAAAATAGTGTATTTGTATACTGTTAAATACACCTTCCCTGTTGGAATGCAGCAAGCAAAGACCAGCCTGAAAAAAATGCATGTTGAGTGTATGTTAAAATATACTTAGCACTTTCTAAAATGTAAAATATCCATTTAGATCAGTGCTGGCTGACTCCCTGGAAGATGAAGCTAAGAATAACATCACCATCTTTACAAGAATTCTAGACAGACTTCTGGATGGTTATGATAATCGCCTCAGACCTGGATTAGGAGGTAATAAAACCAATTAAAGATTGATTTTAAAAAATCAATTTTAATGTTCAGATTTTATGCAGTGATATTCTTCCTTTGGGTTTTTTTTTACTAACAACTGGTATATATCTTGATAAATTATTTATAACTACATTCACCCAGATGAATCATTTGCAATTTGAGGAAGATAACATCTATGAATGGAAAGAAGGCACTTTCACACATTTATCTTAAGTAAAAAGAAAAAAAATCTGTGTTTTAACATAGTAAAACAGAATGTGAACAAAAATAACATCTAAAGCTGTTATTCCAGTCAGGGATTTTTGGCTGAACAAGGAATGCAGGCTTAATTCTCTGCAATGCGATAGGTGTATGTTTTCAGAAATCTGCACAAGTGTTTCGTGAGATGTGGATAAATTCCACATTTTATTCCTTGGCCCAGTAAATTCAGTGAAAGTGTTGTGATTTTGACTTCTTTGGAATTAGGGTTTCACTGGAATATACATTTTGTTTCTGGGCACCTTACACTTACTTGGGCATTTGGAAAAAAAAAAAAACAGAAAAAGAGAATGTTGGAGGACAGAGGTCACTGCACTTTCGTGCCATGGCTGTCAGTTATTTTTCAAAATGTCAGTTCATATTTTGATTTTAAAGCTGTGTGCCATCCTATGTCAGAATGTGCTATATAAGTAAGAAATTTAAATAATTTTTATGGTTTTGAAAATATTACTGTGTACAGACAAATTTCTATGACAGGGAGGGGTTGAATGTCTTAGTGTTCACCATATTTTATCTACTATTGTTGTCTATTTCTATTTATACTATCCAAAGTTGACATATATGATTCAAATATACACTTCTGCTGCTATTATTATTATTTGTAACAGTTTTGGTAATTGTAATTTTCAACCTGGAGACTGTTTCAGCTTGGTGAAACTAATTTTAGTGCAAAATCCTTGGGAGCCATTCCTATTCCTGTTGGTTTCAGGAAGATCAGGCCCAAAGCTAGAGACATGCTCCAACTTCCATGGAAATTACAATAACAACTCTGATCAAATTAGGCTTTAGGTAAAGCTCAGACTTTTTATCTAATGCTGTTCTGTCCTTACCTGTGGCTCTGTTGCTGTTCTGGTCCTGGATAATTGTGGCTTGCATCTGACACAGCAGAAAGTGGGAGCTGACACTGACTAAACCAGCTTTCTCATTATAGATTACTTTTAACCTAGGATGTCTTTTTATTTCCATTTTGGCCTTTGTACAGTGGAGGCTTGTGAAATATTTTGTATTCAAAGACTTATTTAATTTGGGTGATACATGGAACCTATAGCACTGTTGATGTGGGAATTTATATAGTCATGTCTTACATAGAGTTTTGATTTCTTTTAAAAATACTCAAATTTAAAACTTTAGGCATAGTGTAAACATACAACGACTTGCAGAAACATTTCGTATCATCAACTTCATGTTGAATTGGCAGATCTTTTAAAATCATGCATTTTATTAGAAAAAATAAACACAGTTTTCTTGCTTACAAGGAATGAGCCATTTAATGAGAGCAGTCTGCAGTTCCTTTGCATATCAAGTATTTTTTTTTAATATTGCAATTATATTTTTGAGAAGATGAAATAAAGAAAAGATTGGATTTTTCTTTTATATTTTTCATTAAATTTACTTCAAAATAACCTCCCTCTTTATGAAGCCTCATAGATAATTAAAACATAATCTGAGAGCAAAATAATTAAAGAATTAACATCTGTTTGATATTGGTATACATGGCAATCAACCCATGCAGAATATGTGTGAAATGAAACTGTGTCATGCATATTAAACCGTGGTGATTCATGACACATTAATCTTAATATTCAAGAATGCTTCAGTTGTGGATGGATGGATTCTTATAGTTTAAAAGAACATGTCTAAATGGCAATTGTGATAATTCATTATAGAAAACATACCAAACAAGGATTTGTGCATAGTGCTTAGTAATTATGTAGTTTCATATTTCAGGAATTTTCTAGCAATTTATTCCTTCATATACATTGAGCTGTAGTCTGAAAAGACATGCAGAAATAATTAACCTTCATTTTTTTTAACATTACGTGCCTAGTAAGCCCTGGGAATTTCTAAAAGTGTTTTTGCAAGAGATTACTGCATTCTGACCATGCCACAAATCATTAATCTAAGATACCTAGTCTCAGTTATGTTTCACTTCCATTTATATGAATCTGAAATAGCTCATTTGAAATCAGTAGAATATTTACTTTGGCCTAGCACTTTGCATTTTCGTGCACATATCACTGCTATGACAGGGATAATAATCTGGCCAATGTGCTACAACAGAAATAGTTGTCCAGGGTCTGAGATGAATTCTTCTAAAGTCATCTGAAAGCAAGAGCTGTTCATCAGCCCACTTTCACTTGCTGTAAAAGACATTTTCAGAGATGTCTTGCAGCAAGAATTTAGCTCATCGTAAAAAATTGCTCCTTTGGTAATGAAATGTTTTGGGTTAATACTGGCATTATATCTAGTTATTGACCAAAAAAAGGGAATGCATAGGCTTCTTGAAAGACTGTATATTAAATTCAGCTAAGTAAATGCTGAAGTTGGGAGGTAGTTCTTGAATTAAAGGATAGATTTGTAATTCATTTTACTGGGAGACTTGGTGTGAGTACTGACAGTATGTAACTTGATGCTTTACTGACACACTTCAAAACTGAGTACTATTTTCTACAGAGTGTTGAGGAAGGTTTAACTTTTACTGGTGGTACACCTCTATCAGTTAAAACAGGTTTTGGCTGTTGGCTATTGGCTATCCTAGCAGCTGGGATCCTTGAGTGATGTATGAACACTACAGTGATGAAATAACCTGCAAAATGGGTGTGGGCAGGGAGAAGATGACATTGCACCATCCCCTGAAGCCAGAGACATCTCCTGTGACTTAGATATATACCCCAGCCTACTGTATTGATATGGATAAGCATGGGTTTATTCAAGGGGAGATAATCTTTTCTCTGTACTCATTTTATGCTAAGCACAGGATTGCAGCTGGAGCACTCTTGACTGCACTTTCAGCTCTGAAATGAACTATTTTACCCAAACATTCCATGCCGTTTCTGTTTAGTCATCAAAATAAATTACAAGTTTGACTTCAAAACAAATTTCCCGTATCATTAGCATTGATTTGTATGAAATACAGCCATGCAAACGGCAAGTCATACAGACCTTATTTTTTTATGACTTTTTACTAATCATGAAGGTATTTTCTTCTTTTTATTTGCTGTACTGTTTGCAAGAAACTTGAGGTAACATTTTTTCATAAATACTTTCCTTTTTATTAGCATGTAACACTGTGACCTAGTCCTGATATGGTCTTAACTACGGCTAGCTCTGCCCATAGGAGTGGGCCTGGTGTGATGAAAGGAAAGAGGCTCAATCTTGCTCTGGGTCCCAGACCTGGTGGTTTATTGCTGGTCCAAGGAGGAAGAGAGAGCCCCCACCACCTGAGTGTGGGGGTTTTAAACATCAAGATAAGAGAGGGGCGTGGGGTAAAGGGAATACAGCAAATGGGAGACATTCAGGGAAGGGGTCAGTTTGGGAAGGTTACATTACCAGGTTAGAAGAAGGGGGTACATAAGATATACCATGTGAGTATAATAAAAACAATTATTAGTCACCAGTGTGCATCTGTAACAAACTAGCTGTGTTGTGCAGTACAACAAGCATGTAGAAAAGAAAATCCACACATTAATGGATACTAAACCTAAGCAAGGAACCAAAATACCTGGAAGTGATTGAATATCTGTCTGCTCTCCTTTGCCCCATGAACAGACATGATCATGCTTCAGTATTCTGACTGTCTCATAAGTTATTTAGGCTTCTTTACTTTCTCACATATGAAATTGGCCTTTCCAACAGCTATGGAACTTCCATCTTTTCTGCTCTCCGAAACTTATAAAACATAATTGAATAGAAAACTTAAACGTTGGAGGAAAAAAAACAAAACAAAACAAGAGGGAAGTTGCAAGGACAGAAGACTGGACTTCATAGCCTAAAGTTTCAAGTGCCATATTGACAATGAAAAGATCTGTGGAAATGTCAGGATCCTTCTGCAAACTGTGGTCAGTCTCAGCAGCTTCAGGAATGGCACTCTTATTGTAACCAAAGAGTTGAATGCTGGTTGTTAAAAAAAAAGAGGAAGATAAGACTGTAGGTAGGTGAAAATTAAATGCACTGTGATTCCATTTTGAAGGAACCATCTCTGCTTCCAAATGTTCTCATTGCTTTAAGCAAGCATCTTCATTGCATTTCTCATACAGACGGACCAAATCCTCTTTTTAACCAACACTTTAAATATCAATTGAACAGGAAAACTGAAGGACGTGAAGGGGGATTCTTGCTGACTGTTGCTATCAGAGAGATGGTCAGCAATGAGCCACTTGCAGGTGTGGTCTTTCATCTTTGGAGCACTGGATATTTCATTGAATGGAATCATTGTAATGGTGTAGAATATCAGACTTGGTGGTTAAAAGTTGTGCAATGTGTTCACCAATATGAGCACAAGGGAAACCCATTTTTTTTTTATTATCTCCTGCTCAGATCAGGAGAGCTGTATGCACTGTATGAATATATATATATGTGCGTGTTTATCAAATAGTTGGAGGTTTTCAGTTGCCAGGAAACACGGCCATGGTCATATGCTGATAAACTGAAATAAGTTGAATTTAGGGCACTGTATTTATGCATTGCTATGGTTCAGAGTTTTTAATGAGCTTTAGAAGAGTTTGTAACTATAGCAGCCCCTAGCTGGGGGACATTAGCTTGTCTAGTCCCCTAGCCAAACCCGGTGTTGTTTGTCAGCCCCAAACATGTTTAATGCAAATTCAGAGTATCATAAAGGAAGGTTCTTTGACTATTTCTTTCTGTGGAACTCTACTAGAAAGCTTTCACTGCTGTTTTTAAAGGAAAAATTATGCAATTCCCCATCTCAGTTCTGGTTGCTTCCTTAGCCTTTCTTTGCTCCAGGTTCATGTTTTCAAAATGGTAATATCTCTCGGCCAGTGCTAGTGCAGAGCAATTCAGAGCAGCATTTGCATCTTCTAAAAGCCCACTATCTTTGTAGCTATGCTAGGACACAAAAGAGTAAACTACTGTATGCTCCTCTTTTGGGCATACCTGGAAGGTCCACATGGAATCTGGCCACAATAGTGCTTTCAGAGGAGTCAGCAAGAAACTCAGGTTAATTTATGCTAGAGCTGTGGATAATGTATATTGGCAAAAAGCATTCCTTGTAAAAAATGGAAAAGCAATAGAGAGGAGGATATGAAAATCTCATTAATAACTTATCCAGGGCATGCAGACAGTGCTAAAATCCAAGAACAGAACTAACTCAGTAGCTATAAGCATTCCAGGGAATGATTCATTAGGAAAGTGGAAGGATAAAACCTCCACAGAAACCTCTTTGATACTGAAGAACAAACCAGAAAAACTGTCTAATATGGGATAGGGTCTGAGTAGCTAAATAGAGGTTATTTGGTTATTTATTTGTTGAAAGTCTGTGAATAAATAAACAGTGAAGACAAAAAAATAAAATTAATGTTCAGGGTAGTGCAACTGGGGAAAGTGTTGCATGATGCAAAGCAAAAAAAATCACAGGATCACAGAATAAGCTAAGTTGGAAGAGACCCACAAGGATCATTGAATCCAACTCCTGGGCCTGCACAGCACTGTCCCAAAGAGTCAAATGCTCTGTCTCAGGTGAGTTAACAGAAATGTTATATAGCATATATAACTACTTTACAGTAGTTATATATATGCCAGTAGAGGAGCTAGTCTGGGAGCCTCTCCCAGTTCACTGAACATGTATATTTAGCATTCTTTTTTTCTTTCCTGGCAAAGCATCAGCATTTGCTTCTAATGCTAGAATTACTGCTGACAACACCAAGGCTGAATTAGAGCTTTGCTTACTTTTGTCTCATCTGCAAGGCAGCCATGCAAGCAGATACTGCAGATTTCTGTGTAGCTCATTGGTGCTCATTGTAAATCAGACTGACGGGGTGGTTACATTTTTCAGCCAGATTTGATGGACAATGACATCAAAACCATCACCTTTTCTCTGTGATGCAGTTATTCTGGGTTATTTAGAAATGGTTGTGAAGTAGTGGTCTTGCTGATAGCCAAGGTGTTCTTCTGCTGACTGCTTTCCACTGAGGCCTTTTATCATGTCACACCTCACAATGATTGTTTTTCTGTCTGAAATATACAACTACTTCTCATTCAGGCTAACTAGTTTAAATAGCTAAGTACCAAAGGAATGCAATATCATAGTTCCAAAGTTTTTATTGCCCTTGTGTAATGATACAATTTGCTTAAAGCCACCTGAATTGGAAATATAATTATTATTGAAATAATCTAACTCTAAAACATTTTCAGAACTACTTAAGCACATTAGAAATTCATCCAGGATAACTTTGGGGATTTTAATGTATTTCATGGATTTTTACTAGTGGATTTTAACAAGCAAAAAGTGATTTTAAAATGTAGTTATCAATGTATGTGTTGCTTACAATGAAAAAAATATTAGTCAATCTGTAGAAATTAAGAGATTTTGTAATACAAAATTAATAGTGTTCTAGGTTACACTAAAAGGTGTACTTATAAAGAATGTCAGGGAAGTCCTTTAATGTTTACTGCTGTGATGTATCCACGGAGTACTCAGTTTTGTGTATTCTTTTTATAGAAGACACAGAGAAAATTAAATTTCAAATGTTTTCTTAAATGAGATATACCAAAAAAGAGTGCTAATTAAAAATGTAAAAAGGAAACTATAGAGATCTCTTATTCAGTTATATAATCACCTAAAGATAATTGTGAAAATTTTGGTAAAGAGCTATTAAACCAGTTTATAATAAAGCATTGATGGTCTTTGACATTTTGGGTTTAGACGTATAGGATGCAGACAATATTTGGAATACACTTCCGTTCACAATGGAGAAAAAATGTACCTTAAGAATATGTTTGCTTTTAAAAAATGGCAATTATATCATACTGTGATATGACTAGCATCACTATTTAGTGATGTTGAGTTCTGCTTGTGTGACAACAACCAATATTTAAGCAAATAGTCATGCATAACTTTCAAGACAATTAATTGCCAAGTTTTAATATTTTGTTTTCAATGAAAACTAAAAACTTGGGATTAAATGGACCTGGATAACTCCTTCATCTTCTTTGTGTAGAAAAGGTTGGGGTTTCTGTAACTTTTGTTCTTGAGCCCTCTAATGGCAAATATACATTTAAATGCATTTTCTGTGTTTTAGCACCCATAAAGAAAAAACTGCTGTGAGACATTCATCCTGCATAGCACAAATTCTACTACATTCAAGGCCTAATTGTGGCAAAACAGTGTAACAATACTGTCTGCCTTTATGAGACATAATCTAAAAGGACCAAAAAAATATTAAGAATAATAATTTTCTTCCCCTCCTTAGCTTTACTAGGCAAACTCATAACTATTAGGCCAATACTGATGATTTTCAACATTTGCAGAGATAATGGCTGCTTAGAGTTGTGGTGGAGTTTCCATCTTTGTGGAGACCCTCACAATTTGACAGAATATGACCTGGGCAACTTGCTATGTTTTCAGAGATTGCTCTGCTTTGGACCTTCCAAAGGATCTTTTTAAACTCAGTTGTTCTAAGATTCTTTAACTGACAGCCAGCAAGACATTGAAATAATGGCTGCAGGTTTCCATCTTACTTGGAAAATGTGAAAAAAATAAATTTAGTATGTTAGATCTTGAAGATATAGCTGAAGGAAAAAGTCTATGTAAATGAAGGGTTTAAACTGCTTCAGAACAGCAGGATGCACAGTGTTGTACAACTCCTGAGCTTATTATTCATAAAGACCCCACTGAAAAATATAAGATTTTGGGTTGACAGGATCTGCAAAAATGAAGAGGAAATATCCTATTTATGGTATTTGCCAATTTTTTTCCTGATATTACCTTATGCTAAAGTCCTGAAAAGGGTTAAATATGTGAAAAGACAGTATTTTAAAGGACAGGCACTGTATTTCATTGTATCCTTCTCAAATTTCTTTGTTTTTTTTTTGTTTTTTTTTTTTTTTTTCCCACGGGGAACTGAAAAGCTGCACAACACTGTGTATCCTAGAGATCAGCATCCCCTCAGGAAGCACCCAGGAACCTCTAATCACTGCCCTGTTCCTCCTCTTTTATTCTTCTGTTTTTATATTGCTTTTTTCTTTTCTAAATACATATCTGTTTTGTCCACTCTTATAAAAAAATGGCCAACTGTCTTTTTTGACCAAAATTTGATTAATTTAATTCCATCTAAGTACAGTGTTACCCAAATCCAGGTGAGAGCTGCCATGTAGATGCAGCTGTGTCCTTTTTTTTTTTTTGTGGCTGGAGACCCAGCCTTGCTTTACCCTCCTCCCAGGTACAGCTGCTGACATCCAGCTGCCAGAAAGATTTCTTATCCAATGAACCTGGATGGAGGGGGCTGAAATGATGTGAAGGCAGACTCCTGGGTAGGTAGAAAGCAAATATTATCCTTTACTCAGAGATTGCATGGCCTTCCTTTTGTGCCAGCATGGTTCTCTGGTGTCGTTGACTGGTCTGAGACAGATCTGTTGCTTCTGGCAGCACTCCTGACTACATATTCCTGTTTCTGTTTTCTTGCAATGCTACCATTTTGTGACCGTCTTTAAAAATAACCTTTTCAATGCATAATCTAGTGTATCTAATTTTTAGAATTAATAGTGTGGAGAGAGAGAGGTATTTAATCAGAAAGGGTCATGCAGAGGGACAGTGTAATTGTTTGTATATTAAAAGAGAACATGCTTTTTTTAAAAATTTTGCAGTATTTTAGTCTGTTTTAATTGACAGTATTAGTGGCTACAATTAATATCTAACAGTAGCTTCTAAATACTCCAAATAATATATATGGAATAAAAAAAAACCCTGTTTTTCAACAACCTAGCTTTAGGGTAATACAAGCCAAGGTGAGGAACCACAATGAGCAAGAAACATGGGAAAGAGAAGGAAGGCAGAACAAAAGAGATGACGAATAAAGGAGCGAGATAAAATTGTCATACTAACCACTGACCACTTTTAAACAACTTGCAGATTTAAACAGCTGTATGATAGTTTTTTCAAATATCCTTTGGAAACTTGAAAATAGAATAGGTAAGAAATTTTATCATTATGGTATATGCATGCATTTAAATTTCTGATATTAGTGTTGTTAAACAATGAGTCATCTATCTCAAGAAACAGCTATAGAGGATGTGTTGCTGTACTATTCACCAAACTGCTAAATTAAAACATCAGCAGAACATTTTGAATTAATACTGTCAAAAATCTAATAAAATTTAATTATAAGAACCAAAACAGTTTTAATATGCCAAGATTAATCTTTAAACACATTTTTATATCTGGGTTTTTTTTTTTTATGTTAATGCTCTAATGAAATTAGTCACAAACTAAAGGAAATTTTGTTTACCACTACCACCTATTAATAGTTTGCTTTATCATGCAGAGTATTTCACCACTAGTTTGTGAAAATTGTGTGTAAATCAGAAAAGTATAATTCTACTAACCTTCCAGAAGTGGTGTTGCTATTTGGGAACCATTTATGTGATTATAGGGTTGCACATGGCTGTTGATTTACATTCCTTAATTCCTTGCCATATGTTGAGAGCTATTTAATAATCAGAGTATTTAACACTGTGAAAGCAATGTAAATCAATTCCCCTCTTACCTAGGATTATTGTGCACATCAGAGGACATTAAACACTTTAGTGAAGTTGTGCAGTCTGACCAAATTGCATTCAATTTTTTTATGTATATTCATACATATTTGGTCCCCCCATGCATTTTTTTTGTTAAACCAGTATAGATCACATGTCCTATCTGTGATTTGTTTGGGAAAACCTGGGTGTCCCATGTTCCATCTGCTTAATCTGTGGTTTTTTTACAGACTGCAAATTAAGTATTTTATAATCATGTAGTGTTATGACTAATAGAGGTGATTGAAGATAAAATTCAGTGCTATGGACTACTGACCTTCCCATATGGTTCAATCGAAATCAGTTGAAAACTGGTGTTTGCTGTAAAATTTTATAGATTGCTTGCATTTATGATCTTTGATGTGAAAGTAGTTTCCTGGAGTTACCTATCTTAATTTAACACCTTCTTCTGTTTTAATTTAAAAAATTGCATACTCTCCATTTCTTAAATACCTAGATGACATGAAAGCAGTGTATATTCTGACCAAATGATTGCCCTGAATGTTGCTAGTTCTTCTTTGTTTGTCCCGATTGCTCGGTGCTGATTCTCTCATCCAAGAGAGGTAATTGTCTTCCAACACCTTCCCTCCTTTTCCTTTCTTGTATCCATTCCCAGTTGTTCTAAGACAGTAGGTGGTTCGGACCATTTCTTTCAGGAAATTGGAAGGTAGTAGAGCTTATTATTATTATTATTATTGTTATTTCCATTCTTTCAAGTCTGTAAGCCTCTCAGCACAACACCAGAGAGCAGAAAAGGAATGGAACAGGTGAGAAAGTCTGTGTTTATATTCAAGAATTTAGAGGTGGGTTGAATGGTCAATTCCTACCCTTAATGCACTAGCATAATGTTCTAGATATTTAATTCTGACAATCCAAAGGCTACTGTAGATGCTTGTTCATTCTCACTATTTTAAATAATAATTTAAAGGCTCACTGAATGAGAAGCAGCTGAAGAGTGTTGTATTGTGGTGTATATGAATAAGAAAATCAAAGGTTTTAGTTTTAGATGCAATGCTGTGTTTATATAACCCTGCTGCCATCCTAAGGCATCCCATAGCATTTCATGGACTTGTTTGTGTCAGTAGTTCTAATTGAGTGTCAAACAGTGAACTTCTTTTAATCAGATCTCTAAATGCAAATTTGGTACTGCATCGTCTCATGCAGTTTCTGAAAGGAAAAGGGAAGAGACTTCCACCTCTTTGTTTGCTGAAAACAAACAAACAAAAAACCAAAACAAATTAATAAATAAATATGAAAAGGGAAAAATATAAATTCCTGTTGTTTGAGATAAGGAAATGGTCACATTTTTAATAATCCCTTTCCATCTGCTGCGTGCTAAAAGCTGTCAGACAATTCATTATGTTTTTACTAAATATTTTGTCTTTAATGACCATTAAAAGAAAAAAAAACCAAACAGATAATCTGGTTTGCTACAGCTTGATATCCTATTTTTAAAGTAATTGTTTTAAAATAATACCTGCAGTAGATATTACCTGCATTTTCACAAAGCTGTAGTTTCTGCTTAGAAGAATATGCAGTTCAAGAAACTGGATTCTGGTTAAACTTATATTAGGCATTGTTTCAAATAAAAACCCTACCCTATTTTTTAATTATGCCTGTGAAAATTCCAACCTGTTAATTTAATATTAAAAGCAGATTCTAATCCCAAAGATACAGTCTTTCCACATATAGAAGCCTAGTGGATTCTCAAAGTTCTGTGGACAGCCAGAGGCAAATTCTCTTGTCACAGGCAAAAAAAAAAAAGATAAATTTGAGGCTGCTTAATCCAAGCTCTGGGAGTATCCTGGGAGTATGTTTTAGAGGAGATTCTGGGGAACACTGTTATCTGTAAAGTAGCTTGGAGACATTCAAGTGACTCAGCTGTGAGACTTTGGAGCGCTACAGCACACTTCTTGTAGACACCACACAGCTTTAGACTAAGAGCTTTTTTAGTATTTAGTGGATAACAGAAGGATAACTGACAACTCTGTGACATGCTAAATGGGACTTAAAAATTGCTTCATTGCTGTCCACAATGGCATTTTTTTCTTATTTGGGAGATGCTTGTTTAAGTATTAAGATAATTCACTGTTGGATCAAGCCATGAACTCGTTGTTTGTCAGGACTCCTGTTTAGCAGGAAGCTTATTACCCATGACTATCCCTGGAGTTGTCCTGCCAAGCAAAAAAATGTTAAGAATAAAAAATAAAAGACAGCTTGGCAGCTAGTCTGATTTGTGCTGTGCCTTGAAACCGTAACTCTACTCCTTCCTTCCTTCCATGTGTTTCAGCAACTGTAAGGCTCAGGAAAGTATGAGGAAAGCATGTTGTCTGCATGTTCTTAAGCATGCTAGGTGTTTAGGGTGTTAACATGCACACAACCTCTGGCTGATTTAATAATTCCTCTGGTTAGCTTTTTTGAGAATATAGAGTAGTCTGGATAAACATTAATTTTCTGTACTTCATAGTTATTTTACTTGGCTTGAAATAGGCACTGCTGCCTGATTGATAGAAGGATTATAACTCTGTCTATTTTTATTTTTTTATAGTGTGTCACAGTCTTCTGAAATACTATTATTGAATTTCATACAGCATTACCTATTAAAATATATATTTGAGGATCCTGCTGCAAAAAAATGCATTAAAAGTACCCACTAATACGCAGCTCTATTAAATAAAGGCACTACCTCTTTCTACCATTGGTTCCTGTCATGCTTGAATGCAAAGTACAAGGCTAGCAAAAGATAAAAGAGCTGCAGCTCCATTTTTAATGACTATAGAATCCAGAACTATAATACCCGGAAACTAAGCACAGACATTAAAATTAATCTGTCTGAAAGGATCTTCATTTTCAATGCTTTCTTATGTCTGTTAATCTCTAGAGGACTTCCATCAGCCTTTGGGACTTTGGAACATGTGAGTTTCATACATTGTTCTGATAGCAGCAAGCCTTGGGAAGATGCAGAACGAGCAAGACAGTCCTTCCCAGAGCTTCATCACAGTTTCTGTCAGCTCCAGGGTGACAACTTTTTGCTGTGGCTGACCACAGAGACAGACACAATCCAAAGACTTCTGCTGAAGCTGGTAATCACTAGGGGAAGACTTTTTCACTGACTTCAGTTAGTTCTGGCATGCTACCCAAATTCCTCATTAAATGATTAACAAAGCTAATAAGCACTGTGACAGTGTCTGTTTTAGCTTAGAAATAGTGTGTAGCCAAAGAATGAAATGTTCTATGTATATCTATGAATTATCACAGTTTCTTGGCCATCCCACTGAGATCTGTCGCCATTTTACAGGTGCTTGATACAGAAGACTTCTGATGTTCATCCAGGAAATTGTGAGAATTTAGGCTTTTTTAAATGTTTAGGATGTGGGAAGGTCCTGAAGGTCAGCATCCTTTTTTAACTTGTACTTTCACTGGCAAGTTGACATGTTACATATTTAATTTGTAGATGAACCAAAGTGGCTTCTGAAACCTAATTTGGATAAAATCTAGGATGAATGATCTTGGTTAGAAAAGCATTTGGGCCTATGTGATGGGTGAGCAAATAAGCTAGCAACAAAAATGAAGTTTTTGTAGAGTCAATAGCTACTATACAATAAAAGCACTTCTTAAGAAACCCAGCTGTGTTATGACTGCAAAGAGAAACTGGAAGCTGCTACTTTTTAAAAATTATTCTTCTGGGGTAGATGCGATTTGAAATGCAGGAGGGACTGTCAGAGTGAGTGTATCAAATGGGATGATTTATATATGCTATGACTTGGAATAAAGCACAGAGATTAAACCTGAAATTAGCCTAGAAGTGTTATGCAGCAGAATTTTCCAAGGTGTTCCATGACTCTAAATACTGAGGTCATAAAATTCAAACATTTAAAAGAAAAGAAAAGAGGTAAAGACCTCTGAGTATAAATTTCTACAGTCTGAAATACATTTGGGAATTTTTCTGCATTATATACATGTTATGGTTTACTTTGTAATAGCACAAACATCTAAGAAGTGTAGACAAATATGGTCTCATGTGAATAATAACTTTGCCTTCCCTACTTGTATGATGACACCAATTCAGGTTTGTTCAGATAATTACTGCTCTACTTTATCAAAGTCTGCTCCCTTCCAGACTTCCAGATTTGTTTGAGTGCTCTTTTTGTCTTCCTCTGTCTCATTCTTTAGTGCTGGGGCAGTCAGGTTCATTTTAGCTCTATCATGCTCATCCAGTTGAGCTAAACAATGCAGTAGTCATATTTATTACTCAGCCTGGTAATTATAAACACTCCTCATCCTGATGGAAGCTGTAGTGTCTAAAGGGACAAGGTTTAGTGCTGTTGTTTTATTTTTGTGTGACATGTGGTTTTGGTTTGCTGCCAAGTGTGTTGTGTGTTAGCTAAATTCCTTTTACTTCAACATTTAAGTAACCCATTTCAGCAAGATCACATTTCTTCCAGCCAAACTCAACTATGTTTTCAATTTCATGTTTCTATTGAACATTTTCTGCAACTTTAACTAAAAATTCCTTACACTGGTATTTATGTTAGAGCTGAATGCTTTTAAATTATTTTTCTTTCTTTTTTTTTTTTTTTTTCTTCATGGTATGTCATGATGTAATGAAAAGGGAAGAAAGGGAGATTTAGTGGATTTCATGGTAGTCTTACGGGAACAAGTTTCATATTGCCCATGTGTTTAGATTGTCCTTCCCTATGATTTAATTTTCTTCTTTTCAACATTTAGTCTCTCCTTTTTTTAATTGTATCATGGTCAACACTACTGTTCATGATTTCTCAGTTATCACAAGTATTTTTACAACCAAAACATCCATATTGTATTGATACCTTTACAATGAACCTGTAAATTGGAGAAATAGTCTGCTTAAATGATAGGGAAAAAATCCAGAAAGCTGTCTAGATAGTTAATTGCTTTCTTAATCACTTGGCAGTCAATACCTCTGAGATTGTCAAAATGTTGCTGGAGGTGACAAAAGTCTATGAAGTCCAACAGTATTGAGAGAGTATCTAAATATCTTCTTCTCCCTGTGCAAAGAACCAATTAAGTTACGCACTTTTGGGTTGTCTGAAATCTCTTTCATGTTGAAATACTGGCAGGATTCAGGCTAGACGCTGGTTGATTGATTGGCCCAATGTGGTATGAGCTGCACCAGTCAGTACAGTAGCCTTCTCATCAGGGATAAAGTACATTCCAGCTTAAATGTCTTAGGTGTTCCCTACCTGATTTGGGAAAGGGATCTGAATCCATGTTTCCCACTTTCCAAACCTTTTATGTAGACATGGAGCTTTTGATCATTCTGAGAAAGTGGCTCCTTCCACCTTTTTTAAAAAGATATTTTATTTATTTGCATAAAATAGCTACATATGCCAGAAAATGGACTGAGGTCTCTTTTTTCCTGCTGACCTTTAGAGGCATTAATGGTTTTTGGCCAGTTGACCCCACAAGACTGAGGGCTTAGGTTTGCCAGTTCCCACATCCCCTGGACCTACATATAATGGAATTCATTGCTTCCAATGGCTAGGGATCCTATGTGGAACATGGTTAAATCTGGGCATGCTGGCACATCTCAGAGATGGTGTGGACTTAATTGTCTACAAATACGGTTCTTAAAGTCAATAAACTGGGTAGGAATCTGTCAAGCTAAGTAATTAAAAATCATGCAGCTGAAGCCTTTTCTTACCAACACATGTGAAAGAACAAAGTTTGGGTGTGAAAACATTACCAGTCTCCTTTTTATCTGTTCTCAGGGGTGCTCCCCCTCTAGAGCTCATGTCATTCCTCCATTCCTGAAAAGAGCTGAGAGAGAAGCTGATACTCTAGTTTAATGGAAACTTCTGAAATAGAGAGCCGCTCTTGTCAAGTTCATGCTCTAATTTAAAGCAGAGACATGAACTCAGTTACTGTATGTCACATTCTGTCTTGACCACAAAGGTGAATTTTCTAAGATACAGCATGTTTCCTCAGTCTTTGGAAGGAATTGTTCTACTTTGTGTAAATAATTCGATCTTGATCAGAGGCTTCAGTTTAAGTCTGCTCTATCCCAGGAGTACTGCTAGGCTGTGGAATCAGTCTCTTGCTTGTTTTCTTCCTTTCTCTCTCAAAATCTTTCTGGCTCAGTAAATTTGTAATTATTTATAGTTTGAGGAACTCATTGGGACTTGGTTGAGAGCCAGTTCTTTAGGCTGCTTGGCAGCATTGGGATATTTTTGCCTTAAGGTGGAAATGTAAGCATCCAGGGAATTTTAGGTACTGACAATGTTAGGAATTTAGCAATTTAGGAATAAAGGGGACTCCAACAAATATAAGTGCAAAATTTAGTCACTATGATCTAGACCACAGAGACATTCATATTAACTTTGATTGATTTAGATGGAAACTTGGAGCTTAAATAACTTTGTGGAGATCATTGAAGATACTTTAAGAGATAACTGGGCATCAAAATCAGTGTTTAGCTATATCCTTGAGCAAGTTTCTTGAATTTATAGAGAAAGCATATAATAAAACTGCACCTCAAATGTCATTTGTATCCAAGTTGCTTCATTCATAGGACCCTTTGGAAATGTGTTTAAATTTGTAGCCTTAAGTAATAAGGTTTGCAAATTACAGGTCTCTTGGGAGAGAGAGAAGAAAAAGTAGTAAATATAATGTTTGTGTGTGTGATCTTCACTCTTCTTTTTGACTGACAGTTAAACCTCAAATTTGTCATATAGATGTGAAAATTACCTTGGTGATGTGTAAATGTTCTCTCAGCACAGAGACAATTTTTTGTTTTTTCATTTGGTATCTGGTAATGATGCTAAGGCAGTTTGCACCAGTGTCTTCTACATAGAGGACGAAGAGTAAATACTCACTATGATAATATATCACATTATTTGTGTTGCAGATGTGCCTACATATCATTCTGTGTACATTTTGTGGGTAATCTACACCTAAAAAAAGCTGTTAGTTTGCTAAAAGCATATCTGAGAATGTTTTCCCAAGTCATATTTTTTTCTGCAGTAGACGAGGGTGTTGACAGTTAAGCTAAATTCTTTTTTCCAGGTCAGTGTGTTTTTCTGATGGTCAAAAAGTCTCACTCATCTCTAAAGAAACACTAATGTTTAACTGAATTATTTTATTGTAGAAAATTCATGTTATTTTCAACCAGTTTTAATTATTTCAGAATAATGAATACTACTTTGCTGAAATAAAATGGCTTATATGCAGCCCAAGTATTCCATTAGTGCGTAGACATAATACTATTTATAGTACTGCTTTACAGGGCTGCCAAATTTCATAAGTTCTGAATAGGTCTTTGAAGGGCCCCTGATAGACTACATAGAGCTGTCAATTCAATAAGTGATATAACATCTGTTAATAGATGTCAGCTCTTCAGAGGTCAGTCAGTTGGGGTCTCTTGGTCTACAGGGTTTCAATTCCTATCTCTTCCTCCAGACATTTTCTCCAGAATATATTCTTGTTCCATGAGAACAGTGTCTGATTCTGGTCTTATTTACACCCATGTGAATCAAGAGTGCAGCTGTTAATACAATACTTAGAGGTATTACTATCTCCTACTGGAAAGCTTACTCTAGATATACTTTGTTAAAGATGGAGATTTGAAAGAGAATCATGGCCCATATGAAGAAATTTTCTTGATGATAGTTCATGGATAAAGTGAGGCCATTGGAAATGAAGTGCTGATGTCAAGGGGAGAAATTAATTTTCTTCTTCTCACAGATGACTTCGATTTACAAATTGGAAGTTGTTTTATGTTGGGCATATGTGGCTTTGAGACTGTTGTAATTTAATAGTGGATAATGAATGAAGATGGTGAAGTTAGATAATAAAATTATTGCATAAACCACCTATTCCAAATATAAAGAACAGGATTTTGAAATATCTGTGTTCCCACAGATGTTGCTGCTTTTACAGTTCTGTGTTGCATGACCTCCTCTGACCCCCATTCCCTGCCAGCCAGTCAGTGTCTTGAGCTGTCAACAGGCACACTAAGGAGCTTGTCAGATAAGGGCAGCATGTTGAGTTGGAACAGTGTTTGATGGATTAAGATCCTGGCTGTTTCACCTGTGCAATTTCTGACTTGTATTATGAATGACATTTTCAAGACCTTTGGGCAACATTGCTAGGCATGCCCCTGGATACCATATTACAATATCAGAACAATGTCAATTCCGGTGAAATTATTTTTATAGAAAATAATTAAATTAACATCAAGATTTTGACAGCACTTCCACAAATACTCAGAAATCCTCAGTGAAGTTTCCCGTAGCACTGCAACTTGACCTTCTTTTTTTTGGTTGTTGACATAATTAAAGAGCAGTATTTTATTTCTGCAGTGTTGTTTTTTTGGGTTTTTTTGCATGCTCCAGCAGCCTTTCAGTTACAGCCTGGCGGTGTTCTCACAGGCACTATTAATTCTACATATAAAATAATGTTTGTCTGAATTTTTTTACAGTATACTTTAAAACTGCATATATATGCTTTAAAAGTTCTGTCCCACCAAGAACACTTTTGATGTGGTTTTTGATCACGTCAAAGAGATTGCCTTCTATTTTAGCTTCCCAAAACCTGTATTTACAGCTCTATTGACTGAAAATTCAAATTAAAAAGCAGAAAAGTCCAACCCAATCTACTAGGCCTGTTTTCTTGTGAAAACAGCCTTGACACACTTATCAATAATATAGCCAGTTTCATGCAAACAAACATCTGGAACCTTTCTGAAGATTTTGCAGTGATCACACTCCTTCTCTTCTTTTAAACATACATAGAGTGAGCCATGCATGTTTTTCTGTGAAGAAAGGACTCTATTTTGGCGAGAGGGGGAATGAATAATACTCAGGTCATTCTCAAATGTGAGAAATACTCTGGAAATTTATTTCAATAAAGATAGTGCTTTCTCAGCATTCTCTAGAAAAGGGAGAGCTCTCAGGTATGCAGAATCCTGCAAGTCTAGCTACCTCACATCACAGGCACTGGAACTCTGTGTACCCAGTCAGGGATGGAGGCAGCTGAGAAGGGACATATTAAAGAACTCGAAAACAATTTGAAAACTGCTGTCAGACAGCAGACCAAAGGAATTCATTGAAAATTTAAATGCCTCTGTGGAATCTTAACATTCTGACAAACTGTTAAATGCTCATGAGGAACCTTTTCATCTAACTTTTCTGATCATCTCCATTACTCAGCCTGCATTGGTTTAGACTTCAGCTACTGCAAATTTTCTGACAAGGAGCCTTCTTCAGCTGAGCCAGCTGTTCTACTGAGGAACAAATCAGCAGGATCTCAGACCAGCAGAAAGGGTATCCCAACAGCAGGAGGGTTGGCATAAAAGAATTTGTGATGCACTGATACCAACTCTAGCTGAGTTCTGAACCACTTTCTAATTTTTTGACAAGACAATGATGTTGACATTTTTCATTGTGGTTACTTAATGTTGGATGGCTGTGACCAGACTTCGTAAACACCTTTACTTCACCTTACTTACACTCAATTTAATCCTTCTGTCGCAGATTCCCAAGTATGGAAAATTGAGGATAATAAAATTATTGTCTGCGTAGAAGACTTGTTGTAATTAATGGTTTTTAAAACCCTAGATGTAATTAAAGTACACAGCAAACACTCCAGCCAATAACAGATAAGGTCGTATAAATTTTCTGCTATTTGGTATATGTATTGCTTTTCCTTACTTTGTTTTTTATTTTTTCCAGTAATTTTTTCCATGTCAGTTCAAGTAACAAAAGGGAATCAGAAGAAACCAGTGCTTGAGAACCATGTGCAATATGATCTTAATAATTACTGCTTTTTTTTTTCCTCTTATTTCCATGGGATATGCTTTTCTTCCTTCCTTTATCATTAACTTTATTGACTGTATTTTGTCAGTTTACCTTTGGCTTCCATCATCTGAGAAACTGGTCTGATCTAGGTCAGATAGGGCTTCCTTTTTAACATTCATGACCAAAGCAAGTTAGAAATGGTGTTATAATAGCCTTTGCAGAATTTTAGAGTACTTCATGTGATAGTGGCACCTTTGCGTTATATTCTTTGCCTGAGAGTTTTTCCCCTAAAAGAAGCATCTTAAATAGAAAGTATATCCTTACCCTTTGCTGTTCCCATTTCTTTGCATAACCTTCAAAAGCAGTAATTCAGAATAACTTAATAGCCCACAAGTATAAATGTAGCTGTCACCCTTCCTCCCAACAGAGGGTTCTTTGAAATTTAGACTTTTTTCAATATGGGCCTGCATTGATTTAATCACTTTTGAAAATCCAGCCTTTTAGTTACGTGCTTACATGTTACTTGAGGAAACAGAGTTTATAATCCCAGTAGAAAAAGCTTGTCCTTAGCTTTTCTCAAAAAACAAGCTAGATTGTTATGCAAACACATGTTGCATTGAACATCTTTTAGCTGAGTATATTTCTTGGCTTTTCCACAAGAACTGATCATCCAGAACTGTTTGAATCTCTGGTGGGCTGAGTATGATGACTTGTGCTGTTCTTGACAGAATACGAGTTATAAAAAGCCTGTAACTGTGACGCCTGCTGGATGAATTTTGATTAGTCTATTTGAAACTGTGCTTTGTGCTTCTGAATTGTTTCTTTGACGAGCATATACTCCTTCAAAGCAACAGCTACAATATTTGTTGTAAAAAAAAAAAGAGGATGTATTTTTTCTTTTTGTGGGCATGGATTCTGAACCCTCAAGTTCAAATTTTTAATTCAGAGGAACCTTTATTGTAACACTATGTAAAGTAACAAGGAAGAAACTAACACAAGACTCAGGCTGCTAACACAAATGGATGGTAACAGGAGTAATTCAAGATTTATTACATTTCAGCTTCTTTTTTCTTTAAGGACTTGTTTTCTTGAAGGTAGGGTATGAATAGAAGCCTCTTAACTATGTAGAATTTGGAAAATAGGAGGCAAAAAAATAAAAATCTGTCATTTCCTCCTTAGTATACTTTTCTCTTTCTTAATACAAACCAACCTAGGGAATCTACAGACTGTTCTAATAGTATAAGTTGTGGTCAATATATTTGTTCTTCTCTCTGTCTTCCCTGGTCATTTTTGATGGAAGAGTAGATCTGGAAGAGTTTAGAAATCATATAACAGAATATGGGATTTTTTTTTAATTAACTTGGAATGCAAGGCATGCTTGAAGATTCCATGTCCTGTAGTTTATTATATGCAAATATTAAAATCATTCCTCTGTGTCAAATAATAAATCAGATGCAAATAAACTGATAGCAATAGAGTGAGGTTACAAGAGGACCATGTTTCCAGGCATTCGGTGGGTAGGAAGTGTGCAGGTAAAGATTTGCCAAGTGTCTTTGTTACCTATAGTAGGGTTCCTTCAAGTTATACAAGTATAATTGAAATAAGCCTTGATACTCTACTGTTGGGATACTTGATTGTCAGTCATATTTTTTTAACACCAGTGCTTTTCATGGAATTATAACTAATATTTTGTATTGTCATCACAATACAGGCCAATTTTCAAAATTAGTCCCTGCAGCACTGTTTTACCTCCTGACGGGTAGCTCTCTTGTCACATCTCCCATTTCATTCCAGTCTGTGCCAGGTAACCATTTGGAGACAATTTTTTTATTCTGGAGTGTCTCCCATGGGCAGCATGAAATCTCTAGTCCTCTAAAATGCACTTGTGGCTTCTGTGGGACACTTCAGCCAGACTCGTACTTTATCCTTGTTGAATACCAAGAACAGTGCAGACTCAGCACCTTCAGTCCACTGAATTAAAATTTGTTTGTAAGATGTTTGGAGTAGAAATCAACTCAACTTGTGTAAAGATGCTTCTTAAGGGATTCCAGAAGCCTCTATCATACAAATAAACATACCTTTGGACATACTGAGGAATTTTAGGAGTCAGTCTTCATTTATTTGCTTAAAAAGCAGACGTGATCCTGGAAAAAAAGATTCTGTTTGGTAGGAAGGGCTTTATGAAGTCCTGTATTCTAGTATTTGACTGAAGAAGGAAGTGTCCTTATAATGAGAACAGATGAATATTCCTCGCCCATGCTCCAGAAGTTGTCTGAAATGACTATATCTTTGCAGCTACATCCCTTTGAAACACACTGCTCCCCATGCAGATGCTCATGGATCAGTCCTGGCCTTTTCCTGGTGGCTGGTAGATTCTGCTGTCATGAGTGAGCACCATTGGTTTCTCCCAGTAAAGAGAACAGATTATACTGTTGGCCTCAATATAATTAGAAGTAAAATTTGCTTATATCATGTATTTATTAAAAGGCAGGTTTTAGGAATTAGAAACTATTAACTACCCACATTTAATAATGATTAAATATGGAAATATAATCTTAATATAACAGCAGGATCACTTATACAACAGGCAGTTGTATTATTTTTGGGAACAGGAAATTCTGCGATGAGTCAATTGCACCTAGTTATATTCAAATTTTTCTTTTCCAATCAGCAGCTGGCTTTAAGGCAGAGAGTTCCTTGTGTTGACTGTCTAGAATGCAGTCTTTAGTTGGCAACTGATGTAAGAAATTTCCTGTACTACTCCTCTTAGTGAATATCATTCTATTTTGAACCTAATTGAAAACTGAAGATAGAAAACTAAGCAATTATTTTTCCCTGCAGTACAATATCTAATATTCTGATTTCATGGCTGTCTGACTGCACTGATTAGGAAGGACATTTTCTCAGTGTTAACAGTACCACAGCAATGTATCAGGAGCATTGCATATCAAGGAATGGAACGGTTAGGTTAAAATATGTGCCCTTTAAAACACACCCAGTTGAAAAGTAGGATGCTGTTCTGTAACATTTGGCGCAGTCAATAATTGCCTTTTCTTGTCTTTTTCTTTGAAAAAGCTATTAAGGATGTAGAAAACAGCCTTCAACTAGAAAGGCTTTAATAGAAGAGATCTTCAGCAACAGAGGTAATACCTCTGCAACAAAGGCATTTTGTGTTTAGAACTATCCTTCCATGTTAAGTCCAAGATGCTGTGGTTATTTTTTCTGGTAGAGAAATGGGTTATATATGTGTAGTTGTTGATTGTATGGTTGAACAAACAAACAAACTACTCTGTGGGACAAATACTTGTTCATTGACCTCTGTGTTAAGTGCGAGAGAAACCCCCAGTATTTACAACAGGATACTGGTGAGGGGTAGTAAACAAGGAGAGAAACTGGTTCAAAATGTCCCATAATCTTGCATAGGGAGTTAGAAAAAATACTATCAATTTAAAATGTTTGCTTGTTTTCTTTTCTTTTTATATCAGATAGTATTACTGAAGTCTTCACTAACATCTATGTGACCAGTTTTGGACCTGTGTCAGATACTGATATGGTGAGTTCCTGAATCTTTTGCATATATGGGTAAATGGTATAAGAGATATATAAACTTCCTTTAAACTTGTATTCTTTTACTTATTGTGGATGAATTTGAAACAGTTTCACTGAAATCAGAAATTGCAAAACCCCATGTATTTTGAAATTTGGAAACTGGTTTATAGACTTTACATGAGAAATGTACTTGTGTTAGCTGTTTAGTTTAGCTTCTGATTGTTCCACTGTCTGTACCCTGGTTTATATTCTGGAGCAATCTTGATAAGGATGAATTGGATTCCTCTTGGGTGAAAACCTGGAGTGAAAGGAGTGCTCTTAGACTGAAGGGCCTGATGGGAGTCAAATCTAAATTAAGATTCTTGAAAGACAGCTTGTAAGCTGGGTCATCAACATGGTCGTGGATTTTTACAGATCTGTCTTTGATAATTTGCATTGTTTAGTAAGCATTTAAGGAAATCAGTGACATTAAAAAAGAAAGACTTTCAGAAGTTTCAGAAGCAGAATATTGCTCTGGATTATAGGGAATTGTTTGTAGGCTCACTGCAAATAATACAGAGATTAGGGAGAATGTTTCACACAGGGTAGAAAGACCTGATGGATATAGCTTCTCTAAAAGGGAAGGGCAGTCTCGGATTTGCTTTAACTACCTGTTATGGCTTCTGTCCACTTGTGTGGCTTAGGGGAAGGTGGTTTAATTGACTCTGGGCAATGTGTAGGAGAGAACAAAATTCTCGGCAGATTCAACAACAAACTTTTACTTGCAAAATTTAGAATATTAAGATAGACTAAGGTACTTGACAAATTTTAAAACAACATCCAGGCAAAGTAAGTTCTTCACAAACTTTAATTTAGCAAATTTAAACTTAGACAACCTTAACAAATCCAGACACAAGTCACTTACTAAGGCAATTACAGTAATTTCTGTAGTCTGGCTTACAATGTATTTTGAGAAGAAAGGGAGAAAGAAAAGGAAAGAAAGGATAAGAGTAGAATGATATCACCACTGGTGGATTTAATAAAAAGACTTGATTGTTGCAATTTTTGTGCCCTTTGGTCCAAGTGGTATCTTGATCCATTGGAAGTGGGGGAAACCCACAAAACACAAATTCCAGAGGATTTATATGTGCTTAGCTTTAGGTGGAATGCCCAGGCATCTTCCCTGGGGTGGGGAGTTTTATGCTGTCTTTTGCAGCACCATGGATTGGTTGCAACACTGTGGATCCTCTGCAGTCCTCTGGTGGAAGGCCCCAGAAATGAGTCAGGTGTCATTTTTAGGTTCTGATGGTTTATGACACCTTCTAAGACATGACAGCTGCCTCTCAGTCAATGCAGCTGACCCCGTTTTCTCCATCAGAAGGGATGAACGTCTTCAGGCCTATGTGTGAATGTCCCAGTGTGTAAGGAAGGACATCAGCGTGATAAGAAGTATTAACCCACCTCACAGGATCTGCTTCTTTTTGGCCTCTTCCCTTATCTGTCTCAAACCCCAGCTTCTTGCTAAACAAAGGTTGCATTATCATGGTCATCCCCTGATGCTCACACCCTCTGCACCTGGGCTGTTGCTGTACTCATCCTCAGCAATGCACCTGCTGCTTTTGGCAATTGGCTGATTGTTTGAGCCATTAACCATTAATATCTCAATCTCTCACACTACGCCTGCTAATCCTGCAAGAAATTAATTTTTGAAGTGTTTTGAGCATTCATTATTATGTATGAGACATATAAATACTACCTAGGTGTAGTATCTATCTGTAGATATTAAAAATTAACATTTTTAAAATCAGACATTTCTTTTTCTTTGAAAAAAATCAGGTATCATCATACAAACCATTATGACGGAACATTACGATGTTATGAACAAGTTTATGAAGCTAAATTTTTCATGGTACATTATACATTTTAAAAGTTATTTGCTTACTGACTACCAGGTTATCATGGCTTTGGAGAATATATTCTGGTGGGGTTTTGTGTGGGATAGTTTCAGTTTTCAAGCTCTATTTTCAAAGTTATGAATACACTAGTAAGTCTTCACATGAAAAGCCATTTCATAGGATTCATACAATCAGACTTTTGTTTTTATTACTGTACATGTTGCTGTTTCTCTTGAGGTGTTTTTTCCTAACGATTTTAGGTTTATGAAATTATTCTCACTTTGTTAATAATTTTGTACAAAAAGGATCCACAGCTATGTACAAAGATGTTATTACCATCTTGACCTTGTTGGTCTAGTATCTCATGACTTTAGAGTGGTGAAGTTTTCTTGCATTTGTGGTAGTCCTGTGTATCGGGGAGATGATATTAATCACTTTTAAAGGTGAGTACTGAGGCACAAGAAGACTTATCCAAGGCTACGCTTAAATGGAAATGTAATGAAAAGTTCCCTGAGCCTATTCTCACTCCCAATGCACTTTTGACATCAGTGGATAAATGTATGGAGAACTCTGGGTGTCAGTTTGCATAGACATACAGATAGTGCAGTAAGGGGTCAGCTCCTTTGGTGCTACAGCTCTAACAGATCTATGCAGAGGTGTTAATCAAAGCAGAGCACAGTGCATCGGAACGGCAGCTGTTACTCTAGTGGTAGGTTTATTTGCAGATAAGTAGATAGATAAGTAAGAGCAGTTAAATTCTTATTACTGCAAGCTTCGGGGTTAATTTAGCTTGTTCTGTTGATAATTATGAGATAATTTTGAAACGTATGAGCAGTCAATCAGAAAATTCCAACATGTGAGTTTTGAAATAATAGCATCCAAACTGTCACGTATTCTGTCGAACATGAAGGTGACATTAGAGTTTTAACCATGAGTACTTTTTCATTTAGGAGCTTCATGACTGAATCAATAATGTAAACTATTATACAGAGGATTCATATTTTGGAAACCCCAGGATATTATAATTTTTAAAATTTCTTCCTTAAAAGGCTTATTGGAAGAATAACTTTGACTCTTGCCCATCTCCTCCAGAATTTTCAGAGGATGACAAACTCAGATTTTTCAGGAAGGTTGGGTCCTAGCCCCTGAAGTCCTCTACTCTCACAATGTGAATGGTGAGGCTCTCAGTCACATGAGGTATTTAGGCTGAACACTGCTGTTGCCCAAAACTCTCGTGATTGTTGCTGCCCGAGGATTCTTTCCACTGGGATTTCTTATAGTAATAAAATCATCAGATGTGACTGCACCCCTTTGCATGATCTACTTTCCAGTTTGTTTTTTTCCTCCTTGGTTAGTATCTTGTGAAGAATTATGGTGTTTAGAAGAAGAGGGGTGCTTTTGCAAATGGGAGGGGAACATGGGAGATGTTTAATGTGCATTTAGAATATGGAAGAAGGAAGGGGCACAGAGGCAGTGATGGGTGGATTGGAGCTAAGGATGCAGTTCTCACGTAGTGTTGATTCACAAAGTTGATAAAATGTGATTCTAACCTTTGTTGTTGAATTGCTATGAATTTGTGAGGTTTCTGTTTTCCTCACTAACACTTCCCATTAATGGGAACATTGTACGGAGTACGATCTGTGACTCGGTATGATTGCTAGAATGTGGGGTTTTATTCACATTCACTGTATTTTTGCAGTATCACAACCTTGCCAAAAAATATTATGTCCAGGAGAATTTGATCTTTGATTGATTTTAAGGTAGCTGAAGTTGCCACTGATAAATGCAGGAAGTAGAAGCTGGGGATCGGAGTATTTTTCTCCAAATGTGTTAAGAGTCAAAAGCATTTGGTTATTGAAGTGGATTAACATTTTGACTAAGTTCAAAAAATGCTACTCTCTGTTCCAACCAAAATAGTTAGTTACCAAATCTGTTCACTCTTGGCCAGGAGTCTTCCAAATTGTGCTTCAAATGAACAAAAATATTTCGGTATCTATATCATTTGTGTCAAAGAAAAGCTATTGTATGTCAACCACTCTTTTTAATGTCAAATACTCAGTGCCAAAATATAAGGATTTTCATCTTCTGTTTGCAGACTAGTGAGAATCAAGACAGGCAAAACAAAACACAGGTTTAAACAGATTTTACTTTCACTCTTCTGTCTTTTTGAGCTGTTACTTCTCAGAAATATTCAAGTTCAGTATTGTGATGCTATGCCTTATAGGCTTCCAACCCAATCAGTGATACAAATTTATTTTGACATTAGCCTGAGAGAAGAAAAGCTGCATTATTTAGAAAAACAAACAAATGAAAAATTGGACAGAACAACTGAAAAACAAAGTATCTTAATTTTTTGAAGAGTTATAGGACTAAATTATTATTACAGAGGTTAATTAAAGCATTTATCGTAAAATTAAAATGTTTAATATTTGAAAATTTAGAGGTAAAGGATGAACTTGGTTTGATTATAATTTGTAGGATAAAAGGGATTGAACATTAAACCTGATAATTTTTCTATTTTTAAAAATTAATTATTTGAAATCTGGTAGACTGTACCATCATTATAAATCTACATGCTGTGAACTTGAATTTCATCACTGAAAGCAATGTATTTTTACCTCTTTTTCTTAGACTGGGTGTCTTTCCAGGCTCTCCTGACACTTTGGCTCCTAAAATTTCCCCCATAGCCATAGGCCTAGTAACTGCTGATGTCCACAATTAAAAAAAAAAAAAAAAATTGTATATATATTAAATAAGACCTATTTACTCCTCAAACAATAGTAATTTTATGTGAGACAGATTATGTAGGTACTGAGACCCTTTGTATAAAATCTGCTGTGAAAAAAGATTTGCCTAGATTTAGCGGATTTTGCCTCAGAATAGTCTTTCTGATTGTCACCGGGAACGGTCTTCCGTGCTGTCCTACAACACACGGATAGTAGGTGGCAGGACTTGAATCAGTTTAGTTTGAATATTAAAACTAAGAAGCTTTCTGAATCTTTTGTATTTCAGCTTGCAGTCTTAGATTTTCATTACTATTGAGGAGTTTTGTTTACTGTGGTTACACCTTTGTTCCCAAGTCATTTTTAAACAACAATTTTTCCTAGTTTCTTGAGGATAGACTTCCCATTTTTCACTTTGAAGTCAAGGAACAGGAACATTTCTCTGTAGAGATCATCATCCACAGCTAGTTCATTACTAGAACACTTCCATCTCATCAGTTTTCAACTGAAATGTCAATAATTGTTTCTGATTTTTCAAATACAGCCAGAATAGAAATTTTCAGTGAGGATTGAAAGTCAAATCCAGAAATGATCAGAAGGGTTGTTACAGCCTTCATTACTACAACTGAGGATGGTTCTTTAGAGATAGTGATTGAACTTGGAACCCTGTTTCTATATTTTTTTTTGTCTGTTTTTCAGATTTCCTCATTTCAGTTTGTATTTCAGTTTTTGTTTGGGGTTTTTTTCCTAAGCAACTTCTTTTTAGCTCTGTTTCAGAGTCTAATTATTAGCTAGAATTCCTAAACTCAAGAGAAGCTTTACAGAGCAGGTATGATACCTAAGTCTGGACTGAATAAGGGAATGCATCAAGATGATGTTTTTTTCAAAAAGATTTTAAAAAGTACTGCGATTACTTTCGTGCAGTTATTATTTGAACTCAGTAAGAGAAGACTAAAGAGTGAAAGAAATGATAAATACACTTGGCCTTTTTAGGTTTTGGAGAGCATTAGGGAACATCTTGGTTGTGTTTTTATAATTTATATGTTTATTAAAAGTAATTAACTTGTTGCTTTATTCCCTTTTATTATTGTCTCAGGTAATTGCCTTTGCAAGTTAAATCCTTACACTGAAATTTTGATGAGAATATCTCACATGACCTCTTTCAGAGTTTCTGTCCATTTATTCTGTTGGGAAGGCTTTTTCCTCTGTGCAACATCCTGCCAAGTGGATCAATATTGGAGATTGATTTGTCAGAAGCTGTGTCCAAGCCTGTCACCGCCATTAGCTCTCTCTGTACCTTTGTTTGGATTCCTGTTCCTGGCACCAGGCATCCATTGTGTTTCAGGGTTGCTCTTTATGTCTGAATAAAAAAGAGATAATGACAAGTGTTTTTGTTTTCAATGACAGCAGGGAAAAATGTCCTGTAATCTCTTTTCTAAGTAATCCCTATTCGTACCATTTACAGAACCCTCTTATCCCTCCTTGGTGCTTCTCTTAGACTCAGTTCACTCTATATCAGTTATATGGAAAAAAATGAGGGAGAAAATTATTCAGAGAAGGTCCTTTCGTAAATGAATATGAATAGAAAGACATTATTTTCCCTAGATGTTATCATTCAAACTGGTTAAACACATTTCTTCCAGATTTTTTTAATGATTCATGTTTAGATTAAATGCTTAGACAAAAATGACTGAAGTTGACAGATTATGCAGAAATAAAAGAGTTGAAGTGAGTTCTTCATATAGAGAAAAATTGTGCTGCAATTCCCTAGAAATATTCCATATATTCTTGATAGTATTAAAGGTCATATGTATCTGGCAGACATTACTTACGTATTTAAAAATGAATACATGTTCCTTTGAAATGCAATGATGGGATTGTGTTTCAGTTTTTAACAGGGCTGTTAAAGGGTTTGATAAAAAATTACCAACAGTGCAGTTTCAAACCACAATCCACCTCCATCAGAATATTTTCAAGGATTCTATTTGCTAGTATGTAAAGTTCACATTCTGAACAACCTGAAGAAAAGTTCTGGCTGTCTGCTATTTCCTTCTGTGTTCTGTGTTGTGTACACATCAGGAGGTAGGTTTTGGAGAATAGGAAACGGACTCAGTTTATTTATCTGTGCAGTGAGGTTTGATGTTGATACACAAGTGCTTGTACAGAGCCTGAGTAGTCAGTGCTTATGATTAGGGGGTTTGGAGGAGAACTCTGTCCTTATATTGTATGACAATTGCTTGTATTTAGAGAAAAGTAGAAAGAGAGATGGAATGTTTGTCCAATCTGGTAGGTGGGCCTAGGTAAAGCTGAGCAACACAATGATGAAGTAGCTAATGCAGACTTTTGCCATCTGCATCCTGCATAGATCTGCCCACAGAGACAACCACCAAGACAACTAACTCATGATGTGATCCTCCTACTGTAAAGATAATTTCAGCACTCACTGAAAATGTCTAATGTGCAAGTTTAATAAACTGAATTGCAGAATTTGCATTGCAAACTTACACTCACCACACTGAAAAATACCAGGTTATGATAAGTGTGCATATACTGGGAAGATTATTTTTCTTTGACTAATTACATTTTTTTGAATCTTCTGTCTAAACTCCTTCTTGGTTTTCTTGAAAATAATTTTTATTTTTAGGTGCATACCAATCATGTTAGTTATTCTACAGCATCAGTTACATACTAAGATTGTAATGTAAAAAGAAAAATTACGTTTCCTTAAGGCAGATATGAAAACAAAAATATACATTTTAAGAATTAAAATGAAGAAATTATACTGATGTAAAAACAAATACTAATATACATTTCCTATATTAACTAAGTGATATTTAGGTCCATGAATCTGAACTATCTCATCAGTGTATCAACCACAGTATTTCTAACTGTTTTAAGGACTCAATAAAAAGCATATCTGCCATTTTCCCTTGGCTTGCTTTTAATTATTTTACTTGCCTTTTAAAAGTTTTGTATTTTATGGTATTTAAAATTTGTTTTTGTGGTTATATATATGTATGTCCATTAATGGCTTTAAGATAAGAGTGGTCAGATAAAAGACAAATATACTTTAGATAAATGAATAAGAAAAATCTTTACAAGTAGGTAATGAGGAACTCTGGCTTGAACTATTCATTAAACAAAATGCTGTGTTCCAGAATGTAATTAATAAAATGTTCAATCTGCTTCAGGACAATACTGTTTGCTAATGGACACTTACAATTTTTGAGATATTTGGAACATGTCCATCTTTACTCCAGATGCTAAAACTGCCAAAATCTGCCAAACATTATTGGAAAGGATGAGAGTACATTTTTTGTTGTTTGAACTTTTCCCATACAAATCTGGCCTTAGGAAAAAAAAAAAAAAAAAAAAAAAGCTGTGGGGAGGGATTGCTTATACTCAGGTCAGTTAAAGCTTCTGCCAGAGATATTATCATCTTTTTTATGATGCACAGCATTATGCAAAACAACTGCATTTTAAAAGAGGAATGAAATTTCCTCACTGTTTTATTGACCATTGAACTCGCCAAGAGGGTCAAGTGCTTCTTAAAAGTGTAGCAAGAATCTTATCACCTGTACCTAAAATTTCAGGTAAGGTATTATAATGGGTATTTGAAAGATTATGTTTAATCATACTGCATTTGGCTGAATAAGCATCATTTTAGACACAACACAGACTTTCTGACACAGCATGGTCTTGTCCAGAAATTATCACAGGAGTTCTCTGAAGACCTGGAAGCATGCTCCTGTGATTTTGTGGAGGGTACTGCACTATATACTGGAGAGTGGTTAGGTCATGACCAGAGAGCGCAAGGTTTTTTTGGCAGGAGAATATCTGCAGAATGAATGAAATTAGTATAAGGTATTAATCTGAGTATTTTTTTTTAGAGTCTAGATTTGCCTTTGTCACAGAAAGTTAGTCTTGACTGAAAAGTAATCATTACACAGCATTTACCACAAAGTGGTATATATCAAATATATCGAATAGGAATTAGTCTCAAAATCTTTATGTAGCATCTTTTTGTAGCTGGCTTTTTATCATATTGATTATATTCAAAACACTTCAATGTGTTACTATTTTTTCATTTTTTGGTGTGGTAAACATCACTAGGGATATTTATGATTGTAAGCAGAATAGGTTTGGCGCAGAAGGGACCATGGGATGCAAAGGCAGGGGCTGTATCTTGCTTTGAATTGTTTTAAATGGACAATGACAAAATTGAGATCCCAATACTTCTATTGAAAAAAAGAAGTCTGTAGAAAGATAAGCTATTTAAGAACAATGTAAGATTTTACTATTGTTGTGGTAAATGGAAACCGAAGGTGTTTGTCATCATTCACACCAAACCTTGGTTTATTCCCTGTTTCCATCTACTAAATTACATATTCTGTATTAGAATTATTTATTAGAAATTTCTGAAAGAAACATCTCCACCACAGACTGGGTGGTGTTACAAACCACCCTAAAGGTGAGGGTAACTCTGGTTCTTATTAATTGATCCCTGGCAGTGGACTAGGGTGAAACAACACTGAATGATCAGTGTTTGTGTATATATATATATATATATATATATATATATTTATGGTTTAACGTCAAACCTTGACTATATCTATATCTATATCTATTATATCTATATATATAGATATATAGATATATAGATATGAGTTAATTTTGGAAAATTTTGGTTGCAATGGAAAAATGTAAAGGAGGTATTGTAGTAATTTTGGTTATTATTATCAATAGCAATATAGCAAAAAACCAAAAGCATAAAAATAACACTGAAGAAAATTTATAAGCAAATTAAATAAAGAGAAAGAAAGGAGAAGAATAGAAAAATATCACCACACATGGATTCAACAGGACTTGATATAATTTCAGTGTTTGTTAGTCAAAGTGATGGTCACAGTTTTGATCTGCCACGGGTGGGGAAGCCCGTGAAACATAGAGTTCAATGGGTTAATGTGTATGTTCAGGTTTACATGGGAGTGCCCAGACACCTCTCCTGGGGAGGGGTGTTTTACACGTCTTTTGTATCACCATGGATCTGTTGCAGCTGTGGATCTGGTGGAAGACCCCAGAAATGAGTCTGGTAGCTATGCTCTCCCCCTGCCAGACCCAGCAAGGGCTTATTTTCAGCACATCTGCTGAGTTGGCTTTTCTTGTGGATACATTCGTTTCTGCCTTGTTTACTTCTCCTTAGACCTGAGATAATGGGACAATAATAGCACCTTTATCTTATCTCAAGTTCCCATCAGGAGGCTTAATTTACTGTCCAAATTCCCAGGAATTCACAGAGGTGTACTGGGGAGAGGGGAGTTCTGTGCTCTCAGATGAGCAGTTGCTTCTTTATACAGTTTGCTATAGTGGGCAAAGTCTTGGCTTAAGAGTGTTTGAGCCATTAACCATTACCTGTGGATCAGTCAGGGATTTCTTAGTAGGATGTCTCAAGGCTGCAGCTCATTCTATTGTTGATTTTTTCCTGCTCATTCTACTTCCTTAGCTGATGCCATGCAGCAGATGCGGGTTTTTGTGAAATGGTGCTGTTTTGATTTAGTGGCATTTCATGTCTGATTTTTTTTCCCTAATTTATTTCTCTTGTAATTCTTTTAATGTATGTTGGAAGATAGTAAAAAACCAAGATCTTTGAAGTTCTTTATTGATGGAAACATTATAAAAAGTTCAGATTTATATTCTAATCATTTATGTGCAGGGATGTTTGTCAAAGGAACCTGTAGGACATATCACTCACTCCTGTAGAATTTCAGTGGAGTTTCAAAGACTTAATCCCTTCAGGCTCTTCTTCCCAATTCTGTATACCTCAAACATCCCTCTAACCATAAAAATTATTTATTGGTAAATCTCCTCAGACAAAAACCACAAGGAGACTCTTAGGGCAATTGTTTTCCTTTAATTACCTGGTATTTCTATCCAGATTTCATATAATCCTCTGCTGCTCCTGATCCTCCATGATATTATGCCTTTTATCACTTTCCCTGGTCTGCAACTGAACTGATAGGTAACTTGTTATTTGTAAATAGGATTTTAAGTCACATGATATTTAACAAATAAAACAACATATAAATCAACAAATAAAAGGGGACAATTAAATGTGATCTATCATAGAGAAGTGAGCAAACCATTTGTTATGAGGCAGTGTCTCTAGCAGTGGTGAGGTACTGAACAAAATCAAGTATAATATCAAAGAAATATACGTTTTAGAGGTTCATAATTTTGAATTAAACAGATATATTTACTAAAGTATTATTAGAGATAATAGAAAAAGGGATTAAAGAAAACCAAGCAAATTAATTTTGAGTCTACTGTTGTATTAGTTGTATTTAATATTAATTTAAATATTTAAAATTTTAATTAGGAAAATGAAAAAAATTTATTGCATTAATGTATCACCTCGGTATAGCTAAAAACTGAGCTTCTGGTTTTTGTCAGGTTAGTTTATCAGTATCCATACTTTCCAAAATATCTCTCTGCATTTGTTTCCGTTCATAAAGAGAACTGCTTTCTTTCCTGCCCCTGTCATGCTCCTTCACGTAATAAAATTCTCTTTCCTTTATTCCACAAGCTTTCCTTAGCCTCTGGCCCTGACCTGGAAAAAATCCTCACAGCTCTTTGGCTTGTCGCCGTCTGGTCAGCACTCCTTTTGTACTGGTGTATGATTGATGGAGAAGAACCTTAAGCCTTGTTAATCAGCACACAAGGGAGCCAGCAGAAAATGATAGAGGCTGATAAGTTCCTTGAAGTCGCTTTTATATTTAAATTCCTTGAAAAATTTATATTGGTTAAATTTTATCAGGCCTTGTCTATTCAAAGTAGTTTACTTGCAAATGGTTTATGCAGAGCAATTGCAGTAGTACAGACTTTTGCAGCATACTAATATTTTGAAGCCATGAGACACATTTTGTACCTGTCCAACAAATCAAAATTTCACCAAGGTACCATTTGCCAATACATGAATACAGATTGCTTCCAACATAGTTTTTAATCTCTGCCATATCCAATTTATGGGCTGTGCTGACAGAAGCAAAACACTAAATCCATTTACAGTTCCATTTTGAAGATAGCTGATGAATTTACATTATCAATATTTAATCATTTTTTTGTTTTGTTTGTGTTGTGGTTTAACCCCAGCCAGCAACCAACTAAACAACAACAAAACTCTCCAGATGGGATACCCAGCAGTGGCTGACACATGCATCTGGTCTAGGTCATCAGTCTGTTTTTGCTTGCATCCTTTTTTTCCCAACGGTACTGTCTTCCCAAGTCTAGGCATCAGAGTAAGGTTCACCAGGCAGTGTGTATCACCTGTTAATCATCAGCTATTGTTTCCTATCTATGTACTTTTGTTCATAAAATCCACACCACTACAGAGCCTTACATTCGTCTTTGGAAAAATCTTATATCATTCTGCTTGTATATACTGTACCCTTTGTGGGCTGCCTTGTTTCTTTACTTCCAGGCTCAGCCATTCTCCATGCTCTTGAAATGCTGGGTTATTCTACAGAAGATACCGAAAGAACTATTTAATATCTTCCTGTGTATTTTTCCTTACTTTCCTTCCTTACTCTGTTTGCTGAAATTACCCATGTCTCAGATACTTTGTATATCAGATACAGAAATCTAAATATTGAAAGAGTTAAATATAAAAACAATAGCTAGCAGTCTTGAAGAAGAATGTCATACCCTTAGTACATTGACTTCCTGCTTATTATTCTCAGTATTATACAATTTTGGTGTGATGACTGTTCCCCTTGACAATTTTACCGAGGGAATTTTGCAAACAAAGGTTTTCTATTTTTGTTCTCAGAAAGCAGATTAGTGTTTCATTGTGTCAAAAAAAGCATATATTTATTCTATTACAGGAGTACACGATAGATGTTTTCTTCCGTCAGAGGTGGAAGGATGAGAGGTTAAAGTTTAAAGGCCCGATGAACATTCTTCGACTGAACAACCTCATGGCCAGCAAAATCTGGACCCCAGATACATTTTTTCACAATGGGAAGAAGTCAGTGGCTCATAACATGACGATGCCAAACAAGCTTCTACGAATCCAGGACGATGGGACTCTCTTGTACACCATGAGGTTTGTCTGTTCCTCTCTTCTCTCCTCAAGCTATTTCTTGATGTGATTTTTCCATTGAACTATTAAATCAGGTTTCAGGAGAACTCTCCTTTGTTTTATTTCTCTCTAAGCAGAAAGAAAGCTAGAAAACGTATGTTTTGTTTCCAGTTCTGTTAAAAATCTCTTGGCTGATAATGAGTTAGATCAGTTTTCCTATGCGTACCTCAGTTTTCATATTTTTTTTTGCAATGTATTGATTGCAAATACACCTGAAAAAAGTTATTTGAGACCTTTAGGTAGAGTTTACCAACTCTGTCTTAGAATGATTGAAATAGCGTAGGAGTTTAGCCTGTTATGCAGGCATTGTACTGAATATGTGAGCCACTAAGCAAATTGTTTATTTATTATTTATTAATTAATTATTATTTATTAAGATCGGGGCAATAAAAACACCGTGCAAGAAATTCTTTCCAGCAAGAGCTAAAGGGAAAATGTCTTACTATGTAATTACTATTTCTTTATATATCATTAAAATATTTAATTTAGAATTTTAATTTTTTTATCTTGTGTATAATTTGTAGCTAAAATAGCTATTCAGATGGTAAAATGTATTAAATTTTCTTAGAAAATAGAATATGAAAAATTATGAAAAGTTATTACACAGATATTACTAGCATTTTTATAAGACTGATTTCTTCTTTGGTAACTCTTTTGGCAATAATGTTATCTATGTCAATTTTTTTGAAATTTTTACCAAGTTTCCAGAAGCCCCTGACATAGTTTTTTTCTTTTTCTTGGAGAACACTTAATAAATTAAAGTTGTCGTGAATGTCAACTTAAAATCCCCAGACTGAGTAAGATAGAAAATGTGAGCTTCAAAGTTAACTTGTACTGGGTACTTCTTCCATACAGCCATGCCTGCATCCCTGCAACCCAGTTTTACAACACAGCTCTGAAACCCTCACAGTACTGAATGTTGATGGATAGCCTGCTAATGGTATTGGATGATGTGGTGGTTGGAGAGATTTAAAAAATTTACTTCAAGTAAATCGAGACCCCTTGTGTTGTATTTTTGCTTCGGCTCAAATCAATATTTGAGAATTATCTGTATAAGCTGACTGAAATTCTCTTCCTCCAGAGGGTATAATAATCATATGCTATAAATAACAGGAAATACTGTTTGGGACCATTATGAAGTAGAATCTGTGTCAGATTAGTTATAATTAACTAAGTATTTTTGTTACTTTTGAGTATGTTGGTTCTCAGGATATGAGATTAATGTGTACACTGATCTAACTGTTTTGCCTAGGTTTTAAACAGCTATTTTCACCGTGTCTATGTAAAATGATTGTGTGGTTTCCATCAGGGACATCATTGTGCAGATCTTTCTTTGCCTTCAGCTGTTTGCTGATTCTTATCTCTTGGTGCCCCATGAATTCAGATAAATATTCCTGGGGAGTGGAGGAATACAAATATGAAATATTTTTTGGTAGAAGACTATGAGAAAATAACAGAGAATGCGATGACTAGGGAACCACTGGGAGTACAGAAGGATGTAACTGATGTTTGGAGCTGGATGAAGAGGAAGAAAAGGCATACAGAAAAAATCTCTACCCAGAGAAGATTTACAGGATAGGAAGGAGAAACATTGGGTTTTTTCTTGGCTTTTTTTTTTTTTTTAATAATTAAAAATAATGGGAAAGTCCATGAAAAACTTTCTTCAAATAATTTAAAATTATTTTTTATTGTACTAATCCCCATATATGATACTGGGTTAGTGCTGAGGTTTTTTCACAAAATTAACAGAAGTGGATGCTTTATTAACATACTGCAACACTTTACATAAATACAAAGAATAATCACTAGTAACATGCAGAATGAGCAGCAGCAAACTTTTGAAAGAAAACAGTTATTTTTTCTCTGTATCTTCCATTCAAACTGTGAATAAATGAAATTCAGAAGACTGGAGTAGGGTTCTTTGGCAAGTTAATTGTATTTTAGATGCTTTTTTAATGAGCTGTTAAGAGCCGTATTAGCACACGTGTACCTCAGAATATTTTGAGAAGAAAATTATTGTTCTTAAAAACCTGGCATTACTTAATTTTTATTTTTCTTTAAGTGACCTCTGTTCATAATTTTGAGGTCAGCTTTTACAGGTTCTTGATGTGATAAGTAAATGCTTTTCAAAGGACCACAAAATGGAAGAAGTAAAAGCTGACTTAAATTCTTGTTAGTTTAATATAAAATTTCAATTCAGTCTACTAAATCAGCATGAACTATATTCATTTCTGTGGAACTGATTTTCTTATCCTGCTAAATGACTTAAATGCATAGAAGTCTTTTGCCTTTTAGGCTTACAGTCCAAGCTGAATGTCCAATGCACTTGGAGGACTTCCCTATGGATGCTCACTCATGCCCACTGAAATTTGGAAGCTGTAAGTATATAATGTGACGTATAGCCTTTGGTTAGTGAATATCTAACATGTCTCAGCACAATTTTGTTTCAGTAAATTGTCACACGAGAAATGTAAACCACAAGATGGGACTTTTTTAAAAGATTTGTAACCTGACACATCAAAGTCTCTTTTCTCTATTCGAGTGTTGTGTCTTCTAATGTATTTTAAAGAATTCATTACTCTAGTTAACAATAAACACTCTGCACCTGATGCACACTGCACTAGTCTACTTTCATTGCAGTGTGCAAATCATACTGATGAACACAGTACTCGACAAAGGCAATAATGAATGGCTTTATGTGATAAAAAATTTCATTGTTTAGTGCATCTGCATGTTACAGACAGGTGGAATTTGACCTCACTGGTATTATTTTTAACAGCAGCGTTATTTCACTTAGATTATAGCCATTCTTCATCTTCTTTATTAGATATATTTCCTGGATTTTTTACAATAAAAGTTTTCTTCTTTTTTTTTTTTTTTTTTTTTTTTTTTTTCCCTTTGCCTGCAGCCTACATTCACTGCTGGGCCCAGTAAAGAAAATCAGGTTTTTAGGAAATAAGTTAAACCTATAAATTCTGGCTGACTTTACAATAATTTTAAACCACAGAATACAAAACAGGAGATATGCTACCACTAAGGGCGTCATTAACCACATGATGCTTGTCATAGCAGTATGCCACTGTGCACACTCTCTCCATTGTTCTCCAATATCCCTTTTCCTTGGAGTTTGTAACAAATTAAACAAAGCCTGTGCTTCTGATGATGTTTCCATACTTGAAGAAAATCTTAGCTATGGAGATAAAGAATCATTAGAATTAATACTATTTGCATCATGGAGCCTTTTCCTGCCCCCTCAATATTATATTTGTAATATGTAATGCAGCCTAAATAACACCAGAGATGTTAGCCAGAATCAACTACTGACTAATAATTACGTGTATGTGCCCAGCAAGACATGTTGGATTTATAAGGTGTTGCAGAAAAAAACAGACTCATATATAGCCTCAAAGCAACTAGAAAACAACTGTAATAATGAAACTCCTACTCAGGCCAAAAAGCTACTTTCTTCCTGAGCTGTTTTAAGTTGGAAACCCTTATGACTAGGTGTATTAGACTTTGTGGGAACCACTTCCTTTTTTGTCTTTTTTTTTTGGTCTTGAATGTTTTTTTTTCTTACCAGCTTGCTCTTTTTTCTTTGCCTATGATTTTTTTATAATCAAAGGAATTCTAAATGTGATAAATGTGATTTAAAAAAAAAAAAAGTATCTTTCATTTCCCTCAGTCACCTGTGCTCCAGCCTGTTAGCACATTCAGGGGACTCTTGTTTCTGTTCATTTTGAATGGCTTCACACACATTTTATTTCTTTACCTAGGACTCATTTCTAGACAACTGTGCATTTTTCAGCTTTTATTCTGGGATAGAATCTGAATGATGAATAGTGGTGAAAATAAGCAGAAATCCTGAGGATTTTGGTTTAACTAAGGCAAGTTTGCCAGTGGTATATATTTGTCACAGCTTTTCATATGCTGCTAATCTTGTGTTGCTAGGAGGATCATCAGCATGTATGAATGTCTCTTTTTATACATAAGAGAAAAGCCAAACTGAATGTATGGGAGAAGCTGTAGCTTAATAGATTGCTTTTCTTTATTCTTTTCAAAAAGTCTAGCTGACAGTGAAGAGAATGGAGACAAATCAGCAATTTGCCATACTGCTGGTTTGTATTAAAGCAGAGATATTTTTGTGGAAAGCTGGAAGGATAGATGGGAAGTGTTAAAAACCTCTACTTGCTACCCACTTCCTAGATTTTGTTAGTCATGCTATTTATGGCTAGTTGCATGAAGAAGCTACTTTCTGAGCCTCTAGAGATTTCTCAAGTGAAAATGTTTGCAGACCAATAGTAATGATGCTTTACTTTTTAATTGCACTGCAATTATGGTGTAAAATTTAAAATGTACTTGTCTCAGTCAATCAAAATGAACACACAATTTCTTCCATCAGTGGTTTACCCTTTTCCTTTCAAATTCCATTTAATTTGTTAATAGGATTTTAGACTGGAAAAACTTTCAGGACATACTCATTTTCTTTTCTTGCTTACTGGAGAGGCATTAGTGCTGTTTAAAATACAGTGTTGATTTGCTTTCATACTAGTTTATTTAGAGAGACCAGACTAAATGTATGTTTGATCATGAATGTACTGAGCGAGCAGCCTATTTAATGTCAAGTGCATCCCCCAAAATAATGGCAACTAGTGAGATTTAAGAGGGTAGGCAGGACAAGGTACCAGGGTGTGCTCACTTATGTCTTCCCATATTTAAGTCTGGATTTCAACTAATAATGAAGTTCTTGTGATACATTCCCAAAGCTGGTATGGGAGTGGCAACAATGGAAGGTCAGAACTACACAGGAATGAATTTTTAAAAATGTTGTGTCCTAAATCTTGCAAATTGTCCTTTTTTTCATCTGCTTTATCACAAATTATATTACATGTATAATATCTAATCTCTGGCAAGTCTTTTAAAGTCTAGAAGAGATGTCTGTAGTTTGATAGAAATAAATTGTGGTTCATAAGATCATGAGTGCCCTGTTCCCATGCTGCAATAGGCACTTACTTTACAGTAAAGCTATTTTAAACAGCCAAAGATAATTTTTACTACATGATTTTAAATTCTTTGGGGTGAGTTTTTATTTGAAAAATAATTATCTGTTGTAATTCTGTGAGTTTTGATAGATGCTGTTTAATTTAAATTGCTGACAAAATATTTTACCTTGTTTCTCACAGATGCATACACAACTTCTGAAGTGACATACATTTGGACTTATAATGCCTCAGATTCAGTGCAAGTGGCACCAGATGGCTCAAGACTAAATCAGTATGATCTTTTAGGCCAAACTATTGGAAAAGAGACAGTTAAGTCAAGTACAGGTTAGTAAGAGATATTTTGGAGAAAAAGGCAGTTACTGGCTGTGAAAACTATATTCCAGGTGGTGTTAAAGACTTCTGAAAAAGAATGTTACAAAATGTGATCTATTAGGTATGTACTGTGCAAGTAACACAAAACAGCACTTCATTGATTCTTTCAAATTATAATTAACTGGTGATAGCAGAGGTGAGCTTTCCCTCAGTAACTGTTTTATAAAATTCTATCTGAAGCTCCATGTTAAATCCTAACATTTGTAACCCAGGGTTTGGGTATTTGTTAAATTTCATATTGTAAATGACATAGATTTTGTCTATTAAATGGTAAAGGTTTCAACTGTGTTTCCCTTCCGTCATGTTTTCACATTAAACACTGGACTATTCTGCTAGACTCTAGACTGTTTTCCTGCATGTGCCAGGCTGTGAGAGACCCCCATGACTGCTTTCTAACCGTGGTTAAGTCCTCAGAGAGTTGCTTATGAGCAGAAGCCTTCAAGGCTGAAGGGTTTCTCAGTGCATACAAGAGTTTCTGGAAGCCCCTTGACACTCATTTTTCATGGAACACAATGGGAATAAGAAATAGCTGTACTCAAAATCTTTCTTATATTTTATAGGATGCTTTCTATTATAATATACCTTTGATACAATATAACCATCAAACATTTGTTTCACATAAGTATAGCAAACTTTCTCATATCAAACAAATAGACTTCCTTAAGATGTTAACCTTTTGTTTCATTGTATTTTGTTTGTTTGTGGCACCTAGGTGAATATACAGTAATGACGGCTCATTTTCACTTGAAGAGAAAAATTGGATATTTTGTCATTCAGACATACCTCCCATGTATCATGACTGTCATTCTGTCTCAAGTGTCATTCTGGCTGAACAGAGAATCTGTACCTGCCAGGACAGTTTTTGGTGAGTACACTGAGTAGCATTAGCTCTTTTTGCAATAGCTGAAAATGCTAGAAAATACTTCTGAAGTAAAGGGCTTTTTCATTCAAGTGAAAGTATTTGTAGAATGTGATATGATTTCTAGTCCAAACAGCTTTCAACTGCAGCTTACACATCTCCAGAGAATCCCAAAGATTTTGGAAATTATTACATACAAGCACACTGTCTTCATATATCCTTGACTATTTTAAGACCAAAAAAAAAAATCACAGAATAGGAAAAGATTACAATGTCTTTATTTAAAAAGTAAATTTAGTAAACTTAAATGATTTTCTGAAATAGTTTACTTACCTTGGTATTTTCCAAGTATTCTGGTACTTAGTAAATAAGAAAAATTCTAAATTTATTTGTAAATTTGGCAAATTAAATCTGAATTTGTTGAATTTTTTGTGTTAAAATTTCAAGCTGAAGTTCTTTTTAAAAAAACCCTATTCTGGGGTTTTGGGCAACGTTTTTTTAATAATTTCAATTGGAGATTACTGTGAGGCAGCAGAGCAATAAAATGGTGTTTCTCAAAGGAGCAAATGTCTTCCTTATTTGCAAAGCAAAGTTCATTTAATTTGTTTGCTTTTAAAGAAAAAGAGCACAATAAAATTAATGTCTGTGTGGAATCAGTCATCAAAACTGCTGCATAAAATTGTATGATTAGTCATCAGTAAACACCATGTACTCTTCAAAAAATAGGCCAAACTCAAATGCATATTAAGTATGATGCACAACAAAGCATTTACTGTCGCTCCTGGTAGAGAACATGCCACACAAACCATTGTGAAAATTGCAGGTTTGAATATGAGCCTTATTGAAGTCAGATGAAATAGGTCAGTGGTTTCTGTGGGACCAGAATTCTACTATGGTTTTCCAGGCAGTTTTCAGGCAGATTTTTTTTTGTCCTTCTTCAAAATCTTCTGTGAATTTATCCATTTTTGATTATGAAAATGTGCACTCCTGTTTTCCAACCTTGCAAGTACACTGTCAAATCCTTTTATATCTCTGACTTTGCCCTCTTCTGTATCCACTCCAATACATTTAGGACAGTGTGACTGGTTTCTCCAAAAAAAGGCTCACATCTCTTTTCTAAAATCCACTTTCTGTTACTTTGTCACTGTTAACAAGGCACTCCATCCATAACAAGGCCCTGGGATAATTTTCCTAAAATGTGTCCCTTCCTGCATGGCTCTTTCTTGTTCTTGATTTATTTTCTGTTCAATTTATATATTTTTTTAGAAATAAGTAGTATTTGCATGGCAGCCTGCTGCTTTGCTCTCCCGGGGTTTAGTGTAACATGGATAATGAAGTGTCCTGCTTCAAGATGTCTTGAGGGGAAGTGCATTGAAGGGCCTCAGGAACAGAATCAAACCACTCGGTGACATGAAACCTGAAATCTGCTTACTAAGAATGAAGGGTTTATTGCAGACATAGCAGTTTTATGCTAGTATTTTATTCCTGCTGCACAAACATGCACCCTGTGTGTGCCACTCAGGGCTCTGTCTCCTCCATGCCATTGTAGACTGGCATCCTGAACCCAGGGAACAAGACTCATCCAGGCTCTGCCTGTTAGAGAAACCTTAGCCCTAGCATGCAGCATTTGCTCCTCTGGCTTATCCTTTTTCATTGGGTTGGGTTGGATTTTGCCTGAGGAGCTATTTCATAACATTCTTTTACACTCTAGATGAGATTGTCAGCATAAGCTGCCAATGGGATTTCTAAATACACTGCCTCAAGTGGATCTCCCAGTCTTTCTCCATAGCTACTGGCAGCAGCTGTCATTGGGATTTCTGATACCCTCTGGCCTCTTGCCTAAATGTGTTACAAAAGTGTGCAGTTAGTCAGAGCTTTGTAACAAAGTTTGTCTATTGCTCTTTAGTGGTTTTGGACTGCACTGAAATATTCTTGTCAGTTAGAGCTGGGCTGGTACACTCAAGGTTTCATCTGGATGATACCTTGAAGTAGACTCCATCCACTGACAAAAGAAGCCCATACTACAGTTATGTTAGTGAAACAAGCTACATTCAGCTTGAATGTAAAAAAATTGTAGGGGGTATTCCTTTACACTTTTATTGATCATGCTTAGTTTTTAGTTTTCATATGGAGCAGTCACTTGCTAGATACCTATCTTTGCATTGTATATTAAATATATCAATATTAAAATATAATTAAACAGAAGTTATTGGTATTGACAATGAAAATCAATGAGAAATTTATTTCAGTGACCTTCTTGAGAGCTGAGGACCAACTACTGGAATACTGATCCTTTCAAAGAAACATAATATCTAGATATTCAAAGCACCACTTTCCCTGTATTATTTCATGGGTGAAAGAAATTACTTTTCTTTTCCCTTTCTATTCTCCTGCAATGTGGTTTCAAGTTCTAGGTTAACATTAGGGATTGGTATAATAAGGCTTATTTTATGGTGGAGCTCTCTTTAATCCCTCTTCTTTATGCCATTTATTAAATATTGTTGACCTACCCTATTCTAAATTAATTATGCCCTAAATGCTATATTGCTTCAACTTTGCTTGAAATTATTGGAAGAAGAAAGTTCTGTCATCATTGAAAAAATAAGTCTTGAATGTGTTTTCTCTAGCAGATAAATCTGATCACATTCTTAATGACAGAGAGTAAGACTGGTTCATAATGCCTTCATTTAGTGCAAGATTACAATCTGTTTCATTTAGTAATGTGTTCATTGTTATGCAGTTAGTGTCAACAATGTTAGCAAAACTAATCTTGTGCAGCTTATTGGATTCTTGTTTCATTTTAATGGGTCATAGCATTTAGAAGCATCACATGTATTTGAATAGCAGCATTAGATGCAGGTGACAGAAAATCAGAAATTAGTTTTCTTAGTGCTACAGTTATCGATGTTTTAACTCACATGGAGTACCAATGAGAATGATAAAATAAATGTAGTTAGGTATATATATTCTTTGTTAACTCAAGCAGGAAAGAACAAAAATTACTCTTATTATTTATTATATTGTCCAAGATGAAGAATTTTAAATTCACATTACTATGCTCTTTTGTCCGTTCACTGATAATTTTATTGTTACTCTGTGTTCCTGTGTCTGTTTTCACTTGTTCTTGATGTGAATCCTTTCCATGGGGTGCAGTCCTTCAGGAACAGACTGCTCCAGCATGGGTCCCCTGTGGAGCTGCAGGTCCTGCTAGGAGCCTGCTCCAGCATGGGAGTTTGCCATAATGTCAAAGCCTCCTCCAGGCACTCACCTGATTTCCTTGGGGTCCTCCGTGGTGGGCTGGAGGTTGATCTCTTCTGCACTCTGGGCCTCTCTGTGGGCTGCAGGGGCACCACTGCTTCACCATGGTTTTTAGCCCAGGCTGCAGGGGATCTCTTCTCTGGTGCCTGGTGCACCTCCTCCCTCTCCACTGACCTGGGTGTCTGCAGAGCTGTTTCTGTCACATATTCTCACTTGTCTTCTCTTGCTGCAGTTGCTTCTGCTCAATATAATTTTTTCTCCCTCTTAAATATCTCATCCCCGAGGCACTGCCAGTGTTGCCCTTAGGCTTGCCCTTGACCAGCAGTGGTTGGTCACTCAAAGCTGTCTAGCTTTGTCTCTCTCAGGCATGAGAAGCTCCTAGCAGCTTCTCACAGAAGCTACCACTGCAGCCCCTCACTACCAAAACCTTGTCATGCAAACCCAGAGCAACTTTTTAGTTGTGACACTACAGAAAAAGGTACCCAAGACAAGTTCAGATTTGTTCTCTGGTTATTTTTACATGGGAGTTGCATAATAGAGACCCGTCCTTTTGAACAATTCTATAGATACAAAATACCTTTTCCCATTTCATTGAAAAAAAATCTCAATTTTCTTTATTATTCTCTTCTTTTGCATGCTGCAGATTATCTTTTATCTTTTAGAGCTATCCCACAACTCACTCATTTCTGTTTATTTCTTAATTGGGAATTTCTGCTAAATGTAGATATAATAATATAGTGATAGGCAGTGGGTAGTGGAAAACTAGCCCTGAGTAAGAGACTGAGCTAGCTGCAAACAAGCTAATATGTCTCCTCTACTTAGTGATGTGTGAAGACACTTGTTCATATTCCAGTGGTGGCATAATTGCATGCAGCTTTTCCTGGAGCTGGGGTAAATAGCACTTGCCATTCAGCTTTGGGAATGAGCTTGTCTGTTGCTCAATGGGAAGTTGAATTCCATCACTCACTATTGATACAGTGAAGCAGCATGATACCAACTTCACCATATGGATTCCTAGCTTACCCAGCTGACTGAATTCAACTTTTCTGGAAATAGAGTTTGTTATGGTTCTTGCTTCCCAAGCTGTTTAAATAAGGCTGGTTTTTGTTGTTCTTTTAGTGAAAAGGGTAGACAGAGTGCTTGAGCTATTTTCTGTAATCTTTCCCTCAATGGTTGTTCAGACTTACCTGCTGGTGTTTGAGCAAAATCGTGGTGCACTCCTTTTGTATCACATCCTCTAGTAACACTCATACATTGAGTAAATAAAAGCAAACATCAGAGTGTGTAGCCAAATGTTATGGTGAAATAATTTAATAGCATGCTATATAGAGGATTTTTAATCTTTTGTTTACACTTCTAACTATTTGGTCTTGGAGTGATAAAATGAAATAGTAATCTGTATCTATGGAATGGTCAACAATCTTTTCTTTCTGCTGTTATTTGTATTTATGAATCTCTTTGGGTTTTGGGCCAGGTTGGTATATCTAATTACCAACACATATTTCCAATTTCTAGTTAAAGAATAGAACAGTGAAATTAATTTCCTAAATTTAAAAAAAAATGTTTTATCAATACTTTTCTGATATGTTCTTCAACCATTATGTGTAACTTTGCAAACTTCTGTGATGAAAGGATAAAATAGTGTGAGGAGTGGTCTGAAATTATAGGAAATAGATCACATTTAAAACATTTTGTACAAAGTATTTGCAAAGCTACATTACCTCTTTATTACAGAACCGTCCTTTGGTAACTCATTAATTAGGCCTTTCCCTGTCAAAGGAGGCATCCACATTCTAGCACAAAAGTCTAGGATATGTTTAGTTGACTAAAGTCTCTTCAAATCAGAAAAATCTGCTAATACACAAGAGGTGAAATTAGGGTCCAAAAATTTCTCACTGTCAAGGAGTACCCTGAAGTTTGCACATAAATGTGGGCATAAAGTAGTCATCATGACAGATTTTAACTTTATATGTCTTAGCTCCTCCAATTTCCATTCTGTGTTTCTAGTTAGACATTTCTAGTTTTTCAGGTTACCTCTTCCACTGTTATAAGCACTGGTATTTTCCAGAGATATAAGTTTAGTGCCAGTGAAAAGTGTTGAATTTGCAGCTCTGGAGATGGATTTTCTCTCTCCAGTAAGCAAATGCCATTTCAAAAGCAGCAACATAAAAAAAAATAAAAATCCTAGGCAATCAAATAGCTCCAGTCTTGGCTGGAATGGATAAACCTGTAGTGATAGAAGATATTTAGCTTTATAGACATGCACTGCTGAGAACAAACCTTTTCAGGATGTTTACTATTAAGTAAAAAATGCTTAGTCTTCTTTGGAGAAAGGAAATGACCATGGTTTAATTTTTGGATCTTTTTCTAGACAAACTGATGACTGATCATGGTCCCTTACAAAATAATCCATGACTGTTTCTTCTGGCATCAATTCAGTTGCCACAACTACTGGGTGCTGGGCTAGAGAGGATAGTTTTTGACCTGCATGTAAACTGTGTTTTTTCTACATCATAGTGAGATATCATGCAGTCTTTATATAGCCTTTTAAAGATTTTTGGACTACTTCATTGGAGGGGCTACAATCTACTCACTGTATTTTATATCAGTCTTAGTTCACTGGTGCTATGAATTAGATAAGCAATCAGGAACAGTTTTGTTCTGACCGGTGTATGGGTTTTGTGAGGTTTTAAGTTAAATCTTTGTGAAATAAATGAGTTTTGTTTTACAAGTCGACTGTGTTCTTCCACATTAATAATTTTCAGTCCTCTCAGGTTTAGCAGTGCCAAGGAGGCAGGTTATTTCCATTCAGTCCTTTTTCCTAAAGAAGACTTGATAAAACTGATTTTTCAAATTAACTATAATGTGCAAAATCATCTGTCATTTCTCTGACGAACAATAGCAATTTAAAAGGACTAGTGAATCCTAAACTGATGGATAGTACAGATTAAATTTTCTGTCCAATTTTTTCCCATTCAATTCAGGTTAAATGACTGTGGTAGCATCTTGATCTTGAACATCACTGATTTATAGAGTGAAGGAATAAATGAAAGTATGTTGGCAATGGTCTGACAGCGTGCTGCTTGATTAGCATTTGGGTCACAAAGTGCTGTAACTTGCTGAACTTTTTAGAGAAATTGTCAAGTGGTAGCAAGTGGTAACAAGATATAAATTCACAATGTTTTAACCAAGACTAAGAAAGGTCAGCAGTAAATCTTAAATCAGATTTCAGAAGAAGTCAATGTGGTTTCCAGAAGATTAATTAATTCTATAAAGTGGGATTTAAACTGAGCAGTACCTTAGCAACTGTATATATTTACATGTGGATAAGGTCACCTTATATCTGAGAAACATTCACTTTACTGATACTTCTGTATAATTATAATGATTTATCTGCAGCTCAGGACTGGTGTAAAAATTTACATGTGATAATGTTAAATGTAAGATAGGCTGTCTTTTCCCTGAGGTGCTGAAAATAATTAAGCCATATGCTCTGTAAGTGTTTGGAGAGACTAAGTTCTTTACAAAATATATTTTGTCTGCAGATTTTCATACTGCACCGTATGATGGCTGCTTCCTTTTTATTGTATAGGCTAGTAGATGCCAGCAGTGTCATGGCTGATTCTAGGCCAAATCCCCTTCTTTAATTTATGGAGGCTGGAAAGCAGCAATTAGAGATTTATGTTTGATAAGGTGCACTTGATACCGTGTGACTCATCAGGATTCTTCTGTGCATTGTTTTCCCTGCTGCACAGACCTTTGAAAGCACTGAAGCTGAGTCCACTTAGCTTTGCTCTGTCACCCTTTATAGCGCCTTCAGAGCTGGAGATTCTTTACTGGAGGGATGAAAATTGTGAAGTCTGAGGAGGTCTCAGTAGTTGGAATTGTGGTTAAAATTGCTTCTTCTCTTGGAGCAGAAGGAAAATCAGAGCTCTGTCGATCCTCCAGAACCCAGGTGACAGATTGCTGTCAGCAGAAGATCTGGCTTAGGGAGAGTGACTTCACTTTCTCTTGGGAAGCCTCCTACAACAATTTTATGAGTGTGTATTTGTTCGAAGCTGTGATGCGCTGTTACTAATATTTCTGCCCTGGCATCTCCTTTGCCTGTCATAGTGAAGTGTAGGTTTGCTGATCTGTGCTAAGTATATCACTTTGTGTCGCCTTCAGTTCTGGAGACATACTTAATGGTGCACCACAAAGGGAATAGTTTAGTTTGTCTTAAGTGTGATTCAGCCCGAGGTGGGAGAACTGATTTACTTAAGGAATGGAGACTGTATTTATGGCTGTGGATTTCTGCTTGCTAAATCTGATTCAGAAAAAATTTCTTCTCTTCCCTTCTTCCCATGTATCTTCTTCCTGATTCTTTTAGGAGGGATTTTTTTTTTTTAACGGGTCCTCATTGTGTAAAAGTACTGGAACATTCTTTTAGTAACTGCCAGAGTGAATGCACAGTCTTCCTGTATCACCAACTCCTGCTTTCTGAAACATAATACATTTAAAACAATCTGTCATTTCAAATCAACGCTGTTCTAGAAAGCAATCCACTATACCTAAATGAGAACTTACCCTGTTTATGTCTTTGAGTATGTCACTGAATGGTTAATAAGACAGCTACTGAAAAAAGGAAAAAAATTCTCGTAACAAAAGTGTATTTGTGGGGTAATTTCAGTAAATATAGGTGCCAGACCTGCAGCCATTGCAGAAAAGCCAGCTACCAAACATTAACCTTTTAATCATTACTACTGTAACGTTGCTAAATATTATGAATCTGTGAATAAATTACTAATTTTGTTCCTTACAATAACCTATGCTGCCCTGATAGGTTAAAGAAAATATTTTCTGTAAGTAAAATCATCAGCTCATTAAAAAAGGAAAGTTTAGACAAGAAATTTAACTGAAATTACATCAAAGGAAAATCAAGATACAATATTTAATATAATTCTAGCAGTTTGTCACCAACTTAGGAAAAAGAATTGCATTTTGTTTCAAAAACAAACCATAATAATTTTATATTTATTTTCACTAACATTCAAAATCCAAATGAAATTATGATGTTCTGTTTTTGTGTTCCCTTGCAGGAGTAACAACTGTGTTGACAATGACAACACTAAGCATCAGTGCTCGAAATTCACTCCCCAAAGTAGCATATGCAACAGCTATGGATTGGTTTATTGCTGTTTGTTATGCATTTGTGTTCTCTGCATTAATTGAATTTGCAACTGTAAATTATTTCACAAAACGAGGATGGGCCTGGGATGGAAAAAGTGTAGTGAATGACAAGGTAAGTCCTAAGGAAATAGTCCTCTTTCCAGTCAATTACCTGAACCAGCTCTAATATATTGTTTTGATATTTTGTTATATAAAAAATGATGTTTTAAATCAAAAGAATGTGGATGTATTTTCTGTTCTGAACAGAAATATATCTGCCCTTCTGTAGCTAATCTCATTTGGTCTCACTAATCTTGATTTAGTTATCAAGAACGTTATTTTTTTTACTTTGGGAACTGTCTGTCTTGTTTTTTGACTTCTCAGATACAACTGTTTATCTGGTTATTCATAAAATTTAATCCAGATTATATTGGTTGACCACTTTTCTTTATTTTTTAATTCAATTGAGTTGGAAATAAGGAAAAAAATACAGACATATATAATATGTATTACTTGTCATGGTTTTTAAGGTTTAGAAAAACAAATTAATATCTCTATATGTAAATACTACGAATAACAAAATCTAGAACTTCTGAACATTTCCAGTATTATGAAACTTTTTCCTAATGAAAGCTAGACATTAATTTTAATACTACTTTAGATAGCAGATGTACAAAGTTCTTCGCCTAAGATGGATTGATGCTTTGAGTACACAGAAACACAGTCGTGCCTTAATTTTTTTGTCTTTATAATGGTGTAGATGTGATGGACTGAAGAAGTTTTAACCTGATAGAATTTCTCATTTCACAAACAGAATAAGCTGGTGACACACATAAGTTTGTGTGTTTGCAGTTTAGAATTGTAATAACACAGAACAATTATTAAATAAAGCTCATTTGTTTTGACTGACTTAATATATTTTAACCTTTTTTCCTGTCTCAGTCCTTGATTTTACCAATGAAAACAGATTTCTTCTGAAAAATACACAGATTTCTGTGATTCTTCTTAAAATAGGATATAATTTTATTTGCTTCCCAAATGATTATAGTAAATGTGAAGCAGGTTTCATTAACTGATTTCTCATCCTTTTTAATGCATAAAGAAAAAAATGTTCAGTTAATAGAAAAGGAGAATTAGAAGAAATGTTCATTCATCATAATTGCCTGTGACTTCTGGAAGGGCATGAGCTATCCATAACTTCAGGATCTTTTACCTCCTGCTAGAGGTAAAGCAGGGCAAGTTTATCAGCATGTCATGAGTGAGGCTTTACAGACTGGCACATTGCCCTGGCATTATAATAATGTAATAATTAATGTAATTATTACAATGTAGGGAGCCCTTATAAACTCTCTGACCATCCTTTGGTCATTCCTTTCAAGTAGGACAGTGTTGTCCTGTGATCTTAGGAGTGGCAACTGTTTAACAGACAGCTGGGCAGTGTTCCTTCCCTAGGAGTGACAATAGTATCCATTACATTCTAAGATTTATATACCATGTCCAGTTCTCTACTTTCTTCAAACTGACTTAACAAAAAGATAAAGCTTTTAACAAAGTCTTGGTTTCCCTACAAAAATATGGTTCAGCTTTATTATGCAGTCTCATCAATGGTATTACAGATACCGTTTAAAAACACACTCATTGTGTCTGCAAGGAAGGACTTACAGATGAATTAAAGTGTTCCTCTCGTAACATGACTTGGTAATTTGCTCTTTTTTTTAGCTGAATGCATCTGTACACCTAAAGCCAGGCTTGCTCCTCACCAATTAAAATGAAATATGTTTCCTCAGTTACAGTCGTCTGTGTTCACATTATATGGAAATTCTTGACTAAGTGCTGTTGACATGGAATTTGCCTCACAGGAAAGCAGGTGCATGAAAAAAATACATATTTGATCAACTATTTTTCACACTACAGTCAGTAGGGAACAATGCTGAATTCCCAACTGATTCCCACATTCTCTTTTTATGTTACACCATCTCCTAAAACAAGGTATTTTGGGCACAACCTCTAACCACGGAGATCTTAGCAAGATTTTTAGATGGCCCAGATAAATATCAAATTTGATGTAATTTAAAACCAAAATTGCAAATGGAATAGATGCCTCCCAGTGGAAGTAAAAGTTTGAAATGCACCTATATGAGAAATGTCACAAGAATTCCCTTACTTGTCTTACTTCCATCAGATTAAAATTCAAAAAAACCCGATACAATAACTGATGATTTCTTATTTGATCCAGAAATTAACTATTTCTTCATCTGCTTAATTATGTATTTTGTGGAAGAGATGGACACAATCTGATATTTATTTTCTTGTCTCTAAATTACATACATATATTTTAAATTACATTATACATTTGTATTATGTTTTTAAATTACATTATATTATGGTTTATATATAAATTATATATGTATGTAAATAATATATATTGCTTCCTGAGAAACTGCCTTCCATTCTTTCCTGTAGGTTAGTCTGAGACTGCTGCAAGGCACCAAGTCAATTTACAGCATTACAATCTTATTGCAGAACTAGTCTGTGAACCTATGTATTGGTCTAAAACCCCAAGTCTGTGTTCATTCCTTATACATCCCTGTGCCCATGTGTACACATGGACTCTCCGTTGAACTGCCCCTGGTTGAACTTTAGCCCTTTGAAAGCATGCACAATACCATAAACACATAGAATGGGTGAAGCTGGAATTCATCTCTGGAGACCATTAAATTTATCTCCCCTAGTGCAAGCTGGGTCAGCTAGGGGTGGTTGCTCAGGGTCATGGTGCAGATATTTTTTTAATAGCTTCGAAGTTGAAGATTCCGCAACCTCTCTAGGTAACCTGTGCCAGTGCTGGGTCATGCTCATAGTAAAAATTGGAGGTCTTTTAATACTTAAGTGGAATATTATGTATTTCGTTTTGTGCTCATTGCCTCTTGTCCTTCCACTGGATTTCACTGGGAAAAGTCTAATCTTCTTTGTTCTCAGATATTTACATACATTGATAAGACCCCCTGAGACTTCTCTTTTCCAGGCTGAACAGCCCCAGCTCTCTTGGCCTTTTATATTTCAGATGCTTCAGGCTTTAAATCATCTCTGGTCCTTCGCTAGACTAGGTGCATTGCGTCCAAGTCTTTCTTGAACTGGGAAGCACAGAACTGGATCCAGCACTCCAGATGTGCCTCACCAGAGCCGAGTTGCATGCTGTCTGGCAGCACTCTGTAAGGCAGCCCAGGAAGCTGTTGGCCTTTGTTTCTGCGAGGGCTCACCGCTGGCTTGTGTTCAACTTGGGGGCCACCTGGACCCCCTGGGCTTTTTCTACAAAGTTGCTTTCTAGTCCATTTGCCTCAACCTGAGCTGGTGCATAGCTTATTACTCCCCAAGTGCAGGACTTAAATTGCCCTTTTCTGAGCTTCATTAAATTTATTCCATCCCACTCTCCATATCTTCTGCTGTTTTTTTGGGTTCTTAGTCCTTTTTTTTTATCATTGTTATGCATTTTTTAAACCATGCTATGAGAAACAGAAATAGTTCGAGGGCCAAATCTCAGCTCAGTTCTGAAACTATATTAGGATTCCTTCTTTCACTTAATTGCAATCTCTTCTTGACCTCTCTAAATGTGTGTCTATGTATATATGCGTGTAAACACATTTCTCCAGAGTCTCTAAAATAGTGTATACCATTAGCAGAAATTAATTTATTTATTAGTGGCATGTTATGACATGCCCAAATAATAGTCATGCTAGTTTTATGTGAGAAAGGCAGCCTAATTTTAATTTTTCTACAATGGCAAGTAATCTTCACAGAAAACATTGAACTTGCAATTCTGTTGTAAGGAGACAGATGCAAAGCCACTACAGAAAGGCTTTTTTCCAGTTATGCTTCAAATCACTGTAACAGAAACTTCCTCATATAACTTCAGTAGGGCATTTGATGGTGCAAGAGCAATCTTTGTCACCTCAACCTTCTTTTTGGATAGACTGGAAATGTCTTTCTTTATATCTGAATTTATCATCATGATATTTATTTTAATATGCTCACTTGTTTTTTTTTACTTTTGAAATTATGCTTTATAAAGTCTATTCTGGCAAATACACATGAAATATTTAACTTCCTGCTGTCTTCCAATAGAAAAAAGAAAAAGCATCTGTCATTAAGAAAAACAATGCCTATGCAGTGGCTGTTGCCAACTATGCTCCAAATATTACCAAGGACTCAGTGCTACCAACCATCTCCAAGAGTGCTACAACTGCAGAACCCAACAAGGCAAAACCAGAAGCGAAGCCGCAAGAAGCCAAGAAGACATTCAACAGTGTTAGCAAAATTGACAGAATGTCTAGAATAGTGTTTCCAGTCTTATTTGGTACTTTTAATTTAGTGTATTGGGCTACATATTTAAACAGGGAGCCTGTCTTACTCGGCTTTGCACCATCGACCTAAAAGCTGACTTGCACTGAGGACTTCAAGCATCATTCTAATCAGATAGGTTGTTCGCTATGTACAGTCCGACTAATAACTGCTAATCTGTGAACCATTATGTACAGTGTGTATATAAATGTCTTGTCTGTGTGTCTCCAAAGGAGGGACACAGTGTTAATTCATGGGTCTGTAAACAGATGGCACCCATGGCAAATACAGACAGCTCTTTAAAAGTTAAACCCAGGGGACTTCTGTTAAACTAGGATTCAAATATACAGAATTATATTCTCTCCGTACAATGAGATGAAGATGTGATCCTACATAATTATTTAGGAGCAGTATTTTTTTAATTTAAAGTTAAAGTATTTTTCTATAAAGTAATTAATTCTACTTTAGTGAAAGAAACTGTCATTTAAAAAAGTGATTTTTTTAAAAAGGTGTAATTGTTTCATACAATAGCAGTACCCATGTACATAACAGAGTACGGAGGTCATACAGTTCTGGTCTTCACAGACGTTCTGGATACAAGTTAGATGGAAGAGGTAGTAAACTACTATATGGCAAAAGCCACAAGTTTCTTACTTCTGTCCTCTTTGAAGTTGTTAATAAATTCAACTAATTGATTTCAGAGAAAAGGGTTAATCAAATTCAATATCAACTAACTTCAGCTACTTACTTTTTAACTGTTCTATTTATTCAATATTACTAAACTGGATTGTCTGGTTCAGCAAAACTGGAATTTTTTTTATTTTTATTTATGATTTTGTTCTTAATTGAATTATTTTCAGGTTTATAGAATCTCTCAGAAATTTTTCAGGTTTAAGTTTATCAGTAATATAATATACTTTTTTTCTTTGCTTAATGTTTTCCTAAAGCCTGCCATTAAAATATTTACCTGTATTTGTCCCAGGAATCACTGTTTTCAAGGGAAACAAGAACAATATTTTAAGTTCAAGAATATGTCCATATAATAAAATTTACTGCTGCTTTTGTAAATTGCAACTTTACATTTCGCTGACATAACTTTACAACAACTTTGTATACTAGAAATGATTTTGCTAAGATTTGAATGTTATTTTTTTAATAAAAGGTCATGCATCATCACTAGGCATCAACTGTATTTCATATACACAAATATAACAAAATTGGATCTGCCATTGGCAATTTTATAAGAACATTTAATACTATCAGTAAAATTGTTTTTCTTCTGAGCCTTTGCAAATATTCTTTATGCCCCTAAAGGCCTGGTAAATCATAGCATAAATAATAATCGTGTACTGTATTAAGATTTTATTATACTTGGCCAATCAGAAATATTTTGATTCACACATACATTAGCAGTTATTAGTTGACCTTTAAAAAAGATACACCTTTATGATGATGTCTTCTAGTAGAGACATATGTAGTCGTATAGTGTCATTTATTGCAGTTTTGTACAGTAACTTGAGTATAGTGCATAAAATAGATATGTTCAGAGTTTAAAAGAAGTTGTACAAATATTTCTAAAATCAAATAAAAGAGTATCTTAAGACATGGAAGTGTGCTAAAAACAACAAAGAGAAACACTGCTTTCTTTTGCTGTTTTATTTTTTGCTTTTTCTTTGCTTTTGTTGTGATTCTGTTTTGTACTTTGTGTGACAGTATAGATGCCAAGGTCACAAATGCATATTATAGATAGAATTAATAGTTAAGACAGAGTTGACATCCGTAAAATAAAGACATTTAGTAGGTTATAAAAGAAAGGGAGAAGCATGGACAAGGTGTGTATCCCTTGAATTCCCTCTAATTAAACTGTCAGACTAAACCTTTCTCATCAACAGTAGCTTAAAAATGAGCACTTTACTCAGAACATTAAAATAAAAATATCCTTATTTTCATATATATTTATATGTAAATGTAGATCTTCCATGTAAAATGGAGATGTGTGCAATAGTGTGATTATGAACAAAAGGCTAGAAGGCAAGCAATAAAAAAAGGGTTTTTTCATGGTATAAGCATACATTTTTAAAATGTTTCATTTGTAAATTATAAATTTTCCCTTCAACATCACATTGTCCAAGTATGAATAAATATATAAATATGTACATATGTACAAATAATTGTAAATATTAGGACTGTAGAAAAATCACTCCACTTTTAGCTCTGTTTTTGGCAAAGGGCTCTGACTGTATAGTTTAATGGAGGCCCCTGCTAAAATGCTCTTGAACTTGAATAGCTCATTTATGTTTTCTGTGGCTGAGGTCTCCTCCCTGTGACCTAGTGAGAGTTCTTACCTTCTGTTCATATCAGCAAGATCCAGGGACTCTCCGAGCCTCACTGGACAGGGGTATGAGAAACAGAGGTTGTGTTTCACCCTTGGCTACATCCCAGGTACTCAAACCCTTCACAGTGTAGAAACTGTTGTGTATTTCTCTATGCACAACGCTGTATAGTCAAAACTCTCCCCATACCAAATATGAGTGTGCTCAGTCATGTTGAATTACCTGTTAAGGAAGGATTTTTCATCATTATCCAGGAATGGGACCTCCTCAAAGGCTTTTAATGGTAAAGTCTTCTCCAACAAGACTTCTCTGGAAAATAACATCTGGGTAACTCAGAGCTGCATGCAAAAAGCATATCTTCAGTTTGGACAAGAAGCCTGATGCTGTCTCATATTAGTCAGCCCTGATGCTACTGCTTTTATTTGGTGCAACTGTTTTTTCATTCACTGACCCTTTTCTCCACATTTGCTTGAGTTGGTAGAAAAAACAGGCTCATCAATATGATAAAGTTATATTTATTGCCCACCTATATAGAAAAGTAGGCATACTATATAAACTTGGAGAAAAAAATCCCAAAATATTTAAAATATTTACAAGCAATTATTGTGGGCATCAGCAAGGCTTTTAAATGGGCATGTTCCAGAAAATTTAGTTAGTTGGTCTACATTAAAGCAATCTCTTTCTATGGGAAGAAGGAGTATGCTTTAATGTTTCACTGCTGAAACATTTACAGTGACCTGAGTACACGTAAGTTGCAAATTTGTAAGATTACCAACTGTATAAATTAATATAAAGGTAAAGATTTAAGTGAATGGGAGCGTAGTGTAAGGAATACCAGAATACAAGAGTTAGGCCTTATTTTCATTTAGAAGGAATCTGTGTAATTTCATTTAGTATAGAATTTGTGTCTGGGATTTTAAAGCAATGTCACAAATCTATCTGCCAAATATATAGAGGTTTCCTATAATTTGAGTAAATCTCTAAGGTCTTAAATAGTTAAAGTGAGGAGTATGCGTGAGAAAATGCAAGTCACTTCCCTATCAAAGACTTGCACATGGAATCTGCCAGTGAATTTTTTGGTTGACATATTAATCTAATTTACTTCTCCCATTATTCTTGGGTCAGCATGTCATATTTTATCACTTAAGAAATTAACAAAATAAATGCAAAGATAAAACAGTGTGGTAAAGTTAGATTGGAATTACAGGAATTCTACATGAGGTTTATGAAATAAGCTTCCAGTGTACTACTGGGGCACATACTTCTGGATGCATGTGTCAGTTAATTTAACAGTAATTTATAAGTCAGCATGAAAAGCAGAGATCAGCACAGTTTATCAGCCCGAGTTGTCTGCTGGAGACTTCATGACAGAAGAGTAGCTTTGAAATTTCTCAAGTGTGCTGTGGCCAATTAGATTACCTCCACCTGTCAAATGTGAGCTAATTCAAGTTGTAACTGCTGCATTGTTGAGCACCTTTAAATAAAATATTATGGTAGGCTTTCTGAGATATGAGCTTTAGTTTGGGAGTCTACTCATACCACTGAACGTTATTGTAAATGAAGGAGCCAATTTGCCTGTACAGTTGCATCTAGAGATGGAACAGGAGCCTTACTGAATCACCTTCCCTTCCCAGTGGTTACAGTTAATGTGCAGGGTGATGAGATTTTTTAAAAGTGACCAAAAACTATCTGCATAAAATCTACCAGAAGCAGCAGGGTGGAGGTAGGGATGTATGGGGGAGGAAAGGAGAAAAGAGAGCACACAAATGGCTTTGTTACCATGGCAGTGGAATATGAGATAACTGAGGAAGAAGTCACTGAGGGAGGTAATGTGTATTTTTGTTTCAGCTTTGGTTCTGAGCCTTCAATGCCACATGTAAGTAAGTTGTGGGACAGTAACTTCTAGAGCACATAAAATGGAAATACTTGTATAATTCTACTGAACTTGAGGGACACGAGTTGTGCCTTTGAAAGCGAGAGGCCTCTGCTGACTGCTTTGTGAAAACAGACTGTGAAATGCTGTGTGTCTCCTGCTGTTTGGAACATCTTGGGCAGAAGGAGAAAAGAAGCTTCAGAAATTAAGTAGAATTTTGTTAATTGTACACCTTTTTTTCTTAAGAAGCATGGCTTTCACTTAAGCACAGAGAGTCAGCACTCATCCTCCATACCTCTTATTCCTATTCTGGAACCTTAGTAGTGCACAGGTTTTGCCTTGGCCTTCACAAAATAGATGACGTCTATGCTGCTGAACGTTACCACTCCTAAAAAATTTGCATGAAAGATTATTTCAGTGTGGATATGAAGTTATCATCATCTATGCCCGATTATGTGCAGACACCTACTGCTAAAATTTATAGAGCCCTGCAATGAGTTTTAAAGTAGAGGAAGAAAACATTTTAAAATAAACCCAGTAAGTTAAATAGCTTCATTTAAAAAGCACAGTTTGACAATTGTATAAATGTCTAAACATATCTAAAGAGACTCTCTGAGTGTGGTGTAATTTCATGTCATACAAAGTTTTTGTCTTACACACATTTAAATGCTGAAATAATTATGTGAATTTTATGTGATTATGTCAAATCACACTTCAGCACTAAGATGAATGGTTCTTTATAAAACACTGTTAGGATTCCTTCCATCTCATCCAGCAACGGTGAACCTCCTGGTAGAATGCTCTTAGTGTGCAAGATAAATTTAACTTACATCCCTCTAATATCTTTTTTTTTTTTTCTTTTTAGTCAAGTAAACCTCCACCTCATTTCTGTATATGACCCAAACTCCCTAACAAGTATAACTTTTAATTATTTTCTAATTCAAATTATGAATTACAGCCATCTGAGAATCAGTGAGGGATTTTAGGTCTTTAGTAGTAGAAGTTAAAGGTTCAAAAATTTGTTACAATGCATGGCATATGTTAATCGCACAATTTTTTTCCCCCTCTACTTTAAACCACTTAATTTTCTAGATTCAGATCCTTCTAGGTGAATCTTTTAACTCGTGTTTTTGGAGTCTGTGATTATATCTTACTGCAAGAGAATAAATTTTGAGGGCTTGACATCTCTGATGGAGATCAGGGCAAAATTTGCACTGAATTTAAAATAAAACTAATTTGCATCCTCATCATATTCATCTCTATCAATGAAGTCAGTTAGGACTTCTACTGGAGTACACGTAACTACACTTGGGCTCTCGTTTGGATATGGGTTGTCAGTTCTTTAATCCATGAAAATAAGCCCTTAAAAGAAGTGTCAACCATACTGAAATACAGGACTTTATATCTGCTTTTTTCTTGATATTTATTAATGCCATTTAAGAATATTGTGAAAGTGCTATAAGTTAGGATGAGGTGATAAAACTAAACAAAAAGGAATTTGGAGGATACTTTAAAATATGCAAGAAGATGTATACTCTTCCTCTAGTGTTGGAGTCTACATAGATATATATGATTATATTTTTATTGTTGGATAATTTAAAAGTTCTATTTTGCTTTCAAAATCTTTACATAATATTGTGAATACTTTACTTGATAAGGTGTTCTGAAGTGTGTCCTCATGCATTCAAGGTTTTTATTGATTCTAATGAGTGCTTTCATTCATCTGATATTAAAAGGGGTAAGCTTCAACAGGTTGAAGTGTTATATTTGTTTTCCAATACTTTATCCATCAAACAATGCCGTTGAGGATGGATGGAAATAGCAATGGAGCAAGATATTACTTTGATCAACTGCTTTTAATATTCTTTATTAGATGTTCATTTTGGCTGAATTTATCAGTTTATAGGCTACTGTAGCTTAGCAATAGCACGGAATGCAATGTAGTGCTTTACATCTATTAGAATACATATGCACCGTATCTATAAACTGTTAAAAAATCAGTTCCTAAACTGATTCCTTCACCCTCTCCTCTCCAAACAGTCCCTTTATTAGGAAACATTTGAAGGCACTTTAATTTTAATGGAAGTGATTACACTAAGTGTTCTACTTGATTAAAAGAATTAGTAAAAAAAAGTGGTCTCTGATTCATACATTGTTTGCAATTTCTCAGCTAGGCTGGAGTCAGAAAACATTTATGCATTGTATGACAAATCTACTTTAGTGTGTCACTTAGGTGTGAAAATGTATAGGACTTGGAAAATAGGCACTCCCAGTATATTAAAAAGAAATAAGAGAATGGGATGAGTGAAACCAATAATTTTGAAATTAAACACCAATCAAATATGCACAGTAAGAAACTGCATGATAAATGTAAGTATACTTAACCTTGAACATCAATGTCATATAAAATCCTCTGGGTGACAGTTTACTTATTTAGTAGGTTTCATAGTTATAAATAATTAAAGAAGATGATAATATTCTGTAATTTGTGACCTTGTTTTAACTGGGAAAATTGTTACTTTTCTAAAATGTAAAAGAAATAACTGGATTTATGTTTGAATGTGTCACTGCTTGCTGTTGAAGAATATTTATTAACCACATGCAAAATATTGCTTTACATTATCTTTTTGTACTTCTTATTAAAGTTAATTTAAATATAGCACATTTTGTATTTTTTGTTTTAATGCTCTGACAGCACACAAATATTTAATTCCCTTCATGTCTTTTCTCTTAGGACTTGTGTGTGGGTTTTTCATTTTCTTGTTTTTAAACAACCCATTACAGCCTCTATGAAGGTGCTTTTTTATTAAAGACAGTATTTCCCAAAGGAAACAAACAATATATTGGAAGAAAAATATTCCTCAGCTTGGTGAAGGTTTAACAGATTTCCTATTTATATAATAAGAATGCCCTCATATATTCATATTACAAATGGCAATTTTTCATATTTTCTGAAGGTTATAAAACATTGCTACTGGGTATACACTAACAAGTGAATGATGTGGAGCATAAGAAACCTCCTACCAGACAGCTTAATTCATCAGTGAGAGTACACGGGGTAACAAAACTTACTTAGAAACCAACAAAAGACTATACTGTTAGTAAGGTGTGGGTTTGGTTTTTGGTTTAAAATGAGCTTTCTGGTTCCAAGCCTTTCGGTGGAAAAGTTATAGATTTTTCTGGGATGACCGTTTCTTTTCCTGTAAAGTCACATGTTCTTGCAAGAAACACATAAATTTCTTCACGGATGATGAAGAACATGACATCCTTCTGTCCAAATAGGAGAGACATGGATTTGAGATGTGGACTATATGATGGGTAAGGAATGGGCTGGTTGGACACAGACATAGAGTTGTGGTAAATGGCTGAATGTCCAGGTGGAGGCCAGTGACAAGAGGTGTCCCTCAGGGCTCTGCTTTCGGATTGATGTGCTTCAGTGTCTTTATCAAGGACACATGAGATCCATGCACCTTCAGCAAGTTTACCAATGACACAAAGCTGAGCAGTGCAGGTGACACCATAGAAGTAAGGGATGCCATTTAAGGGGATCTGGACACACTTGGGAAGCGGGCCCATGGGAACCTCATGAGCAAGTCCAGGTACAGTGTGCTGCACCTGGGTTGGGGCAGTCCCAGACATGAGCCAGACTGAGAGAAGGTGTCATTGAGAGCAGTCCTGATGAAAAGGGCTTGGGGATTTTCATCGATGAAAATATGGCCATAACCCATCAGTGTGCTCACAACCCAGATGGCCAATGGCATCCTGGGCTGCATCAAAAACAGCTCAAGGGAGGTGATTCTCCCCCTCTGCTCTGCCCTGGTGAGACCCCAGCTGGAGTGCTGTGTCCAGGTCTGGGGTCCTCAGCACAGGAAAGACATGGATGTGTTAGAGCACGTCCAGTGGAGGCCATAAAGAAGCTCAGAGGGCTGGAACACTTCCCCTGAAGACAGGCTGAGAGAGCTGGGTTGTTCAGCCTGGAGAAGGGAAGGCTATGGAGATCTTGTTGTGGCCTTTCAGTACTTAAAGGGGGCTATTAAAAAGAGGAGGAGGGACTTTTTACATGGGCAGATAGTGATAGGAGAAGGTGCTATGGTTTTAAACTAAAAGACAAGAGATTTAAATTAGATACTAGGAAGAATTTTTTTTCACTCTGTGGGCAATAAGGAAATGGCGCAAGTGCCCAAACAAGTTGTGGATGCCCCATCCCTGGAAGTGTTCACAGCCAGGCTGGATGGAACTTCGAGTAACCTGGACTAGTGGAAGGTGTCCTTGTCTATGGAAATTTATGAAGTGATGAGGGATTAACAGCAATGCAGAAAATATAGTATATTTTTTCAGGAAACTCTTAATCCAAAAATCAGACTGCAATGAATAAGGTTTTAGTTTCAATAATGTGCTTTATTGGACAAGAAGCAAACAGGGTCCTGAGTAATATTTGCAGAGTTGACAAATCATATGGGAGAAAAGAACCATTTAAGTAGATCCAGCATGGAAAATATTTTGAACATTTCGTCCTGTGCATATGTGGTGGATAGGACTCAGAGTAAAAGTGAAAGATAAATATTCATAACATTTTAAATATTGAAAAGCAACTCTGCTTTCAAGTTCTTTGCAGATCTTTTTAGACCCTGGTGTAACTTATTAAAGAGGAAGGAATTTAATGTCTCCTCAACTCTGCAAAGATTAGCATCACTTTTTGCTAATGCTGGACATAAGGGACAAATACAAAGTATGTGACAGTTTTGTGAAGATTACTGTTTTTTGTAGAGCAACATATTTAACTGCTGCACTCCTCCTCCCCCCAAACAATTGATATTAATCAATTGTTAATATTGAAGATAGTAAGAACCAGCAGTAAAAACTGCCCTCAAGTTGTGTCTTGACATAGTGCTAGTAAACCTTTGTGATGGAACACATTTTCCTTCAAAGCACCTTTCTGTTATTCTTTTCTACCACAGCCACCTGACACTAAACAGGTTAGTGTTCTCAGAAATGACAGTGGTGGGAGTTTAGAGTCAACCGTGCTTCAAGTTTTGTTATAGGAAGAGTTCAGCTGCTTTTACTGTAGGTTGTATGCAATGGTCAGAGTTCCTATTTAAAAAAAAAAAAAAAAAAAAAAAAAAGCGCATTCTGACAGCATTAATACCCTAGAACAAGTGTCCAGTAATGCTTAGGTTATATTGGGAATATCAAAGACTAGTGCCATCTGGCAACTCTGCCATTTACCAATGGTGAGAACAAATTCACACCTTAAAAAAAGAACAACAAAAAAAGAGTTGAAAAAACCCGGGCAAATATAGGAGGCTTTTGAAATGCATTGATGACAGCTTCCTGGCTGAGGTGATGGAGAAGTCATGGCCTGGAAGGAATATGGAGACACTCTGGGTTTTTAGAGAGTCATGGGAAACCATAGTCTGAGGATGGGAAGAAAGCAAATATTACTCCTATCTTCAAAAAGGGTAGAAGGAGGGTCTGGTGACCTACAGGTAATCTTTATCTCGATTCTTGATTGGTTTCTTTGTAATGAAATAAATCGTCCTGGAAAACATTTTCAAACATCTTAAAGAGAGCAGACTCATTGAACCCCATGTGTGTGACATTACATGTGAAAGTCTGGCATCAAGAAGTGTATCTTTTCCAGAAGTACCGGTAGTATAACATTACTAGCATTAGGGTGCTAATGGATTTTTTCTGATTCTGCAGATACTTTTTTTCTACATTAAAGAGTTTAGGAAAAATTAGCTAAATATCTTGCTTTCCCACAACAATCAACGCAGTATGCCACCACTCACCATTGCCCCCTTTCTTACCTTGTATGCTGATCTCTCATTCTGCCTTAAAACAAGAGTTTCTATTCCTTGCAGCTACAAAGAAAGCCTCTGAAGTGTATGTTCAACATCAAAAGATACATCACTCCCTGAATCTGCAGACAATCTGACTCAATAGATCACTTCTGAGAAGTGTCATTTTAGTGTGTTGTGGAAAAATCAGTTAATCATTTAATTGGTACTCCAATTAAGACAATTTAAGTAATTTGAGCATGGAAGAGGGTTTGTTTCCTCTACTAGGATACAAATACGTATTTTTAACTTCAGTGCTTATGAGACGGGAAAGAGGAAATCATAAAATAAGAGCCAACTGAGATTTATGCAGTGCTACACTATAATGCATCCAAAAGAACTGAGTTTTGAAGGTTGTAAGGCAAGGAAGGACGTATTTAAAAGTACCTTCTAAAGTTACAAAGCTATAACTCATATTAACAGTATAAACACTCTTTAATAAGGACTTTTTCCCATGGTAGAACACATGCTAGAATTGCAGGTCCATTTTGGTGTTGGTGAGAACTCTTTTGCCCATCACAGAAAACCAGTGTGTGAGAAGACTTTTCATGTGTTTTGTGACTTTAGTAATTTCTTCTTTATTGAACAACTAAATCTTTCATTACAATTTGATATCTTATGTTTATGACTCTAAAAGTGCATAAAATAGTCCTTTTAATGTTAAGATGCTGCAACTGAATCAATGTTTTGCCCATCCATTCTCAATTTTCACAATGGAAATTTCAAAATTGTCCATTCACTTCTGTAGACAATTCATGGCAACAAGATGATTTCTATGTATTGGAGGTACACACAATGTCATAAAGAGATAACTACTTGAAGTTATTGCCTTTTTCAGTACTCACACATCACACTTGTTGCTAAAGGCTAAATATTTATGTCTGAAGTGTAATTGCTTTGTTGACAAATTATAATACAAAACTTTCAAGACCTTTGAGCATGATGCACATATCAATATTATTGTAATTATTTCACTGTTGATGAAATAGTGATCATTAATGATGAATAACCACGATGAAATGAGAAGCTGCCATGAGTAATATTTTGTTAATTTTAGCAGTGTATTTGGATTATGACAAGAAATATGTCTCAGCTTGACTTCCCTCACTAACTCCCATTGCAGATCTTTTCCACTAAGAGTTTCTACCTGGTTTTATTGCCTGGATTTTTTTTTTTTAAATAAAGGTGATTAAACTATTCCCTTTCCACATAGAAGTATTACTTCTGACATTTATTTGTTTTATATATGTTGGCATTTCATTTCTCACTGCAGTAAATATTCTTGAATCCCTTACACCTGCTCAAGCACCAGTTACTATATCCTTGCATCCAATTCCATTTCCCTGTAACAGTTAATTTTTTTTCATTGTGCTAAATGTTGCAATCACAGATTAATACTACTTTTCAGAAAATTTGTAAATGTCCTTCACCAGAATTTATTTTGATCCATGGTGAAGGAATCTTATAAGTTTCAAATATCAGATTAATAGATGATACATATTTTATTCAGAATGATTAATGATTTAATTTGCAAGTTCATTTATTGATTACAATTTCTAAAATGTAGACCATATGTAAAATCTGAAACAAAGGACTGTCTGCCTAAAGATTTCTTCAGTGGAATGGTGGGTCATTGCATATCATAATTAAAATTGCTTCCTGTCTATTCCTTGAGGAAAACCATAGCATTTGAATATGGAATTAAGTACAGCATTCTACTGCAAACAAACAAGAAGGCTGGAGAGGCACAGCAAAGTAAGCATTTTTGACCTGGTGAGCAGCTGACCTTATGATATATGTGATGTTCCCATTTTTAATAGTCTACATGTTAAATTTCATTTAGAAAAAAGATCAGATCAAACATTAAGTACTAGTCCTTCACCTTGTGTCTCTTTAGCTCAGACCTCCCAGGCTGAAAGGGTCTGGTGTGGGTGGTATTCCCCTCTTGCTGAACGTCAGAGGCTCCCTGTCTTGGGGCAGGAGTGACCAGGACACTCTCCAGGGCAGGTCCAGGTAACCCACACTTGCCAATGGCATGGTGGCCTGAATGCAGAGCACAATTCTCTGGAAGCAAAACCCTTTGCTACTCATGTCACATCTGATTTGCCCTCCTGCCCATATGGTGGTGACTTTCCTCAGGACATCCTGCATAAATTAATGGACCTCTTCACAGAGCACTTTCCTGCCCTGGTGGGCTGTGAGGGCAGGTCTGCTCTACATGACTTTGGTTTTCCCCTCAGGTTCTCTGGTTCTCATCAACACCAACAGGCACCTTGTGGGACCACTGCAAAGCTCAGCGCCTCTCTGTCCTACATCCTGTGGTGCTCTGGTGAGCTGTGACAGTTTATTTGGTTTGATACATAGCAAGCCACCAAAGAGCCACCAAAAACTGTCTGAGGAAGGTGAAGGCCCTGATGATCACCCTCTCATAGTGCAGGTGCACCAATGGAAGGCCTATTGTTGTCTGCTATCTGACCAGCTCATTCATAAGCTTAATTGCAGTCCTTAAGGAAGCACGATGGAATGCAGTGAGGATGAGGCCAGTGCTTGTCCTCCCATTGTAGTGGTCCATAGTGGGGTCTTGTTGCAGCAAAGAGAATGACTTTCAGAGGTGTTGTACCAAGAATTGTTTTCAAACTACTTAATCCAGGATCAATGTCAGGAGTTAAGCCTGAAGGCATTATCTAACCTTCAATTTTAACCTTCATTATTTTTTAGATTTTTCCATTTTGCAAAAAAGCCTTTAAAATATAAAGTAATGTTGAAGCCATAGAACGACTTGGTATCTGTTTGGCAGCCTTTGACATGGTATCTCAGTGAATTCTTCTACCCCATGCACCGTTTTTCTGCCCAAAAATGGTTTAATTTAAAGAGCAAAAAGATATAAGACATCTGTTGTGTGGTACAGTACCATAGAGAGTAAAAGAAAATGAAATATGCAAAGCATCTAAGAAAATAATTACTTTAATTGAGAAATAATTGGAAGGAGAGAAATTGTTCAAGTAGAATACTTCAGGATAATTACTCACAGTATTTTCACAGCAAATTACAGAAAAGATCTTGGAAATTTGACATATTATTTGTGTGTTTGAATATTTCAAATGGATTTTAAAATTAAAATCTTCAAAAAGGTTTATGTTTCTAATCCAAACTGCCTCCCAGTCTGACTTACATTTAAAGAATTGATGCTTATCATTTTCTTTTGCACTTCAGAAGGTCTGACTACAAAACTGGAACATGATTTATTGATACACCTGTTTTAAAAAGCAGGTCAGGAAAAAGCACAACAGGCATATTTCTTGCCAAGCTAGAAATATGGTCATTTCAGTAAAGTCTTAAATTAGGGTTAAAAATGTAGATTGCACAAAGCACAATCATGAAAACTAAGGTTCTCATTCATAGGGAGCACCTATAATAAAAATGAGATAAGTCTTCCCTGAGAGAGATCACTGGTTCTTTAGGGACTACTTTTGAAGTAATCATCCTTGATATTTTGAAAAATAATAAGAAAACCTGTGTAAGTTTTCCATCTCACCTGCTCATGCAACTGTGTAATACTTTTTAAAGCATAAAAATATTTAACAGGCACCTGGATTTCAATAAATGTTTTGAGGGATAGCAGTATGTGTTTTCATTTCATGGACTATTTCCCTCATCATGAGTCAGAAACACAGTCTAGGTAATTGTCATTAGTTAGATAATTGGGGAGTAACTCAAAGTTATCTGACACAGAAAGCATCAGAACGTGAATATCGGTGCCTGTACTATTTGTGAATAATTTAAAACTAGTATATAAGTATTTAGGAAAAGTTATTGCTAATTTCAATAGGCAATATTTTGAGGCAACTCACATCCTAATAGAATCTCTGAAGAAACAGACCCTTGACCTAATCTTGCCCCAGGCAGATGATGGTGCAGTGTGCAGCTCCAACCTGGGCATGTTTCCCTCTCATAGAGGCATGCATAAGAAAGAAGTGCAGATTCTTTAAAATAAATGAAAACGCTGGGGTTTCTTTGTTGTTTTTTTTTGGGGGGGTTTTTTTGGTTTTTTTGGTTTTTTTTAGTTTCTCTTCTTCTATACCGTTTTCTTCCCCAAAACATTAGTACTTACTGTTAGTACTCTGTCCCACAGAGATTTTGGAAGAGGGGGCTGTAGCCCCCTTCATGCTTAACAGGGAGTTTGTGTTGCAGTTGAGTGTTAGAAAATCTTCCTCTACTTAAAGTGTATCGCTTTTGTTCTTTCAGTCTTCTATCAGATTACAAGAGGCTATATAACAAAAGAGAGATTATGCAATAATATACCACTTCAACTGAAATGTATTCCATGTTCATTCTTCGGTACTATATATCCCTTTCACATAGTCATTTTTCAATAGTCATATTTCATAGTCACCATAAATAAATTCAGGGTTAGATTGTACCTCTCAAGGTGACTTGTTCAGGATACAGGCAGTTGTTACTGTGTTTCAGATCTTTGTAATGCATGTACAAGGCAAGGAGTGTTTTATCAAAAGAAAAACACTTGAGTTTCGCACTTTTTTTCTCACAGCAGAAAGTCAGACAAACAGAGAGCTATTGAACTTGTATTTTCTCAAAGAATAATTGCTAAACAATTGAGGAAGAATACCTTTTTACAAAACCACTTTGTTTAGATTCCATTTGGTTAAGGGGTTTTTGTTTGTGTTTGTTTTTCATAACACATTTCAACCCACTGAATTTTCCTTTAGTTTAGTTGAAAAGAATTTTTCTTAAGGGTCAGGCTTTTCCAGTACTTTTCCAATTTTTTTACACCTTCAAACTTTTCTGAAAATAATTTGTTTAAATTCCATTCGTTTTGAGTTTTGGGGGTTGTTTTCTATTATATTTTGATGTCGGTTGTTTTCCTGACATGTATCATTCTAGTGAATTCCTTCTTAGTTTAGTGAAATTATTTTTTTCTTGGATTCAATACATAACAACATATTTCTTTCTAGAAAAGTATGAGAGCTTGCAAGAGCATTTCTGAGTCCCCTGTCTCCTCTCAAACCCAAGGAAGATTAGATTCCACTCGCCTCTTATTTCTGAGGCACAGAACTCTGGGAAGAGACATTTTTGTTTACAGAAACTTCTGCATGCGTCAGTGAGAAGTTAGGCAAAATAACAGGCAAACCTCAACTACATAATATCCCTTGCAGATGGTTTGAAGGTATGAAGGCATAAGCATTTATAATATATGTAAAACCATAATCCTTTCCTTAGCTTTTCTGAATCATCTGAGAAATTCTGCCTGGTTCCTATAGGCTGGCTCTGCCGCTGGCTCAGGGAGGGGATACTGAGAGGTTTTTAGGTGCAAACAGCACAGTGAGCCTCCTGCTCCTGCAAGGGCAGGGAGGGAGCCAGCATCTGCCAGGGTGTTTGTGGTCTCTTTTCCCCTTGCAAACTGACTTAGGACTGCGCAGGGCAGGATGCAGGTTAGTGTGACCCATCCTTTTGCAGCAAAAGAGGGGGCTTGAGTAACATGAAATAGGAACAATGAAAGTTATCTCAAAAAACCCATGGTGGAGAACTACAGTGAGTTTGCTGGAGACCTTATTGAGGTCTGGGAGAACTTATCAAGACATCAAAGAAAACACGCAGTTAGGTCAAGCAGAGGATCCATATCATTAGAAGGTTTTATTTCTACAGGAACCAAAATTTGCTCAGAAAGGGCCTAGGGACGATTTAAACCCTTATTAATTCCCAGAAAATCCCATGTTAGTACTCTATAATAAAAATGATGGAGTACATTTGTTGTGTTAATAAGATAGCCAGGTGCCTTAGAAGCACTTCTGGGAATAAAATTCCCTCTAGATGCATCAAATGTAAGCAATCACTTTACCTGGTGTCTTTTGGCAAAAAAAGCTTGCTGTATTTTTTACATTTAGAAGCAGTTGAGATTGTTTAAGTACTGGAATAATGTGGGAGAAAATTAGAATTATAGCAAGTATTAAATAGCCCTAAAGGAGCTTCTTGGATCAATAAACTCACAATATTTTTATAAGGACTATTTAACTTAAATTTATTTAAGATATTTTCTACCTCTTCCAACTTGCATGGTGTTTCAATTTATTACTGAAGTGTTGTGTGGGAGCGTATATTAATTCTTGCATATCAGACTGATCTCCAGGGAATTCTCTTAAAGCAGATCACATTGTAGCTCTTGATAAAATACAGCTCAGAGTTTTACAATTTCCTCTTCTTCAGTATTTCCATTCCCAGTTCAGTTAGAATGAATTGCATGAAAAATAATTTTATCTTGTTTGCCCTTTACCTTGCCTCACAAGAATTCTTCCCACTTACTTTGCATGCACAAAGAACACATCTGTACTTTCTTGTCTGAGCAGAAAGAGTGAAATGGTCCCATCACTTCCTCCTCTAGAAATAATAGCAAAGAAAGGTCAACCTCAAAGTCTCATTTCCTCAGATACCTTTTCTTAAGCTTGATTTTGAGATTTATGAAGCTTTTGCTAACCCAAGAGGCTCTTCCCTCCAACATTATAAACCTCCTAGGGGCCTGCAGTGCCCTGCTGCTTGTACTGCAGCCACGGAAGAGTAATTACAGGGGTATTTGTCACAAATATGATTCCTCGGTTCTGTTACACGTTTATATTATTAGTAAATTTACCTACACTACTTGCTTGAATATTAGTTGTATTTTCATTGGCATGAGCATTTTATGTTTATTGGCAAAAGAACATTTCTAGCTCATTGCAAACAGTTAATAGTTTTGTTGGAATGTTAGGGCTGCTGCACAATATCCAGTCACCACAGCATCTTCAAGATGCTGTGTTTAAAGCCCAGCTGGTAACTTTGCAATTAATTATACGTGAAAATGGTTTGTTTTCCATTAGAGAGGCCTTTACACAGCAACAGGTAGAGTTAGGAGATGACTAAACATTACCTAAGCTCAGTGCTGCGTACTGTAAACGATAATGGAGCACAAGCAGCCTTTTTTATCCCAGACACTTTCACTTAGTGTATGATAAAAAGCTTGAGACATATATTAATACCCAGGTAATGACTTTGCTCTGCAAGAGCCATCTTTTAAAAGACTTGTTTGTCTAATATAGTATCCAAAAGTTATTTTTTTCCTTAAAGGACTTTTCACACTTAGATGTCATTTCAGTCTTGAAGAACTGCTACTTTAATCTGCTGAATGCTGGATTGTCCTTAAGGGATTTCAGGACACCACTTATAAGTCAGCTTTTATAGATCCTTGATGCTTTATGACTAAGACAGTATTTTGAAGTAGAAAGAATGTCTACAAAGTAGATACAGGGAAAAAAAAAATATGCTTAGACACTTCAGAATGGAGAAAGTAACAAGCAAATGTTAACAATTTGCAATATTTAAGCACAAGCTACTGTGTTGCTCCTTTTAAAAGAAATTTTCTGAAGATACTCTCCTTAAAAGTTATTGATATATGATAGGATGAAGATTACTTAAGAACTCTGTAAAGGAATCAGACACATCAGGGAGGTGTAAAAAGACATAGATTCTCTGGAAAGGACTTTTGCAAGGGTTATGTATTCAAGGGATGCTTCTATATATTATTAAAAAAAGTGTTGTGGTGTACAAAGTAGTTTGTTGTCTTTCAGTTACTCTGTCTTGATCACGACTGACTGGCCATGATTTTTATAAGGGATTCCAGAAGTTTGTTTCATGAGCATTTATCACTAATTTATAAATACTTGTTTTATGTATGCCTCTACTAGTGAAAAATTAAAACTATACTCAAACAAATATCAAATATATAAGGAAGATTTTTTTCGGTGTGATTTCATCACAGAAAAGTCTCAGAAATGTAATTTTAGATATAAGTCTTCAGCAGACAGGAAGAAATAGGTCTTTCTGTGCAAAGGGAAGAGTTTGATCTCAGGTGCTTTGCAGGAGCATTGGTAGAGGAACTGTGATTGGAAAAGACAAACCCTCCAGCCAGACTTGCACCATGATGGGATTCCATATTCTTCTGCATTTGCAGCAACTAGAGCATACAGGCATTGCAGAGATGGACAGGAAGTCATCAGTGTCTGTATGAGTGAACTGAGGGTTCAGGTAACTTCCTTGGGTGTGACACAGGGCTTGTAACTTGTGTGATTTGGGAAGTAGCACTCAGTGCTTGCAGATAGCTAGTGCTGTGGAGGCTGGTGCTCCTGCCTTGCTGTAGCTTGTGCCCTTACTCTGCGCTATCCCTGCTTTTTTCCAGAGCCTCAGGGGTGTTAGGACAGCTTGTGGTAGAATTCCCACTATTCTCAATTTGATTGTTGTGGCATCAAAAGTGATGAAACATACCTGTTCTCTAGGCCTTCATATATTCACAGTTCAGTTTTCTTTCATTGAAAGATTTTTATAAAATTATTATTATAAAAAAAATATTACTAATCTAGCTACAGTGATGCTAACATAAACAGTTGAAATTAGCCAATTACAATTTCTCATTTAAAATACAATTGTTGAACACAGATTTCTTTTACACACACCTCTATTATTCTGGGTCAGTAGATAGGTGGAGTTACTGTAAAGCAGGATATAATAGGGGAGTGTAGCTGTACTGGGGATCCGGCATCTGAGGTGCTTCACTGACAGGAAAATGGTGGTTATAGTAGGACTTCTTCCTCATAATTTCTGGTTTTACTTGGTGTTATATTTATGTGTTTGATAACAAACTAATTTGCTCTTTCTTCAGTGGTCTGAAAATTCATGTTATCATTGGGTTTTAGTACATATAGTGTGTTTTCCATGTCTTAGATACTTCACTTTTGCTAACTTTGTTACCTCTACATCCAGTACTACCCTGGTCTGCAGCCCTAAGAGTTCTGATGCCATCCTGCTCTTTCACTTTTAAGGCCCATTCTGCATCTTGTGCTTGAATTTTTAGGGAGCACTGTTTTTCTTCAAAAGCCTGGAGCTGTTCTTTCCCAGTAATCGTAGCATTATATTAACACGATCCAGTGAAGAACAAAGCCTTATTCAAGGGTAACTCAATGGTTCATGCCACAAAGAGGAATGCTCTATGGGAACATCTATTTGTATACTGATATGTTTTGGTAACTATTTGTTTTTAATACCTATTAACAGCATCACTGCTATGGAAATTGCTTTACCAGAGGAGGGATTTCAGTCACTAGAAATGGAGCAACAATTTTAAGAAGTTTACAGTGTGTTATTTTGGTGTTTATAACTTGTCAGTATGAGTTAGCAGCTTCTAGAGCTAAGGGCAGATTTGAACAGCTGAACTCAAATCGTTAGTGCACTTTGCACATTGTCAGAACTGTGTAAGATTAACTGTGGAGTAACTCGGTTTGAGTGCATCACGTGAAAAATTCATTGGTAGGTAGGGCTGGGATGCTATTTCTAACTCATTGATTTCAGCTTTTTGTTATTGCAAACAAGATTTAATTCTGGTCACAAACTTAACCGTTGTTTTGATCCATTTGTGTTTTACATAGGTATTTATACCGCTTAAACAGGATGGCAAGGGAATGAGGGCAGACCAATATGTTGATTACCAAGCCCTCTCCCATTCAAGATCAGACATTTTGACAGTTATATATTTAAAATATTATTTGGAACTCCTTAATGAAATCTGTGGACTGGCTACATTAGAAGAAAGAGCTATAAAAAATTAAATTCAAGAAAGGAATAAAATTTGTTGCAGAAAAGAAATAGAGCTGGGAAAACCCCAAACTTCCAAGAGCTGCATTAGTGAAGATCTTCAAGGTAATGGATTTTGAGTTGATTTTTCAAAAGGGTATTTGAATAAATCTGGCAAGGAGTGGAAAAGATTTAATGAAAGATTTAGAGACATTAAAAGGTACTAAAACTTATAGCAATTGATTGAAAAATAGTGCCACCAAGACCTGGTGGCAGAAAATTCCCCATGGATTCTGAGAAAGATGCTCCAAAAAGTCTACACTTCTTCAGACCTTCAGGCACCAATCATCAATTCTCTTAGTCCAGCAACCAAATATTCAGGGAGTTATTCAAACCTAAAATTCTGATTGAGAACCACATAGCAAATTGATCATTAAACCAACATACCTCATCTCCTACCTCCTGTAGTTCTTCATTGAACAAGTGCTAGGTGCTCTTTGCTTTCAACACTTCTATTTGACAAATGCAATCATGGCAAATCCAAAGCAACTGCACTTAATGTCTGCTTTGCTTGGAATTTTTCACAATTTTTCAGACTTGTTGAAGACATGGTGTACTTGCAAGTTGGAATGCTTTATCTAGCTATTTCAGCTGGTCTAATAGACTATCTACATTTGTTTCCCTCTGAAAAGACATAAATTGATACAACAGATGTGTTTCTGCTGTCCTGCGTGGTAGAGCTATACGGGGATAAGGATGAAGAATCTGCATAAAACATAAGGTTCTGGGATCCCACACTAAAGCAGAAATGTGAAATTTAAAACAAGACTAGAAATTATTGGAAAGTCACCATTATTTAGAGATATGAGGGACATAAATGCTTCTGTAGCCAAGGATAAAGGACTAAAATGGAAAACTTGCATGACAGGAGTGCTTCAATGGGTGGCTATGTGCTCTTCAGAAGGGACAGGCAAGGAAGGAGAGCTGGTGGAGTACCTTGTACGTTAGGAAGTGTTTTAATTGTGTACTATTGCAGTGATGGTGGTGATAGAATTGAGTGTTTATGGGAAAGAATCAGGGGAAGGCTCACAAGGCAGATGTCCTGTTGGGTGTCTGTCATAAACTAGCAGGGTAAAGAGGAAGGTGAAATATTCTATGAGTGGCTGGCTGATGTTTCATGATTGCTAGCCCTTGTTCTTGTGAGAGACTTTATGGTGCTGGATGTCTTCTGGAAAGTCAACACAGAGGAGAGAAGGCAGCCTAGGAGGTTCCTGGAGTGTGTGGAAGGAAACTTCCTAATACAGCTGTTGAGTGAGCCTACAGGATCAGGACCCCATTAGACCTGCTGTTTACTAGCAGAGGAGGGCTGGTGGGAAATGTGATGGTTGGAGGCTGTATTTGACACAGTGACCATGAAATGAGAGACTTCTCAACCCTTGGTGAAGTAAGAAAAGTGGTCAGCAAAACCTCTGCATTTGATTTCCAGAGGGCAGTCATTGCCCTCTTCAGGACTCTGGTTCAGAGAGTCCCTTGGGAAACTGACCTTAACAACAAAGACATCCAGGAAGGTGGAATATACTTTCAAAAGGAAATCTTAAAGATGCAGGAGCAGGCTGTCCCTCTGTGCCAAAACACAAACCATCGTGGAAGAAGACTGGCCTGGTTGAACAGAGGGATTTTGCCGGAACTCAAGGTAAAAAAAAGAGAATTTATGACCTTTGGAAGAAGGGGCAGACAACCCAGGAAGAGTACAAGGAGGTTGCTAAGTCACGTAGAGAGAAAATTAGAAAGGCGAAAGCTCATCTAGAACTCAATCTGTCTACCGCTGTGAAAGATAATAAAAAATGGTTTTATAAATATATTAACAGCAAAAGAAGGGAAAGGAGAAAATCTTTTATTGGATGTGGAAAGTAACACTGTCGCCAAGGATGAGGAAAAGGCATGAGGTACTTACATACTCCGTATTTGTCACCAAGGATGAGGTACTTATTGCCTTCTTTAACCCAGTCTCTAACAGAAAGACCAGTTATCCTCAGGACAACCAGCATTCTCAGTTGGTAGACCAGGACAAGGATCCTCTGCAACCCAGGAGGAAGTAGTCAGGACCTGTTGTTCTACTCAGGCATAAATCTATGGGGATGCATGGAATCCACCTGTGGGTACTGAGGGCGCTGTCAAGATGATTTTCTCTTATTCTATAGGGAAATTACTGTTAAAAGGCACCACCACAATTTACAATGTGAGAGTAGTGCTTGTGTGTATAGTGGTTACTTTACTTTTTCTGACCCGTTCATTCCAGAAGCACTCCAGCATTGCAGTCATGACTCTCTACTGTACCTAGAGGACCATTGCAACAGAGTGCTAAGGCATATGTGTTAATAAAGAAATGTGGCTGCCTGAATGACTTAGGATAATACATCCATTTAACTTCAGATTATCATTTGTTTACTGAAACAATTTAACCTGTTCTTGGGAGCATCTTTCAATTTGTAGACATTGATATTACTGAGGTCAAGTTGTGCTGGCCTGAAGATAATCTATAACTTGGACTTAAGAACTTTGTCTTCCAAACACACATACCAGTAAAACATACAGATGACTTTTAAAAACTTTGGGTTTTTTTTCCTAGGCATAGATTGAAAATGCAAGATTGTTTCAGTATAATGATTATTTTTTACCAGACTGCTTCTCCAAGAAAAATTTCACATTATTTCAGGGAGCATTCTTACAGGATAAAAGCTTATTGTGCTGTCTTGAAACACCTCTAAACTATAAAAAAATCCACATTAACAGATCTAAGGTAAGATGATATTAGGTACATCTAATAACACTTCCTGCCATTTTTATGTTATCCAAACTCTAATTAGATGCAATTTAATCTTTGGATTTATTTTCAATATATCCTTAATCATCAATGGCTTGAACAGGATTATTAAATCATCTGTCATCTACAGATGCAGTGCGTTAGGTCACAAATTGTCACAAGTCTTGAAGAGTTGTATGCTTGTGAATAGGAAGTTCAAACAAGAAATAGGTGCTCCTGGCTAGCACATTCACATAAGGTTCCAGCCAGAATACTTGCTTCTAGAAAAAGTCTCCATCATCCTGAAAATGCAAGTTGCTGTCCTTCTTAAAGACAATTAGTGTTACTCACCATGACAAAATTGTTCTGTGATACCAAATTTGAGTGGGGACCACGCCACTGCTATTTAAGAGTATTTTGCATTTTCAGTAGGCTCTGGCAATCCTTGCTTTTTGTACAGCTATGATTCACTTTATCTTGGCTTACACATGGACTGCTGCTTGGCAAAATGTGACTGTGATCCAAAGCCAAGAGGTAGCAGGAATGTGTCTTTTCCATTGGTGTGACATTCATGCCTTGGTTCTGGCCAGGATGGGGTTAACCTTCTGCAGTAGCTGGGAGACAGTATGGCCAGGGCCCTGATGTTTTTTGATACCACATCACTTTGTTGCCCCAGGGGAAAGGGACTCCCTTCCCAGGAGAAGAGGATCCTCCCAATTGAATAAACAGTGTGGCATATGGAGTGGTATCTGTTTATCGTTGGGAGCTTTCCATGCAAATTGTTTATTTTTCTTATACCTTTTGTTACTGTTATTGTTGCTGTTTGCTTTCTCATCTCATTGCTGTTTCCAGTAAATTGTTCTTATCGCAACCCATGAGGGGGTGGGAAGGGAAGTAGTATGTGGATTTAGTGAGAATGCTGAATTGGAGAGCACCATTCCTAAGCAGCTACCATTTATTACAAGGGGCAGACCCTATTTTGTTATAAACTCAACATGTGGAGCTACAACAAAGTTGAGCAAAAGAAAAGTCTCCCATTCTTGCCATGATTTCCCAAGAGAGCACAGCTGGACTTCAGGTAATGCTCACAACCAGGCTATAAATGTCAAAACCTGGAGGCAGGACTTTATCAGATGATAATGTAGCGATCCACTGGAATCAATTTGTGGAATGAGCAAAGCCAAGCAAGGTACATGATGGACACAGGCTCTGCAGACCAACAACACTGAAAAAAAGTGATTGCCTTTATATCTTTCTTTCTCTTTTTGTCTTCTCATGAGATTTTCCATTCAAACTCTGCACTTTTGACTAAGTGGACTTTGTGCAACTAGCTCAGAAATTTAATGAGGTAGTTTAAGAAATTATACATAGTGTCTAATACTACAGCGACTGCTTTGAAAAATGTCTGGGTGAAAAAGATTCAAGTTGGAAAAATGGAAGTAGGGATATAGTCCTCTTAAAAGAATCTTTTCATAGCAGAAATAGTGTGATGCAGGAAGAACTGCAAATTCCGCTGTATACAGCCATCCAGATGCTGGTATTCATCTGGAAGGAAGCAGGAGCTGTCATAAAATATTATGAATTGGAAGGGACTCAAAAGGATCATCGAGTCCAACTAGCCCTGCTAAGGGCATCCCCAAAAGTCACACCAATGTGCCTGAGAGCATTGTCCAAACACTTCTTGAACTCTTTCATGCTTGGTGCTGTGACCACTTCTCTGGGAAGCCTGATCCAGTGCCCAACCACCCTCTGGGTGAAGAACATTTTTCTGTTATCTAAGCTAATTCTCCCCTGACTCAGCTTCAGGCCATTCCTTTGGGTCCTGTCACTGGTCACCAGAGAGAAGAGATCAGTGCCTGCCCCTCCTCTTCCCCTTGTGAGGAAGCTGTGGACTGCAGTGAGGTTTCCCCTTGGTCTCCTCTTCTCCAGGCTGAACAGACCAAGTGACCTCAGCCACTCCTCATACAGCTTCCCCTCCAGACTCTTCACCATCCTCATGGCCATGTTTTGATGTTCTCTGATAGCTTTATGTCTTTTTTACATTGTGGTGCCCAAAAATGCCTGCTACGACAAAAATATATGGAAGATAGATCAAGGAAATTCCTCAGCTCTTGGGTACTGTCAAACTCTGTACAAGCGACAGCTTCTGCCTGACACCTGTCTTAAGTCTGTGGTACACTGAGCCTGGCAGCTATTAACATCCTGCAGTCATTGCAACACTTCCTAAAAAGTAAAGGCAAGTCTCTGGACAACGTTTTTCCAGGAGCTAATGAGAATTTAAAAAAATTAGCAGTTTGGAAGAAATATTTTAAAGTAAAGGAGATATGAAACAAAATAGATGAGAAAATTAAATTAGATTTAATACAATTAAATCAGACTAAATTATAATGATTTTTATCAAACTAAATAAAACTGTTTTACATGTCTACTACAGAGTGATCACTGCGGTGAAGCTTCACAAAAACATGCAATGCTTTTAACAGCTATAAGGGAAATCAAAGACTGACATACAGAGTATCATTTGCAGCACAGCTGAAGCAGAAGATAATATAATATCACCAATCTTGTCAGTGGCATTATTTTAGGAAATACTTTCAAGAGAATGGTTGATTTACTCCAAGAAGGATAATTCTTAGAAAAGTCATCAGTGATGCAAACCAAAGCAGCTGTTTCAACATTCTCGAATGAAGAGTGAATTGGTATTGATAATCATAACTGATAATAGCCTTCCTGAGAGCATATGATAAACCATAGGATAATTTGTCCATTTTCAAAAATAGTTGATTTCTCTGTTATTCACTAGAATTATCTCTGCATAGCAACATTTTTTTGTCATGCTAGAGTGATGAATTTTCATCATATGCAAATTTTAGAATATGAAATTTGGTGATTAAAGACAACCACAGAAAAAACAGCTTGTCTAGGAGCAACAGACCTAAGACTAAGGGTCTTCTAGTCCTATTTTCTGGTATTGTTTGAGAACAAAAATTATTCTTCTCTGGGAAATGTTTAAAAAATATAAAAATCAAAGCACTTTCACGCTGATGATGCAATGAAACAGTTTTGAAAACATACCATGAAATATGTGTTTAAAACATTGGCATATTTCTACATCATGACACAATGGAATATGCACATGTTCTTTAACCTCCATGGTATGCCAATGCTGTTAAAAGTTTATATGTTTGATATTATCCACAAATGATTTTTGATAATCAACAATATTTACCTTACACAATCTAGTGAGGACCTGTCATAATAGACTACTTGTCTCTCAATAATTAAGCTAGGGAGCAATGCTGGTTTTGCATGATGTATTCTGACCCACTCCTACAAATGTAAATAAATCTATTGACCTGACAGCTGAGTTTACACTAAAGTATATTGCAGGACAGTTCTATTTAATTACTTAGTAAACATTCAATAAAAATTAAAATACTTTGAAGCTCGGCCATATTTCTGTTTCTTTCTCTAGTAAGCACATGAGATACTTATGGCTATGATGTATTCAATTGGGTTATTAAACATTTTTTCATAAGGTGTAGTATAGTAACCAATAATTGGAAGATGGAAAAGGAATCTGAATAAAAATGGAGATGCAACATTTAGTGCAACTTTAGAGAATGTAAAAGGAAGTAAAATACAATCTAATATACAAAAAAGTAATCTCTAAATATCTGGGACTTTTGTTACAATAGAGAGACCTAGAGGTCAATTAATAGCAATTTTAGAAGTTCAGCAAGTGACATAATATATTGCAGACAGAGTGTTAATGTTCTGGCCAGAATTATTTCACCCTTCCTTTAGATTTGCTATGGGATACTGTTACCAAGAGTTTAAATTGTCATTCTGGAGAAAATGTTTTCCAATTATCAGATAGACCAGCCTTCTGAAGAAACCTTTTTTATCTCTTGTGCTTTGCAGATTAAAAAACTTCTTATACTCTAAGGAGGATTGCTCAGGATAGGGTATACTGAAAACCACTTTCAACTTTCAACAAAGGCTGAGCCAAGTATTAACCGAATCTTTTTGAAACTGGAAAAAGTACAGACCACAGTCTTCGCCTGCCCCATTATTTTTCATTTTCACATGTCTTTGTCCTCCTGATCTGGCTGGAACAGTAAGTGCTCACAGTAGTCAGGTAGAACAGCTGCCCTGTTAGCCTCTAACAAAATAAGACCAGACAGATAATCAAATAGTATTCTCCCAAGAGTATGCTTTAAGCCGTGAAATTATTCTTATTCTTAACCATTTGAAGGGAATTTTCATCCTAGCTGGAGACAAGAGGAATCAGCAAAAAAGAAAAGATTTCTTTGTTATGGGATTTTAAAGTATGGGTGAACATACACCGAACATACATTGGCATGCAGTTTTGCCATGATTCATGTCAGGGTTGTAGCCCTCTAATAGTTCACTGTGGCTTTGGCTACACTGGCAAATACTGGAGTGAAATAGAAGCAGGTCTTCAGAGGCAATCCATTGGTACTGAGAACACAGCACCCACAGTAAGTGTGGTTTGGAGGGGATTTACTTTAGACTAACACCAATCTAGTTCCATAGACGGAAGATCCATTAGTGCTGGTGCACAGTATATTCCAGCAGTCCTGGTAAGCACATGCAGAAAGATGCTGTGATCATCTTCATGTACCTCGTGGTCCACTCATTTGCATTGAAATGCCAATGTAAACAATGTACTCCTTGTACATTTGTGCCACTGGGGTCCACTGGATTGAACTGTGTCACTTCCCTCATAGGGAAAATAGAGCACAGACTGGAAAAGACTTTGAATAGTGCTCACCTCATGTGCATGACTTTGGGGCTATCCAAACAGGATTTAACTTCCTAAGTGAACAGAGTGGACCTTGGTGTGCAAGCCCCTTGCAAGACTCTTTGCCTTGTCAGCAGCATACATGTGCCTCACACTTGGAAACACCCTGCTTCTCACTGGTCATCATTCTCCCCGTCGAAGTCGGCTGCCTTCAAGGATGTGTCTTGACAGATGGTAAATCCAGACTCCTGAGAAATCCAGGGTCCTAGTCTCTGTTTATTGGGAAATTGTCTGATAGGTCAGTGAGAAGCAAAATTAAAATTGTGCTCTTTGGGTGAAGAAGAATTAAGGATTGTGGAATTATGCCTTGTAAAACAGGAAAGATCAAAATGTATTTATTTGCTGTTTGCTGGCTTGTGTGGAAAACACTTGAAGGTCTAGTTAAAGGCAATGACAATAGTAATAGACCAAGGGAATATTTGTGGTTTGAAGTTATTTTTCTGTACCTAAGCACTCCAGCCTAGTTACCATAGATCTGTCTACACTTCAATGTGTTTTTCATTTCATCCTAACTTAAATGGAGAGGAAGTGTAACGTGCTAAATGTAAAGGAATATCATTTTATATGCTGTAACACTTCTCCTGGATGCAAAGATAGGTACAGTCTTCCTTCTTCATCAGTTTTTCTCTACTTGAGATTACTTCCCTTGCTTAATTTTTAAGTGTAGCTGAAGATGTCTGCGAGTTAGTAATCATTTTAATGAGTAATGTGAGTGAGCAGTTAAATCAATGTATTGGAGATTAAATCCTAATTAAAATAGTATTTAGTTATGAAAATTGAGAATTTTATAATTTACTTTATATTAAGATGTTGACTGTTTCACTGAAAGCAATTATTTTGTGGTTCAAATCACAGTACGAGCTTCACTGAAGTTATATTTCCACATCTTTTGTTCACCTGTGGATATCCACCACCCTCAAATTTAAAGGTCCCTTTTAAATAGGCCAGTACCAAAATGTTTGCATTGGTTTTCTATATTTTTGAGATTTTTTTTACATTTATTGTAGCACTAGGCTACTATGCTGTTTAAGATATCTTTTAAAATTTTTTATTAGAGTAAACATTCAGATAGGATTAACCATGATGATGCATATTTTAAACCACATTTTCTGAACTTCCCTAAGAAGAATGGAACTGTTTTCATTTGGGTTGCAAGTTTTTAGTACCATGCATGTGACTCTGTTCTTTTGTTTGTGCTTACTCAAAGGCAAGCACACAAATGACATGTGTGTACTTTTTGAAATTGTCCCTGCCCATGACTGGGAGATTGGACCAGACTACCTTTAAATGTCTCTTCCAGCCTGAAGTATTCTCTGATTCTATAAATCTAAAATGTGGGGTTCACACAGGAAATTGTTTTGTGAATACACAGTTAAGGTATACATATGCAATTTCATCAAAATATTGTTATGTAAACCTACCCTTTTGAAGACTTGACTGCAGTGGTCCTTGAGCTCTTGCTGTTCTATATGCTTTTTTTGGTGGAGGACAGAACAACATAATAATTTGTTCTTCTGTCTCCACACACTTTGCTCTCAGCAGGGTGAGCGCTCCTTACAGAACCACATGAGAGCCATTAACTTCCTCAAGCACAGTGAATGAAGATGAGCCATCCACTAAGTCTAGGTTTTCAAAGATCTTTTGCACTCAAAATGGTATGCAGGCATACAAATCTGTCATCAATTCTCATGTTCCTGTCAGAGGAATAGCTATATCCAAGAGAAATACAGCAGATGTAGGATGTCAGCTATGCAAAATTACATATGAGTATTTTTAAGTTTCTCTGCGGTCTGAGCAATTGTGAAGAATCAAAATGCTTTTCAGTATTAAGTGAGAAACCTCCCAGGTGAGAAATACAGTGATATTTGCTGTTTATATATTAATGTGGCAGATACTTTCCTCCTTCTTTTTGGACTTCAGATTTAAGCATGAAAATTCTATTGTGTGTCCTTTTAGATGAATCACAAATTGTAGGTGCCTTGTGGTTGAATAGGTGGCTTCCAGACTGGAAATCAAGAGCTTGTACTCTTTTATAGTGCATGAGGTTAGGTGTATTACTATGGAATCCAAATCATTAATTACAGTTTTAAGAAATTAGGGAACTGGTAATCTAGCTTGTCTGTGTTTTAGACGTCTTTTACATTGGATTATTGTGGTGGTTGGATGTTAAATTTGTTTTTTCCCGAGTGGTCTGTCCCTGTTACCCCTCAATGGGTTTGTTCTGTCCCTGGCTGGCCGCTCCCTGTCCCATTGTATCTGTCCCCCCGATGGGAACACTCCCGGACTGATGCAGGTTAAAAGCTTGGAAATCGGGGTCCTGGGGTCTCTTTTGCACCCGCTTGAGAAGAATAACCTTCTCTGTAAATGTGCGATCTCGGACCATCGCTTCAAAGCCCGACTCGGGGAGGTCGGGAGCGCAGAGAGCAGAGAGCCTCTGCTTCCGACCGCTCAAGGGCTGCTGGCAGCCTGAGAACGGCTGCGCCCGGCTGTGCAGCGGGGGGACAGGGCCAGCGGGGCCAGCGGGGCCAGCGGGGCCAGCGGGGCCAGCGGGGCCAGCGGGGCCAGCGGGGCCAGCGGGGGGACAGGGCCAGCCGGGCCAGCGGGGCCAGCGGGGCCAGCGGGGGGACAGGGCCAGCGGGGCCAGCGGGGCCAGCGGCCAGCGGGCACGGGGCCAGCGGGGCCAGTAGCCACAGATTCTCCGATCTTGCACTCCTTAAATCTGAAGAGTAGAGAAAGCTTTCCAGTGAGCTTTGGTATCATTTAGGTGCTGAGCTGCTCAAATTAGTGCTCCTCCTGTTTGTATGGGTATTCCTCTGCAGTCTTGGAGAAATTTTAATTAAGTCTGAATATATGTCTTCTCTGGATTTTCTACTACTGGGCAGCAGCAGAGCTGACAGCTGAGATGTGCTTTTACATGTGGGTACTTACAATCTTTACCAAATTCAACCCATGAATTATTTTTCCATTTGTCAGTACATTATCACTTCCCGTTTTATAATTGATATTCTACGCTGTGATGATTTAACAATATATTCACTTTTTTTCTATAGACTTCACCAACCTGAAACTTTCATCTGCTAATTCTTTTATTTCTTCTCTTTGAAACCATTAGTTCAGTGAGTAATCAGTTAAATACAATAACCTTAAGAGCAGATTTGTAAGAACTCAACCTTTCAAGATGGAAGATTAATTGCTGACAGTAGTCTGAAGCAGTTTCTGAAAGATGGCCTTACTTTCCTACTGACCCAGAACTATGCAGCTTCTTTAACAAATTTCTGATAGACTTAAAATGGTTTTGAAAGACAGTGATTTATGAAGGTCTGTTCTTCTATTGATAGACTCATTAAATATGACCGAAGAAGACAGAGATGTGGTTTTCCTTTGCAGAAGCCATTCTGGTTTGTTCCTCCTTAGTAATAGTGACGCAAATCCCACAGTTTTGCTTAACTTTGGTCAATTTGGTGTTTCTGAAATGATGCCTAGCAGGTCTGAAGTGACATGATTAACTCCTTTCTTCACCTCGGTGGTATTTTTTTTAAAGATGGCCTTCTTACTTCCAGCTTCAGAAGCTGTTCTTAACTGAGAATTTAAATACTGTTGTTAGGTTAGCTCTGCCAGTACCAAGCAGATGAGAAATAAGCAGGCCTTAGTAATTAATTCACTATCTTTTAGTGTATTGTCCTGTATCAACACCTCCTTCTTTTGATATCTAACTAAGTGATTTCCCCGGCTTTTCTTTGAAATTCTCTTTTCTATTTTGCAGTTTTCATTTATTGCTTCTTTTATTTTCTATAGGAATACAGACAACCTGAGTTGATTTTGTTGCCTTCATGTTTTCTTCCAATGGTGAAAGATTTTTTTGTTATTTTCTGTTCTCTGTTTCCTTTTCAAACTTTTATACCTATTTCTCATCTAGTAGTTTACTTGATCATGGAATAACTTCTTCTCTGGTTTTTAGAGGGATGGATTTCTATTGTTTACATGAAAGTACAAGAAAAAATTCAGATTTGGGACCACCAGAAACCAGCTTGTCCAGATGTCGTCCTCAGTTTTGTGTCATTTGAGAAATATAATTTGCACTGCTTTTAATTTTTCAATAGTACTTCTGTGTGCCTGAAATCAAATGAAAAAATCCATTTTGACATTATTCATGCTACATGTTATTTTAGTTGTAATCTTCCACCTCTTTCACTGCTAGCAAGCTCCTGGATCTACACAGGGATTAAATGATGTTTTTAAATAGATGCTCCAAACTGCTCATGTAGAAAGGAGATGTCTTGGAATCCTGTAAGTATGTTCAAACTTATGTCAAATTTTCACAGTAGTCACTTTAACTGCGTATCTTTTAGTGACAGGGTGGAATTTTATAGACTGGTAAAGTGCTTTAATGACTCCATAAACATCAGAATACAAAGACATAAGCATGCATAGCCTATTTTGCAAAATGCAGTCAATTTGACAGATCAATTTATAATAAACCTAAGGACCATGGCCATTTTCAGGGCAGGAGGACTTCCCAGAGAGAAAGGGACTTGGGGGTGGGCTGTGCTTGTTGTCTTGTAGAGGGGGACAGCAATCCTGCTTCTTGGAGGCAGTGCCATCAGCTGCAGCAGAGGAGCTGCTTCTGCACTTTGTAATAAATGCATATGTTCTTCTCTGAGCTCATGCCTTTGCCATCATGCTAGGAAGCTGCCTGTTGTGTTAATCCACCTGTAAAGAGACCTCAGGTCATGCAATATGTGCCTTTACCGTCTGCAAGTACCCCCAGGACTGGCTATTAATTTTCAAGTCGTTGAATTTTCATTTAATGTACTGCAGCTCTCTAAAGCATGGTGAGTTTCTTTAACCATTAAAGCAGTAAGCTGAATATATAAAATAATAACCAGATGATGATGTGTAAAGAAGACAAAACACTGCTTTTCATCGGAATAACCACTGGATGGGGGATTATTTACATTTCTGTACTGTGGCAACTTTACTCGAAGGAGGATGACGATGATTGTAAAACGGTTTGCTACTTCCACCGAGAACTCGGTGCACAGGTTACTCCGTAAGTGCCCTATAGAGAGCTGCGAACAAGGGCATCGCCGGGGCCAGAGATTTGGGTTGGTGACAGCCTGAAGCCGAGAGAAGAAATATTTATCTCAGCGTTATCTAACCGCTGGTGTCGCCGGGACGTGCCCACCCGCCCCGGTCAAAGGCTGACTGAGAGCGCGGAACCTTGCTCTCCGCCGCGGTGCTCTTCCTGCCCCGGGTTCGGGGTGTGTGTGCGCGGTGCTGGGGGCTTGTCTGGCTACTTCCCCGCCTACGTCTCCTGAGAGAGACCAGGAGGCGGGAGTAGCCGAGAGGAGACAAGAAGGGAAAAAGAAGAAACCCTTGCGTTTTGCTGCCCTGCCTGGCTCATTTCCCGGCGCAGCAGCGCGCATCGGCCCCTTCGCGCCCGTCCCCCTGGGCGCTCCGCGGCCGCGCAGAGCCGCCTGCGGCCGCCCAGCCTGCGCCGCTCGCGTCCCGGGGCCGCGCAGCTCCCGCGGCCGCCCCTGCGCCTCCAGCCTGTCTCCAGCAGGGCTTTAGGGACTGCGGCTGGAGGGGTGTGCTCCCTCTCCTGGGCGCGAACGGAGGGATGGCGGCTTGCCCCCTCCCCGCGGCTAAGGTCGCCACCCTCAACATTTCGATCGTGCCGGGCGTAGACCCGCACCCCGCGGGCGTCCGTGTGCATCCCCCGCGCTTCTGCTCCCGGCTGCGGGTCTCCGCTCGGCAGGGCGGACCGGCTGCCTCTCGGAGAGTCTCCCAGTGGGTAGCTCCAAAAATGGAAATATTTAAATGTATATGTATATCTTTAAACGTTTATTTAGCATTTTATACATTTCGCCTGTTTATATTTACATGTATATGTATATATTTAAGGTCTATTTCATTTCCCTCTTTGGAGAAAAATACCAAATCAATGCCATCCTTTCTCCCAGGCATGTTTCCCTTCTAGTACAGGAGGCTCCACCTCTGCTAGGGATTGATTCGTCCAGCAGTTTTTAGGATAATTTATGAAGCAACCTGATGAGCCTATTGGGCGAGTTGCTCGGTCCTTGCAGAGTGGGTTTCTACCTGTTTGGGTGTTTTATTTTATTTTTTTTTCCCCTTCCCCTCCCCTGCCGTCCCCTCCCTCTCCCTGCTGTGTGCCGGGGGGTGGTGGGATTGGTAGGGTCGTTATTTCCCAGCCTCTCCGGAGAAAACTCGGGCAAGGGAGAGCGCCTTCACGCTCATGGATGCATGGGGGGGCCCCGCGCCCCGCTGGATCCGCCGCCGCGGGGCCCGGCTGCTGCTGCTGCTGCTGACCGTGCGGCTGGGGAGCGGGTGAGTACGGCGGGCACCCCCGCCTGCCCCCGCCGCCACTCGGTACCTGCGAATCGCGCCCAGGCTGAGCTCGGGGACTCCGGTCGGGGGCAGGGGCAGGGGACGCGGCGTGTTGCGCCGCCAAACTTCAACCAAAAAAAAAGGTGGCGGTGCTGCTACTGTGGCTCCCGAGGGCGGCTGCGGCGGGAGACGGCACCGACAAAGTAAAACTTCAGCCGCATCCCACTTGGTCGCTGGGCGGGTTGGTGAGTCCGGGCTCGGCTCGGTGCTGGGAAAAGTGTCCCCACGCCGGGGGCGGCCCGGCGCATCGAGCTGCCCGGGCGGTGCCGCCCGCTGCGGGCAGAGGGGCAGGACGCGGCCGGTGCCGCTCCCGCAGCTGCTGGTGCGGAGCGGGACCGGCGCGGGGGCCGCCCGCACGGTCCCGGCTCCCGCCGCGGCAGCGCTCGGGAGGGGGATCGGGCTCGCGCGTGGGATGGAGCAGGGCAGCCGCTCAAGTCCCAGAAGTTGGAAACGTGCTTTTGTAATGCGGAGTTAGAGAATTGAACTGGAGACCTCTGAAGAAACAACAGTTTGGTACAGCTGTGTACATGTGCTATTAGTACCCATAACAACGAAAAGCTGTGGGATAATTCAACTCCATTAATAATGCAGAGCTAACGTGAACCATTCCACAGGTTCCACTCATAAAAATCACAAAGCAGCACTTTAGGTACAAATAAAGGGTATTTGACTGTTGCTTAGTGTGTGTTTCTTTTAAATGAAAGACAAGATTATCATTCTAGAGGATATAAATTGTGTAGTGTAAAGGCTGGCAAAAAAAAAAAAAAAAAAGAAGAAAATAAAGGGGAAAAATATCTATTAAAGGTTTCTTAAAGTCTGTCATACTCTAGACCCCTTCCCCATACTGAGTGATGATTTATCAGTCTGTGTGAGGTATCTCATCATATCTCATCTTCAGAAGGCTGCTGTGTTATCCTAGTAGAAACACCACTGACGATATTTTTCTTAACCTGTGTCTTTTAAAACCTTGATAAATTATGGAAATATTTTTCAAAGGCATTGATGAAAATGATACCAGTGCAGCTGTGCATCTTCAGAATGTTTATAATTGATCATAGTGTACCTCAGGTGCAAAAGAAATTATCAAGTGGTTTGAGAGAAAAGAATATGCATGCTAATTTATCAGTTCAAAGACTTAGTTACAAAGGAGGAGGACTAGCTAAAAAAATGATTTATTTTGCTTCGCTTGTCAGATTGTGGTTGGGAGTATAAAACTAGGTGTAGATTGCTATGTATGCATCTCATTAACATTACCATTTATAAATAAGTTGATAAGAAGTGAGAAAAAGAGGTGACTTACATGCATTGTTTTGTTCTGTGTTCCAGGACATCTCAGATAAAAGGGAACCTTTGGTATGAATATCCATGTATCTGAATCAACTGTTTTCAGCCTTGACTTTTTTTCAGAGACTACATGGAAAAATGCTGTTTGAAAGATTTCCCCCCTCCTTTTCTTTTTTTCTTTTTTTCCATTTTTTTTTTTTTAAGTGACCTCAAATGGACATATGTTGCAGATCATGATTCTCTGGTATGTAGTGCATTGCAATTCACGGGTGTTTGCGGGGAGCTCAGGACCTGGTGCTCTTTAACAGTCTGCCACAAAGTAGGATGGAAATACTATTTTTATGCTTCTATGGATGCCTCTCTATAGTTTCAGTCCAAGATTTTCATTGAAGCTCCAACTAAAACACAGGAGTAAAGCTTTTTCTCAAGAACAGACCAGGCAGCACCAACTCTGCCAGTTTTTCTAAAACGATCTTGCAGGAGCCAGTCTGCCTTTTCAACGCATGCTTTTAAAAGGATGCAAATTACATAATTTTTAGTATGCATGTATACACAAAGTACTTTGTATTGAGTAAGAGAAAAGTTGCTTCAGCTGTAACAAATAGAGCCAGAGCCTAAGCAAGAGCACTGGAAGTTGAGCCCAACCCAGAGTTTATTATTTTAAGATACTGTCCCAAAAGCTGTTCCATGATACACCAAGCTTCCCACACCAAAGTGTGGGAACTCTTTCCCATAAAGCAGTTGTTTACCCCCAGTTCTTCACCTTCAGCACTAACAGATCAAAATGGCCAATGCACTTGATTTAATTTCATGGGTCAGTATTTTGAAGGACTACTTTTGTCAATAGCAGATATCTCTTCTGTAGCAGAAGTTGGGCTGTGAGCCTTTCTGCAGGATGCGTGCAGGGAAAGAGTATTAACCCAGCAGTCACTGCAGTCCTAAATGTTTGGCAAACCCATTATTGGTGAATTCAAATAAACAGATAATTGATAGGCAGAGCATAAGAACTGACAATATAATTAGTGTTATTTTCTTAGTTCCAACCACACAGGTGCGCCATAACTGTAACATTTCTTCTAATTTATACTTCTTTAAATGGTAAATGATGGCCAGTGTGCCCAAAAGAATATTGCAAGCTTAACTTAATTTTGGTCATATCTTCCCTTTTGTTTTGTAATCTGATGTTTTAAAAGCAATTATAAATGCTCTATTGAAATGCAACTGTCAGCAGGTACAAATGTCAACTAATATTTTCTTTTCAAAGTATCTGTTAGGAAAATATATAATACAGCCTATGTTTTCTTCTCATATAAATTCCTGGATCAGAGTTAAGCCTGTCATAACAATCTTGGTTTCTTAGTGCTTGATAATAGTGATTTACTGTTTCATTTGAACATCTGTGACGTTTATTCATTATTATCCTCACTCTTACGTGCTTTGTTCATGATGTGACAACAAAGAACTTGTTATTCATCAGTCCCAGTGGTTTAAAATACAGTTTATTTTATTGAAAGTTTGTTAATATTTTCTTTTGTTGGCATAAAATTTAAAGAGACATAAATATTGAGAAATACTTACATTATTTGCACATAATCTTCTTACAGTGGTTGCAAGGAAACCTTCAAACTATGTCAATCTGTTAAATAAAAAAAAGGCTGTCAGCATATTGAAACAAATTTTCATTTACTTTTAATTTTCTGTTTGTTAAATATCCCTGATGTTAAAAAAAAGCACCTTTGCTACAAATTCAAGCCTTTTTGAGCTGGACAGAAAACGTTACAGGTGAGCACTTGTTGAGCTTCTTTTTCTGAATACATAAGTCTGTCTACAGAGTAGATTACAAGGGCATCAGGGGAATAGGTGTTTTTTCTTTGAAGCTCTAGAAGAATTGTATTAATCTGGGTCAAACAGAACACCTAGTGGGTAGGACCACTTAAATGGACTGGGTGTATCCACTGTTTGAAAGTGAGTTGCTTTGATTTGGGCTATCACATACGTAAACCAAAAGAGTCATGTGTGTTGAATTCACAGAAAACCAAAAGTGATCATCTCAAACCTGATTTTTGTAGTACCATTTATGATAGAGGAGAGTAACACTTTTTGAATTACCTGCATAAGTCTTTCTTGCACTGCATCCTAAATTGATCATGTGCATGAGTAAAATAACAATATCATAACTTATTTGTAAAAAGCAGCAGAGACAAGTTCTAATTATAAATGACTGTAACATGCTGACAGGAACCTTTCAAAAGCTGGTGGATGACAATGGCACTAACTTTGCTCCTTAACAATTTCTCTGAATAGCAGTGATTTGTACAGAGTAATTCAGGTGCAATTGAATTAATCTGAAGATGACACAGAAGTCCTGATTTTGCATTTTTACTTTAGATTTAAGACTGAAAATAGTGTGGTTAGTTCAGTGGCCTACAGGCCTATGTAAAAAATTGATTATATTTATATATATATAAACCTAAAATGGTAAATCATGGAGCAACACTGAACTAATAAAGGTAACTAGAGGGACTAGGAAGGTCATCAGGAGTTCATCAGAACAGAACTTATTTCAAAGAAGAGGGCAATTTCAATGATATGGATATGATGAAAATTAAGAGTTTCAAAAATATGCTTTAATTGGGGATTTTCCAGTCAGTAGGATCTGTTGAGATAATCTGGTTTTATATAAGAATAGATAAGAGGCTAAACAAAAGTGGAGAATTTTCGTTGATTTTTCTATCAGGTTTGTTCTTTCAGTTTAACTAAGTCTCTGTATACAGTCTTGATGAGAAGGAATCTGATTATACAGTATTTCTAGTCTGAGGTTTCTCTGGCTTCCAGCCAGCGGATCTCCCATTCACTGTGTAATCTGCTACACTTGACTCAGCCACTGGATTCCCATGTCCATCTCATTGTGGAGAAATCCAGGTCTTCTTTGATACTTCTGGTTCTGCAGGGTAGCCTCAAGGTATAGACCAATGGCTGCGGCTGCTCTTCAGGAGCAGTATGGCCTGCATCCCTCTGCTCCTCGACAAGAAAACCAGTCGTCAAAGCTCTTTCTTGTTCTTGCCTCTGCCAAGTTTTGCTCTGACAAGAACTCAGAGCACCTCGAGTGAATCCTGAAAATTCTTAAAGAAATCAGCATTTTGGTCAGAAAACATCCTGGTGCATTTCTCTTTCCAGTCTAGTCTTTCGTAGTATGTTGTAGAAACTCCTCACCTCTGGGCGACAGAAAGTTCCAGTGTGGTTAAATTCCCAGCAGTTTCAGGAATGTTGCAGGGTGAATGGTTTAGTCCAAAATGAAAGTTCTACGCAAATGTGTCACAATTGGAGACACTCTATGGAGAGTGGAAATTTCCACTGAATTGGATTTATCCATGCTACAGTCACATGAACTAATCTTGGAAGCACATCCCTGGTACACGTAGTGTAAGAGACAACTTGATAGCTGCTTACATGTTCCTCTCACATAAGTAAACTGAGATACCAATATTTCTTCAGAAAATATTTAATTATTTGCTAAACTGAGATACCAACATTTCTTCAGAAAATATTTAATTATTTGCTTAACCACTTTTAAACCCTTTCCATTTTTTTGTCTGAAGAAGAGATACACACAGTATATTGCTTCACTACTACTTCATACTGCTCAGATACTCTCTCACAGGATTATCTCCAATACTGTTCAGGTGTAACTCATGTTCTTTTTGCTTTCTGCTTTGGTTGCCAAATCCTTTTCTGTGTCACTATGTTCATGTCTGGTAAGGTGTGAAAGGCTAATTCTGTATTTCTAAATTTATATGCAGCATCTTTTCTGTGTTTTCAGGAAGGCAGACAGACATAGTGAATAGGAAAAATCTGAGGTCGAACAAGATACATCCTCTTTGGATTAAATTATTTGATGTCTCAAATAGATAGTCCTTTCCTTTAATGTGGTTTTCTTTTTGTTGAAGGCAGTGTGCCATGAGGGATTAAGTATTATTATTATTAGTAGTAGTAGTAATGTAGTAGTAGTGCCCAATTTTTCTTTCTGAATAAAGTTCTACTGAATAGAGTTTATATTAGTTAAAAAAATTGTAGCATCATCTGTCCATTTAGGTGATAAGCTGTTAATGTAAGTCATGAAAACTTTTTTATTTCCTTGTCCAGTGTTAAATCTGCATGACAGAATAAATTATGTAGAATTTTTTTATAATAAAGTGCCTTCAGTGGTTTTTCTGGAGGAGAACAGTTCTTAATATCACCATATAGCCATTGGATATGCATTGGGCTGTTCCAGACCTGCTGCAGGTGAGCTATGGACCTGTACCTTAGGTTCTTGTTTTGCCAGTGAGGGCCATCCAGCTGATGGCCTGTGGGTTGTGGCCAGCAGGGGACAACTGACTACAATAAATTTAAGTTACCATCTAACAAGAGGTGTAATTCTTCTGTTTTAAAGATATGTGTTACATGTAATACACAATAAGTTATATCAGAGAAGACATAAATTTGTGCATAGAGAGAAACAGCAAGGTTTTGATTACATGGTTTAGGTATTTCCATTAGTCTTTACAGAGTATATTCACCTTTCTATGCAAGTATTCATTAATTTAATTGACCTTTGGATTAGTCCAGAATTGCCTAATTTTACGCTAAAATTTCAGCAGAACCTATTAATTGTACTTCTACTGGGGACATGTTGTCATTGCCTAGTTACTGTAGTTGTATGTTTTTTTTCTGTAATTTGAAGCCAGATTTACTTATATGCAGCAATTACAATGTGCAATTCAAGGCAAGTATCTGGTTCTGTTGCTGCTTCAGTCTATGCATATTTCTTTGGCTCTTGTGGGAAGAGGGTGGTACCTTCTCACGTGTGTACCAGAATTTGGAACTATTCCAAATAAGTTTGGTTTTGTAAAGGGTTGTAGTAGATTTCTTGTCACCTGAAGATTTTGCAGGAAATATGTGATGAATTGTGTTAGAACAAATGTTCAAATGGATATGTTGAAATACCATCAGTTTACATGACTGAAAATGCCTTATAAAATATTACTCATTTGATATATCCTTTGAGATGCTGGTGATATTTTAAGTTAGAAAATTGACTTTGCAATTTGGTGAATTTTATAGTTAGCGTGGGATGGCATTTAATTAGGTTAACTGCTTTTTATTGAGGTTATGGTTGTCAGCATTCATTTATCAAAGGTTTGTTTTAATGCTAGTTTCACTAAGGAAAGTGTATCTCAGATCAAAGCACTTATCCCATCAACATTGTAGCTGTTCATTTTGAACTTGATGACAATTAACCTTTCATCAGTCAAGTGTAGATAGTGTGTGAATGATGTGCTGACATGTGGCAAATGGATTGACATGTGCCTGTCTTTGTGTGGTGATCAGTCTGAAACTCACAGGAGATCTGGTACAGCCATGGTTATTACATGTTTTCCATATCCAGAGAAGTTATCAACACTGTGTCATTCCTTAGCAGTTTTGGGATATTTTGACCTTTATTTAATACCTGTTGTTGTTCTTCAGTTATATCTACTTAGGCACTACAATCTTACCTTCTGTTCAAGTCTTCATTTGTTTCCTGCTGTTTGGTTTAGATGAACAGTGGACTATGTCTGTTTACGTTTTAATTATTTGATTGCTTGGTATGGCAAAAACCCACAAAGATGTTAAAACTTAACAACCGAGAAAATAAGACTGTACCTCTAGTCCTGTGTTCAGTTCCAGGCCCCTCATCATGAGAAAAACATTGAGGTGTTGGAGTGTGTCCAGAGAAGGGCAATGGAGCTGGTGAAAAGTCTGGAGGTTAAGTGCTGTGAGGAGGGAAGCTGGGGTTGTTTATCTTGGAGAAAAGGAGGCTCAGGGGGGCCCTTATCACTGTCTACAACTGCCTGAAAGGAGGTTGTAAAGGTGGGGGGTCAGCCTTTTCTCTCAGGCAACTAGAGACAGACAAGACAAAATGGCCTCAGACTGTGGTGGGGGATGTTCAGGTTGGACATCAGGATGAATTTATTCCAGAAAGGGTTGTTAAACATTGGAAGGGGCTGCACCAGGAGGTGGTAGAGTCACCATCCCTGGAGGTGTCCAAGAAACAGCTCTATGGCATTTGATGCCATGGTCTAGTTGACAAGGTGGTGATCAGTCAAAGATTGGACTTGATGATCTCAGAGGTCTTTTCCAGACTAAATGGTTCCATGATTCTGTGAAAAGACATCATACAACATGTTCTGCAAGTTTGTAATCAAAAGATGAAATAATTGCTGCAAGGAAAGAGAAGTGAGAAGTGTATCCTATTTCCTCCTTTGGGGTGGAGCAAGAACTGCTCAGACCATCAGGAATATTTTAGTGTAATGTTTCTTGAAGACAATTTTTTCCATCTTGAAATACTACTTTTTTACCAAGTTCTTATGTTTGCCAACAGGGCTGCTGTTCTGAGGCAGCAGGAGAGCCTGGGTTAATGGGTTGACAGGAATATTATAGAGTTCATTAAGGATGAGTGTTAAAGTCCTGCACCTGACTGGAAAGCCCCCCTAAGCTGGATTGGAGCTAGCTGGTTGGGGAGCACCTCTTCCAAAGGGACCTGGAGTTGCTGCTGGAGAGCATGGCAACCTTGACAGCAGAGAGGACCTGCAGGGCTGTGGGATCAGGTACAACATTCAGGAAGCTGAGGAAAGTGACTGGCTCCATCTGCTCAACACTTGTGAAACTGCATGTAGATACTACATCCAGTTTGGGGTTTAAACTGCAGGAGCTCAGGAGAGGGCTACCAAGCAGGTCAAGCAGGAGCACCTGTCCTAAGAGGCAAGGGCTGATCTGACTGGAGAAAAGATGGTTTGGTGTGGATTCAGCATCAGTTCCCAGCATTTACAGGGATACAATCCAGAAAACTGAAGTAGGCACTTCCTAGTGGTGCATGGTGAGAGAATGAGAAACAATGGTGATGAATTGCAACAGAAAAATCTCGACTTGATATAAAGAAAAAAAATCACTAGAAAGATAATTAAACAGCAGAACAAGATGTCCAGCAAAGTTTTGGGATGCCTTTCCATGGAATTTCATATGCCAGCTAGATTAGGGAAGCAGCCTGGTTTAAATTCAGTATTGGTCCTTCTTTGACTAGAAGTAAACGTCTCAAGATTCCTTCTAAATGTTATGTGAAAATTAATGATTTCTCTGGAAAATTGCAGAAATCAGCTTGTATTTTTTGTTTTGTTTTATTATTTGCACAAAGTACTTGCTCTCTGTTGTGTAGCACAAAAAAGCAGGTTGTAGAAGCAGGTAGTTTTCAGTTCTATAAAACTGAATATGTCAATCACTTATGGAGGTAAAGACACGGTCAAGGTAAGATTGTTATACTAATCAAGCTGAATATATTTGAAAATCCAGCAGCTCTGAAGTGGTGCAAAGAATTACCTGTACTTGGCTAGACAGATGTGAGAAAAATTGTCAGTTGGCTTCTGGACTGAAGCTTGATAGGAGTAGAGGCAGCAGTTATACTGGTCTGACCATATCAGTGTTTGGGTGAACTTTCAAAGAGAGAAGATAAACTTATATTATGTGAGAAGACTGATGGATAAAGAATATATGAGATGCTTTGAGTCTTTATGATATTTTGTGATACCTGTAAAATCCATTTGAATTAATAGCATTTGACCAGTGTAATTTCAAACAGTATGCAGCATTATGTGAAAATTGACTCAGAGAAGAACAATTTGTGTGGATCTCAGAACAAAATTGTTCTCCTGGAAGATAGCTTTAATAGTATCTGTTGTGCTTGTTAAAATCCACATTTCTATAAATATTCTTTGCAGTCAGATTGTGCCTTTATTAAGTGCTCAGAGTTAAGTCTGGTTGTATTGTTCAGTAATTTTGGATTAGTTTCTAGTACATAAGTATTACAAAGATGTTGAAGATTTTGTGAGAAATGTGATAGTGCTTTTAAGTGAAGGTATTATTGGGATTAAAATTAGTTGGACTGAAGTTATTGTGTGTTGGAGAAAATGTTTCATATTTTTCAGAGATTTGCTTCAAAGATGTAATGACTCAAAAGATCTTAATCACCTGATACTTGGGATATAATTAAGATATCACAAGGTTAATAGTCTAAACACTCAGATACATAGGCAACACTTTTCGTTACACCAGGGAATAAACACCAGAGGCACGTGTTTTTATACTGTTATTACTATGATTGTTCATTTTTTTACAACAAAGCTTACTTAATACCAAGTGAACTTCCCTATGTAGCTTATACTTCTAATCTAGTATTCAAATGTTTCTGTGTAGGAATTCTTAATATTTTTCCACATTTTCCCTGATAATTAATGTCCAAATTAATCCCTTCACTAAGCACTAAGGAAGAAGAAGGGAAGGAAGAAGCAGGGTAGGAAATTATAAACAGCCAGACAAATATGAAATAAGATGAAGCGCACAAGGCACTATGTGTGTTCAGAAGAAGGATTAGCCTAACAGTATGTCGTAGGTGTACTGGAGGAAACATAAAGGGAATAAGTAAAACATACTTCAGTGGGAGAGAGAAAAACATTTTGACATACAAAAGAATATGCCCAAGTCTGGCAAGGCAGAAAGGGTGGGAAACTGATGAAAACATTGGAGATGGAATGGATGGCGGGAAAAGAGATTTTTGTCGAGAAAATGTCTAAACCAGTTTAGGAAAAATAAAGAGGCAGGACTACAACATCAGTGGCTCTATATTCCACAGGATTAAGAGAAGTAATGCTTTTTTGAGACAAATTTTCAGTAGCTGTATTTTTTTGTTTGCAGTTACGTTTATTTTTCCCAGAAATTTTCTGTGACACATAAAGCATATCTGTGAAGATCCTGATGATGAAATGCAAAAGAGTTCAATTCCACAGAATTGTAACAGATCTGATGACTATGAAGTCAGCCATAAAGTCTGAAAGATAAGTCTTGAGAGATGTTTAAGCCATTCGCTACTGACAACTAGCAGTGATAGTGAGCTTTCAAGAAAGTTTTTTGTAGAAAAATGGAATTGAGTTCTATTTCAGCAGTCATGACTATGTGGTCCTGCTTGTTTCTGTTATTTGAGAGCAGTATTTGCATACATGAAGGAGTCCCAGCAATTTCTCGACTTCTGAGGATACTACAGGTCTATCTGACATCCATGCTTTATCCTAACAAGATTCAAGAACATATGAAAATATGTAATTCAAATTGCCGACGTGAGAATAATTACTCATTCCTTCCATCTTGAAGTTGCATTTTTCTCTGTATTTAAGGAGTTTTTTTCTGTTTCAGGCATTTCTTAAACTTATCATCCTACTAGAGATCAGATTTTCATCTACACCTGTCCTATACTTTGGTCATTCACATGATGAATAAGTGCTTGCATTTTAATCTTCTGAACTAGAATCATGACCAGCCTCTGTACAAATGTCTGACTCTGGACATAGGTGTGTCAGTGACCATGATCAGCTTTTCAGCAGAGCTTTAGGTCTTTTTTCATGTATGGAATTTGTCTAGTTCAGGTGAGCTCTGATCTCTCATTGATGGGGCCATGAAATACACTTCTTTACCACATACAAGCATATAGTACTTGGTGTTCTGGAGCAAGCTACTGTCTGATTAGATGATTTGTTGGAAAACTTCCCTGGGAACCTTACCTGTCATGACTGACATGTTGTGAAGACCAGTTTGGTTAAATGCACTACTTTGACAAACCTGTGAAGCAGTATTGTTGCTAACAAAGTTTACACAGGTCATGTTTACACTTCAAGAAACATTACCATTTTTCTGAAAGTTGAGAGAAATAGTTTGCCTTGTTTTTTTCTTTTTAAGTAATAGAAAATAAGGGTTATATTGCATTATATTTAGACAAAGGACATATCCTGGGGAGCACAGCCAGGAAAACAGCCTGGGGAAACAGCTGTCTTCCAGCACATTTCATCATTTAGGTAAGTGTCACTGTGCGCTATCCCTGTATTGGTAAAACTCCTGAAGGAACCGAAGATCCTCAGGCAAATGAAGTAACACGACTAGCCTTACTGTTTTCATTCACATATGTAAGGCAATGAGGAAAAAAGTGTATTTGTTTTAGGTCTTTCAGCAGAGAAATTGTCTGATAGACTCACTTTCCTCCTTATTTATTTATTAAATCATCATCAGAGTATTTCATGTACAGAAGGATCACTGTCTCCAAATAGACCAGGGCACTCTGAAAGTTGTCTAAACCTCACGGATACCAAGAGCTTGATTGAGTTGCTGCACAGACTTGAAGCTTCAGCAGAGATAACTCAGGTTCTCTGACAAGTCTCTACTTTTCCAGATGTCTACAGGTTCCCTATAAATCAACACATCTTGGGAGACTGGATATCCTTTTGTGTGTTGTACAGGAATAGGACCTGGGAGTGGACAACTAAATTGATACTTAGCTATGCTTAAATACTTTCGCTTATGCTGTGCATGTACTTCCATGTGTAATACTTTGACATGCACGATGCAAATAGTAGTCAGAACACTTTCACTATATTCATTTTTCTTCCAGTTCATTGCATAACTTGACAGATGTTAATTGCAACAAAGCTCACCTGACTGATTTTTCTCGTATTTAGAGGATAACAAAAACCTATTATATTAATGTCTGAAGATGAGCATGTTGCCTGATGTTGAAAAAACTTATTTACTCCTTAGTCTCTTGTGCCCAGAGGTTTGCTAGTCATATTAATGTGTCCAATAAGATGAAGGACAGAGTGCATAATGGGGGTCACTTTTTGCCTAATTGCTGTTAGCTGTGTACATGCAGGTTACTGCTGAGTTTATGAGGGTAGCTGAAGTGTTACAACAACAAGCATCTTAAGAAGTGAGGTCTTTGTTATTTATAAAATCATTAAAATTAGAATTAGCACCTGCATTAATAGATGTAAAGTAGTGCTGTGCCATGGAACAGAAATGTTTTAATGTTTGATGATGTATTTTTTTTCAAAATCATAATCTTTCCAGACATTCTGAAAAAGACAGTGAGTGAACCTAGATGGAACAGCTATATTTTTCAGTAAATGGGGAGACGATCAAGTATTATGTTCTGTGGATAATGAAACAACCTTTAGATGAACTTGGAAAGGAAAAGTATTCCTCTTTAATTAAATTTGCCTTTCTTCTTGGGGTTGTGAAAGACACAAGAAAGTGCTACCCTTAAAGTAGGAGTGGAGTTAATTGACATTAATCTTCGTTGGTTTCTTAGATTTATTTTAATGTCAAAGAAGTAAAAAAATTCTCAGACAAAGTTAGCAGTCTCTAAATAATGGAACGGCATACCTGAATTTAACATTTTATTTTCTGGTTTGGAATGGAGTTTCCTGCCTTCTGTCTTTCCTTCTGTTCCATTCCAAACCCTTGAGAGACTGCTGGAGAGACACAGAAACCTGGTAAGAGATTAACAGTTCTGACCCATCTTATTTTCTAAAGTGAGTATTTTTTTAATAGAACATGGTCTAGCAAGATTGATTAGATCCTGATAAAACCATTTCAAACGATCATGACAGCTTTATACATCTGAAGGGATTTAGATCTTTAAAACAAACTAATTCAAATCTGTTTAGCATGACAAATACTGGTAACTGAGATTCCTAGAAGTGAATATGTACACAGTGCCTGTCCTGCTGCTTTCATATGACTAGGTGCTCTTTTGTGCTTTGTGCAACTCACCCCAAACCGACTGAATTGGCAATTCAAGTTGGCAGGCTCTGCTTCTCTGGAGGGTGTACAAAGGACTTTCTATATATTCTAGTCACTTTCTTCTTCCATCCAGCATTGTTCCTTCTTACCACAGTCTTGTTGCTGCACATCAGTGGCTGTGGTTTAGGAATGAAAACTGCAGAACTATGTGCCATCAGCATTTCAGAGATAGTGCAGTCTTTATTACACACTTGGTGATTTTGGGCACATTTTAAAGAAGAGTTAAAAAGACGGTATTCAGGTAGTGAGTTGGATTAATCTCAGTCAATCACCTCTGAAAGGCTGGTAAGATAGGAGTAGAGTAAAAATAGCTGTTCTCACCGTGTAGAAAAGCAATAATTCAGGTCTTCCACATTTGATTATATTATTATCTGATTCATGTTGGTTTCTTTGCCAGTTTAGCAAATGGGTTAGTGAGTCACAAGCTCTTGTTAGCCTTGTGTACTAGTATAGAAGTCAATTGTGTTTATTTTCTAGTGGTTGTAACTTTTTTCAGGGTACAGTATTTCCTAGATAAAATCAAATGGTTCTGTGCAAATAGAAATGCGCATTTTAAACTAAGACTTGTCAGACACTAAGTAAAGAAACGTTGCCTCTAATAAAACTATCTTTGTAAATGGATTTATTTACTAGTGTCTGGAAAATTGCTCAGATGTTAGGATGAAATTTTTCCCTCTACCCCTGGAATTGCATTAATAGCTTTCTGTAAGCTGCCATTGTATACCTGTTTTTAGTTCAGAGTTTTAAAATGGAGAAGGATCAGAGGTCCTCCAGTGAAATAAGATAGAAAGTGAAAAAATTAAAAGTGAAAAATTGAAATGTGTTTTTAATTGCATTTTTTCCTTGTTAATTTCAAGTTTATTTAAATATAACAAATTGTAGAAAAGAGCTAAGTGGGGATCAGGTTTCTCAGAGAGGTTGTTCCATTTTTGGATGTCTGCAATAACCAACCTGATCAAGTCATGAGCAACCTGCTGTGACCTCAGAGCAAGCCCTGCTCTGAGCAGGAGGCTGGACTAGAGAGACCTCTCACGATCTTTTTCAGACGTAATATGTCCTGTGAATCTATAAATAAAATTAAGGACTCTTTGAAATGTCAAGATATTCAAGTGACTGTGAGTTGAGTGTTGCAGTTGTAACTCCTATTTGGTTTAGGTGGCAATGGCATGACCTCTTGTACTTTCCATTTTGGCTAAATCTCTGCTGTTCTTAATAGCATTGTGGAAAAGACATTAAAGCAAAACAAAATAATGTCATAATCACTTCAAATTCTCTGCAAATAACTGGGTTGATCCAGACAATCAGGTGTTTGTATCTGTAAGGAGCTCTTAATTTTGCTATACTTTCTACTGTTTATGGGATGGAAGACAAAAAGAAGAAGGTCAGTTTTGCACTGGTTATGTCTCTTTCCTTAGAGAACTACTTATAAATTAACTTTTAACTCCTCATCATCTTAATGCCTGTGGGAAAAGGCTGGGATTGCCTCTGCACTCTGAGAAACTGTAAGCTAATTTATAAAGTAATTAGATGCCAAAAAGTACAAGCAGACCATAAATAGATTAAAAAAAAAAAAAAAAAAAGCAAAAATAAGCTGTGTGGCAACAAACATGAAAGAGATGACAATAGGTAGCTCTGAGGGAAAAAGAGTTTACATTTACAAAACTTAGCTTCCTAGTTTTAGTGCTCCCATTAGTGGGATCCTGCTAATGGGAAATGCTAAATATTTAATATCTAACATTTCTCTAATGTCTATATAGTGCAGTAAAGATTAAGCATTTTATGGTGCATTTCAATTTAAAAGAATGAAAGCACTTTTCAGGCTGTTATGGGGAAGCTGTCAGTGAGCCTTGTATTTAGACTGCATGTTACTTTCTGCTGTAATAGACTCTTTCAACTTGTTTGCAGCAAGCTAGGTATGAACGCTCTGATATCCGAGCAGTGCCTTTTGTTTATTCTCTGGGAACCTACTGAGCCATGGCAGGGTTTCTGTTGCACTTCCCAAATTAGGCAGGCATGCCAAAACCACTGAGAGTTTCCACAGCCATGAGAGTTTTGATTTTAAGTGAGGCTTGCTAGCGTTATCCAAGAGGTGATGCAAGGCCTTTCTATTACAGACTGGTTTGAGACATTCCCACAAGGACTGCAATAAAAGGCACGCATGCCTTCTCTCGCTCTGTCCTTTCCTGACTTTTTCTATCCTTTCTTCACATGGAACTTACTGGTGGTCTTCTTTCCTGTAGTAAATTTGCTGAAAATTTCCACTCTTGGTTTTGAGGGTAGCATATGTCTGTATAATTTAGAAGCCCTTAATAAAGCAGTAACATTTTTAGTTTTCGTGTACAATGTGAATTGGCACAAGGATAGTAATTTAATTCCTTTCTTATACTGGAATATTTTACTTGTGTTAACATTGGATCTGATTTATAGGGGATGCATATTTTCTGTAGTTGCTAACCTGTGCCAATTTGTAAATGTAGGTTGTGTGACTCTTAGTTACTGCTATCAGTCTCATGTACTTTACTTGACCTCAAGCCCATAGCACTTCCTTGAAATAAACTGGATGAGTAATATAGATTGCAGTTTTTAGCACTGGAGGAATACTGAAGTCCATACTCATTTTATTGAAATGGAAAGAGGACTACTTTCAGGCATTCTTTAACCTTTTGGTGATATCTGAGTGAATTTGCAGATGCAACTAAGGTATTGCATTTTTTTTAACTGATCTAGGGCTTAAATATCTATTGCTGCTTATCTAATTAAATATAGCTAATAAATGAATGTGTAATTATTTTCCTTGTTCAGTTGTTTTGTTACTGTGATGCATGGAGGGGGACACAGCAACATACAGACAACAGGTGTTCAGGCACAGAAGAAGAAAAAAAACTCCCAGTTTATTGAAACCTCAGCTATTTATAACTTTCAGGACACTGACCAGGGATTGGGTAATGAGGTATCCACCTCTCCAGTCCCACTGGTCAGATGAGAAGTCCTTCACTTCATATCTTTAACAAAGGAATGTAAACTATTTTGTTTACCTTATAATTTCGTGAGAACACTGACTCCATTCTACAGAAACAAATCAGAAGGCTTATTTTCAGAGACAACATGGTTTCATCTTGATAAAATAAGTAGCTAAAAAATGGTCTGAAAATGGTGTACCATTTCTTTCAATTAACTCCGCCGTGTATACATCCAGATACATAATTGGCATATGTCTGCAGCTTCTGCTTCTGCTAAGCTTAGGTGTAGCACATGGATATAATGTTTGCTTGCTTAAAATGTGAATGGAGTTTAATAAGTATGCAAGTCTTATTTTTTTACATCATATAACTTGAGCCTACTGGGAAGGAGGTTCTGTAGGAGCTCTTTTAAGTAGCATACAATAGGTATGCTATTATGAAGATTAAGCATCTCTTAGAACTATTAGCAGCGTCACTTGTAAAAGAAATGCATGCAGGGAAAAGCTTTGGAATTACATGTTTGTTTTAAAACAGGAAAAGGCTGCCGGTAAGACGATGCTTGCTGCTGCTTTTATGGGTTTGACTCATGGCTTGAGTTTTTCTACATGGGTGATGTGTCAATGCCTCTATTATCACTTATACTCCCCACTACCATAAAACAAAAAGTTGGTAAATATGTATATATTGTAATTAAGGGCCTGCTTTTTTCTTTTGGCACCAGAATACATTTGTGTTTACACAAACTATTCTAAATAGTGTTCAATATTTTATCTCTTTTTTCTCCAATTCTTGTGTATTCAGTTTCACTGTGTCTTGTGTTCTTCCCAATCTTGGTTGTTTGTTGCTTTTTTTTAATCACACAACATAGAGGTGATAAAGCAGATGATGAGGATGATGAAGATCTAATGGTGAATAAAACATGGGTCCTTGCACCAAAGATTCATGGTGGTGATGTAACTCACATACTGGACTCCTTACTTCAAGGATACGACAATAAGCTTCGGCCAGATATTGGGGGTAAGCTCATAAAATGATTCAATGTAATAGAAAATATGAACTAGAAATGGTGTGCATTTTATCAAAGATGACAAAACTATGCTTATTGCAATATCTAAAACTCAATAGTAGCAAGTTAAATATAAGAGTAATAAAATGCAGTCATTTTCTGGAACTAGTAAAAAAGTGTTCACTGCAAGATTAGACTTGGTGTTCTATTTATAATCTTTTTTTTCTTATGGAAAGTATTGGTTTTGGGGGACAATGAGAAATCTGTAATAAATCACTAAAAGGCAATTATAATTTGCTTTGGTTAACAAAGATCTTCTGTCAGAAAGAATTGTAGATATAAACCAGCCATGGTCATTTCAAAAATTGATCTTAAGCCTGTAGGACTTCATTAAAGAATTATCCCTGGACATTTATTCTTACTGTAGGAAATGCATTGTGTCTATTTTGAGCAAATATAACTCAACTCAATTGTCTTCTTCTCCTAGCTAAGATTTTGAAAAAAATTAATGAGTCTAAAAATATAATTTAGGACCTATTTTTCTAGTTGCATAAAGGGAGAAAAACTACATTGCTAGAGATCAAACTTTGTAGCTAGTAGGAAGGCAATTTTGTCTTTCAATAGTCAAAGCATAGATTTGCACGTAACTAGTAAGTTTAAATATTTGGAAGAATCTTGTTTTTAAAACATGTAGTACATGAAATCTTGCCAGCTCCTGTCTACCACTTGCTTGCAGGATCAAATAAGAAGAACAATACATTTTCTCTGAATTTGTTTCCTGAAATGTGAAGGAAGAGGTGGAGGACATAAGTATTTTTGATGTACCTGGCATTCCCTATCAAAGGAATGCCATGTAAGTCTGTAAGCTGCTTATAATGTTAAACAGCACGACAGTCTAGACCTGTTTCATTTATGTAGGGGAAGAAAAAGACACGATTTCGAACTATGCATTTTCCTTTGAAAGCTTCTGACAAATTGTTTTCTTTTCCAAACTTTTTAGTTCTGTTTTATTGGTGACTGTTATCTTGGAGATGTTGAAAGGCAATAATTCTCTCCCTGTCATAATATAATCACATGTGAATTTCATTAAGTTTGGTTCAAGTCTTAATGTTCATTTAATTGAATTACTAAAAACATTTAGACAACATGAAAAGTCCTCCAGCATGTTTTTCCTTAAATTCTAAATGTGTGACAAATGTATAGCTTACTGTTGTTTTTTCCCCCTGTTGGATGCAACAGACAGAAAAGTGATTATGAGGAAATAAACTGTCTCTTCCAGATTCCTTCTAAAAATTAGCTTGTAGGTGGGATGAAAGAAAAGAGAATTCTTTTTCTTTTCTCTCCCGATAGAACTTAAAAGTAAATGGAGCAAATACAGAGAAGAAATTTCTTCTGACATGTCAAATGCATTTAGATAAGCATATAAGAATTTTGATGTAATTCTTACCTTTATTTTTCTGATTATATTCTGAATCTTGGTAGGAAAAAAACCTCTGTCTTTTTGTGAGTAACTCCATGTACAGATTTTTGGATTCAAGATATCAGTTCCTAAAAGAAGGCACTTAGTTCTAGGTTCTATCACATAAATGTAACCTTTTACTTTTCAAAAAGTTCTGTACCAATCTGACCTTTGCTTCTTGGGGACTGCCTTCATCCACTACACTAGAACATAAAGTTCATGAATAATCAGCCAGAGTAATGAAAAAAAGGAAACATTTGGGAGTATTCACTTTGTTTTGAGGACAAAAATTGTTATGTATGATTCTGCCACAAGGAAGACATTTTGGACAACATAAGATGAAATTTCTGACTTCAGTGAAGGTGCTGCATTCTGTCCAGTTGTTTGGGAACTGCAGCAGATATTTGACAGATGGAAAATATCAGGCTATGGTTTATTCATCTTAATCTGCTTCAAATATGAGGATAAAATCTGGTATCAGTTTCCTTTCTTCAGAGTGTATGTCAGTTCTTGTACAACAGGGTTATTGAACTGGAATTTTCATTATCTTTCTAACCATTAGTATCCCACAGAATATTCTTATGATTGAATTACAAAGCTCATTTACAATAGCAACATTTTTTATTTTGAACTTGGACTTTTTGGGTTTGAATCCCAGAGTAGAATTTTGTTTTCTTCCTCGTGTTGACACAGAATTTCAGCATCTCAGAGTGAGATAAGAGTTTCATTGTTAAACATGCAGTTAGTTGAGGGAGATGCTAAAGGAGAGCCAAATGAAAATTGAAACTTTGGAGGACATACTGAAATTTAATAGGGCAAAACCACTCTGTTGTTTTCTGTTTGCCTCATACGAATATCCGTGAGTCATAATTACTTAACTTCTACCCTTTGCTATGTTTAGTAGTCTTCCTAGTCTTTAACTCAATTTCTGCAGTAGGATTGAGGTGTTTGGAGCATAGATGTTCTAGCATTCTTCTACTCAGTATGAAGTAATAGTAGTTATCAGATAAAGTCTCCTATCTGTGGTATAAATACCTTTAATTACAGATAAAACCTTGGAGTGTTGATATACTAATAAAGCAGTATTATTCTCACTGTAACATTACCTTTTGGCTGCATGATTTTATAACCACACTGTTTTTACTCTAGTCCTGCATCAAAGTAGATATTATGTTTTAACTTCCCTTTTTAGAGGAAAGAATTCTGGCTGCTCGTTTTTCACCCCTCTCATCTTAGGGACACTGATATATTAGGACACTGATATATTAATATTATCCTATCAATGTAGGGATCATTTTTTCCAGCAGTGACATGTGTATGGGTGAAACACAGCTGTGCTTTATGAAAATTTAATTAAAAATAGGAAAGAGTCATTACATATCTACAACCTTTAGTGGGTGTTTTCAATTAACAGTTTAAGACAAGTCGTCACTGATGGGAGTTTTAAGAATGGTGGGAATTTAAGGAAAGTTGCTCATGGACATATAAAAATTGGATACCTAGAGAAATTTTGATAGTTGTTACCGCCCTATAAGCAGGGCATGGGTAAATAATTACATCTCTCAAGTAACTAATGGGAATAGTCATGTTCTAAGTGACATAAAAAATGCATGAAATATACAGGACTTTCAAATAGAAGTTCTAATTCTCAAAAAATAATGGTATTAGATGGTATACCTCCTTTAGATGGTATTCTGTTGAACAGGTGCTCTTACTGTAGCAGTGGTGAAAATGCAATATAGACAGAAAAATAATAAGCTCAAAGTGATGCCTAAAATTTTTTAGATTTCTATATATTTTTTGTATATTTTTAACTTTGCAGGCTTCTAATACATAGTTATAATTTCTAGTACTTTTCCTGACCTCTCCCGTAGTTTAATAAACTCATACTAATGCATTCTTGAAATTCTGTTTATAAGTCTAGCAAGGACACTTTGATTCGTACCATGCATTGTGGACACAATATCATGGAGGGCTAAAAGATCATGGGGGGCTCCAATGAGGCAGAACCCAGGGGAAAGTACCTAACCAACTGTTCTTCTAATTGGACAATATTTGTTAGATATACTACCTACAAGAGCAAGATGTAGTAGCACATATTCAGGGAATGTTCAAGGTATTGGATGTATGCACTGCATAGAAAATCATGGAAATAATAAAAATGGTGGGGTAGGAGTATCTGCCAAAGATGGATTTCTTTTAAATAGAAGGGTAAAAAGGTTTGGATAACAGGGCTCTGCTTTCATCACAATCACTTTGAAAAAATTCTTCAGAGGTTGAAGCCTGGAAGCCTGCTGTAGACACTTGAGGCTGAATTTTCAATATAAGTAGCCATGTAAGTAATAATCTTAGATAGCTGATTGTGATGATTATATTATTCCATTAAAAGCAATTACAAATTAAAGGACTCTGTTATTTCTGAACATGGTAGTCACCTAATTAATTTGCTGAATAACTGCTTTATCATTATAAGGGATGCTTCTTTAGGCAAGTAATGAGGAGTTATAGAAAACATCCTCAAAGAAAATAACCCTGGATGAAGTTACAAAAATGGTCTTAGTTGAAGTTAAAGAGCATAATAAGTGCTAATTAAAAAACATAGGTGATATGAGTTAGACTTTCATTAGAAAATGAGGGGATTGTGGTAAACTATAGGGACTGGTTAGTGAATTTAGATGGACTACCATGCTCTTGGTTAATGTATTGAAGTCATGGATTGGAGGAATGAAAATAGCAGTATTAAGCAATAAACAGTGCAATGTTCTGGACTTTTACAATAATGATAATAATTTCTGTCAGGAGATAGGTGTTTATAGAATGAGAATAGCTGCTAAGAAGAACTCTTAAATGTAGCAAGAAGAGATATATCAAATATCAAAAGCGGAAAATTGAGCCTGCAAAAATATGGGCTAAAAGCAAGCACTTTGAATGTCAGGGGCAATTATTAAAATAATTTTTCAACGATTGAGGTAGATTTTAATCACTATGATTTCTCTTATCAGAAATAAACATTTATCAACATTTTTAAAACCAGAAGCAGTTTAGTGAAAAAAAAAAGAAGTCAAAGCAAGAAATCAGAAAGCGAGTATATCTCTCTAGATTTGGCTTACCAAAAAGATTTCCTGTGTGCTTCAGCTGCTTTAGAAGCTGACCTGTGGTCAGCTCCTCCTTTGTGCCCTTCTTTCTCTGTCTCCCCCTCTCTCTTGAATATGCACTCTGTTGTCCTCTCACCTTCTTGCTTTACTCTAGCCTTCATCATACTGTCTTTCAGTGTAAATATTTCAAGTGTTCAAGCCCTTTCTCCCCTTGTTTAGAGCATTGCTGTTCTGCACTTCATGCAGGATGTGTTAAATAGCCTTCTTCCTACTCGTGTTTTCAGGGCTGAAACAAAGTTTTAAAGTAAAATAAGTAGTCAGGGTAGGAAAATCTTCTCAATTTGTTCTTCTCAAAGTATCAAGAGAGTATATCCCTCCAGCACTTGTAATTTTCGTGAACTCTTATCATCTCTAGTTCAAGAACACAAGAAGTATTAATTAATCCTTCTAATTCAGAAGTACCTTTCTCTATACCATACAGAAGAACTGAGGTAACAAAATACCTTCTTCCAGTCCTCTTGAATTGGGTTTCTCTCTCTGGATCATTTATGTCAATTAAAATAATTTCAACAGAGGCGGATTTTCAAACTGTTCACTGGCTCTTAATACCTCTAATAATATTACTCAGAGCAGTATGGAAAAGGCAAAATAAACCAAGTAGCTCACTACAGGAAAGCCCTTGTGGCAGATGAGGTACTCCAGGAAGCAAGTTGGAATTTCTTAAAATTGACACAGCCCCCATTCAAAACTGTGTCACTGACAGAGCTCGAAATTTAGTTGTTAATAAGGGATGTCAGTGGCTGGGATATCTATAGTGTGGTCTTATAGGAGTTTTGTTCAAAAATAATGATATTTTGAATGATTTTAGCAATTAATTTTTGTAGTTAAGCTGGCAGATGACACAAAGTCTGTTGAAAAGGGAGTGGCTGCATCTGCAGAGTATTTAGCTCCTTCATTATAACTGGAATTGAGAAAGGAAAAAAAGGAAATGGTGGGGGAAGAATTCTGTGAGTTTTATTTCAAGGTGAGAGATTTTTAATAATGAAGTATTCAACATTACTTGAGGAATGAGGCAAGACATACTTTGATCCATCTACTTGTGTCTACAGTGGGGCTGCTGTTATAAAAATAAATAGGATTGCAAATTAAAGAAAGGATTTTTTTTGCAAAATGTAATGTTTGTTAAAAGGATTATATTATACATATGACTGTATACACACATTATAAACTTTTTTCTTGCTCTAATATTTCAGTCTGTGTGTATGAGTTCTTGTGCTGTTTCCCTTCCTTTATGAGCTCTGCAGAAACTGGAAACATTTGCAGCTCAGAATCAAAGAAGAACAGAATTACAGAATATTTTGAGTTGGAAGGGACCCATGAAGATCACTGCAGGAAGTACTTTTCTTTGCCCCTAGGAAATAAATTTGTTTCGAGAATCTGTTTAAACTTTCTCTAAAGAATGCCGTGGATAGGATGGTGATCAAGTGACTCTATGCTCTGTGGTCATACAGAAAATCTTTTGTGCAGCCTCACTACTGTGTCTTTCTGTCAGGTTTAGGTTCACACCATTAACCAGATTCGGAGTCAGGGAGAATTTCCTCCCAAGTGAGCTTGGCAGGAAAAAGGTGTCTTGGGATATTTAGGAAATATATCTTGCCTGTCATTGTAGCTGGCAAGGATGTCAGTGCTACAGTCTTTCTTTCTGTACTTTCTGCTCAAGTTTTCAGAAATTTGAAAAGTCTTCTTAAGATTTTACGTTGTTAAACACTTGGGCAATCTCTGAAGTTTTGCTGTATAAAAAAATTAAATCTGATAACCTAGGTTCCCTCTCCTATGAAATCAAAATGCCTTTTGGTGTCTACCTTCCCACATTTTTTTCAGAAGATTGAAAGAGATACTTACTTTATTGTGTCATAACATAAAAGGACCAGCAGAGCTCTGTTGTTACTATTATTATTATTATTATTATTATTATTATTATTATTATTATCATTATCCCTCTTCATTCCTTTGGTAGAAGGACATGTATCCTCTTGTGTCCACATTCTGGTTCTCCAGCATAAACTAGAAGAAAATGCTTGGTAAAATAATGACATTAAAATGTATCATCTCCTCTTTCATTTGTGCCTTTTTTTTCTGTGTAAACCAAATAGGGGGAAAAAAGTGGTCAGAGCCTCCTGTACTTCAGGTGTGCCTGAAGTATGAATGGACATTCTTAGACTTTGTGTGCTTCTATAAATGCATGAAGCAGAGTGTATTCTGTAAAGGAATATATTTTTAAAAGTTTCTGGCCTTTTGTCTGAACAGTAGGAGTGTTTTCCCTGTTTTTAAAGAAAAATAACTTCGGTAATATTTAATTTTAAATTACTTTCATTGAGGAGCTTTCAACTTTAACCAGTGTATTAGTCAAGATCATGAAAGAACATTAGTAATCCCCAGGTGTGCTATAGCTTCATGAATTGAAGAAACCTGGGGTGAAAAGTTATTTTGTATCTGTTATACATTCTCAGTAGAAATTGATAGAAGGCACTTCTTACCAGTTCTTTGCAGCTGATAAACACATTTGTCCCGGACCTCACAGTTTGTCATATGAAAAATATGTTCCCAACTTGTTTCCTGTTTAGGATTGTATTTTTATGATGGAAGACAGTTTCGGAGATTTTTTTTTTGTTGTTGTTTCTCCTTCCTTTATCTTTTTTCATCTGTCTTGTATTTGATCAAAAAAGCTCAAGTGGAGATTGCATTAAGAGCAAAAAAGTTCAAGTTGACAATTCTAAAGAGTCATATGAAATAAGAGAGCCAAGTCATATATGATGCCTCACAAAAGGAACAAACCAGAAATTTAATTATTCTGAATCTAAAAAAAGACTACCAGAAAGGCTGTATTTTTAATTAAATAAATTAAATTGCACTAATAATGCACATTAAATGTCTAATTATTATGGTTACTGTTTTGTTTAGTGAGAACTACAGTAATTGAAACAGATGTCTATGTTAACAGCATCGGTCCAGTTGACCCAATCAACATGGTAAGTTCTGATTATTGACAAGAAAACATCATGTGCATGTTGCTATGGGTTAATATTATGAAATAATTCTAATCTCATTCAAATAAGTTTCTTTATTTCTTACTGTGTATTCTTATGCTGTTGGATATGATTGTAGTTATTGCAGAGGTACGTTTAGTCTCTATGTTTGAAATTGTAATTTTAAAAGTAGAGTTTTTCTTTTAAAAAAGTGAGGTCACACTGAGTACATTGTATCAGGTCCTTGTTTTAGTTTGAGTTGAACATTTCCATAATCTTCGTGTATACCTGGTTTATCTCTGGCCTAGTTTGATTTCCTGGAGCTACTCTTTAGAGCCTAAGAAAAATAACAATTGACACAGCAGTTGTGAACAAAACTATTTTCAGTGAAATGATCTATTGTTTATTTAGATTTTCTTCAAAAAATCTAAAAAGCAAATCTAGAAAGCAAAATTTGAAATTAACTCTTTTGTCCTTTTTCCATTTAGTCTTCTGTGTCCTTTTCAGAGTGTGGGTGCATACACGACTGGTTTCTTAGAAGTTAAGAAATGCATCTCCCCTAGTTTGTGGTATGCTTGTTGAGATCTGACTATCTCTTTAGTACCAGCACTGAAGTATCAGCACTTATGAGGAAGAGGAGGGTGTGGTATTTTCTTAGTTCTCTTAACTTGTGCATTGTATGAAACGGTGGAGGCTTTAGAAAGGCCTTTTGGCATGAGATAGGAAATGCTTACAGATTCAGTTTTCTAGTTTTAAAGAGCCAGCACATGGCTGGCTGTGCAGAACAACCCTGCCCCATCTCACATGCCCTCCTCTTGTCTCTGCAGCTGCTGGGCAGTCTTCCAGCTGTGGTTCAGCTATGATCCATGACCTCTTGTGTGCCCACAGCATCCTTCTGCTTACTCAGCCCAGGGCCAGGGAGTATCAGCCATGGAACTATTGCATGTCAGTTGTTTAGAGGTCTCTCTACACCTGCTAGAGCTGTGCTAGAGCTGGGTGGTGATGTCCTTGCCATGCTGCTGGTAAAAGCCAGTCATATGGGCTTATAGTCCATGGTAAGGGCTGGCATCCTACTGAAAAGGCATATTACTTTACTAGGGAGTGGGATCCTAGTAGTTAATAAGGGATGTTTCTCTCCAACCTCCTGATTTCTCATTAAAGAAGAAAAATAATGAAGCATGCCACCAAAGGGTAATAAGATTAATGTAACTGAGATATAGAGCTTTAAAAACTATTCTATGCTTTAAAGAAATGGACAGAAAACTACTTAGCAATTTAAATTACAATCTTAAACTACTGTGGCCTTCATAAAAGGGCAATTGCTTTCACTGGGCTTACACTTCAAGAATATGGCTTGTATGAGCATCTAACTTTAGTACAGAGATCAAACCTTTATAAAAATAAGTAAAGCGATATATTTGAAAATAATTTGATTAAAATTCTAAAAAAAGGATTCTTTTTCTGGGAAACAACATTGTCAGCAAAATATATAGTATCAAATATTACCCTGTAAGCTCCTTTTATGTGAGGTGTTGATTTCATTAGGAAGGCACTTTCCCTGGAGTCAATATTGTTTGAGATTTTTAAGCAATAATCCAAAATTTGCTTCCATTTCAAGGGCTGTCCTTAGGCCCTAATTTGATCACTTAATAAGAGAATTCATTTTCTGTGATTTCCAGTCCCTATTGGATTACTCATTTGCCAGATACATTAACACACTCTGGCAAATGATGTCCTTTAACTATCAAGTTTGGATACAATAAGGCATGACGTAGAGGGTATTTTTTCTGGCAGTGATGTTGAAGCAGCAAATCAAGGGAGTATGTGTGTTTGAAAGCTTTAGAGAACACATACTATGAGAGGAAACGGATTTTTTTTTTGATTGTCTATTTTCCTCTTGCCATTTCATAAACTTCCACTTTTGTAATTGAGGTCTATGCGTGACATTCGTTAGAGCTTGTTTTTGAAGGCTGTTGTATTTTGGCTTTTACTATTTAGCAAGATCCACACAACATTTTAGATTCTATAGTCACACCATGTTAAGATACATTTTCGTAGAGCTTGTGATCTCTTCAGGCATCTGCATCCTGAGTAAACACTTTAAACAAGTGTCTGGATCAGCAGAGTATTTAGGCTTATAATACTAAGTCTAAAGATTTTTGAATCTGTCTTGTAGAGCAAATCTGTGCTATGCATTATGCAATGACCATGTAAAATGCAGCTAAGTGTCATTACATGACACATTCAGGACTACCAGGGTGTCAAGTCCAGCCAGCGTGGACTTGTGAAAGTAAGGTCCAGCTTGAGCAACCTGATCTCCTTCTGTGACAAACTGACCAGCTTAGTAGATAAGGGAAAGGCTGTGTTCTATCTAGACTTCAGTAAAATATTTGACACCACCTGCTACAGCATCCTCCTGGAAAAACTGGCAGCTCATAGCTTGTATGGGTGGACTCTAGAATGGCTGACTGGCTGGTCCCAGAGGGTTGTAGTGCATGGAGCTGAATTCAGTGGCACCCAGTTGCCAGCAGTGTTCCTCAGGACTCAATACTGAGGCAAGTTCTGTCTTTATTTATGGTCTGGATGAGGAGATCGAGTGCACCCTCAGTAAATTTGCAGATGACACTAAGCTGAGTGGGAATGTTTATCTGCTTGAGGGTGGGCAGGGTCTGCAGAGAGACTTGGACAAACTTGATCAATTGGGCAAGGACAACTGCAGAAAGTTCAGTATTTTTACACTGGTTTTACACCTGGGTCACAACAGCCCCATGCAGTACTGCAGGCTGGGAGAAGAGTGGCTTGAGAGCTGTTTAGCAGAAGGGGACTCGGGGTGTGCTGGTTGACAACAGCTGAACATGAGCAAGCTGTATCCAGCTGCTATCCTATATCAACAATAGTGTGGCCAGCAGGACCAGGACAGTGACTGGCACTCAGCACTAGTGAGGCTGCAGCTTGAGTGCTTCAGTTCTGGGACACTTTAAAAAGGACATTGGTTTGCTGGAGCATGTCCAGTAAAGGGCAGTGAGGCTTATGAAAGATCTAGAAAATATATGTCAGGAAGAAAAGCTGAGGGAGCTGGGTTTGTTTACTCTTGAGAGGCTCAGGGGGGACCTCATCACTTTATAAAACTCCCTGAAAGGAGGTTGTAGTGAGTTGTAATCCAGTCTCTTCCACTGTGCCTACGGTGAGAGAACAAGAGAAACTGGCCTCAAGCTGAGACAGGTTGGATATTGAAAAAATTTTTTCACTGTTTGGATGGTCAGACATTGGAACAGGTTGACTGGGGAGGTGGTGGAGACACCATCAGCAGTCACCTGGAGGTGTCTGGATCAGATGCTGGGTGATGTGGCTTACTGGTTTAGGAACTACAGTTCTGAGTTGGTGGTAAGACTTGATAATCTTAAAGCTTTCTTCCAACCTTGATGATTTTTCTAAGTGCATTTCTTATGAGCAGAATTTTGATCCTCAGTAGCTCTGCAGGATTTCTTTACAGCTCTAGGGATTTCTTTAGATTTTAGTTATGCAGTGGATATTTAGAGCCTATTTTTACTGTATGTTGAACACTATAAATAGAATAATAGGCTTTTATTACCTTTCTCCTTCCCAATTAGAGCCAAGATGAAAACTAACTGTTCGGTGGTGATACAAGTAGTAGAGTCTGATATATGGTCCCAGTGCAAAAATGCATGATGATCCATGCTGCCTCTTGGCCTCATTCGCTTTCTCTGCCCCGTATTCATCCCCCAAACCCTATGTATTCATAAATGGGCAAAGTTTTGTGCTATGATGCCCCAACCTGTCCAAGGGAGAGCCATGCAAGCACCACAGCTTTTGTGGCTTGACAAGGCTGTTCAAGTGCACAGTTCAGTTGGCTGGGAGAGGCATGGCTCCCCTCCAAGACATTTCTGCCTTCCTTTAACTAAGAGATGATGACCTTTTCTTATAATTTCTGTTTGATCCAAAGTCCTGTGACAATAAAAGACTGAAATCACAAATGAGAGGAACTTTTTGGGAAGGAATGCAGGTACAGCTCCTTAAGTAAGAAGAAGAATTGGATCATTCTGTCAAAAGTGAAGAGCAAAGAGAAAATTTTGTACTTCCCCTGTATTTGATGTATATTTACTCAAGTTTTATATTGTAAACAGTTGGAAAGAAGCAGATTGTTTCTATAGAGATGCACAAGCATTGTGACTGATAGACTAAAAACTAAAAGAAAGTGTTCTACCAGATTGTCTATATCTGTCTGTATAAAACTGAATATATATATAAATATATAGGTTTACAGAAACAAAATGGTGTTTTTAAGTTTCCTTGCTTTTAAATGAGTTTCTAAATCATGATTTAACACTTTGAAGCATTCTGATGTCATTTCCATTTTAGTGCATATGAGTGCTACTATTTTTTATTTCCCTTCCTGTGGAGGAGATGATGCTCAGTATTCCCTTTTTGTATTTGTTATTGTAACTTGCTGTTAGAAGACCCAGTGTGAAAATTCCAGGATAAATGTTTATGACTGCACTTCACTAGAGCAGTTCAGTTTCCTTATTTTCCAACATTTCCTTGTTATTTTCCAGCATTTCTCTTCTGTGAACAATTTAGCTTTTTTCATATGATCTATGCTTATTAACCATTGAAGGCTACTCTGATCACAGGTTGAAGCCATACTTTGAAGCCTACCACTCTTATTTTTAACAAGAGCGAAAGCACTTAGCAAATCAGATACTCAAGGAGTATACAATATGCTACCTTGGTAGGCAGACTGCATGGCCTGCCTGGACATTGGTAAGATACAATTTTTCTTGTCATATTGTAGCATTTATGACTTTATGTGCTAGTGGTGAATTTTAAGTATCCTTTGACATCTAAGTTCCAATTAATTTTCTAGTTGCAGTAACTAGCTGCAGATTTTTTTTCTTTTTTTTTCAAGGTATCCGAGTGTCAATAGGATCAGTATCCTAATACAGATTGCTCAACGTTTTTACACTTGTGGAGGATGCTTTGTGGCCAGGTGCATCACTACACTTATTCTGCTGGTCACTAAATTTGTATTGAGGGTTTGAAGCTTTGTACTCCTGGTTTACAATACAATTTAATTTACATGAAGTACACTAGAATATAAGTAATCATGACCCAAAGATACATTACCTGAAGGTACCCTGAAATCCAGTACTTACAGAAACACACTCTGTGCATTATTCTGTAAAACAACGTAGTTTAAACTCTGGTTTTGAGTTATATTAACTGTTGTGTTACTCAATGATACTGGATTTAGCAAGGCCCTGATCCTGCAGATACCTAGTCAGTTTATATATGTGAATGTAGACTTCACGTGTCACATTGACTTAAGGATTTAACAAACACTATAGAAAAGCATCCAAAGTAAAAATTGTCTAAAAGGAAAGATAGGAACTCTCTCTCTCCCCCTCTTTGTCTGTCTCTAACAGAGCTGTGTGTCTAAATGAACACTGTACCATATGAGAAATCTAAACACAATAAATCAGTGCTATGCAAATTCTGCAATAACAGTAATATTTCAGGTTTGGGTGAACACTGCTTGATAGGTCTAGTCATGGTTTGTGAAATGCACCCAAAGCTTATCCTGGAGGTTAGAATTTCTTTCAGGTTTGAAGTCTGTTTTGAGGTGAATCACTGTCTCTATGAGCTTTATACAGACTGACTGAAAGGAAGATCCTGAGGGGTGCACTTTGGCCCATATTTGGGAATTTATGAGGTTTCCTAAAGGTTGTGTGAATTCAGTGTGCAACCAATGGAAATTTTTGGAAAGTCAAGCATATGCACTTTTTGCAAATTGTTTTAATTCTCTTTCAAATGTCAGGAATTCTGTGATCAATTAGTTCATAAAACAGGACAAAAACACTAATGGGTCTTTGAATATTACCTGTTTCTTATTGTACAGTACCTTCTTTGAAAGAAGTTAGAATTATATTTTTTTTCCCAATGTACACTTTTATTTCAATTTTGGAAGATGGATTCCAATCATTGTGATGTCTGTCAGCGCTGCAAGTGATCATGGTTAATTGCTTACTCAGATGACTGAGATTGATGGATGCTGTTCATGTACAGCAGCTGAGTAAATATTTTTTCAGTAGCCTTGAGCATTCTGGATTCTTTTATGGAGTATACTTAAAAATCAAACGCCATATTTCTGCTAGCATTTTGTAATGTTACTATCTCTAGAAACTGAGTAATACTTCACAAGTGCAATTTCATGATTGTTTCTCTCTTTTCTATTCCCCCAAAAGATTAGCTTTTATTGATTAATCTTGTTCTTGCAGTTTGGTTACTGCTATTGAAAAATAGCTCTAAGCTTGTCTTGTTCAGGGAGAATTAGCCAAATACATGCAGTATTCTGCTCATACCGGGACAGCATAGCAACTCCTTTGTTGGTCCCAGTTCCTGGGATCAATTTAAAGGGAATGATGAGGGGTGAGGGAAAATGCAGTTACTGTACAACAGACAAAAGTTTCTGTAACCTTCTGAAACCGGAGCAAAGAACAGACATCTTTGAAGTCCCAATGTTAAACGGCATTCAGTATTTTTCCCATTCTCTTCTGCAGTGTACCAATTGTCCCTTAGTAGGTATGAAGCCAGTGATACTTCCACAGAAGCTGCTAGGAAAATCTATGCTCTTTGCTGTAAAACATGGCCTAATTTCTATGCGCCATGTAATAGCAATGTGATTATGTAAGGCTGCAGTCTTTTTGTGCTGTGGTTGGTTCTTAAATCATAGATTAGTTCATGCTTTAGGAAATACTGGTTTTGTAGTGTACCATTGCATCACTTATGCCACAGTTGGCATGGTTGCAGTAATGACAATAATCAATATAGTAATTGATTGCTACTGCTACTACTACTACTACAACTACTGTTTATTTTTACTTCACTCCCCTGACTTTAGCAGAGTGTGCCAGCATACTGATTGGAAATCCTGTTTAGTCTCAGGTTCACAGCATTCACAGCCAGAACAATAACCAAACTGCCTCTGAAGTACCTGAGATTTCAGATGTAAGTGCTCTGTAGTAGCGCAGGGCTAATCTGTGATTCTGTAATTTGTTAAAGAAACGGCAGGAGTGCTGAGCTGTGGATGTAAATAGAGCTAGACAACAATTCTGAAAAAGCTTCCTTTTTATCTGTGGTCAGTCTGTCAGTATGTTATGATAAAGTCTCTTAGTTTCTTGTGTTCCTAACACTTGATCTATTTAAGTTTTGATGTGAGTGTATTTCTTAAAGCTTTTCCTTTGTTGCTTCTGCAAGGTATGTCTTCCATGGTCACCTTCTCTTCTCCTGTGCTCAGTTCCTTCTTGGAAGTTTCAAGCACAAATTTAGCCACCTTTCTGTGCCAGTTTCCTGCTATTCTTTATCTCCTTTTGTCCAGTCTAAATTCTGTCTTGTGTCACTTGTGTGTTCACCATTGTTTTGTTAGTTCAATATGGCTGAATCACAGCTTTAAAGCTTACAACTTTTCACCTCTTACACACTCAGTTGCTGTGAATAGTCATTCTTCTGTGCCATTGAGGACTGAAATCTAAAATTTATCTATGAAGTGATGGATCTTAGAACCAGGAGTAGGGTCTCAATTTTAGTTTTGAATTTGCAATTCTGATTACAAAGGGATTTTACATTTCTTTATTTTTTCACTTGTCACATGGAAACTTTTCCAAATTCCCATTGTTACACTAATGTATTTCTGTAATCTTTCCAGTTGCAGCTTGTCTCCACTCATATCATCTAGAAATGTCCTATAGATAGGATTTTCCACTTTTTCTACTGACTTACCTCTTGCTCAGGTTCTTCTTTTTTCTTCTCTTTCATTGGATCTCACATACAAACTGCTCACTTTCAAGGTACTTCAAAACCTGTCCTCAGCAATTTTTAGCTGTTTTTTTTTTTCCTCAAGAAGCCCTTTCTTGCCTCAGATCTTGCTAGTTTCTGCTCCCATACTTTCAACTTTTTATATCAATTTCTCCCAAGCTTCTCTTTATGCTTGAAAGAAACTTCCTATAAATGTCTGCAAAGCCACTTCATTATTTCTCATTTGTTTCTGCTTAAACTTACTTTTCCTTTCGCTAATTTCTCATTTTTCCCCTCTGTGAAGGTTAAAAAAGAAAGAATTAATCACGAAGAATTAAGTTCGTGTTGTGCTAAAGTCGATATCCGTAATTATGCCCTTGTTGGGTTTCCAAATCTTGCCTTTTATGTTAAATTCAAGCCATGAGCTCCTTGCAGAGGTTACGTATCCTGTATAAGCAGTGCTGAGTGCCTGCACAGCTCAGTTGTGATCTGAGATGATCTGAACCAAGAGTAATGTTAATGTGTTATATAGAACTTCATTGAGAAAGTAAAGGTATTGACTAGTGTTAAAGCTAACCCAAACAGCACTTTACTCTTTCTTTTCACCCCAAACCTGCACAGACTACTTGTCTGCTCTGATGTATAATTTTTCATTACTTCCTCTGCCCTAATATACTCCCCAAATACTTTGTTTTCCTCAGCTGTGTTGTGTCCCTTGTGTCTGCAGCTAAGACAAGATGCATTTAATTTTTTATCTCTTATCTCTGTGTCAGCTATAAGATAAATATTTTGAAGAACTTTACACGTGTGTACTTTGTTATTAGTTCCTTATCTGTCTGTCTATATGGATATACATCATGCTGGATTCCAGAACTGGGTTTTTTGGAGAAGGGAGGCAAAGGATGTGCTTTGATTGTTGCAATGGCTCATAACAGCTTGTTGCAGTAGAGGCTGACCTCAGCAGTGGCTCTGACCACAGAGGTTTCCCTGCCTGCCTCTGCTGCTGTAGGGGAAGCTACAGCAGGGAAAGCTGCTGTAGTTCACTGGCTCCTGCAAGGGCTGCTGTCAGCATCGATGCTGATTCTACGGAAACTCACTCTCTCTTAACAGCCAGGCAGCTGCAGATGGGTTTTACTCCTCATGGGGCATGCTACAGGAAGTTCACTTTGCTGAGAGGTTGGGAAGCCTTGTCCTGCTGCAGCACCCACGAGCCGTTCACCAAGAAAGTTACCCTACCCCTGGAAAGAGTGCTGCCTTGCTCCTTAGGAAGTAGGGGTGACTGCACTGACCAAGTAGCTATTAAGAAATGGAATATGCTTTTGCTAATAATTGAATGCAGCTTCACTGTCTGTTGATCTTGGCTTCCATTTTATTCTGGTTTTGCATGATTTTAAATTTCACTGAGTCTTTCATATCTGGGTTCTTAATTAGACCACTGTGGAGAATTCATGTTTAGAACACTTTTTCTTGGGCTACTTTGAAGTGTGTCATTCACCAGCATACAGTAAATTCTGGTTGAGATGTTGTCCTTTTGAATAACAATAGTGTCTCTATTGTAGAGGTTTATCTCCACATCAGGTTATGTTCTTGAGACCAGCAAGTAAGTAGAGGCTTCTTTTAGGAAGTTCTTGATGGCTGTACATCCTCTTATGTATCTTGTATAGTGTAGCAGATGATTGATGTTTGGAGCTGATTTCTGCCTCATCAACCAGAAAACCAAGTAGTTATGCTGTATTTTATGTAGGTTCATGTATTTTACAGGAGTTGCAGAGTAGAAACCAAGACACAGATAGGTCTGTTTGCCACCAATGTTGGGATTTTGAGCTATGGCAGGAAAACCATGTGCATTAAAGACCGAACAGTAATTGTGCAATTAGTCTTGCTTTGAAAACAGTTGCACTGTACTGAATGGTAAAGTATTCCCTTTACTTATAAAGGGGAACTACAGAACCGTGTATGCTTGAGTAATGTATGGCTTTGTTGTTAAAGTTGCCTGTGAGTCAAATTTTGGCTAGTATGTCTCTAATTACAGGAAGGTAAATGTTGCTGCTTAATTTAGAAAGTACAGTCAATGGAGCTGATAAATCACTTCTGACAATCTCTAGACCAAGTCCTTAACCCATTTATTCCTTGTTTTTTTATATATATGTATTTACATATGTTTGGTGGATGGTTTGTTTTTATTTTTAAGGGATTTCTTGTTTGGTTGGATTTTTTTGTTTCAGTTTTTTGATGTTTTTTGGTTGTCGTTGTGGGTTTTTGTTTTGTTTTGTTCTGAGTTCTCTAGTTCTTTCTAGAATTTAATGTTTGTTCATGAGAACTACTGGCTGAAATATTCAATTTTCTATAGAAAAGTAAATGAAAACTTTTTATATAATTTTTATCATGATAATGTATACTGATTATGTATATAATTTTTCTACTTTCTTTCCTTATGCCCTCTTCAAATGACCAAAATCTAAGCTGATGAAATAAAAGCATAGATTTTGCTGAAGTGCTTTAGTTACTTTTCTAACTAATCTTTTCACTTTTGGCAAGATTTTGATGTTAGTTCATAATCTACATAACATTGAAATAAGTCTTGCCTTTTATTCATATTGTTGTTTGCATCTGTCAATTTGCATGTTCAAAATAAGGACTAGATTAGCACAGATGCCAAATTATGATGTGAAGAGTGAGTTTTTTTCTGAATTGTGACTATGTAGGTCTTGCTGTACTCCCTCACCTTCTGTAGATATGATTTGCCATATTTCCACTTACCCTGTGCATATGTTCTCATAGCATCCTCCAGTGTGATTATCTGTACAATTTTAGCAATCTGACTGATTGAAAGACTCTGGAAGCAGACGTTATGCACTTCTGTTCACTGCATTTCCTGCAGCCCTCACCTCTTCCATGGCTTCAGTATCATTAATGTGATATTACAGGTATGTGTCACAAACACTGGTTTGTTGGATCTATTAGGTTTCGCCCTAAGGTCAGTAAGTTCAGATTTCTATAGAGAGCAAACTAAAATGGTTTACTAAATCAAGAAATTTTGCTTTTGCTTTGGTCTCAGCCATGGGGATTAAGTTCTGAAACCATCGTTGGCCCTGAAGCAGCTCAAAAAATTTCTTTAAAGGGCTTTTAAAGTAATCTACCAGGGAGGGTAGCCACATTTTCAACATTTTGTTAATAGAGATTATACATCAAGGATAGGTTAAGTATTTTAATAAATTACTTTATAGCCCCTGATTGATGTCCAAAGAAATTTGGGTGAGAGAAAAGATAAAGGTTATGAGTGTTTATCGGCAGCACCCTGGGAAGATGAAGATAAATTGGCTAATGCATGATGCTTTATTTTGTGCTTACCTCTTAGAAAAGTGCGTGGTTACTGGTTTTGTCTATGAATTTTTTTGTTTTAAAACATTTTCATCAGAATACTAAATTTATATTTGGTATTAAATCATGTCTCTTATTGTGGAAACATATAGACTAGTAGAATGCTTTCTTTAGTTTCCTCTTCTTAAATTTTTTTCTGAAAAATTCCCTGTCTCACTGACATTGAATTCCAGTTTAAGGAATTAGAATGCTGAATAGAATGCTAAAGTAACCGACTAAAGTGAAGTCATGTCAATTTGTTAGTTGAACTGCTTTGAGGGGCTCCATATGAAACAGGTTTCAGAATGTGCCATTACGGGAAAGTGGAGGTGCCCTTCACACAAAATTTTGAACTGGAAGAGAAGCTGGGATGAGTTTCTGAGCATAGGCGAAATGATAGGAATATGTTTGTATTCACTTTTCTATGAAATTTCCTGGTCATTAGCTGCATTGTAGGTCTGTAATTTGCAACAATATTTTTTAGTTCTGAGTTTGGTTTTGGGACTCTTCCTTGATTTTCTGTTTGGCCTCATGAGACTAGGCCACTTTCTCCTGTTCTCAAACAAAATGTATTGCATTTAACATAATCCAGCCAACAATTTTAGCTACTTGTTGCTTGCCTTGTCCACAATTTTTATTTTTTTTTTGTTGTGGAATATCAAATCAGTTGTTGGACTGTCAGGAAAAAACCCAAGAATTCTTTTTTCTTCTTTGTTAGATTTTTTCCTATCCTTATTGATATTATATTTGAATTTGTGTGATGCAGTTTATAATGAGAAACAATTGTATTAGGTGATACCTGCCTCTCTTTCTTTCACAGTAAAAACAAAAATCAAACAAGCAATCCATTAACCTATTTTCAGTTCTCACTATACTTGAACTGTTCATGACAATGAAACATATTAAGGATCCTATTTATTCCCCTTCTGCAGCTCTTCCTGCTTTGTTTGAAGTAATTGTTTTTATATATTAAATGACTTTCACTCAGGCTATGAATCTGTTTGTCAATCTGTCAGTAGTCACAGTTTGTGTCCTACCTGGCCCTTTAATGGTAGACCGATTAGTCACATTGTTCCCAGCCTTTGGAATTTGTGAAGATCTTTTAGAGAGAAAAGAGATGGAGGAGGATTGAAGTCATCTGTAAATAGGCAGGTGAGCACTTCATGCCAGCTGTGAAAAGAAAGTACTCAGTAATTTAATTAAATGCCAGATAGGAGCCAATGTGTGCCATTGTTCTGAGCCCTGTGAGGCTAAATATGGATAAGTATGCATTCTGCTATGGCTGTGACTAAGGCAGCCATAGATGGATTCCACCTTATTTTGCATGGCTATTTCATCATTAATAAAGTTTAATTTGAAAGAGAGGGTAGTAAACCAATTTTTATGGTTTCACAGTGGCATTAAATGGTGAGTTTCATGAAAGACTAATAGAAGTGATAAGAATGTAAATTTTGAATTTTGTAAGAAAACAAGGAAAGCAAAATAGTTGGCTAGAAAATTTGTTGCACTAAAATAATATTGCATAAATCTTGTTGCTTGCTTATGCAATCTCTGAAAAAGAGAGGGCTTTTATTCATCTTGTTATAGAAATAAAGTACTCTCAGAAAAGAAAGTATGGTGATTTTTCTATCTAAATTTTTACAAATTTTAGAGACCCAGATTTCCCCTTTTTAAAAGGAAGTAGGAAATATTTTGGGTGAAAAATACAAGATGCATTTTGTGAAGAATATGTGCTGCCTCAGGATGTATTATGGACCCTCAAAGACAGAGAGGTCTCTCATGGAGGCATAGGATAAATAGATATGCTGAAGAAGTAGGTAGCGATGCCAAGGCAGATGGTAGAAGTGGGTAAGTGTTTTGGGTGAAATCAGAGCACTGTCTCTGGGTCCCTGCTGAAGAGCAGGGTGAGCTGCTGCCACCAGCCACCATGAGGCTGGAAATCCATGTCTTTCAGGTGAGGTGAGCAGTAGGATTAAGTCTGTAGTTGGCTGATTGCAGAGGGAGAGGGATATGCCTGAGTGCAGAAGTGTGAGCTTATAAATGGAGGACAAGTCTCTTCAGGTGTGTTACAAGAGGATAGCACTTGGATCTCATTTGACATTTAGCTAGCACTTGGAAACAAGCAGATACTAATTTTCTGATGTTAAATTATTGTGTACTGGGTTATTTTTGAACAGTTATGAATGTACCATGAAGAATTGTTCTTGGGGTTTTTTTCTTTTTTGTTTGGTTTTTTTCTAAAAGTTTCCTAAACAACTTTAATACATGGTGTGCTGGTGACATCTGGGATAGAACTAATTTTCTTCTCAGTAGCTGGCACAGTGCTGGTGTTTGGATTTAACAGGATACAAACTTGCACGTTTAATACTGAAAGGCAAAAGAATACAAGCATCTGAGTCCACTGAGGCCATTCCACTCTTTTTTGTGTTCAAAATAACCTTCCCTTCTTATTCTAGTTTATTAAGGTGGTCGGTATTCTATGACAAACTGTTTTCTTGCTTGGGTGGATTTGACTACAACTCTTTGATATTTTTTTTTCTCAAACAGGCATTGCTACTGTGAACTGGCTGCTTAGAGTAGCACCTTCACACTCAGATGATCTTCACTTTTCATACATTTCATCGTGTCTGTTGATTTTGCGCGCTTTTTTTTTTCTCCTATTTGCATTGTAAAGGCAGTGCATAAATCTTTGTTCATTCTGTCCCATTAAAGCCCATTAAAACACCTCTGGTGCACTGCTCTTTTATGCTACAGCAAGGCAAGTTTCATTTTCAGTTGCAACCACTACAAATGAGCGCAGAAAGCTGAATTTCATGATTAAACAGTTCCAGGGTTTTCACAGGTATCTGGAATTCTGTTTACAGAAAAAAGAGGATTAAGGACTTGTTTGACCTGCAGAATCTTACTCTGATGGCATTGACTTTCAAGAAATATGCAGAATTTTAGAACAAAGTCACGTTAAAAATGCAGTTTTAAAGTCTTTTTGTTCTCTCTGTCTCTCCACTCTTTGGTATGCATTGGTTGTTCGTGACCTTTGAAAAACGCTGAGTTACCACAGTTCAGGTGGTTATTCAATTTGCCATACATTACAGAGCAAGAGGAAACTTCCCTCTAGCATATCTGTTTCCTGAACTTGCACTTCACCCATCTGGAGAGGTGGGAAAAATTACGAGAGATTAAGGTATTCCCGGAATATCTGCCTTGGTACTTCTCAGGGATGAAGGGCTAAATTTCTCAAACTTTCATGAGAGATGGGTGGTATCAGTTGGTGAAATTAATGAGGAATTTGTAACTTGTACAGTTGACTGCTGTGATTGCTTAAAAGGAAAATGTACAAAAACAATCCACTCCAATGAATGAAGCCTTCAGATTTTATTGAAAAACAGAATTGATTGACTGCACTATGCATTTTTATGGACCAAGAAAGCTAGTACTAACCCCTTAGGCTCAAGCAAGAGTGTGAACACTGTCTCTTCCTTGCTTTTGCCTGTCCGTTCAACCTGTAACTGAGAGGTGAACAACAGACACCAAGTGTTTGAGCCTGGTCTCCAGCTCTTTCCCTGCAGGGGAGCTGTGAGTTGCTCATTGAAGCCCTCATGGGGCAGCCCTGCAGGAAAGATCACATCTGCCATCGAGTACTGAGACTGTTGCCATTAAGGTCAGAGTACAGTCTAGAGCACTGCCAGAGAGCTGCTGCTTTACCCCTTTGTCTGAAGTGCAGAAGCAACTGGCTGGATTCCTCTAAAAAGAGAATTCTTTTATGCGTCTGTATTGCTTATCTCTCTCAAGATTTACTGTGTCAACAATTATCTCCTAAAAAGGGAGATAATTTTATTATTTTTTTTCACCTTTCTTTTCTGGCCATAGGTCTACAGAGGAATTTGATTTTCTATTACAGAAGGAGCTTCCTTGAGTGAAATAAATGAAGTGAAATTTCTTTAGGGAAATTTCCTTCCTGATCATGATATGTATACTTTTATGTGTATGTTGGTAGGTATACCAGGCTGATGGCAGCAGATAGTTCTGCAAACTGTCATGTTTAATTTCCACATTGTCATGAATTCTTCAGAATCTGAAATTTCTTGAAAAATGTTAAATTGTGTGTGAAAAGTTCAGCAGAAAACATAGACAGCTTGCTTTGTTTGGTTCTTAAAAGATGTAGAATATCTGTCTTAACAAACATAGTCTAACCCTGAAGTACTAAGGTTGCCCTTAAATTACTGTCCAGGGCCCCCAGAGGTGATTGCACTGTGCAGGTACCTCCAAGGTTCACTCCCATCACATATCTTCTCCCTGAAGTAATCAGTGTGTGTCAGGGGAGAGCAGGCAGGGACAGAAGGCTGTATGCTTCTTTTGTCTCTCACTCTGGGTTCACTGGCTGCTGTCTGCTATGCAAGTGGTAATACAAAAGAGAATAGAGGAAGTGGCTTTGGATTTATATATGAGTCAAAAAAAGTTGGCTTGCAGACTTTGGTAAATGTAAACATAGATATGGTTGTTTCTCTGTTTTTAGGAATACACTATAGATATAATTTTTGCCCAGACTTGGTATGACAGTCGTCTAAAATTTAACAGCTCAATGAAGGTGCTTATGCTTAATAGCAATATGGTTGGAAAAATTTGGATTCCAGACACTTTCTTCCGGAACTCAAGGAAATCTGATGCTCACTGGATTACAACTCCAAATCGTTTGCTTCGAATCTGGAGTGATGGAAGAGTATTATACACTCTAAGGTGGGTTTTCATTATTTGGGTAGGAAAAAAACCCAAACCCTGTTATGACCAGGAATAAGAAAATAATAAATTTGGATCAAATTCCTGGCACCTCTTTTGTTATGAACCACAGGAATTTGCAAGGAGTTGTTTAAACAAGAAAATAAAAACCATCGTTTGATCATGAAAAAGATGAAATTCGTGATATTGAAATAAAATGCAGAGATAGTTGCCTAAGGATAACTGAGGGGGATAGCAAATTTTGATCTCATTCAGATACAGGCAAGATTTTAAAAAAGGATGTTATATAGTATATAGCATAATGATGGTCTGTCACTAATATACTGCATATAAATTATTTTTTTGTCTAAATGCTTCATAATCTGATTTCCACCAAATTATATTCTGTAAGTGTATAATGCTTTAAATAATAAAAATTATAAGAAGTTTGATTAAAGCTAAGGCCCCAGTCCTGCCTGTATTTCTTAAAAAATTTATGCTTGCAAGCTATTAAAATCAACAGATCTGTTCATCCAAAATAGGCATAAGCAAACATGTCGGTGATAAATTCTACTTGGCAAATGGGAGATGCCTGTGATGCTTTTAAGCTTAAGGCTGTCTGTACTGATTTTTGAGTCACTTTTCAAACAGTTCTTGGAAGGCTGTAGTCTACTGAAAGTATTTTAGGGTCATCTCTGTCATATTTCTAAATATGCTGAAAAAATCTTGTAATAAGTCAGGAGCTGATCAAGAAGTAGTCTGTGCAGAGGATGCCATAAATATGATTTTGTTCTTAAGAGTTTATCTGTTTATTTATTTCTCTATTTAAAACAAAAAGTGGCACTTCTAATTACTTTCTTCTCAGTCCTTTATGTTTGTTCATATGCAGGCCATGTTGTTTAAACAATTTATAAATTTCTCCTGTAGCAAATGTAAGACGAATTAGAATCTTTTACAAGGATTCTCTTCACTGAATTTTTTCTTAGTATGCATCATTTGAGAGCATACAGACATCTCTGAAGAGCACTTTTTAAGTGGTTTATTATGCCAGTTGGTGTTTATAAAATTCTCTTGAGACCCCCTTCTGTTGACATGCTAATTTTTTTTCCTTTTCTAATTAGCAATTGTAGAGTCATACTTGGACTTTACCCTTCCATTATCCATTCATTTTCAACACAGAATTTCTTCTAAAGAGATTCAAAGTAACAGAAGCAAATAAAATGAGCAAAAATGTGAGCCCTCACAGAGCAATAGGTTAGAATTACTGTGTCAGAGTATGAGAAATAAAGTGCAATGAGCTGGTAACAGAACAGCAGAACAGACTTTCACCCAGCACTACAACATGTAAACATCTGTATGGGGGGGGGATATGGCCTGGATTTGACCTGAGGTAAAATAACATTAAGAGGTTCATATCTTGCTTATTGAAGGAACAATAATATGATCTGACAGTGCTCCAGGTTCATGGGCTCCCCTGTCTCACCACTCTTTCCTTGTTGGTAGTTCAGGGGCCAGATGTGGTTGAAATGTTAATCAGCCTTACTGAATCTCCTCTGAGGGTAGTCATAGTCTATCCATTGCACCATGAGTGATTCAGAGCTCGTCATGGTGCTTTTAACAAAAGGCTCATCTTGTTTTCTTTTTCTTTGAGTGTTTAACTATTCAAAAACTGAATATAAAGAGTAAAGGAAATAAATGCATAAATCATAGTTGACAGAATTGAAAAGCATCTCCATAGCAATACAAGTATTCTGCTTAAAAGTGTGGGGAAGAGTCTTTCTTCCTCTCTCCCACAGTGTATGCTAAGAAATACAATTTTCCTTATAAACCTTTGGTCAGGTCATAGTGGCAGTTCATGTAGAACCAATACTTTGTTCAGAGACTTAAAAAACTATCTGACAGCATGTCTCACACTCTTCCCATCCCTTCTTGTCTAATATGCAAGCATTGCACACAGTCACGTATGTGAGCATTATGGCAATTTTTAAAGTTGATTTTAGAAGACATTCTGACTTTCTACACAGTGTTGTCAACAAAAGAGGAGGTATTTTACATGCAAAGAAGTCAGTTTGGAGTCTATCCCCTTACTTTGGCTTACTAGTGAAAGGTAGCAGAACTGGGTTTTACACTTACTGCTTGAAAGTCCTGTGGAAATCTGTGGTAGCATTTTCAAAAGCAGAAAGTGATTTAATTCAGGTAGTTATGAGTCCTAAACCAGTTGTAAAATGTTTATAAGTCGTGAATTATTTGAATAATTAGACATTAAATAAATAGAAACATCGTCTGCCTTTTGCTCTCCAAAAATTGCCTTCACCAGGACTGTTTCCATGAGTATAGAGCAAGACCAATGTCCCCATGACTTTTCTCTTGTGTAAAGCCACCAGATAAAATGATACTACATGCAATTTGATTTGATGTGTTCTACAAAAACTTCCTTTTTGTGCCATCATAAGCTTCTCTCCTTCCCTTGTCTTCAGACCCTATTTTTATCCCGTATTTGTTGTTTTTATCCCGTTGTTGTTGTAGAGCTGAGAGGTGCCCCCAAATCAATTGAAACTTTTGAAATGGCTTGAAATACCAATTGAAAAAACACAGATCCTCAAGTTGCATGCAGTAATAGTTCCTGTTTTGTTCTTTGGTGCTAATGCTGGATGTCATTTTTCTGATACTCAGGAGGCTATTCATAATATCCATTAATTGGCAAAATTTATTTCTGTGCGTGTTCTTTACTATGTAGTCTGAAGTGTCTTGAATATAACTTATTTTCCTTTCTTTTCCCCCTTCCATTTCTAATTAGGTTGACAATTAATGCTGAATGTTATCTTCAGCTTCATAATTTTCCTATGGATGAACACTCCTGTCCTCTGGAGTTTTCAAGCTGTACGTGGTAAAACACTTTTTTGTCCTCTTTACATTCAGGCTTTAAATTTACTTAAATGTTGGCAACAGGAGGGTAAATGTTTACTTTTTAAAGCCTTGTGGTGAAAGAAAGAACTGATCATTCATGTTTTGACAAAATTTATTGCATTATTTAATCCACTAATGAATGATCTCAATAATGGTCTAAATCACATGCATTTTTTTCAACTTTAAAAATAGTCTTACTGCTTAGGACTCTAATACAATACCTATTCTGTTAATGGAAATACATTGTCCTGGAAAAACTTTGTTTTCTTATGCCTGCAAGGCTTGACAGCTTTTAATTAGTTCCATATGGTATACTTAAAAGGAAGAATTAGATATGTCTTCAACCCTCTCCTGGTAATTCTGAATCAGTATAAGAAGTCCTTTTTCTTTCAGTGGGACATACTTTATATGAGCAAAACCATAACTTTCAGGCTCTATTTTTTTGATATAAACTATATTAAATACAAAAGTCCTAGGGAGTTGTGCTGTTATAGGATCATTAAGGTTGGAGAAAAACTCCAGGATCATCAAGTCCAATGTATGACTGAACACCAACTTGTCAACTTAATGATAGCACAAAGTGCCATGTCCAGTCATTTCTTGAGCACTTCCAGGGATGGCGACTCCACCATCTCCCTGGGCAGCCTGCTCCGATGTTTCACAACCTTTCAGTGGAGAAATGCTTGCTGATATCCAGCCTGAACTTCCCCTGATGTGCACATGAGGCCATCTCCTCTCATCCTGTTACTGGCTGCATGGGAGAAGAGGCCAAATCTCATTTTGTTACAGCCCTCTTTCAGAAGGTCATCCCTAAACCATCAAATTATGTACTAATAAGTGTCTGTACTTTTAAGCTCTTTCTGATCATTTAATGATAATGTAATAATGTTTATCTTTTAATAATGATGATTCTGAGCCAGGTTTTACTACTGGAGTTGAAGAATAACATGCAGATATTTTCTAAATGTTTGTATTTGCACAGTTTTGATTGATCTCACGTTTACTTGGTCTTAAAATTGAGGCCATATATTTTGTGGTTAAATTTTAATTGTATCAGGAAGACTACAGATGGTCTCAGATCTGCTTTATGTATAGCCCTGGTTTAGTTTATAAGTAACTTCAGAGATCAGAAAGCATCTTTTGGTACATTCTATGGCTGAATGTTTGATTTGTTTTGTTTTATTCTAGATGGATATCCCAGAAATGAAATTGAATACAAATGGAAGAAAACCTCTGTTGAAGTGGCAGATCCAAAATATTGGAGATTGTATCAGTTTGCATTTGTAGGGCTACGAAATACAACTGAAATTTCTCATACCTTGTCTGGTAAGGCAAAGCGTTGAGTTTCATTTTTTTCAATATCTATTTAGATCAAGACTAATAGATGAATATACAACCAAAAACCATATTAGATGTAACGTAAATATTTTAATTATTTTTTTTTTATTTTTAGGTGATTATATTATTATGACAATATTCTTTGATCTCAGCAGACGTATGGGATATTTTACTATTCAGACATACATTCCTTGTATACTCACAGTTGTTCTTTCATGGGTGTCATTTTGGATCAATAAGGATGCAGTCCCTGCAAGGACTTCTCTTGGTAAGAATGTCTTTTTTCAGCCTTGAAGGATCTGGTACTCTGAAAGAATATAAATATGCAGAAGGAGCAAATTATCCACAGTTTATTCCCCTTCAGATTTGGACAATTGGTCATTTTCTCTCCTGAACTGCAATACTGGGAGTAGGAAAATCCTGCTGTAGTTGCACAGCTGAACATGGAGATCCTAATCTAAGTCTTGTGGGTCTGCTGTTATTCACATAAATAAATGTTTTCTTCTTTATGTTTTTTTTTATCATCTCCAGGGACTGTCTGTCATGTGGCAATTATTAGTCCGACACTTAGAATCATGGCACAAATTAAGTCATTATTTCATGAGCAAAAAATTGTGAAAATCTGGCTTAGTTTTTCTGGTTGTTTCTTTCTTTTTTTTTTTTTTTTTTTTTTTTTTTTGTTAGCATTGGAGTTTTGTTTGGTTTTTGTTTGTTTGTTTTTGTTTAGAGAGATTTGTTTGTTTATTTTTAATAGAATGTTTCAATTATTCTTTGAGACCCAGGAAAGGACGGAAAATTTGCAACCAAAGCTGCACTTCGAGCAGTTAAGCCTAAAATTCACAAAACCTCCTGCTTTTACTACAGACAGTACTTAAGTGTGTTGCAAGTTCTAATACAAAGGTAATTCTTTGTTAGTGTCATCTTGGCTGACCTGTTTAGCATGGTGTCAGTCTGCTAAGTTTGACTGTTTAGGTTCATGGGTTGCCTTGGAGGAAAGTTGTAGTCCCCACATAAAGCCTGATAAACAGGCATATGGTGACACAGCTTTGAGCTTAGCAGGGTTAGATGCTTACATTAGAACTAGTGACAGCAGACCTATTTTGGGGAAAAGGTCAAGAGCTGAGAGTTGTATCTTAGGAAGCTGGAGATGTTAGAGTTAGTTTTCCTCATCAGTTATAGTGTTGTGAACACACCATTCCCACCCCATAAGATCATTTGCTACCAGAAGTGTGAGTCTCCACACTCTAACTCCCTGCCTTTCCCACTGAAATGGGACCACCAGCAAGCCTGCCAGATTAATGAGTCAAGAGAGAAAGTAAGCAAAAATGAGCATGGTTCAGTAGCCTAATGGAAAGGTAAGGGAAGAAAATATTAGTCTTGGGTCCTAACTTTATGTTGTTTGAAAGTGCTGCAAAGTTTAGTGAGGAGAGTCTAAAGTCTTGAATAAACAAGTAAAAATTACTTTTGATAGTTTTAGACCTTGATGCAGAAATCTCATTAGATTTCTTTGAATAACTAATCATTGAACATCATTGTGGATTCTGAGTAGTCACAATACAATAGTTAGGAAAAAAGTGTTCGATCGGTATCCTTCTAGTTCTGTATCCAGTTTTTTTCTCTTTGCAAAGTACTTTTTATATGCCCTGAACCTAGAACTCTGTCTTTGATGTCATGGTTAAGCTGAAGTTTTCAAGCTCTCACTTCAGCAGTACTAGTCTTCATCTTGAGATAAAATGCAAACTTTTAATATCTTATGTACAGCTCCCTGCAGGTAACTCTGAACTCTTTTCTTGTAAACACATAAAACGCATCACTTAACAGATTGTAGGATGACTTTTCTTACGTGGAAATGTTCTGGAGAAGGAGAAAGAGAGTGCCTGTCAAATAGACACAATGTTATGAAAAGAGAAATGAATACAAGAAAGCTAAAACTAAGCAAGGTTTATCATGGCAGGTAGCTGTTTTGCTGTTCAAGGTTTGCTCCCTGTGACAGCCCCCTATGACTTTCACATAGCAGACAAGGCTGGAAAGATACTCTTTTTATCCTCGCTGAACAGAAATCAGTGCAGGGAATGGTGGGTGCTGCTTCCCACCCAGAGGGTGTGCTGGGGTCTGATACACCAAAAAGGCTGGACCTTTTTCTCTCATATATATTGCAAGATCCTGCAAGATTGTGGTTTCCCAGAGCAAAAGATTTGAGGTGATTAGAGATATTTAAATATTTAGCTATCTGGTAGGAGTGAAGCACCTTTGAAGAACTCTGTAGTTATCAGTTTGCCCTTTTAGGCATGTAATTTCATTGGGAAATCCCTTGAAAAACACTACTGCCTTCCTACTGCAGGAACAGTCCATAGTGATTAGGGATTCCGTATTTTGATTTATGAGCCATAGACAGTTTTAGCCTGGCATAATGCTTTTGTTGGGGGGGGAGAAGGTTGTTTTTTGGTCGGTTTTTGGTTTGTTTTTATTTTTTTGTTTGTTTGTTTTAATAATCTTGTGTATGTAAATAACAAATTATTTGTGTGTTCAACTATTGCTCTCCAAAGGAAAGGTCACACCTTAGTTTTGGACCTCTATGTAAAAGGCTTTGCATCTCCCTGAAGTATCAAATATAAGAAGAAAGTGTTAACACCTTATAAATGCTAAACTAATGAAGAGTGGTATAGTTGAGATTTTGAACACATAGCTATTAAGGTCAGTTTGTTCTTTTAATTAGCTTGTATGTAAGTGAATCAAGGGAAACATTTTTTTATTATTTAAGACACTGTTGAAAGCATAACTGTTAACTTAGAGAATGAGACTAGGAAGCTGTGAATGCCATCAAATTAGATCTTCTATCTCTTCTTCAGAAGCAGACAATTGGAAACATTATTAATTTTTCTTGTGTTTGCCAAAAGCTTGAAATCACTGATAAATAGTACACCTTTTATTTCCGAATGCATCTTTTGAAAATTTTAATCTTTTAAGCTAAGGGACTTCCTTGTGTTTATAAAATTTGTGTTACTTAAACCTGTAAATATTGTAAAATATGTGCATATTTATACCCATGTTTCTACTGTATTTATATGTACATTTAATATTAGATTTATAAAATTTCACAAACTTAGCATCATTGTTTATTCAGTGTGTGTTGAAAATTGGAGAGATTTAAAGGGAAGGTGAAATGTGCTGCTTTATGATCCCATGAAGGCTGCTGTATCCATAGGGATGGATTCTTGCCATAGCACCAATGCACATGGATGTAATCAGTGGTGAACCAACTGAGCCCTTCTATGGGTCAGTTCTTATATGACTCATCAATGAATTAAGAGCTAATAAAATGACTTTTTTTGGTGACTTTTTTTTCTTTCTTTCTGTCTTTTTTCTTTCTTTCTCAAACAGGGATCACAACGGTGCTGACCATGACAACACTGAGTACAATTGCTAGGAAGTCACTCCCAAAGGTTTCCTATGTGACAGCAATGGACCTTTTTGTTTCGGTTTGCTTTATTTTTGTGTTTGCTGCCTTGATGGAATATGGCACCTTGCATTACTTTACCAGCAATAGAAAAGGGGACAAAGGAAAAGAAAAGAAGGCAAAATCTAAGCCATCAGTAAGTTTAGTCAAACAAGAAATAAAAAAGAAATACAGAGTGGTTTTTATTTTAGCATTCATTTTGAAAGACTGTTTCTTAAGTAGAAAAGCTAATGTTCAAAGATAGTAATATTTATTTTTTAATTTTTTTCCAGTTGGGGGCTTGTACTAATTTTGTGTAAATACAACTAGTGAACAAAGGGTTTAGATGATTTCACATATGTGAATGAGGAAACATGAGCCTAAGGTGGAGAGTGGTTTGATATAATATTCCATGCCCTTGGCGCTTCTAGAACTGCCCATGAATTGTGTGCCCACAGAGATGGTTCTGTAGGGGCACAGTGCTTCTGAAAATAGCACCTGGCAGAGAACTGCAGCTAGAACTGTAGCAGTAAAGGTAATGTGAATGGACTGAAGGTATGAGGACTTCTTTGGATCTGCATCACCTACCTTAAGTCTTACAAAGCTTTGCAAAGGAGAAAAAAATGTTTATTATTGGCCAGCATTCTGAATCCCACTACTACAGACATTCTATCTGAACTCTTTTCTAAATTGGCTTCGGTATTTCTTTCTGGTTAAACGAACCTTCTGCTTTTACAAGTTAGTTTTTTTTATGGTAAACCTCCACACATATCAGATCAAGTACTGTTCAATTTTTAGAGGCTTTCTGTTTGTGTAGTAAGAACACTGTAATTTCCAAAGAATTTATTGTTGGAAGTCAGTTCAAATATTTAAAGGTAGTCTTTAAAGTAAGAAAACATTGGAGAGGATAAGAGGAGGGAAAATGTTATAAAGCCTCTTTCCAAATCATCTCATCAAAAGATGCAGGAGCATACCTGAACCATAATACCAGTTGCGTTTTTTGGATGAAGGCTGAGTACCAGCTCTGTATGAGATGAAAAAGAAATTGATAAGAAATTGCAGAAGTAATTGCAGATATGGAAGTGCAGACATCCTGTTATGAACCATATTGGTTCTGCAACTCATGTCAGCAAGAACTGGTGCACCCATTCTGAGCAGCAGTGCTGTGGGCCTCTCTCTTATGGGAGCACTGTGAGGCTGTTGGGCCTTGATTCCAGGGAAATGAGAGCCCAAAGGATTCACTTGGTGAGCTGTTCCAAGGGGCTCAGCTGTATAGTTGGAACAAGGCTTGTGGTGAAGTGTTAATACTCCTTGTGCTGCCTTGGTCAGACATCACTGATCCTCAGGGAATCCTGCACAGCCAGGAAAACTGGAAAATGGAAACCTCAAACCTACTTCTTGTTAGTGGTAGAAACAAATGTGGGCACAACAGAAGGGGCAGAATGCTGGTTTTGGCAAGGGCCACAGCTGAATTATGAGGGTAAAAGGTAACAGAGGATGTGGGGGCATCCCGGTGTCAGCACAGCAGATTCAATTTCAGGTTCTGCTGCAATGAGGTCTCAACAACCCGTAGTGGGCAGGGGGCTGAGTAGGTCTGCTCTTGGCATGCACAATACAGAGAAGACAGAGATATCAGGAAGTACTGCTTTAGTCAAACCAGGCAGATATTACAGATCAGCTGCTGGCAAATCAAAAGACACTGAAATAGTTTGCAAGTATGCTCTGTTGAATGAAATAATAGCACTTTACAAAATCTGTTCACACATCACCCATGTGTACAATAATCTGCCAAGTGCTTTGAGATTTTCAGTGCATATGAAAATTCTAAATGTAGAATAATGATGAGATAGAAGCTATGAAACTTACTGAATAAATAGCTGGAATTTGCACTGAGATTAAAACTAGCAATATAATACTAAAATACTGTTCAATTTTGTTTTACTGTGTTCTTAAATTATGCTTTTCTATTTCTAAGAAGTTGAAAAAAGAAATGTTTCTGCGCAGAATTCTTTAAACATGTTATGACTATAAGACTACACGAAATAAAGAGATTATGCTCAAAAAAGGACGAATTAAATTTAATATACTTAGTGCAAGAATTCTAATTTGATAAGAGTTTTTCTGGTGATGTTTTATAAAACACTGTGGCTTTACTTGCTCCAAATAAATAAAGAAGGCATGTAATTAATTAATGTGAAGTCATACCATTACAAATCCTTTTTTTTTCTTTTCTTTTCCCCCCTTTTTTTGGTCAAAGACTTATATTAATTCATTTTGTCTTGTAGTTACAGATCTGTAACTCAAAAAACCAGTTTAATTTTAAAAGTCAGTTTAATTCCTTCTGAAAACTCATTTATAAGTGATTTTTTTCCTTGGGAAACTTGTCTTGCATAGATCTTCTATTTCTACTGCAAAATGCAATAAATGGTTACTATTCCAGGAACTGATGCCAATAAGCTGCAATAAATGATCTTGTGAAAAAAATGGTAAGATTTTACAAATGATTACAACAGTTTTATCTTAGAAAATATGTGCTGGCATAATTTAAGAAAGGTATTATGAATTGGCTTATGCAAATCCACATTAGTAAGGATAATGAGTTTGGGCATGAAAGATTAAACTTAATTAGTTGTGGATCTTGTTCTGATCATCATTCCACCTGAAATGAATGTATCACCTGTGTCATGATCTCCACAGACAATGGCTGTTCTTGTCCTTGTATTAGTGTTATCACAGAATACTTGAGGTTTCATCCTATTAGAGTGTATTATAAATGACCTCAGAATACATGGAATTTTATCTACAGTTTCAGTAGGCATAGCCATAAAAAATCAGCATGTACTTCTACATCTACATGTTGTGGGAGTTTTGTTGGTGTGTTTTGGTTTTCTTTTTTTTTCAGTTTCTTCCAATTTATATAAAGGCATTTTCTTGTGAGGTGTTGGTCTTTTTTCCTCTTTTCCCTCACATTGCCTCTTACTCACAGGAAATGTTATGTATTTCCTGTAGGTAGTTAAGCCTACAGGATGACTGTGTCTGCCTCTCTCAAGCCACCTCTTCAAACTTTTAATTCAATAGCCACCTCCAGTCTCTGCTGGTGAGGCGAACAGGGGAGAGCAGTACTATAATTTTTTCCTTCTCCCATGGTGTTTCTGTGTCGAGGATTCCTGTTTTACCCCACTAGTGGAAGCAACTCATGCCGTAAATCTTACATGGGAAAAACAAACAGTAAGAAAACTTTTGCAAAACCAGAGTAGGTGTGAATCAAAAATAGGCATCTTTCCCTGTTTTTCTTAGCAGAATAAATATTTTTTTCTTAAGTTCAGAAAAAAACCCTGAACTTATCTTTCATTTTTTTAAAAAATAAGCCCTCTTTGCAATGCCTCAAATTAGGATAGAAGCATGTAACTCCTGTTTTTTTAGCATTGTCAGTATTTTATCAAAACTGAAAAAAATAATGAGGTCCTTTAGGACAATAATTAGCTCCCTAGGTCATCATGTATAATAAGTTTTGAAACAGCAGTCTGTGTGAAACTTTCTCTGGTAAAGACACTTATTAAATAAAGCTATTTGAAAATATGGTAGATACTGCACTACATTAACACCACCCCTTGGGTTATTGGGTGAAATGCCCCTGAAGTGAAAGAATGTCACTTTAACAACTTATAGAGGTCTGTGTACTTGCCAAAGTAATTCCCAGGAAGTGGGACAACAGGACTTTAAAGCATAATGAGAAGCTAAATGATGGCTTCCCACTTTCCACATTTTTAAATGTGTTTTCATTGCCTACAATGTATAATTGGTTAAGAGAACTTCAATATCCAGTTAGATTTTCTCACTGCTTCCTTTCCTGCTGTTTTATGTCCTTACATGACAAAATATGAAGAATGTAGAAAAGAGAGAACACAATATAAGAGAAGTGATAGTGTAACCCTTCTTTTTATGGTCTGAAGATTTTAGAAGAGATGCCAAATGCGGGGTGGGGTAATTGAAAGAGGATATGGAATAGTATAAAACAGCCATGAGATTCAGAAAGAGAAGGTAAAGGACAGATGAAGAAAGATAATATCTTTTGACACAATCAGGAAAACAAGGATGATGCGTATGAAACTGTGGAGGAACAAGGAAATAAAAGGGGAAAGGTGGGTTGTGTTAGTGTAAGTTAAAGGAGGATGGAAAGGAAAAAGTAAAAAGTAAGGGAATAGCAAACACTGTATGTACTAGGCCATAAGCCACCCAGATTTTTTCAGTGAGAATTATTGACATGTACTACACTGAATTTTTATCAGAAACAGAAATGTTGTTATGCCCACAGAAAGTGAAAGTAAGAATTAAGAACTGAATTAACCAGTGGCTTGAGTGGCATTCTTCTAAGGAGTCATGTCTTGGACTCTAAAGAGGGCTGTTTTGTTTAGGGATTTAACATCTGAAGGTAAGATGGCATAGCCTAGGCTTACATGTCTCAGTCTGTTAAACTTCACCAGTGATGCTGTGGTAAACCTGTTAGCTTTATTTTTGTGAAAATATAGCTTCCAGAAATACATCTCCTTCTAAAGACTCCAAAAGATGGGAGCACAATCATTCCTTTATTAGTGCTGATTATAGCCTGCTTGTGGACTTGGTTGTGACCCAGTTACCAAGAAGTGACTGACTTCAAAATGTTTGTCTGTGTTGTGTAGATGGGATCAGCTAACCCTGTCTGTGTAACTAATTACCTATTATTCCCAAATCCCAGCACAACCCAGTTTTCACTGTGGCGGGTGAAAGTTGTTCATGATCTTTTGCCTGCGTGTGCTAATTACATACAGCAGTTTGTAATTTTCTAAGTTCTCCAAACTGTTTTTTTATAATAAGAATTTCTGTATATTGTAATGAAGGTGATTGTATTGCCAGGGAAAGCCTATGGAATTATTTAATGTGAGAATAAAACACACAAAACTATATTTCCCTTTTTTTTTTTTTTTTCTCCTTAAGAAACCACCTGCAATTGCTGTTCGACCTGGATCAACACTAATTCCAATTAATAACATTAATCATCTCCCTGAACGTGATGATGATTATGGATATGAGTGCCTAGAAGGAAAAGACTGTGCTAGTTTCTTTTGTTGTTTTGAAGACTGCCGCACAGGATCTTGGCGAGAAGGAAGAATACACATCCGTATAGCAAAAATTGACTCCTATTCTCGAATATTCTTTCCAACTGCCTTTGCACTGTTCAATCTTGTTTACTGGATTGGCTATCTTTATCTGTAAATTTCAGAGCTTTGACAAACTCAGAAAAAAGTACTAATTGAATAGTCATTAATACTTTTAACTGAGCAAAGATTAGAGCTGGTCCAAAATGACTCAAATTGTTTGTATGCTTTAAAAATTTGAAACAATAAGCGGAAATATGATGATGTAGTCTCCCTCTTGTGATCAACTGTAGAACTGGTATTGGTATTTCAAAGAGAACAATTTAAAGTAAATATCCCCAATATTTTTCTTTCCTGAACTCACATACATAAATTTTTTCCAGCTCTAAGAAAATGCAGAATCACAGGCTATGCTATTTAACTGTACCATCTTACATAAGCTTTCAATTTTAATCCTAAATCACAATGCAGAAGGATTTTGTAGCATCTCTTACACCTTTACAAAGAAAGCCTTAATTAAATGGGATTAGTTACTCTCATCCATTTCATCCATAAGGTGATGATTTTGTTAATCCTTAATTTTAAAAAGTTGAAATTTAACATTTCTCTTTCCAATCAGCCATTTGATCTCTCCAGTATGTTAAAAAGTGTGATTAGATGATAATTAATCAATTCAGATTTATACAGAATGCAGATATTTGAGCAGCAAGGAATGGATATACCAAAACACCCAGGGATAATTCTGAGCTTGTCTTATCCTGACCATGGATACAGACTTTTGGCTTTCAACCTTATATTACATTTATATCTGTGCTCCATTTCCTGTTATTTCATTGTCATGAGTTCTCTGAAGTTGTCCAAGAAATCTACAACTTTCAGAAATTCTTATCCAGCTGCCATTGCTTGCTCATTTCATGGAAAACAGACTGGTGTTGGCCAAAATTCTGGCCATTAAGCATAATGATCTTCACAAACTCAGTGTTGGAGAAAAAGTCATAACCCTACATTAGGAAGAACGTGTATCAGCAGAATTTGGAAGGCGTGTAACAGTGCTATAGTCATTGTATTCAAAGTTACTGTTTTAAATCCCCAGTCCTAAGAATGCAGTGTGTGATCTGGTCCTCTTTGAATGGTTTTGTAGATTCAGTTTGTTACTGCACATGCTGCTCACTGAGCCAAAGCCAAGTGGTATTAATGTATTGAATATGTGGAGTGGATTGCAGGGTAATCACCTTCTTGATATTTGTTTGTGTCCAATGGAAAAGACGTGCTATGGAGGGGGAGTTAAAATAATAATTTTGCGTTGCAGAGCCTTCTCCAAGATGGGATATATTCCCCAAAATCATAGGACCAGTTCTCCATCCTTTCTGGGGTGAGAGCTTTGGTAGAAATCCTTCAGCGGTAGTCTTTCTGAACTGACTTCTTGATGTTGACTATTGCTGGCTGGGAGAATTTGGTATCTAATTTCTATTTCTAAATCCATTGTCTTCATTATGGAAAAGTGCAGTCTTTCCCCCTTTCTCAAAATGTTCTCAAGTGAGCTTGCAAAAATCACTGTAAAATTAAGATATGCATTAAGTAAAAGTCAGCATTACACAGAAGACCTTACAGATCTTTAAAGAGGATTAATGGAATTAGCATTTGACTGTAGGTAAGGATGTTCAGTACTAAAGATAAAGACATGATTACTAGCTAAGAATAGAAAATGTTACATGAAGGGCTCCCCTCCTTCCCCCAATTTTCTGTTGAATGTGCTTCCTCTGAATTTCTCAGAAAGGATTACTGTATTTATAGTCTAGTTGGTACTGGGCATAGTAAGATATGATATACAATGCACATTTCAGAGGAAATGTTACTCCAGTGTTCAGCCCCAAAGTTTAATATATGCAGTTGTACCTGAAGGAAGTGTGACAGAAGATCCAATTTTAATGAAAGCATAATTACAGTATTTAGCTGATGAAATATAGGAGTGGTTGAGAGAATCTGAAGCCCAGATGATGAGGATGGCTAGCATTATTTGTGGTTTGACCTTTCTGAGTACCAAGCTCTTCTCACTGTTGGACTGAGCGCAGAAGTATGGTACAATTAACAACACTGATATGCTCCAATTTATTGGTTTTTTAGAGTCTCATTTTCATAAAATGTTCAGTCCAAAAGATATGTTTTTAATTCCATAATGTAGGTTGATGCTTTTTGACAGTGTGCTGAGCACATTTCTCTGTAGGAGGGATGAAGATGGCTTCAGCAGTATGTTGGATACGTGCTTGAAAAGCAGTCTGCTTGCTGTACAATGCAAGGCCCAGATTTAGTGAGTTTCTGATTCTGAGTTTCATTAATTCACCTTTAAACAAAGGAAACTTAAAAGAACTTGGCACTTCACAAGAGGAAATACAAATTTCACAGCCTGCTCTCCTCTGGCTCATCTAGTTAGCTTTTTCTATTCATGTGGTTGTCAGTTGCCAATCAGCCTCCAGTGACTGAATTGGAGAACAGAAAACATTCGGAATTGGCAAGGGATGGATAAGAAGTCTTTCATCTCTAATTTCTATGGAACAATGTAATGGAGTATTAAAACCTATTGAATGTTATGGCTGTTTGGCTTATGGATACACTTGCTTCTGTCAGTTGACAAACTTTTCTGTGTACTTCATTTGTTTCTGATGAAATAATTTTAGTTTCTTATAGTACTGTGAGTACAAATAGGAATGAAAATGCAGTGAACTGTAACATGGCATGTAATAAATGTGTTATTTTAGTCCTATGTATTTTCTTTCTAATCTGCATGTAAACACTTGATTTCAAGAAATCTAAGTGATACTTTAAAAAAATGGCAAGAAACAGATGGTATAATTAATTGGAGTTAGTTACTGCAATCATTTTCTAAACTTACCTGGATAAAAAGTTTGCTTATTCTTAGCTGGGATCACATTTTTTGGGAGTCATATTATTCTGACCATCATGGCATAAGCACACACTTAAACATATTCCTAATTAGTACTGTTATTAGACCAGAATTCAGAAAAGAGAGTGCTTATGTACTGTCATAAAGAGTGATGCTATCATGAATTGATGCCATTAACACATGCTTAATTTGCACTAATTTCAATAATGAGTGTTCAGTAGCTCAAATAATTGAACATTAAGGATGTGAGCCAGAGCCTTTTCAATAAGAGATTTTCTCACTGAAAAAGAAGGACATAAGAGGAGAAATTGCTGTAAAGGCAAAGAGTGGAAAAATTCTGGGAAAACTGTTTTATACTGCACTTATCTTTGGCATCTCTTGAAATGTATTTTTCAAAAAAGAGACTTTTCCTTAATGTATTTTCTGTATTAGTGTTTACCACTTGTCTGTTTTAGTAGTGAGTACAGAGCAGTGTGCTATTTTTTGGTAAGGTTCTGTCTATGATTGTGCCTCACTGATCTTCAGTGCATGTCTTCTGTGTCTGAATGAATCTGTTTTATGTAGTGGCAGTGCAACCAAAGCATGAACTCTGGGTAACGTATTTTGTATTCACATGTTGATGTGCTTTAAAGACTTTTAACCTTATCCAGTTTTCTGGCATTAAGAGATATATGATTATGTAAGACTTTGAAGGAGAATCACCTCCAACAGTAATTTTATAAATTTCTGTTCTTTATTTGGTATGGTAGTAAAACGTTTGTTTAAAGTTGATATATGAACTGTGCTTTGTAATTTGTGAACACCTTGCAATTGAATGCAAAGAGGAGGAGTCTGGATTTAAATATCTATTTGACTAAAGTAAGATATGTTTCATTTAATTGTGTCAGACATAATTTCTGTCTACTGTTTCCAGAAAGCTGAGAACTAGTGCAAATACATTTTTCTGTTAGTATAATTATTCTTTTTAGAATTCATTGTAGTTTCAGTTATCTTAAATGTGATCTTTCATGTTTATGAAATAATACTGTATTTTTTAGTCATTATATTAGTACAGAAGATAGAAACTAATATAGAATTCCACAGCTGAAAAATACAAAGTCAGGAATCAGAAAAAATTACTGTGCTTCTGTTCCTGAAAAAGCTTAGTGGATGTCCACATGCCTCCTGAGTGTGTTGGAGGGGAGACTGTCTCACAGGGAGAGGTAGAATAGTCTCCAGACTGTAGAAAAGGCTTTTGCATTGGTTCATGCCATGGATTTGTTACACAAGTGGCTCAAATGGAGGAAAGGAATAGATCTGTCCTCCCTTTTTCAGTGATCTCTTGTTTCTGTTTCATTTCTGTCAACAATAGCAGTTCTCATGCTCTGTTGTCAGATAAAACAAAACCTGAAAAATGATCTTGATTTTACTCTTAGTTAATATTTCACACAGATGGGTGGGATCATCTGACTGAACACACAAGATTATGACCGAGTTTTTCTCAAAGACATGTGGTGGGAGTTTGCACCTGGAGGCTGAAGGATGGCTTCTTGTTATGGGCATTTTTCATTCAGTTGAGAATCTGCACTGAAAACTGGCGGGAGTAAAGGAAACAATGATATGAGGGAAAGATTGATGGTGGCAGTGATCCCAGAATCAAGTTTCATGGATCTGAGCGACTTATACTTAGTTCATAGGTTTCTCACTGGTATTTGTGATAATGCCCTTAATTTCTCTGCAATGTAATTAAATATTTTTAACCTTTTAAATAAAAAGGAAAATATTATGTCTTTCCTATACATTAACTACAGACTAGATAAGCAGTAGAAAGTTATCTTGTGTGAACGTTATGGTAAAATGTTAGACAGAAAACAGATATCAGGTTAAATGAGAAAAAGTGCAGTAGGTGCTGGGAAAGGCCTAGTACCCTGTCTAAACTGCTGTAAGTCCCCTCAAGGGCTAAAATATTTGGGAATAGAAACTTGACTCAGACTGCACTCAGTTATCATCCCTTATTTCCGTCAGGAAGTGAGAAAGATGAATTGTGATCATGCCAGACATGAACTAGGATAGCTGGGGTGCTCCAGGGAGGGTGGTTTCTGGTTAAAAGGAAAAGTCATTTCTGCCTGAGACTGTAATTTGAAACATTCTTCCCTGAGAAAACGGATCTGTGCTGTGACTTCCACGATGATGGAGAAGCATCCTTGCATTTAATGTTTATCTTTGCTGAAGAGCAGTTTCACTGAATTGACTGACCTGCTATGAGGCACCAAGCTATTCCCTCCATGGTATAGAAGAGTTTTGGTGGCACTCCTGGGCAAGATGTTTAAATCTTGTCACAGGGATCAGTCACAGTTTTCTTTTGGATGTTATGATGCCAGTGAAAAGGCAGTAAATAAACTCCTGATTTTGCTTACTAGTAAGGCTCACTGTGAAAGCCAGAGAGGTAATGAAGGCTTTAGAAGAAAGCTCAGATGGCCCTTGGAGGCAGGAGATTGACTAAAACTGAAGCAGACCAAATGACATAGCCCTTTTTTTTTTTTTTTTTTACCATATATGGGTCCTCTTCACTAGTAATATATTGATTCTGAAAAAACTGTGAAAGCCTCATGGTATTTTAAGGGGAAAAAAAAGTCTGTAAAATTCTTATTCCCCTTCTCAGTGACAAATCTTGCTTTGCCTGCAGATTTTACTTATGGTACATCAACCTCACTTAAGCTGTGTGAGGAGAGCCATGGGGGACGTAAGACAGAAGACCTGTTAACTGTTCTACCTTGTTCTTTCTGTTCCTTTTCTTAGTCAAGAGAAGAGGTTCAGAAGGGTAGGCATATGGCATGTGTAAATGAGGACAATTTTTCTACTGACAACAGGGCCTGAGCCCCACTGACAGGATCAAGAGGATGAGACTGCTCAGTTACAAGGCTTCTCTATTGTAATTCTTTGTAGTAGCTACTTTTCCATACATTGTTGCAGGCGTACCTGAGATTTAAAATATTTTTCAGGTTGGAAGTAATTCTTTTGTGTGTTTCTGACTTCATACAATGTCTTTATCATCAGGGTTTCAGCCTTGCTGAATTCAAAAGGAAAGGTTTCCTCTTGAAGTTTCCTTGTCCAGGCATTGCAGGTAGGAGATATCTTCCTGCCAAACATTGGAAAAGTGATTTGCGGTTGATCCTGCTGAGGAGACAGACTGGCTCTCTGGGGTGGCATTATGATTCCTATGTCATTTAGACCTGAGAAGGTTGAAGGCTGTTAAAAGCAATGACCAATACTTCCTCCACAGAGGATGTATTACTTTTTCCAATTTGATATTTTAAAACAAAATCCAAAGCTGTTACCATGTGTAGGAAATGAAGATGAGTCATAGTTTTACTACAGATATATGTTTTCCCTTGACTTGTTTTTCTTCCTTAGGAAGATGGTATGTAAGAGTCTTGGCTTGTGAAATACTCAGAAAAGAGGTGGTGGTCACTTTCAACAGTAAAGTCATGTTAGTTCATCTGCCCAATGATGGTCTAAGAGCAGTAGAAATGAAAGCACTTGCCCTCTAGCTCAGATTTTCCAAGAAAAATAAATGTGGAAATTTGAAAATTCATAGCCCCAGTTTTAATATACAATCTGTCTTCACACTTGATTCACTGAAAGAAATCTTAATTGTTTGTGCATTATCACAGTGTCTTTTGAGTTTCTCACTGTTGTCCATTACAAACGCTTGGAATCTTTGTCTGAACATGGAGCTGTGTTATGATACCTTTAATCACAGTTTAAATTGATATAGAATACACTTAGAATCTGGTAATCTCATAGTGATTCCTATATTTAAAGAATCGAATATTTTTACTTAATTTACTTAAGCAAATAATGCGGCTCTAATTTATATTTCCCTACATTAGAGTTTTATAAACAATCACAATTTATGGTCTAAACCCTAAATTTACTGAAATATTATTGAAAAACAACACATTGATTTATGATGTGTCTTGGTATTTATTTTATTGAGGGTTCAGTATTCAAATGCACCCTTAATCCAAATCTGTCTTGGCATCTGTAGTTCATATAATGTTTCAGTTACTCGGACTTCGTGCCTTACTAGTACACCTTTTTTTTTATTCATTGTTTTAAAAAAATGCTGATATTTTTACTACCTAAGTGAATATTTATACTATGCATTTAATTTGATAGTGTTTTGGCACGAATGGACAATGTTGCAATATTTGCATCAGTGTTCCTTTTAAAGTTATTTATTAATGCCCTTGTGGATAACTTACTGTAAGAAATATGGAACATAAGATAAATGTTGTAAGTCTGTGCTGCTTCTAAGGTTTATATATAAAGTATATGATACTGAAGCAAATTTATTCTTCCATTTCAGTTTTCCTTCAAAAAATATCCTCAGTTGAGGTATTATTATTATTATTATTATTATTATTATTATTATTATTATTTATTTTATTATTACTACTATATTTTCAGTTCTACTTAGTTATCTGGTACTTTTCCAATAGTTTTGGAAAGTATTCATTCATTATTATATTAAATTACCTGGAAACATAAAGGTATCCTCACAGTCTTTCAATGTGATTAAGCCATGACTCCTTCAACCTCTCTTAAAATGCCATAGTCTTTTGTGGGAAATACCAAAACTAAAGCATTTTCAGGTGTTTAATTGAGTTTTACTTGCTTCTCAATTTTGAAAAAGTCTGTCTGCTGGGTTATAATGGAACATTGATATCATCATTTTTATATTTGACAACATTATAAATGAGCATGGCTGAACCAGAAGACTTCAGAGATGATAAACAGATCATGCTCTTGGCTAAATCCTATGTAAAGCTACAACTTTATGGGTGTTTCAGCAATTGTAATGGCAATGGAAACAACATATATATATCTATATGTTGACTGGAAAGCAAGATATGAGAACTTATACATCAGTTTATGATTGTCATTTTAACAAGCTTCCTCCTGCCAATAAAATTTATGTTCTAAATGTAACTAAAAGGTCTTAAAAAAGCCCATTTAGATTTGTACATTTAGAAAGTAGGGGTGGTTCAAAAGCTTAAAATAATTATGACTTTGTTTGATGTGTATTACAGATTAATTTTTACTTTTACTCTTTTTTACTGAAGAAGAGAGAGAGGAGATAGGCAGTGAAATCACTAAACGTAAATATGAAAATAGCATCTATGTGAATAGTAGATTTTCGTAGGAGCAAATTTCTTCATTTACATCTGCATTTGCAAAGTAGATGGGTTCTGCTCTCCATTTTTCAGAACTCTGTTGGTATCATGGTAAAAGACTGACTCAGAGTTTTGTATTTTTTAGTAACTCTTAGTTTTTAGATGCCTCATTGATGTGCAGTTTAAGACACCAAAAAAGAAAAAAAAAAAAAAAAAAGACCTTTTCAGAAGTTTAGCCCTTTTTAAAAATTATCCCTTGAGCATTCAGTTTCAAATACTTCCAAAAAAGTAACTAGGCATCTCTAAGTGTTTTAAATAAATTACATTGCTATAGAATAGTGCAGAAAATTCAATTATGGTTCAAGACTAGAATTTTGTAGCCTTTGGGGGAATTTTTTTTTTTTTAATTTTCTTGACATCTTGGGAGATGTGAAAGCAAAGAGGGATTTGATCCTATGGTTGCTTGGTTTTGTTTTGTTTTCAGCAGCACAGCTCATGCAGAATAATATATCAGCTGCTAAAAGCTGATTTTATTGAAGTACAAACGAGACTTTGAGACTGGTAACAAGAATACTGTAACAGGCTCAGAAAGGAGATGTTTGTGGCCCTCATTATCAGAAGGGGTTTGGCAGCACAAGGCTTTGGAAACAGAAATTGTGAAGTAAGATTATGAGAAAGAGTTGGATTATAAGGACCTCTAGAGAAAAAGTCTCAGAAACTTTTAGCCAGAAGACTAACAGTGGTCTGAAGGATAGGTTTTCTAGTTCATAACTCTACTGTGAATGTTAACATCTATTGAATTCTACATAAATGTTGCACTAGTCCTTGTGCATTGAAATGAAATGTGCTTGCACCCTGGTGCATGGTTCATACAGATGTTACTGAGATGTAATCTGTAATCCTCTAAATGTATAACTCTCAAAGCCATAGTCTTAAAAAAAATAAATTTATACCCCACCATTGAATAACGTGTTCTGTGCAAAATGAATAGATTAGATGTCTGTGCTCTGATGTGTCTTAAATTGATAAGAATCAAGAGAGTTTCAGCACTGAATTTTGTAAAGCAGTTGTAATGCATTGTTTTTACTGTATCTGCTGTGAAGTTGATTAGTTACACTGTGAAAAAATAAATAGTGCCTGGCTACTTACTTTCTTATGCTATTTATTTTCTATATGCAGTACATTCTTTTCCCTTTAAGACAATGATGACAATAGATGTCCTGATGAATATAGTTTTATACACTGCTCTGATATACAGCAATTTGCTTTAGATCTTTTCCTTCCCTTCCTTTCTTTCCCCTCCTCTTTGCTTCCCTTGATAATAATGCAGAAACAACACCAGTCATGCCATAGAAATAAAGCTCTGGAATTAAAATTCCACTTATATCAATCATTTTGTTTGGGACCAGCTTTTATAGCTAATAAGTATGTCCTGCTTGTAACTGCCAAGAGGAGTGGTCCTGCTTTCCCACAACCCTTTCACTTCGGCCAGCACTGGTGCTTGGCTAATATCACTCTTTCCCATTCCAGAATTTCTCATGGCCATGATGTGTGGCTCCCTCTTCTTCATTCTGTCATTTTAGGAAAAGTTGTAATGCTCTAGTAGATATGCTTCAGGTCAAGGAGTCGGGCTCATGCTGAAGCAAATATCCAGGGGAAAATCACTCCTTATTATTTTCCTCAAATACATTTTGTTCTCTGGCCTGACTATCCTTCCAGAGGATCTGCCTGTAAGTGTCATCTTCCTCATGTAGTCAGACCCAGAAAATATTTTAATGCATTCTAAACTGACTCTGGAAAGGTGATGAAATAGGGATTCAGTCAATGTAAAAATCCTGGGAAAGGGGTCAAAGATATTTAAAGTCTCTGGTAGTTCTGAAAAATGCCACAGGTTTCTGCAGCCTCTTACACATTTAAGACTGACTTTAAACTTTTCAGATTAAATTTAGGGATCCCTACATTCTCTTTAGCATTTTATGTTATTTTTCCCTGGTAACTACCTCCAATATCATATCTTGACAGCTGTTACTTAAATTATTAATATCTTTTTCTTTAAGATTGTTGATGTCCTGTCCTTTGTACATACAGTGAAAAGAACTTCATAAGAGAAAAGAATGAAAAGAATTTTATAACATCAAGCCTCTGAGTGCAAAATGTTTTGAAAGGCTTTTTAGGTCAAAAGAATCAAACCTCTAGCTTCCACAGTACCATTGATAAATGAAGGAATTAGGCAAAGCCCTTATGTACATACTTCCAAAAGTAAAATCTGTCTGTATTTTTAAGGTAAACATTTTTCAATATTATTGCCAATAGGGTGAATTTCAGCTACATGTGCCTGTAAGGAGCTAAAATGACTTAATTTCTTATGGAAAAGCCAAAGTTTATTATTTTCTACTAAACTATGATACTATTATAACTTGGGGTGACACATGCCTTTCTAACTGAAATTACTAAATATCAATGCAGAGCCAGAACAAGAAAATCAATTTTAAGAGTTCCCAACTATTTCATCTTATTAATATCTAAAAGAACCTTTTATTTGTAAGAATTAGTAAATAAATAAATAAATATTTCTTCGTAATATCCAGTTTCATTATATGCTAATAATATCCACAGTAGAAATGAAAGAGGTCTTTTAAAGTGTGCATAAGGAACTCAAAGTGTGTAAATGAAACCTGTGGATATTAAAAAATCCTAGTCAAAAGAAATGACTGCTACTTTTCAAAGTAGTAGGTAAAGCTGTCTGCATTCCCTCTCATGCCCTAAGGTCCTGCACAATGGGTTTTTGTGAGGGAATAACCCAGTCCACTTGCCCTGTGACTGCCAACCGAGCCTCTCTTGGTAACATCTGTGGTGCTCTCACTTCTCTTTTGGGAAGGGGACTGTGAGCACTGAAGTCGTTCCACACCAGCCAGTGAGCAGTCAGCATGTGGTAAAGGTTTTCAGACCTGACCAGCTGATGTTAGGTACATCCTGGCAACGTTCTCATGATCAATGCCAGTCCCTCATGGATTGTGTCAGGTCAGGTGCTACTCTTCTGTTTTCTCATGTGTTCTGTCCCATGAGCAACACTGCAGGTTTCTTCCTCCCTTCTTGTTTTGAGCTTTGGCTACCATCTTCTCAAAACTTTCCTCAGCAAAGCTGGTTCTCAGTTCTTTTCCTTACATTATAAATCATTGGTGTTTCCTGAACATCCACTGTACTGTCCATACTTTCCTAATTTTCTGCACCTTTGTTTTCTTATTTTCTGTTATTGCTGGGTTAATTCACACATTCACAGCGAGAATTGTGGAGGGTGAGAGATGATCACTGTGAAAGTGATGTTGGCATAAGAAATGAGACATTTCCTCACACAGCACCAGCAGTCAGGCAGTGCAGTATATCAGCCTCCTGCTGTGTAAATAACACCTCAGAGACTTTTGTCTGGCATAAGTCATCTGATAAGAAATAAAAAATAAGCAGTAGATCTCTTTTAACATTCTCCTATGGATGTCATAGGACAAAAATTACTAAACATCCTTGAGAATGATGTTTGTTTATGTTGGTTATTACATGGTCCTGCTGTTGAGGTCAGTGGGCTCTCAGCAGCAGAGCCTCCAAAGGTGGTTGGGTTTCTGGATGTTCTGAATTCTTTACAACATGTTTGGGTCGATAACCTGGAAAAAGTTCAGATACTTTTGTAGCTTTTCTACCAGCGGTACCTAAAGAAAAGGGGGCACCAATACCTCAGCAGTGACCTTATTTCCCTTCTCCTAACAGTTATTTTCCATAGAGACCCCTACAAGAAGCCCTGGGGGCTGTGCTCAAAGTATGAATCAAAGGTTAGATATGAGCCTTAAGACTTGGAATTCAAAGTTGTCCTTTTCCTATAATGACACTGAATCTGCATGACTCAAATATTTTCTGTTTTATTTGAGATAAATAATTTTGTGTGTCTCAGTTTATGTCTATAAGATGTCAATAATACATCATAATTTAACAGCTACTCATAAAGCTGTTAAAATTAACACCAACAATGAATACAAAACACAGCTTTTTTTTTTTTTCTTTTTTTGCTTTTTTTTTTTTTTTTGTAAAGGACTTGTCATAAAACTAGAACAAATTATATTTCTGAACTTAAATTCTAAGAAACATATGCATCCCCTTTGAAGTACACTGGTTAAGCAGATGGGTGATATTTCTGTGGCTGGAACTTTCCTAAGGTAAATAAATCACTAATTAATGAAGACAAATCTTCAGAATTTAGCAATCAGGGTTCCCCTCAGGAATTAATAAGGAGCAGAACTATTGGCTAGTAAATTCTGAATCTGAAAACTATTTGGAAAGAGGTGTGAAATTAAGAACTTTGATATCTTTCTGGTATTAATGATAATACACAAGAGGAATTTTATCCTGCTTATCTGTTGCCTGTTTTGGGTCTGTTGCTGATAACAAAGTATGCTATCTTAATAATGGGCTTATTTGTAGTTTGTCCTATAGGCAGAATTGGAAGACTGTAAGACCTTCATAGTTGCAGTAAATTAAGCTGTAGTCGCAAGTACAGCCCATCACTGCCTGAGGTTTGAACGAGTGGCAAAAAATAGAATCTGTCAGCCAATAAATAAAGTAAATAGCAAAGTTTAGTTGCTGTAGTGAGATTGCTGATCTAATTTTATTTAGAAGTTGACAGGACCAGAGTCTCAGTGTAAGACAGCATTGCTCCTCTGCAATCAATAGAACTGATTTACAGCTGCAGCTGCAGAACCAAAATTATTTTATAACTAAGAGCTGTATGTTCTGATGTGACTGAGAGGTATAACCAGTGTTTTGCATCAAAGTATTTGGTTTGGAATTACAACCTTCTCAGCACATAGTAAAGTCACAGTGATATCTCATGGTCATCATTCAGACTGTCAAGGAGCATCCAGCACTGTTCCCACCAGAAGCTGCTACTTACTCTATGCAGTCAGTTGCACTGAGTACATATATTTATGGCTTAACAACAGAGTCATCTCTGCCGAGAAATTAGTTTGATTCCCTATATTTGGAATTTCTACAGCAACATGCAAAAGGGCTTTGAAATATAATTTACTAAAATATTTTCACCATTTTTTTGGCTTGAGATTTTTTGCTGCCTTCTGATAACCTGGAGTGCTTTAAATTCTAGCATAATTATTTAACTAAATGGGAAAATCTTGTTAGAGACAACCTTCACATTTCCCAGCAGCAACAATGAAGATAAATGTGAGTGTGTTATCGCCACAGCATTCCAAAAAACACATTAAGGGAAGTGATACATCAAAGCTGATGTGTCCTACAGACTGCCAGGGATTAGTGGTCAATAACTGGGCAGCAGGGCCAGAATCCCCCACTGGTGGGGGCACTGGTGCCCCTACTGTCAGAACCAGTGCCCTGTAACAAAGGCAGCAGTTAGAAACTTGCAAAAACTTGGAAATTGTGCAGATGTCAGAAGTTGTGTTTCTGCACCATTGCCATGCATGGCCATGGGTCCCACCTCAAGCCCATGTGCTGTCATGTCCCTTAGGGGAGGACCCTTGCAAGGGGAAGGTGACCCCGGGCACTCACAGAGGCTTCCCCTGCTCAGCTCTCCTGAGCAATTCACTGTTCTCTACTGCCTATACCTGAGATCCTTCAGCCCTCTGGATGAAGCAATCTGATCTTCTTGGAACCCTGGAATGAGAGGGCTCTGTGCATGTGTATGTGTGCATGCTTTGCGTCATCGTTCTTGTCCATGTGATAACAATATTCCTGATGGGTACGCTGAACCTCTGACCTGTTAAATTACATTGCAGTGTGTCTGTTTGTTAGTTTTGGGCATTGGCTTTAATTGCACATTTGAGTCTTTTCTCTCTGTGGTGTTGTTTTTATGTGCTCTAGTGACAACTCTGCAGCCTTTATATCCTCAAGCATTTCAGTTTGCTCCTCTCCAGGAGCGAACCTCTTAATATCTCTGTTTAGCATGGTATTACCATCCTATTGCTGCCTTAGGAAACAGGGCAGGAACCACTTTGCAAGAACTTGATGAAGAACATTGATGTAATTTCCACTTATTGTGATGTCCCAGTGCTTAAAGGGGGCTTAATAAAAACAGGAAGAACAATTTCTTGCATAGACAAATAGTGACAGGATAAGGGGAAATGGTTTTAAACTGAAAGAGGGCAGATTTGGATTGGATGTTAGGATGAAATTCTAGTTCAGAAGGTGGTGAGGTACTGGAATAGGCTGCTTAGAAAGGTTGTGGATGCCCTATGGAAGTGACGCAGGAACGCCACGATGAGACACAACAGAGATGACCGAGCCAGAGCGAGAGGAGGAAAAGGGAGCTTTACTTTTTTGATTTCACCTTATATACATTTCACAGAAAGGGACCACATTGGAAGACAGAGGTTCAACCTCTTCAATTCCACTGGTCTGAGAAGGTGTCCATCAATTGTCCCTCCCAACTGGAGGAATGCAAACAATAGTATTGTTTATAGAAAATATGTGAGAATCTGACTCCTAAGTATGTAAACAATCAGAAGGCTAAAAGAACAGAAAAGAACAGGGCAACATGGAAGAGCTCAAAACCAGGGTCAAATGGGGCCCTGAGCAGCCTGGTCTAGTTAAAAGAGTGCCTGCCTATGGCAGAAGGCTGAAACCTTTCTGATCTCTGAAAGGGATATTTAAGGTCCCTTCCACCCCCAACTGTCCTGTGATTTTAGGATTTAACTGTAGTGAACACACAACAGAAATACCATTAGCTAACTCCTTCAGATTAGAAGATAGGTTTGCTAATGCTGAATGCATATTTGTCCATCGACTCTGTACTAGAGACATGCTTATTCTGTTACAAGCACTGTTTAGAGAGTATTTTATTCCAGTGTTGAACTAGCACAGATTCTTTGTTCATGATATAGTTCCCTTTTTCTAAACAACTATTGATGTTAACAACTACTTACTTAAACAACTAGAAGTCATAAGATAATTAATGACTTTAAAAGAGATGCAAGCTATTGACAGTACACTATTGTAGAGTATCCTACATGGCTAAAATGCATCATTTAAGGGATTAGGGGCACCTGCTACAATGCAATTTCTGATACTTAGCTAAAATTGAGTAAAAGTTTGTGATATTTTCACATTATTTTCATAGATTTTCTCCTCCATTGGTTTCTATTTTGATTTTGCAAATATTTTTCTTACCTTCAGTCTATTATTCCTGCAGGGTCTAGCACCTGGTGATACCATTGCTTCCCATCTCTCACTTGCATTGGAGATTTTCATGATTTTGTTCTTTCTTGTCTCCTCTCCCTAATATCACTCTTCCCTTTGGGAAACTCAGGTGCAACAGCTGAACTAGTAATCAAAAATCTGTATCAACCTATACAGTGATGCTTGCATTGCATTTTGAGCTAAGTGCCAGGTAGATAAACAGCTCAACATTTTGGGCACACAAATAAAGTTCAATGACAGATAAACAAGCAGAACTGGTCCAAGAAATTACAGCCTACCACTAAAACCAAATTTAAATTTTGGAGTTCTTGTTTTATAACAAAAAAGGCACCTGCACAACCTCATTTGGTCCTTGCCTCTCAGAGCATCACAATGAATGACAAAATGGATGAATTCAAAATAAAGTTTGGAGTGGTTAGAGGAACTGGTGTGAGTTCCTCAGGACTCATTGGCATTATTAGGAATGCTATGCCATGCTCTGCTGAGATTTGCTTTCCTGAGTGTCATGATCCTTGGTAAAGCTATGCTAAGACTTCTTTCGTAGAGCTGGGTGTAGTTGCATCCTGACTCAGTTCTGTGATCAGAGAGAGAAGGGAGATTGAGACATAACCCAAATAAACTCTTCTGTTTATCTGGGGATTTCTGTGGGCAGGAGGCCCAGGTGGACCATTGACCTGGTCCCAGAGGTCCAGACCAAGGCTGGAGGGGTACTGCAGGCATATCATCCCCATGTTGTATGGACAGCCTCACTGATAACTGCTCTGCTTAGTGTGAGTCTTTCCAGCATCTCTGCTTAACACAGCAGGGAAAAAAGAAGCTTTAAAACCCAAGAGACAGACTTCACATTATTGCTACGGTCTCCTTTCTTCTGAAAGAAAGACAGTGGTGCTGTCTACTTAGAGACTAATGGCTCACAGGCAGGAAGGAGACTATTATCTTTCTTTCCCCACACAAACCACACAGTCCATATTGTCTTTTTTTCAGGGCTAGTTGATGAAGTGCTTCAGAATGAAACCAGAATTGAGTATCTGAGAGAATATCTATATTCTTCCTGATTGGTAAAAAATTTGCAGCGTTAATTTGGCAGAATACCTCCTGGCCAGTGCTATCAGAGAACACAAAATAAAGGTATTTTACCTTTCTCCAGGGCAAGCTGTATTTTTACTAATGAATTTGCCTCAGTTTTACCAGCACTGCTGTTTCTTTTCTTACTGTTTTTTCTTGCTTGTCACCATTTCACTTTCAGACTGCTGCTCTTAAAATACCAGACAGGTTCACAACAGTATATTTTAAATGGATTACAGCAGAAGAGTAAATGAAAATTTCAGCCTTTCCCGCCCTTAGAGGCTCTGGACCTCATAGAGAAGGCAGAAAGCTTGCACCAAGCTGAGATTAACCTTTATTTGCTTTGTATTTCTAAACTTTTTTGTGTTCTCAATTAAAAATATTCCCTTTGAAGGCTTTCCCTCATGAAACGGGTTATTACTTGCCTGAGAAAAAATAATTAGCTGATAATTTAGCCTGAAAAGAAATAAACCACTAGTTCATAATTCATAATACAGCAGGGAAATTATAGTTGCCTGTGAGGCAATCCTAAACTGCATTTTATTAGCCATTATCCCCTTTGGTAAAAGCTGTATGAAGGCCATGTTTTACCTGGAGACACCTTCATTGGGAGATGGAAGCTGAGGGTTCCTCCTTGCTCCTCTTTTCTACCCAGACAAAGCTTTCCAAGAATAGTCTCTTCACAGACTTCTCCTTCTACAGGGGAGTTTCCTAGAAAGAAGCAATCGAAAGCAGGAAGATTGAAGTGTTAAAGGAGATAAGCAAAACTTTAAATGTCAGAGGAAGACACTATACCTTTCAGTGCATCCTCAGATGATGTTCCACCCAGAGTGATGGCGAATAAAGTTAAACCCAGTTGGCAGTGGATCACCAGTGGTGCTTCCCAGGGCTCTGCAGAGGGATCTGGACAGGCTGGATTGATGGGCCAAGGCCAATGGTATGAGGTTCAAAAAGGCCAAATGAAGGGTCCAGCACTTGGTTTACAACCCCAAGCAGTGCTAATAGCTGGGGGAAGAGTGGCTGGAAAGCTGTCCAGCATAAAAGGACCTGGGGGTGAGGGTGACAGCAGCTGAACATGAGCCAGGGTGTGTGTCCAAGCTGCCAAGAAGGCCAATGGCATCCTGGCCTGTATCAGGAATAGTGTGGCCAGCAGGAGCAGGGAGGTGACTCTGTGTTCAGCACTGGTGAGGCCACACCTCAAATCCTGTGTCCAATTCTGGGCCTGTTAGTATAAAAAAGACATTGAGGTACTGGATTGTGTCCAGAGAAAGACAACAAGGCTGGGGAAGGGATTGGAGCACAAGTCTTGTGAGGAGGGCTGAGACAACTATGGGTATTTAGCTTGGAGAAAGGGAGGCTTGGGGGAACCTTATCACTTTCTACGACTCCCTAAAAGGAGATTGTAGCCAGGGGGGAGGCAGTCAGTTCTTCCATATAACAAGTAAGAGGACAAGACAAAATGGTCTCAGGTTGCACCAGGGGAGGTTTAGTTTGAATATTAGGAAAAAAATTCTTGATAGGACATTTGTCAAGAATTGGAACAGTTTGCCCAGGGAAGAGCTCGAGTCATCATTCCTGAAAATATTTAAAAGATGTGTAGAAGTGACACTGGAGGGCACGGTTTAATGGCAAATGTAGTGGGTTGATCTTGGCTGGAGGAAACACCTTGTGCCTCTGTGGGGAACTAAGCTCACATGAAATTACCAGGTTGTTTTTGAGCTGATCTTCTAGACACTGATTTAGCCTAAGCCTAGTGCAAGAACATTTGTAGAACAAATTAGAAAGAGCCATCCATTCTGTATGACCTGAATGAAACCATCAGCTGGGTTAAATCCATGGCTTGAACAGAAAATAAAAAATAACAGAGTCAGAAATAACTCTTTTGGACCTTAAAGAGTTTGCTTTGAACTTGAATTGCAGTGTCTTTGTAGGTGCTAGATATTTGGTTTTCTTTAATTCTGCTGTTCACAAACAGAAAAATAAAAGTATGTAAATAGAATATAATTATTAAGGAAGACTTCCTTTACAATTGAAACTGTGGTGTTTGGATAATCTTGTGTATAGTCCAGCTGAAAATTACCAAGCTGGTTACATTGAGTCTTGATCATATTATAGATTGTTTCAACCTTTGGAAGTGTAAAGAAGTTAATTAAAGAGAGATCTGAATGGAATGTTGAGGTTTCTCTTAGGCAAGACAATATATGAAAATCTTCTGAAAATGCCTTAACAATTAAATTTTTAATTCCAATAGTAGATGACCTGTTTGTCTAGTAGGTTACAGCTGCTTGGGACTGTCTCTGCATAGTAGACAGGACAGCTGAGTCATACTTTTACTGAATTACCCTCTGGACAGCAAAAGATGTTTCTAAGCCAGAGTGACATCCAGAGGGAATTTGGCATGCACTCTAGCTTTTCTTTGGGCTGTGCTAGAATAAAAATTTTCTGAGGTAGAAAGAGGAACATGCTGTACATCTAGAAACAGGAACTTTAGAGAATTGCTACGATCTCATTATGAAGACATCTGACTTTAGCAAATTGTTCCCATATTTCTCTTAGGAGTTTTTATGAGAATGAAGCTGGAAACAAAACAAAACACAGAAATTTAGGTGTTGTGACATTTACACAAGTGAATCAAGCTGTGAGTATATAGTTTTGGAAAACGATGTCTCTTGCTGTTGCAGCATGATCAGCATTTGTTATTGATCTGCAGAACAGCCTTCCTGACATGCTATTTCTGTTACTTGTATAGTGGAAATTCTAGTAAGCCCCTTTGAAATGTTTTTCTTTTGTTGTGCTGAACTATCTGGTTATTCTTAGATGACAGGTAAAATGTTTCTAGTGCTTCTGGAAAAAATGATTGTATCTGGGGTGGGCTAGCTTTGGACATAGCTAAACTTCCACCCAGGGTTTTTCAGTCTTTCCTCCTCAGCCAGCAGAGAAAGAAAATAGAAAGGAAAGGGGTGAGAAAACTCATGGGACAAGATCCCTTGCCAGTTACCATCATAAACAAAATTGACTAGACCTGGGGAAAATGAACTTGTTGCAAATTAAAATAGATATTAAATTATTTATTTGGGTAGGAGGAAATGAAACAACAAACATTAAACTAATACCTGTCCTGCCCCCTTTTCCAGGCTCCCCCTCACTCTGTCACTCCAGAGTCCTTTACTCTCCCACCAGGTGGTGCAGGAGTGTGGGGCATGGGTGGTTACATAGGAGACTGCGGTTCCTCTCTGTCCTGTCTTCCCCGTCCCATTTTTCCTCTGCTGTGGTTTTGTCTCTTCAAGGGCTGCAGTTCTTCAGGAGTACCTACTTCACCAAGGAGCACCTTCCCTTCTCTTCTGGTCTTGGTGTTCCCATTGCAGTGTTTCACTCTTACCCACCCTCTATCACTACCTATTTGGTGTTTCCTGCCTTTTTAAAAACATGTTTTCACAGAAATGCCACCAGCTTGTCTTGTGGGGTCAGCTGTGTCCTGTGATGGGTCTATTGAACCCTCTTTTCCCAGTGGATAATCTTTCACAAATTCTTAGCTATGCCTGAAAATTACTTTGAGAAGTACTGTGAAGGTATTTTGCACCATTTTGTTTTGTATTGTGAAACAGTCATGACAGTACTGAGAAAACCATTCTCCCTCTTGAAGTCCTCTGGAACCCAAGGATGGTTATACAAACCATTCATTCCTCATTATAGGAGGTTAAAAATCAGTCATTTATTTTAAGGAATGACAGTTAGAGTCTGAAAATGTAGTTTTTAATCACAATATAGATAATTTTCGCTGAGTCTCACTGATTTAAACCATTTAATTAAATCAGTGATGAATTACAAGTTCTACAAGTAGAACTCAAAGTTTAGAGGTAAATTCTGAGAGTCAGTAAGCTGCAATCCTGTGACCAATTTATATATGCATTTCATACTATTTTATCATCCTAACTGCTTGAACAATGTTAAAAGCAACCAAATCTACTGCTAGCAAAACTTTGCAATGAAGTCTGGTAACTAACTAAATTTTCCTTTGGCAAGAAGAATATAAATTATATCACCTAAATAGTTTTTCAGACCACATTGTTTTGATTTCTCCCTGTAGATGCACAGTACTTATCCTGTTTTATCCGAGAATAGCATCTATCATGAGACTGAATATTTACTGTTTTGAAGTCCTAGCCCCCTTGATAATATTTGCTGGTATTATTAAAACATAAATGCAAAATTCCTGCTGTTCAGAGTACACCAGCATGGAAAGGCCAGACTGTTGATCAGCCTGATGCATAGACACTGCTGACAGCAGAATATTTATTTACAATTTCTAATTCTTAGTCTGCCCCAAAAAGTGTCATTTGTTTTTAGCAGTGATTCAAGCTGACATTTGCATCACATTGCTTTATGTTAAGCAGTGTTATGGTCTGGAGAAGTACTAAGCTATGTAGGTAGCACACACAATTTTAAACAGCAGCTCCAAATCAGATACATGGCTATGAATAGGCCCTTGAGGCTTAGCACAACTGTTGGAGGAAGGTTGAATGGAATTTCGTTTATAAAGACTGGAATACACCATTTCAGAAAGATAAGTGGTCTCATCAACTCAACTAGAACCCAGAGCTACTTTCTGAGGAGCTCAAGTAGATTAAATCTGCCTGAGAGATTTTTACATGCATGCAAAATGGTTATTTCCTGAAATCCCTGCTGTTACAAAAATGGTGCAGCTATAAAAATGGTCTCAAATGAACCAGCATATTCTTTTTTCTTTTTTTGTAGTTTGCTATACCTTCTTTCAGCCATAAATAAGACCAAACCCAAAATACTAGCCACTGAACTCCCAGTTGACCTCTAACCACACTTCCATATTCTGCTTTGCATTAGTCTCAAGAATCTAGTAGTATTTAAGGTGATTATCTCTTTTTCTTTCAATGCCTTGTTCCTTTCTTTCTATGGAAGCTTGCCATCTTCCAGCTGGCTTTGCACTCAGCAGGTCTTGTTTTGATTATTTGCCCTGGTGTTTACCCTTGGAAAGAGATTTAAGAAGCTCTGGCATGAGCTGCAGGGACCCCAAAGTAGTGCTGTGTACCAGATAATGTTACTCAATGGTAGGAATATGCTCAGTTGCTCAGAAATGTGTAAGTCTAGTGAGTTTTTGTAGGAAAAAAAGATCCAACTCAGCTCAATGGACAAAAGCAAATATTCAGCAACAATTTAAGCACGGACTAAATCTGCTCATTCAGAACTTTGTATTTAGGGTATATCAGGTAAGCAAGAACTACGCACACACATACTGAAACTCATGTGACAGACTGAGGAACATGGGATTTCTACCTCTTGTACATCTTCGGCTGCTGACCATACTGCAGAGATGGGTGAGCTGAAGGCAGAGTGTTTTGCCTTTCTAGCTGCTACTGTCACCCTCTCTGATCATCATGACCAGCACATCTTTGTCAACCTCACTCTGAAGATGACCTGACCTAAATAAGCCAGAGTGGTATTTCTACAGCTGAACTTCACAATAGAAGATTTGAATGTGAAATAGAGATTCCTCTCTTGCTTCTCCTTTTCCTTCCCCAGACAATTTTCTATCTCTATCTCCATTTGCATTCTGCTGACTGGCAGACTGACTTTCTTTAACAAGAATGCTTTACTCTTCTGACTGGAAAGGTGGCTAAAAGAACTATCACTGACACAAGTTTGCCAGCTCTTGTCAAGGCTTACAGGATCAGGGACCAGACATTACAAAGGATTAAAAGTGCTAAAGCAGGATTCATACAGACATTTAGTGATGAAATCCAAAACTGCACCTCAAATTGTATCTCCTTAATCTTCAAGCTGTCTGAAATCACTGACTTAATTTCTGTCAGTACAAAATCTATTCTTAGACTAATGATATATGTGTGCAGCTCCACAAATTTGTTCCCAGATATATTTTCAAAAAACAGAATGTCAGAGGACCACAGTATTTCAGCACAGCAGAAAGGTACTTTTTCTGGTTTTTACCTCTGGTTCCCTTGCTCTGACCTCTATATGAAATGTCATCGGATAATACTGCCTACTTCTATTTAGGAAAGGAGCATCAAGGGAGACTTGATGACACTGGATGGTCCTAAAACTGTATTTGTTTTTCAGGAGGTTTAATTTATGTTGATTTGAGAGTTCTAGAGATTAAAGATGACAAGAATAGAGAAAGGACTCTGAAAAATAGTGGTCAAAGTGTTCTCTTCAGCCATTTTAAGTGCTGTGGGCCAGGTCAGCACACTGGACTTGAAACCTACTCTGTTCTTAACTTTTTTTAACTTTTCAGTTATCTCTGCCACTCCCATAGTCCCCACAACTTGGTTGTGGACTTGGGACTGCAAAGCAAATCTTGAAACTTCTACTGTAATAACTTTCATTTTGGAATATAGTTACCTGAAATTTGTTGGCATGGTGAAGTTCAGTCAGAATGCTTAGAAGAGAGTGTTTCTGACTGAGATAAAAAAAGCTGTATTTATCTCCCTCAGCTGTGATTTTCCTTTGCATATCAGAAGTTTAGGAGGGCAAAACTCCTCTGTCTCTGATTATGCAGAAACATCTTGCAACTGAGCTGCAAAGACCAATTGGCTCCTCAGAGATTCATTTGTAAGTGTCTATGTACAAGCATCCAGATAAAGAAAATTGATAGAAAAAATGCAATAGATGCTTTTTTAAATGCATATTTCTGGGTGCCTGCTTATTTTCAATTATTAAAAATAATTAGAAGATTGTAACTGCTGGAGTGACTGGTATTTAATGCTCCCAGTATTAAATGGTTATTTAATACTCCCAGTGATCTTACACAAGTAAATGTCCTTCCACATCAATTAGGTACCCCAGAGAAAATGGAGAAGAATATTTAACAAGGTGATACAAGTAGAAAAAAAAAAAGAATACCTTCTTACACATTGTTAGCTCAAACTAAAACTCAACCGAAAAAAGAAAAAACTGTTTATTTGGAAAATGACAGGAGGTAATAATGAATTCTCATTATAGAAGAGACTGCAGTTAAAACCTGGACCTTGATTTCAAATTTTCTGGCAAATTATTTTGAGCCAGTTCATAGGTAATGGTAAAGTGCTAAGGAAAATTTGTAAAAAATCCCATTAATTACAAAATTTGGAAAAGCATTAGAGAAAAAATAAAATCTTGTATTAAAGTTCAGATTAAAGTAAAGTTATTGTGTGTTCTAGGGGGTGGAGGAGTATCATATGTCTGGCTCTAAGGAGCCAGTTTGTAATATTGACACAAAATTTAACCAATAAAAAAGTAGATATGCCTTTGCGAATATTCCTTTAAAGACAGGGAGGGCTGGGAGTAGCTCTCTTTGTCTCCTGACCTTTGGGGGACGAGGCGGCGGCGGGCCGGGCTGGGGCTGGACCCGCTTGGCCCGGCCGGGATTCTCCGCTCCTGGAGCGGTGGGAGCGGCTGCCGAGCCCTCACCGAGGAACCCACCGGGCCCATCCCGGGAGGGGCAAAGGAGCCGGCAGAGCCTGCAGAGCTTTTGTTCCAGTGGAACACCAAACCACGCTGGGCTGAGGCTGTGTCGGCATCGGGAGCGGCTGAGCATGGGGACAGCACCTGTATGGGCACCAAGGAGCTGAGCATGGGGACAGCACCTGTATGGGCACCAAAGGAGCTGAGCATGGGGACAGCACCTGTATGGACACCAAAGGAGCTGAGCATGGGGACAGCACCTGTATGGGCACCAAAGGAGCTGAGCATGGGGACAGCACCTGTATGGGCACCAAAGGAGCTGAGCATGGGGACAGCACCTGGATGGGCACCAAAGGAGCTGAGCATGGGGACAGCACCTGGATGGGCACCAAAGGAGCTGAGCATGGGGACAGCACCTGGATGGGCACCAAAGGAGCTGAGCATGGGGACAGCACCTGGATGGGCACCAAAGGAGCTGAGCATGGGGACAGCACCTGGATGGGCACCAAAGGAGCTGAGCATGGGGACAGCACCTGTATGGGCACCAAAGGAGCTGAGCATGGGCAGACAGCTGCAGTTTGTGAAAAATGAAGCCACAAGAGTTCTTTTCTTGTAAGGAGTTTTCCATAACATTAGCAAAAAATACTTTTCTCTCTAAATAAACTAAAGAAAAACTATTGTTAGAAGTGAAGAACTGACTAAGATTTTTCTAAGTTGTTGTTCTGTACATCCTTAAAAAGAAAAAAAGGTGTGAGAGAGGGAAGAAAAAGTGTTCTAATTTGTAATTATTCCTTTTTTTGTAGTCTTATTAATAAAGTTGTTCTTTGTATCATCTCAAGTTTAAGCCTGCTTTGTTATTTTCTCCTAATCCTATCTCACAGTAAAAAATAAACCTGCTACATATTTTGATGAGCCAAGTAAGAAGTCTAAAATTGGCAAACCTAAATTCCCTATATAGTTAATATATTTCTGCTTAGTTTCAAACTAGAACTATGACAAGGAGGCTGTGGATTTTTTTTTTTGTGGGGTTGGTTTTGTTTTGTTTTCTTTTTAGTAGACCAGTGTTTCCTGCAAAGAAACTCAAGATTTATGCAAATTTTGTCATATGTGAAAGCATTTTTTTCACCAATAGAATCAGTATTTCAGCCTTCTGGTAAAATGATCACCATTTTGACCACTGATGATGTCAAATTCAATAGAGTACATATCATCTCTTCACTGAATCTGATGATGGGGGACCAGACTGTTCAAAACTGATTGGAGATTTGAACAGCGGACTCCATCCTGTAGTGAATAATGGGATTTGTCATTCCTTCCTGTGACTATCATCACTTCTATTTGGAATGTCTTCATCAGATAAGTAAGGAACTTTTACACTATATCTTTGAGTTCTTCTTAGTAAGTACTTTTATATCGATACCTATTTAGAACTTCTCTGTAGTTTGTATACGTGTAACAAAGTGACAAGGCATGTGAAAGAAAGAAAGAATAAATCCTGTAAAATTGTGTATGCTTCATTGGTGGCTGTAGAATAAAGAAATAAAACAGTAAGAAGAATCTGCGATTTTTACTATCTACTTTTTGGTATAAAAATGTGTGTTCTAAATTTACTTTGAAACAGGAGCAGAAGCTTTTCATTTTAGAAAGACAAATGTTTTGTCTGTAATACAGACAAAAGTTTCTAAGTTTCTAAATTCAGTACCTTAATTTCTTTTCTCAATGACATTTGCAAAGAGCAAGTAGTAGACTTGGTAATAAGCTCTAATAATTCATCAGGGTTGAAATTACATTATTTAACACCTCAGCACTAAAAAATCTAGTAAAAAAGAAAGAAAAAACCTTGTGCTGCTCAGAATGAGTAAAATGCATTTGGTATGTGGAAAGTATTATGCTATGGTACTTGCAATTTGAAATTGGATCAGCTCTTATTCTCCTGCAGAATTTTTCTAGAAATTCAGCTGCTTAGAAAGATGGTCAGGAGAAAACAGAGTAGCACAGATTTGTGCCTGTCATTCTACACTTTTTTCACAAGTAGTGGTTATGGTGAAGCTGAGTTAGCAGTAGAGCAAAACCACAATTTTCAGAAAGCATTCTAAGTAGGATGCCTTTAAAGCTCTAGTCATATTACTGAAAAATTGTGAAACTGAAAGCTCTCCTTAGATACTATTAACAGAAATTTTAAACTAATTTTTAATATTTGAAGTTATTTCAGTTTACTATTGACCATGAAATTACTGATGTATTGCTTGAAGAAAGTGCTGTGCCTTGGGGTAGAGAGGTAAAAGGTGTGTTTAGGTTCTTTATACGAAGACCAGTGGCCAGGTTCTGTACTCACAGTGTGTAGCTGCCCAGATGTGAAGTCTGTGTTGGTTTTCTTTGTTCCTTTTCAGAATTTATATACAGCCATTATGTGAGAGGGGCAGACTGTGCCTGCTGGGTGGCATATCTTATCCTTCATCATGTGTAACTCCAGACTTGCTAGCAAAATGGTCTAGAGCACATAGAAGGCCAACTCATAGATGAGTGACAGCTGGCTAAAGATAAACTTAGATGAGTTTGGATTTATTTTGAATTTGTGCCCTAGTTTTGTTTTCTACTTGGATTCTTCATCAATACGAAGCTTTCCTCTGCAGATACTACAGTAATGCTCAGTTCTTCCTGTTCTTATGAGGAAAGCAATCCTCACCTGTTTATCCATGAAACTGCTGCTGGTTGGACTGCAACAATAAGCTATGTCTGTCCTTACAAAATTCTAGTGCAGTGTCAGGTTTTATAAATATAATTTTTTTTTTTTTTTTGTGTGTGTGTTTTTTTTGTTTCTGGGGCTTCCGAGCTTGGCTTTCACCTGACTTTACTTGTCTCCGTCTCCGTCTCTGTGAAGGCTTCCTATTTCTCCCAGCCCAGCATCTGAAGAAGAGGTCGAGACTGTCTTTTTTCTTGTTCAGGGATTTATTTATTCTTTTGTTCTCACATTTGTGGCTCTGGCCTGCCAAGTTCTTTCTCACAGGGCAGATCGTGTCAGACTCTCTGCCCTTTGGGACTGTGCTCTCTCATACTAAAAATTATGTTTGCTTTATTTACAACAACTCTCCAATACCTATTAACTACATTGAACAGTGTACTTTTGTTCTAGACCAACCAAAATGTGCCACACAACCATGGAAGATGGAGAACAAGAGATGAAGAAGCAGCTCAGGGATACACCCCATTTCCTCCATCTTTGTCCCCTGATCTCACATTTTAAAATCCCAAAATTCTACTTTTTCACCCTGTGATATGTTAATTATCATTCCACCTAAATTCTTGTAACTTATAAATCTTCCCAGGACAGACAGAAGGATGTCCTGGTTCCCACATCTCCCCCTCAGGTTTTCCACCAAAAAGATGCATTTTTATAAATGAAAAAATTTAATTTGACATCCGTCACTCTGTTTTTCATTTCTGAGAAACATTAAATTTTGAAAAATTGAATTTTGAGAAACCGAGTTTTAGAAACCAAATTCTAAGAAACTGAGTTCTGAAAAACTGAATTGTAGAAAATTGATTTTTGAGAACCCAAATTTTGAAAAGCTGAATTCTGAGAAACCAAATCTTGAGAGACCAAAATCTGAAAAATTGATTTTTGAAAAACTGAGTTTCGAGAAACTGAATCTGGAAAAACATTCACTCTCACTGAATTGAGAATTTTCAGTTTTTGAGGCTTAAAAGTTTTGAAAAGAGATGCTGAAAAATGTTCACTGTCAAGCCCATCAAAGATGTTAAAAATTAATTTTCCTGGCTCTGAGTGTGTCAAAAAAGCACTGGAATGAATATTCTTAGAAACAGAAGACTTAGACTATTTTGTCAAAATATTTCCTTTATTTCTCATCTATTGACAAAACATTTTCTCAGGCATAAAGGTCAATATCAAATATAGGCTGCTTACAGTGGATGGAGTCTTCTCAGAGGTGATGGAATAGAAAGGAAATGGCTATAACTTTATGATGCAAACTGTCCTCTACTTTGCCTTGGCAGCTCCAGTTCATTAAAACAATGTTTTCATTGTGATCTATTTGAGTCAATAAGCCTTGGTACCAGTAAAACAAAGTATTCATCTATTCCCCTCAGCAGTACTGCAATGCTTATTTATGGCCAATTAGAATGCTCTACAGAAGGTATATTCCTGCCAATTACATGCTGCCCATTGCATGAAATGCCTAATTAAAATTTCTTGTACTTATATTAGCCTGATAGAAGTCAACTTGCTAGCAGACACATAGTGAGAGGCATGCCAAGACCTATGTAAATCCCAGGAGGTGTCTGAAACATATTTTTCTCTGACTCAGCTTGCATTAAGCCACTCTGTAAGCCACAAATTCAAAGAGAAAAGGTAGGTCTAAAGTCACTCATATGTAGAAAATAAAATTTTAAAGTACTTTTAGGTAGCACAGCATAATCTCTTGCTTTCCTGGATTTTGTTGCTAATTCTCCTAGGTTTCCCTGTAATTTAAAAATTTCATGTTTTACTGTTAATACTGTGACTTGGCTGGTAGAAAAGCAATTGGCAATTTGCACTCAGTTACATTAAAATTATGATTAAAACAACCAAAAACATGTTTGGTCTCATACCTAGGAAAAGGTCAGGAGTGACCCTGTGAAAGTGAAACTGATTCTCTGTTGTTGTGCACTCTAGAACTGGACAGCATTTGTGAAGGTTAGCTAGTCCAGATACATATCATTAAGGTGTCAATAAGTGGAATATTGAGAAAATATTTTATTTTTCTGTATTAGGTAAGGGATAAAGAGCTATATTTTTTGAAGTTCTTATTGTTTTAGACTTAAATATTACACCTTTAAATAGGGCTTATATAGCTATAGACGTAGTTTATCCCGATAAGGCCAGAAGAACATCAAGTGAAATAATTTGCCTTTGTTAAGTGAGCATATCCCATTGATTATGCACCAACAATTATGTAATACAAGGAGGGACAATTAAACTCGGTAGATTTAAACTATTTTCTAATATTGAACTATATTATGTGGTTTGTGGAGAGAACACGACACGTTTAGTGTAGTAATAACAATTTTCCAACTCACAAGTCATTTAAAATGGAGATGGATCTAATAACAGCCAGCAAAAGTGGCTTTCCTAAAGCTCATACTCCATTTCAGTTTCACTGCCTGGAGCTTATGAGGGATGGCATTTCAACAGTTTTTTTCATGGCCTTTTCAGGAATGAAGTGGCATCTCATTAAGATAACTAGAATATGCTGCAATGAGTAGATTATGGTCATTTCTGGGAGGCTGCAGGTAGGGAGATGTTCTCACGTTTTCTATTCTTCTTACTGAGAAGCTGAAAAGAGTGAAACTTGGCTTTTTTTTATATTTCATTACCACCCTGACAAAAAACACACCTGTCTTCATTGTGTTCAACCATTACAGGCAACTTTTTCCATGTTTTCATTAATACCTTATAAATACAAGAAAAAGCAAAGAATAAGTATGAAGACAGCTGAAGGAACTCACAAAAACTGAAAACTACACTGCAAGCCAGTTGTTCCTTGCCCTTGTGGGGTCTCGAATAGCAGTTTTCCTAGGTTATTTGCATAACATTGCTTGGATCACAAAGTAAGGAGAACAACTGGAGTGATGGTTTCATGGTCCTGTTTTTGGCTAGGACAGAGTTAATTTTTTACAATAGGTGTGAAGTGACGTGGCCAGGATCCTGATATTGTTGGATACAACCTCTGGTCATTGCCAGGGTGGGGGAAAGGGGCTCTCACTTCAGGGGAGAAGTGCATTCCTTCAGGTGGAGAAAACATGGTGGGAGAGAGCCCCTTAATATACCCCTTTAAATTGAAAAAGGGAGCTGGAACACTACAGCGGATGAGAATATGTTTGTACCTAACAGCAGAAGATTGGAATTGAGCTTGCAAAAATGGGTATTTATTTTGGAATTTTTTATATAAATCGTTTCTTTGTCTTATATATTTTGTTATTAATATTTTTGCTGTTACTGTTCAATTTCTTATCTCATTGCTGTTTCCAATAAATTGTTCTTCTGAACCTTTGATCTTTGCCTTTTGTGCTTCCAGCTGGAGGGAGAAAGGGGCTTGAGTGCAGGTTATAGTGTGAGCACAAAATTGGAGAATACCATTACAAAACCATGACACTCGGTCATTGAAAATCTATAGAAATTGGAAATCAGAAATAAAGATAATTGAATTTCCAGGGAATGGCCATCAGTATTCTAGAGTATCAATATTACAACTGTATTTAGACCTACCTGGATTGTAAACAGTGTGGTAATTGATTGCAGTATGTTAATTTTAAAAGGCAAACAGAAATGAGATTCATTTTTTAATGTAGCACAAAAATGGGCAATGGAGGAATTGATTTCAACTGCTCGAGACTTATAAAGGAGGGGAACTTTTCCAATAATAAACTGGATTTCTTTTTATCTTTCTATAGGGAGAAACCAAGAATTTCTGAATTCTTGCTCTTTAGTACCTGCAGAGACACTAAACTCTGTTGTTCAGGTTATTGTAACAAGGACATAGATTGTCACTATGTACGAAATACAAATTACTTTTTCATCTTATCCTTTCTCTTGACAAATCTATGGACATATATATCTAAGCATTATGCATTCACAAGATGTCTTTAGATGTTGTCTTGAAAAGAAAAGAAATCATAGATAAATCAAAACTTCTTTATAAAAGCAAATGCAATTTTTTCTTCCTAATACTTTGGAAGTGTTCTCTTGTTGAAAGACACAAAGCTAGTGAATACAAAATGACCCTTCTTTTATGAACCTCTGTAAGGGGATTTGAAACCTAAGATAAAAATGTTTCGTTCAGATTCTTCCTGTTACAGCTAATCTTCACAGAGATTTAGTTTACTTTTTACTTCTGAGGTAGAAGTTGTATACTCCTTTGGAAAAAAGAAAAAAAAAGCTGCAGTCACTTAACAGTGTCCACTTACCCCATTCTAGAAATGCAGATTTTTCTCAAACAATATTTTTTCTCAAGTAATCATGACAGGAGCTACTCTAGGTAAAAACTATACTGTCTTTTTATTCATTATGAAGGGGAAACCAATGATAATATTACTTACCTGCTTTTCTAGAAAATGGTTGTCCCTGGAAAGTTGAATCACCCAATCTGATTGCAATAATTAATTTCATCATGATAGATGCAGCACTTGAATTTCATTAGACTATGCATTATGTATTGTCTAGAACACTATAAAAATTAAAAGTGCAGAGAATGTGATTTTTTAAAATAAGTGTGTCTATATACATATTTATATCAAGAAATCATACAGGAAGGAAAATGACAAAATTGTATTCCCTCATGAGTTGAAACAAAATGCATTATTGTTTTTCCCTTTAAGAGTTTTTTTTCTAGTTTATTTTTGCAGTGTGAAAACACCTTTCATGCTGCTGTTATTTACCCCTTTAAGTGGAAAATGTGAAACACTACAGTGGAAGAGAATAGGTTTGTACCTAACAGCAGATGACTGGAATTGAGCTTGAAAAAATATTCAATGCACTTTTGCCTAAATTTGTAATTATTAAAAAAACACAAATGGTGCAAAACCCAGGTAACCAAACATCCATTGCAGTGATGTTTTTGTTTACAGATTTTTACAAGCTACCATAGTAGCAGAAACATTTTTACTTGGTTTTATTAGCAGCTGTAATTCTTAATAACAGGCAGAGGAAGTGCCAGTTCAGTTCAAGGAAATTTTGAGGTTAAAAGATCTTGCTGGAGATAAAAAAATGGATATAGGGCAAAAGATAGGTTTTATAAGGCTATGTTACTACATTAACAAGTAGTTTAGCTTAACAGACGTGGTCTGGGAAGCATTTGTCCCTGAGGACCTGTCTGCCATATTCTAATAATATTGGAGGTGATACAAAATAGCTCTTGTCTCATATGCTCCTGGACTTTATTTTCCAGTTTGGTTTCATACAAAAGAAGTGCATTGAAGCCACTTTCATGCCTTCCCATAATGCTCATCGAGGTGCAGCAGGTGGTAGTAAACACAAAGTTCAATTCCAATGTGCAGTCCTCAAATTCTCTAAAATGCTAATACAATTGCATATTGTTTCATCTTTTACTGTGTGTTGACTAGGTCTTGTTAATGATGCTCTGTAAAACTGTGACATGTGGGTGTTAATATACAAAAAAAAATATTCTAATCCTTTCATAATTTTATGAGAAGGTGAAGAAAAATTAAAATTAAAGGTTTTTCTCTATAAAAGCTTAATTTATTGTGTAACTGCCAGATATATAATAAAGTGCTTTGAAATCTATCCTTATATTTTGAAGATTTAATGAATTTATCACTGGCAATCAAGAATCTGTTGCTCTGGTAAACCACACTGGAGCTTGTTAATCTGTGTTTGTGAAAATTGCCATTGAACTCATACTTTAAGTGTTGAAATAGGGAACTGTGCTATTTTTGAATGAGACCAGATTTACAGCGTACCCCACGCTATTTGTGCACCTGAGATCTTATTGAATGTGAACAGAATTCAGATGGTGCTGAATTTTTCTAATCAGAAATTAAGCCTAGCTGCACCCAGCCCCTCTGCTCTCTGAGGACTAGCTGGAAAGCAAGAGGGTTTATTTTCTGCCAGATTTCTGTAACAAAAAAGAAATGTCGAATCAGCTGGACTCTAAGGCTGTCATAAAAGGTCTTCTACAGATGAGACATATGTGTTTCTCAGGCTGATTTTTGCTCCTTTCTCACCTTACTAGAAAGCCACCAAAAGCTTGTGTCTTTAATTTTCTACTTCAATCTAGGCAAAGCAGAATGCCTTCTAAAGTCACAAGAAAATGCCAAAAGTTGATTTTTAGATGTGGGATTCTGACTAAAATGTTTTGAAAATGAAAGTCTTCTTATTTCTTGGAAAAAGCTGCATCTTTCCAAGTTAAATACAAACCTTGGGCTCAGCATGCTTGAGTCAGTGCCAGTCTCATTCACTATGGTGCCTCCAGAGGCCTTGTCTATACCCAGAAAGATCAGCTGGCTATTAAAAGCAAGCAAACAAAACTCCCTAAACCAAAATTACACATTTCATACTCAGTGTATGAAAAATGTTATACACAACTTCAGCTGAAAACAGTTTTAAACTTCATTTTTTTCACAGAGGCTGTCTTGGCAAGTAGATATGTTAAAGAATTGTTTTCAAGCACAAAACTAAAGGTATATGGTGTTTTATCTAGAAAACTGATATAGTTTTATTGTTGAAAACTTAGCAAAACATTCTCAGCAAATACAAATAAAAGCTTTATAAATATTTATATAGATTCTTGATGCAATGTTATAATTTAAGTGGTAATATTAGTATACACTTTTTCTATTGTTTTCTACTAACTGTATTAGAAACATGACTACTAGATAGACTAAGGCATAATGTTGTTTTTATGAACTAGGTGTTTCTTCAAAAAAAATTAATTTGTTGTGTTTCCAGTTTTTGTTAAATTCCAGTGAGCTGGCTAAGCTAGCTGATTTCCTTTGGGTGATGTGGAAACGGTAAGGTTTGTCATAGCTTTGGAGTATGGCTGATATCATTAGAGACTGGAACATCTCTCCCATGAGGAGAGGCTGAGAGAACTGGGACTATTTAGCCATGATAGAGTGGTTGGAACTAGAATATATTTAAGGTACTTTCCAGTTCTAGGCTGTCTATGATTCTCTGGTTCTACGATTCTATGATGTATAAGAGCAGGAACTAACCGAGGACACAGTCAACATCCAAGGTTTGTTTGCTGCCCTTATGTCACCAACTGTGACATAGTGGAGCTTGCTACATGCTCAAGCAGAAACTGCTGCCTATGGCTTAAGAACAGGTCACCAGAATGCAGGCATGGATATGCAGCACTCTCTGAAGGGGTTCCTTTTGCAGTTACTACATCAGGGCACTTACCATCATGAGCAATTGCCTACTTTCTCTGGCTGCCCTGTTGCCTACAATAATCATCATTTGTGGCTTGATTGCTTTGTTCTGCATTGTGCTCTTTGACATCATGCCTGCTCATGGACGAAGGAAGACTGTCAAGAAGTTCAGGGAATCAGGAAAGATTGAATGCGATATCCATAATGTAACTGCCAACCCAAAGGCATCTCAAAAAGACATTGAATTTGATACAGGTTATTATATAGTCAAGGTGGAGAGGGAGATCAGTCCTGGCTCCGATGTGGTAAGTAGCAGGATTTTTATTATTACTATTATTATTACTATTTCATCTTCACCATCATAATGTTCAATTTTCATTTATTTGGTTGTTGCTGTTCCACGCTCAGTTTAAAGTGGAATTTAAGTCTATTTTTAATTCATCTTGATATGTAGGACAAACAAGGGGATCCCTTTACAGAAAACAGTGGAAATTAATAATATTAATGTAACTTGTTTGTAAAAACTATGAGCTGATATTGAGAAGTACTTAGAGATGTCATATATTGTTTATAGATTAAGCCTTTGCAAATAGTTCATGAGTTTTAAATACAAAATTGGTATTTATCTCTGAATATGAAGGCCGTCCTGACAAGTCAGTTTGTGTGTTCACATTTATAGCAGATGACGATACTCAGTGATAGTCTCTTGTATTTATATATATATATATATATATATTATATATATATATTTATATATTTATATATACTTACAAATTTATGTCATATATGTGTGTATATATATGTTAGAACATGGGATTTTTAGATAAAGAATTTAATATTATTTTAGTGCTTGAGAAGACAGGTTCATCTGCTCCTTCTAAGCATCCTTTCATAAACTTGCTGTAATTTTTATCCTTTTATTCTAGTTGTTCTCTGTATGTTACTCATCTATGGCTGGAAAATAAAAAAAGTACGGTAATTGTATTGTCAATATTTTGTCCAAATTTGTATTGTCAACAGTATGAATATAAAAAAAAAAAAAAACAACAAAAAAAACAAACCAACAAACAAACAAAAAAAAAAAAAAAAAGAGAAAAAAGAAAAAAGGAAAAAAGATACTATTTATGTTTATGAAAAAGTCTACAGCTTTTTTAATGCAAATTCATTTGGAATTCATCCATCTGGCACCACAGGTTATATCATATGTTGATCTGGTTCCTTTTTGCTCAGAGTTGCATACAATGGAAACAATGCAAATCTGTAAATATTTACAGATACGTACATATGTTTTTATGCAGAGACGTATATATATATATATATGTATATATATGCACACAGTAGTTGCTGGGGTCTAGCAGTGCAATTTTTAAACATTGCCTTCTAAGGACACAGGAGCAGGCTGTTCCCAAATGTGGAAGTCAAGCAGATGAGGTAGAAGGCATTACTTATGGCACAGAAGCCACTGTTTCAGGCTGGATTCCAGGGATGGTGGTTGCACACCATGTGAATGATGAACCTGTGTTGCCTTAATGGTCTTACAGTGTGTAAACTTTGCATAGCTGTCATTTGTAGGTACTGATGTTTTCTATAATGATGCACTGTAAAAGATAATGATGAAGTTAAATCTTTTCACTTCTAGAACCATTTCTGGTAATGTAAGTCCTTTAGACAAACAATAGAAATACTGTTTCTGGTCCATTTGAGACTGCTGAGTACATTATGAAAATGAATAGGAGGAAATTAATCAGCAACTGTAGATGGTAACTTTGCAAAATAATCTGACTTTTCTGTGTTTAAATTATGCAGCACTCTGTAGATAAAAGAAGGGGAAAATAGTCTGACATAATGAACATGGGAATAGCTTGTTTACTGGTACGCCCTACCTAAATATTTTCCTGAGAACCACAGAGCCTGCAAGAGCTCTTTCTGGTCTTTATCAGTCTTTTGTTTGTGCAAAACCAGATATGTCAGAAATCCAGTTGTGGATTGAATTTTTAGATGCTAGCGCAGTATTAATTAAAGTAGGTAGAATAACTTTGAGCCAGTGATCGATCTGACATATTTTAGCTAAAAATAATTGAGGTAGGGAATATAACTGCTGTTACCAGTACTTACAGGCATTTGTCCGCCCTTATAGAAATGAATGCTATAATTTCCTTTTGATTAGAACTGTAAATATGACTATGTTTTGAGAACCAGTATTGAATTTCAGTAAGGCAGGTGAATGCTCTTGTTCTGGGCCATAATTATCAGAATACTGAAATGAACCTGGTTTTTATTAACACCTTGGATTTAATTAACTTAATTTCATTTGTTTTCTCTTATAAAGTGCCTGGAGATCTTTCCAAAAGAGAAGTTTGTGTCTGGCAGCAAAGTATGGCAAGTACAACTAATGACTGATGGCCAGGAGGAGAGAAGTGCAGACAAGCAAAGTTATGTTTTGACTTTCCAGGACTCACAGAACATTTTATGGATTTTACTGGAGATCATTTCTGACACTTCCCAGAAGAGAGGTGATGTGAGATCCACCACCATCAGTAAGAACAGAAAGTCCAAGTAGGCAGCCAAAGCTAAGCCAAGAAGGCAGCAAAAGTGAAGTTAAAAAAGAGAGAACCTACCCTGTTTTCGGTTTGGCAACTTGCCCTTCTACAACATTCAGTGCAAAGAATTTCTTCTTTGTCACCTAAGAACTAAGCTTGTGGGTGTGTTTCTCACCGCTTCATTAAAATTCACTGTGTTTAGCACTCATACTAAATGTTTGGGTTTATTTATAGCTTTTTATATTTCAATGTGATAAACTCACATTGTTGGTTTAATTAAAAACCAAATTGATTTTAACTGCAGTGCAGAGAAAACTATGGGGAAGTAAATGTTTTTGATTTACTTTTCCTTTTGAGAACTAGAAATATTGATAAAAAAGGATTTTCTCTTAGTGTTAACAAATCTAAGTCTCCTTCTATGAACTGATGCCTAATATGCTTAATAAATTCCCACTGGCACTGGTCAAAATAGACAAAATCAAGTAACAGGTGTCCTAGTAAAATAGCTGACATTTATTTTTAAGTCTATGCTTACTGTTCTAACATTAAGATGAAATGCACCTGTTAGTATCTACTTGGATACACTATTGCTGTGTCTGAGGGAAAGCTTAACATTTTGTGTTCTGTACTGGCTGTGGGGAAGGTGTGTTGCCAGTAAGTAGTTAGGCCACTTAAAGAATCACCATTAATAGAGTTTGGTGGCAAAGTTCACTTTATAACTTACTACACTGATAAAGTATACATAAGAAAATCAGATTCGAATCAGTTTAGAAAGATTTTCACAGAGACTGGTGATGCAAGAGATTAAGAGTACAAAGGATATGGATAAAAATTGGTAAGAGTGCTAAAGGGTTTAACAGCACTTAATCATCGACTAATTTAACATTTATGAGGTAAGTCAGTAGAATTTGCTACAATTAAAACTGAATTAATTATAGACTCATGATAACCTTCATACCATAATAAATAGACATGCTTACACAGGCAAAAAGAAGTATACATCTGTATCTATGAGTGTAAAAGTACCTACCAGAAATACACCTTTTGTTCAGTGAAATACATCAGATCCCTTAGCATTTCTCAACAGGCATGGGTTGCACCTCCATGTGAGTGTGTGTTCTATCAGACCAGGCTTCATTGTCAGCAACAGTCTTTTGCGTATGGCACACTTGGAATGTTCATGAGCTCTCCCATTCAGGAGTTGCTGGTGCAGCCCACTGCAGTCCAGGGGAGTTCAGAGGGCCTCACTGAGGACCACTGTTCTTAGGGTTGCTAGATGATTTGCTTCAGTCCTCAGTAATTTTCTGTTCAGTGCATAACCCAATCTGGTAAATACTGTAGTTTCCAAATTTCCAGCAGGAATGCTGCTGTCCAATTTGGGCTACTATTGGGTGAGTAATGTTGCAATGCTGTTAGGGTGCAGCTGATTATCTTTTGTTCTTCACTTTGGCTGGGCAGCTGATGTTCCTCTTACAGTCAGTGTTCCCACCTATATTATGTAAGACAGGCTGATGGTCAGAGACACTTCACCACCCAGCTGGTACAGTAAAAGTGTGCTATCTTTTATTCTGTTACCAGGACCTGTAAAATTTTTATAAAACTTCATTTTAATGTATCTTTAAAAAGGTATTTTTTTTCTTTAAGTTGTTTCTTTTGTTGACCTAAGTATCACTGAAGGTTTTTCACATCATTTAAAAGACTCTTGTATGAGCTTTCAGATTCCAGCTTTTGTGAAAAGAAAAATCCATGCCAGGAATATGAAAGGATTCTTGATTAAAAATCTCATTTTAAAAATAAGGGACTTCTCAGATGTCTGGGAAAGATACTATTAGAGTTCTTTTTGTTTTCAGTAATCCCTGGGAAAATGCTAGTTCTGATTGATTGCTAGGTTATTTAAGTTCCTGAGATGTTAAAATAGCATAGAATAGATACTGCTCTGCAATTATATTCACTTTTCTTTCCTTTACATTTAAAACCTTTTCTAATGTTAAGAATGAAAACTGAATAAATTAATGAATTAAACCGAAGAATGAAATGAAAACTGAGTGAAATAATGAATTACTTTGTTCCTCTAGAAACATTTTGGAACTCAGTGAAGATCATGTATCCAAAAGTTTAAACAAGTATTTAAAACCATTAAAATCAGTACACACCGTTTTAAAAATTATTCACTTAATTTTCAGAGAGAAGTTAAATGAGGAATTTCACATTACATTCTTTCATTTTATGGTTGATCTAACCTATCAAGCCTTCTTAGACCTGTGGTGAATACCTTGTCAGCACTTTACCACTTCACTTTTCTGTAGCTGGAGAAATATCCCTTTGAATGTCTTCCCACTGTGCCCCAACCTACTCAGTTTGTCATTCATTTCTCTTCCAGCAACCTTTAGATTCCTGACAGGTGTCTTGGTATCTCATTATCTTTAAATCACTCCATTTGCTTTTTTTTTCTTTTACAATTCTTACTCTCTTCCAGAAACTGTCAAGGAAAATAAAGTATCTGATCATAGAATCATAAAGTTTCTAAATTTGGTAAAAACCTCTAAGATCATTTAGTTCAGCCATTAACCTCATGCTGCCAGGTCCCCCACTAAACCATGTTCTGAAGCACCACATTATTAGTGTCATGACAGTTATGCCCTTGGTATGCTGCAAAAGTTCAAAATTGTATTTTTGTGGTTGGTTGTTGATTTTCTTGTTTTGTTTTAGTTTCTGGTTTCCTTTTTTTTTTCCTAAGACCTCTTTACTTAGGTATACAAAAGTTTTGAAACTTTCTGAGCTGCACACAGACTTAAGTAAAACACTTGTCTCAGAAGAATATGATATAGTAGGTATAACACCTTCTTAAAACTTCTTATGTGGAGAAATGAATCCCATGCTGACTTGATAACTGCTTTAGTAAACTTAAAACTATTTTTGAGGGGAGGTGGGTGGAAATGTGAAAAGATGAGAGGTGGTTGTCAGTGCTAGCAATGAGTGATCAAGAATTCTTTCCCATTGAAAGATAAGGAAGAGGTGATACAGAATCCTCCAGTGTGCTTCTGACATACTAACCTGATTTGCTCATGACTGACACTGCACCACAGAATATTAATGACTGTTGGCTGAGTATGTTACTTATTCATCGGATATGGTATTCAGAGATAGCCATTATGGACTGTTCACTGCCTATGAATAGTATCTTAGAAAAAAATTAGTAATTTACTTTTACCCCAATACTAGTATAGTTACCCAACATTGAAAAAAAGAGATAATTTTTGGTTAACGACACTTGGAGATGACCTCAGTGAAAATGAAAGTTAGTCCTTAAAGATTCTTCTTTCAATAGCAAAGATTGCACCCTTTTTAAAGCAACCTGCTTTGCTTTGGTAATGTGTCAGTGTTTCCCTCAGACACTTCATGCTTCATTTTACTTTCCTTCTTTCTCATTCAATAAATGTAGAGATGAACATATAATTATGTATATATTATATATATTAATATATAATTATGTCATAAAAAAACCTTTTCATAAGAATCTGAAAATACCTTGATGGGGGTAATTTTAATAATTTTATGGAAGTTATGCCTCCTTCCTCTGTGATTATGAGTGGTAATTATTGTTGTCATGATAGATTAAAATATTCAAGAGGTCAATCTAATGAGAAAGAAAAGTTATTTAATGACGGAATAACTGAATTCTAGATGGGATCTGATAATGCAGCAACACTACTGATTTTACTGCTGCCACTTTTTCTTTGTCCTACTTTTTTGTATTCCATTTCTCTATATCTTCCCCTAAATCCCAGAAGGTTAGATGGTAGAAGGTGCAGCCTTCAGCATGCATGTCTCTGAAACATTCCACCATCCAGCTTCTTTCCCACCATAGCTCTTCTGGATTAAATGAGGTGAGTTTATGTCTTAGCTCTATCAGCTCACTTTATTCTATGGTGATTTGATAGATCTCCTACTATTCTACCTGGGGCAGGTATTGATGATTCTGAAGAAGCCTGGTACCCTTCAGGATTCTAGGACTTCCTGGAAATCACAAAGGCAGGACTGGACATGAGCATACGAAAAAGTAATATCACATAGGAATGTTACTGTTATGGTGCTCCTAATAGAGATAGCCAGTTAAAATGTTCTTGTCAGTAATTACCCCAAACCAAAACTCTGGGTTGTAGAAACCTAACATTTTGAATAGGGTATTGTTCCCAGGTTTTGGTATCAGACTCGCTTATGTGCTGAGAGCACTGACAGGGCTTAAAGAAAATAATTATTCCAGTACTTTGTGCATTCTGGAGAGAAGCATTCAGAGTTGTAAACTGTAATTTCATTTTGAAACTTGACTATCAAAATCTGAGGTCTGAGTTTTTGTTTGTGATACCTAAGGTTGGTAAATTGCACATTAATTCAGCTTTCACAGTTATTTACACCTAGGGTAAAGATCAAATCATGTTCTTAGACAAAACCTGTAATAAAATAAATTTCTAGTTTTTCAATTTTAACAAAGCCTGTATGAGATCACAATAAAAATTGCAATAGAATATAAAGAATAAATAGAAAAAAAGTTCCTACTGCTACTTGAACTTGTTGAATGGAATTACCCTGTTTGAAAAAAAAAGAAATGTAAAACACACCACAGCTCTCCCCATAAATATGCCTTTGGCCAGTGCCTTTTCTTTTTCGGTTATACATTAGGGTCTGCCTCAGGGTTTGAGCTAGCAATGACTTATAGGAGTTTGCAAGGTGAAAAGAAGATTCTTTCGCTTATCAAACCTAATGGGAACTTTTTAACAGAGTTAGAGAATTTTTTACAACATCTTTCCATCTGTAAAGTTCTAATTGTTTCTGTCCACAACACAAACCTGGCTGAAAGACATAATTATGCAGTAAGGTACCACTGTGTAGCTTTATAATTCTGTACAATGGCATTTTTAAATGATAGTTCAAGGTAATACGGTAATTATTTTTATTCAAATTTCTTCCTTTGGTGTGTTGCACTATTATAAGTAACATTAATATTCAAACATAATGCATTACATTTAATTCTACTACAGGGGTAAATCATTATAAAGACTGAGTTTTTAAAAAGGGTTGCCACTTGTCCTGCTCTGTGCTACTTGAGTTCATTTTCAAGTATATGGTTGTACAGTGACCCAGAGATTCTTGCATGTGTTCACAGGGCTTCCAGTCAGGGAAGATTTTCTTTACATTGCAGTTGGGGAAATTGAACTAAAAAGCACTGTGACACAATGAATATGGAACATCAGAATTTAATTGTGAATGCCATTCTTACCTTAGTTACATTCACATTAAAAAACAACAACAACAACAAAAAAAAAAAAAAAAAAAAACCAACAAACAACAAAAAATAAAACAAAGAGAAAATACCCCCCAAAACCACCAGGAACTGTCCTTATCCAAATTGGACTGACTGTGGACACTGTTGGCCACCATGGGAAAAAATTAAAATAGGCATTTTAATAGGATACTTTTAGTGCTCAAAACTAAAAGTAGTTTTGGGCTGCAGTTTCATCTGGCTTGATTTTGAATATATTTTTGAGAGAAAGGAAATAATTTTTAAACTTGGAAGCTGTCATGGAGCTCATATGTGGCTGCTGACTGATCTGAGGAGATAATAATTTGTAGACATGGTACATCATTAGGAATGACAGTGAGTCAGTGTGTAAGCTCTGGTTTCTGGCCACTTAACATTTGAGGCAGAATTGTTATGCCTCCCAGAAAACATGATTTATCTTTTTTTTTTTTTTTTTTCTTTTTTCATAAAATAGGTACAAGCAAACTGTACATTGTTACAAACAAGTCAATTCAGAGCTTAGAATTTTTAAACTCATAGAACTGAGTGATAAAAGCAAGTTAAATTAAGCAGAAAATGCTGCTGATAATTTGGGCCATGAAGACTTGATAAAATTAATAAAGTTGAAATAATATGAAAGCCTTTAGATTCTGAGCAGGAGCTTTATTTTCCCCATGAGAAGCTATGATTTCCTTTAAATGCAATTAATCTTATCAGGTCACTTTTAGTTGCAGCTCAGTTACACCACTAACATTAACTTGTGAACATCTGGAACAATTATTCCTTCTTCTTGGCTGATCAGTGGGTAGCACAAACCAAAAGGAGGTGTTACTAAAGACACCAAGCAGTATTGATTATATACTCTACATATGATTCCAGAAGCATGTGGGAGGACTTCATAGCCATAGTGCTCTACTGCAATAAGCAAACAGAATTTATATTTCATTGTTGCAAGGGAATTAGCTGGAAATTTAGAACCTACTAGGCTGTAAGAGGCTAATTAGTAATCTAAAGTGAAATCTTGGTATTAATTTAATTAAAATATTTTATCCTACTGTTCCAATCCAAGGTACACCTTTATCTTAGGTGATGTGCATTGTTCTGAACATCGGCCTCTCCCACACTCCTCCCTTTACAAAAAGACAATGATAAAGCTAGGAAAAGTTCAGAGAGGGGCCAAAACAAATTCAGAGAATGATCAAATATATGGAATACTTTACTACAATGAATAGGTTGGAAAAGTAGGACCCCTTGCTTAGAAAAGAAACAGTGTAAGAAACTAGGTAATGACCTGTAAAAACATACGCATAATGGCAAAGGTGCAGCTCAAAATTTGTTCTGGTAAAAGAGCAAGGAGCCAGATGAAACTATTGAGGGCCTTTTGCAAAAGGAACTAAAGGAAATAATTCCTGTCCATGGTAGGTAGGTGAGCTATGGAGCTCCATGACATGACATGCAGTGACTCTTAAACGTTTACATGAGAGCAAAAAGCCATTAGGCAAATCAATGAAACCCAAAAAGACTACAAAATTCAAGCATATGTATTTTCAGAGAGTAAGTACCTGAGCTGAAAATGTTGGAGTCTGTGAGAGAGTTATGGGAAAGCACTGCCATCCGCTTGGTCCTAGTATTTTCCCCCAATGTCTGGTCTTGACCACCATGTTGGATAAGAAATATTAAGCAGAGGGACTTTGCTTGGATGAAGATTGTCATTCCCATTTCAAAATATTAATCCTGTTGCAAGAAGATTTTTGGGCTTAGAAAACTGTAAAAATACTGCAATCATTGAATATCCTGAGTTGAAAGTCCCCAAAGGATCATCGACGTCCAGTTTCTGGTCCTGCACATTTGCCAAGAGTCACAATTGCCTGAGAGAATTGCCTAAATGCTTTTTGCATTCAGACAGGCTTGGTGCTTTGACCACTTCCCTGGGCAGCCTGGTCCATAGCCCAACACCCTCTGGGCCAAGAACCTTTTCCTAATATCCAACCTAAATCTCCCCTGACACAAATTTGGATCAATCCCTCAGGTTCTTCACTGGTCACTGCAGAAAGGGATCAGTGCCTGCCCCTCCTCTTCCCCTCATGAGGATGTCATAACTGCAATGAGATCTCACCTCAGTCTCCTCTTCTATAGGATGAACAGACCAAGTGACCTCAGCTGCACCTCAGCTTCCCCTCAAGGCTTTCATCACCTTTGTTGCCCTCCTTTGGATGCTCTCTAATAGTTCAATATCTTTCTGATGTTGTGGTGACCACAATGCACACAATATTCAAGGTGAAGCTGCACCAGTGCAGAGCAGAGCAGGACAATCCCCTCCCTTGCCCGCTGGTGATGCAGTGCCTGATGCCCCCCAGGACAGGGTTGGCCCTCCTGGCTGCCAGGGCACTGCTGGCTCACATTCAGCTTGCCATCAACCAGGACCTCCAGGTTTCTTCCTGAGACTAGGAAAAACAAAGCTCTGAGAACACTTCCTCAGTATTCCTATAAGGTAGCCAAGTTACTATGTGCTTCATTATCTACCTATAGAGACACTTGCACTTCTTCAAGAAAGGGGAAAAATAGATCATCAGACTTGAAATGCTATTAGCTTTCTTAAGTTCATAATTACAATTGAGGAGCACTTATTAATAATTTAATACTTCAGGTAAATTATAGGACTGTGAACTGAGTCAGTATCACACAATTTTTGTGTTTTATTAGTAATGAGGACCATGTTCAAGTCAAATGTATAAGGCTTAAATGTGGCATTGTTTTTTGAGACATCTCAGCTTAGGACATCACTGGAAAAAGAATTGGTGAGGGAAGTTATCCATTCATTATTATTGAAGAATCAAAACCTCCATTTCATATATCCACCTGATACCTTCTTTCCCACCTCTACCATATGCTGTCTTTGAGACTTCAAAGGATAAATTTTCTTTTCAGAATGTTCTCTGACTCAGAGTGCCTGAGTGCTCAGTCACACAAGCAGCCTGGGTAACTTGCTGAAAGAAGTGTGGGGTTTTTTCCCCTTGAAAGCTTCACAGCATTCCAGAACATAGAGCATGATTCATTCTTTACTTTGCAAATTTTAATTAGACAGACATTTGCTATCTAATGATGAATTTTACCCTTCCTGCTGCAATTCATCCTCGCTGAGGTCCTGCATTCATGGAAATCTCATTATAACCCTTCTATGTTTCACATCTGGTTAGCTTTCATGGTGTAAGCCCCAGCTAGGCACCAGAGCTGGTCCTCACACCCTCCTTCCCTGGTGGGATGGGGAGTAGAATCAGAAAGAACGTGCAAATTATAGGTTAAGAACAGTTTAATAATTGAGATAAAATGAAAATAAATAAAACAAAAATAACATCAACAATTATAGTTAAAAGGGAGATGGTGCCAAGTAAAAAGATCAATAAAGTCCAAGATAGACAAGCCATGCACAACACAATCACCCAGTACCTGGACACTGATGCCAGGTCCAACCCCAACAGTGGCTGATCAGTAGCTCCTGGCCATTCTTCACAGTTTATATACTGAGCATGACTTTGGCCAGTTTGGGTCATCTGTCCTGTCCTGTTCCCTCACAACTTCTTGTCCATCTGCTCACTGGCAGAAGATGGGAAACTGGAAAGTCCTTGTCTTAGAGTAAGAACTACTTAGCAACAACAAAAGCGTGTCATCATTAATCTCATACTAAATCCTCAGTAAACATAGCCCTGTACCAGCTACTAGAACAAAAACTCTAACTCTATTCCAGGTGAAAACAGGACATTAACTCAAAGCAACAAGCGAAAAATTAGTCTTTGGATGTGATTCTAAGTTCTGGAAATTTGGACACATTTAGAAGAAATGTAATTTCAAATGAGAATGTGCTAATCAACAAAAAGATATCTTCTTGAGGATGTGGAGTTGATTTCAGAAATGAAAATTTTGGCATCAAGAAGAAGCTATTCATTTCAGGCTGACTACAATAAATTGGTTCAGGATGAGCATTTATTACTTCTGGGAATAGGAAACACTTTATTTTATGCAAGGCCTGAATGAAATCTTGTCCTTTCCTGAAGATACAGCACCAAAAGAAAAAAGACGTTAAAGCTGTCTAATAGCAAGAAACTCACTGTTCTCTTTTTATTTTTGGCCAAGGATTTGTGCCTGATTACAAGTAATACCTTATTTCCGATTCTCCTGCAGCCTGGAATGCCTTCCAGGATGAAGCAAGCATATGCAAGAAGAAAGGCAGGGTGCATCATGTACTGTACATGTTCTGGCTAACACAGCAACTTTATGGCAACTTCTCTCAGTGCATTTTCCAATATAGGTATCTGAAAAGGCAGATGAAAGATATCCAAGCATTGTGCAAATGAGAACACCAGGGACATCTGTGATTCCAGTTCACTGTGAGTTTTGTGTGCATTTCTAATCCCAAGTAAGTCCCTAACTAACCTGATGTAAATTAATTTTTCACCCATTAAAATGTTGGTGTAATATCAAAAGGATGACAATTCAGAGACTGTATCTATCTTGTTTTCACTCAACAATCTCCCGATTAATACCTTTCTACTCTTGCTCCTTTCATTAACAAATGATTAACAGGTATATGTTTATATTTTAGGGTATTATCTGCTGGGGAAAGAAAAGTGTTAATATTAAGAGACATTTAGACAATATGAAAAAAAAAAAAACCTTCTGAAAATCTAGAAAATGTACCTGTCATGGATTCCTACATACAGAAATAGGGTTGCAATGGGTACTTTTGAGTACTTGCAAACTGCAAATAATACTGAAAGTTTCACCTAGCAAACCCAGTGTGCATGTATACATAAAGGTGTTTTTCTGTAACAGCTTCTGGATTGGGTGGAAAGTATATTTGGTTTACAATCCAAATGACATTATTTATTGGAACTTTCAGTACTGCTTGTGGATCAGTTGTAAGTAAAATATTTAGATCTGTTATTTTAGGGTGTTAAATTTTTAATACAATGTATCAGTTGGCAAAGATTTTGTACTATTTCAGTGGTGATTGAACATTACTTGAGACAATAATCTCTAATTTTAAGGCAGACTTGAAGTAAATATTTCCATAATGGTTCATTTTATATGGACTACTAAAGAGGAAGAAGCATAGTTGTTTTGTGTTTTTTAAAACAGAAACATTGTTGCAGTCATAACTAACATAACTTTAATAATGTTGCTATGGTAATGCTTTAAGAATTGCATTTTCTTTTATCTTGCACGTTCTAATTCAGAAGTCAGCAGGGACATCTCTAAGCTTATGAAGTTTTCTATATATCAGACCTGGATCTGTAAATTTGAATTAAAGTACTTACCAATAACAACTATAATGGGTTGGTCACCTTATTTTCTTCTGCTTTCTCTTTCCTTCATCCCTTTTGAGAATTCATGAAAAGTTTTACACTGCATAGCCTTGTAAGGCTAATACATTTAGAGTTATCACCTAACAAATCTGTCATGTATAAGTTAGGCTGAATAACAGCTATATAATTCAAAGAAAATTCTCTATTTAGATCAGAAGTCTTATATATAATGAATTAGAATTGCATTCAGTTTCCTTGGTATGGAAAGCAACATTAAGAGTCTTAAAAATGGACTACTGGAATTTATTGATTTTGCTAATCCATCTGATCATACATATAATTTCTTGCTAATAAATATTGTTAAAGTAAATAGTAATTCAAATAAGATAGAGTGATCTTTAATCTAAGATATAAAACTCACTGCACAAACTTTGAAATGTTCTAATAAAATTTGTCAAACATTCTTCACACTTTTGGAGAATAAAAATTCCAAAATCACATCTACAGCTGACCCCTGGCAGTACTGACCCCTGAGAGATACCACGACTCACAGGCCTCCAGCTAGACACTGTATGGCTGAACACAACCCTCTGGGACCTGTCTTTCAGATATTTCTCAATCCATTGCGCTGTCCACTCATTCAGCCTGCGCTTCCTAATTTTACTTAAGAGTATGTTGTGGGAAACAACATCTAAAGCCTTGCTGAAATAAAAGTTATTCTTCTCCTCATCTACCAGGCAGTTTTTCATGATATTGCATAGGTCAAACATATTCCCTGTTTAATCCATGTTGACAACTCTTGTTACCCTTGATTTCTTCCACGTGATCAGTGACATCCAGAAAGAGCAGCTGTTCCACCCCTTCTCCAGGGATTGAGATGAGGCTGACTGTCTGTAGTTTCCTGGGTCCTCCTTTCTGCCCTTTTAAAGACTGAAGTGACATTGGCTTCCCTACAGTTCTCAGGCACCTTTGCAGTTTTCCATGACTTTTCAAACATTTTCAAACATGATGGAGAGTGGCTTATCAATAGCATCCATGCATGTGTTCCATCAGGGCCCATGGATTTGCCATTATCAAGTTTGCTTAATTGATCTCTAGCCCTATCCTACTCTATAAAAGGAAACTCTTCCTTCTCCCAGAGCTTCCTGATCTCCTGGGGCAGGGATTCTTGGAGTCCAGACTTAGCGTAAAGGCCCAAACTAGGAAGACATTCAGTAACCACCTTCTCTGTATCCATTGTCACTGGTACACCAACCTCATTCAGCAGTGCGCTAGTATTTTCTCTAGTGTTCCCTTTTTTACTGATGCAATTGAATTAAGTCCTTCTGGTTGACCTTGATATCCCTTGCCAACTTTCATTCCAAACAGATCTTAGACTTCTTTGCCACATCCCTACATACTCTGACAACATTCTTATATTTCTTCAAAGTGGCCTATCCCTCTTTCCACATTCTGTACACTTCTGTTGGAGTTTTGCCAGAAGCTTCTTGCTCATCTGTGCAGGTCTCCTGACCCCTGATTTCTTACTTACAGAAATACACAGATACTGAGCTTGGAGGAAGTGAAGCCTGGATATCAACTAGCACTCTTCCAGAGCCTTAACCTGTGGAATTTCTCCAAGTAGAACTATCAAGAAAATAAAGTTAGCTCTCCTGAAGTCTGCAGTAGTAATCGTACTTACTGCCTCATTTCTTGCATGCACCATCAAATGGTCACTGCAACCAAGATTGCCTCCAGCCTTCAAATACACAATTAGTCCTTACTTGTTAGTAGATGGTCCATATTAAGTTCAGACCAGTAAAAACATCTTACAAAATGCAGAATTGCCTGCTGTGAATACTTGCTGTGAACTACAGGTGTCTTTTGGGGATTGCTGCCTTCATGGTTAGCACTAGAGAAGAAAAAGGAACCTTCAAGATTTTCTTAGGAATTAAACTCCTCTAATTGAGATTTTCTGCCTTTGAGTATTTCTGGTGATTGATTTTGAGTAACTTCTGCTTTTTCTACACTGGCCAAGGTTGAGACTTTATGCCTGAGTATGACAACAAAGTAGTCTCAGAACCTTAAAAATATGAGTATAAATTTCAGAGGTACCCAGGTGACTTACAGTTTGCATTAACAGACAGTTAATCCACAGAAAAAGGAGGGAAATAATTTATAGCAGCACTTTCTTTCTGGGAAGCTTCTTAATTACATCAGAAAAGCACTTGTAGATTGGACTCACAAAGATTAGCTTTAGCCTAGCAAGATAAATTTCCCAAGGTTTCTCTAAACTCACAGAAAGGAGGTAACTTCATCTAGAGTGGACTCAGCATGGGACTCCTCATCACAGAATGACATTTTCCAGTCTTGGAATCAGAATGAAGAAATTACTGTGGTGTAATCATGCTGCATTAGTTGGGCCATGAACACAAGTATTTACAAATCTATGCTTTATTTTCATCCAAAAAGGCAAATTCTTATTTAGAACTGTCTCTTGAAAATAAAGTTGACTTTTTTTTTTTTTTTCACTGATTATGCCAGATATTTTGTATGTTGTTTTGTTGAGAAACTCTGACAGGCAATACTCAACTTTCTCTACTGTTTGGATTATTTGTAAAATGGATTTGCTCCAGTTTCCACTCTTCATTTCTTCTAGGAAGAATGTACTATTCCTATTATACCAAGTTCAATCATTACTTTGTCACTGTGGGAGGCAGAAATGCTAATGGTCAATGACTTGATCAGCCCTTTGCAAAAGCAGCAGGTGTTTTGCTGAGGATGAGCACAATAACAGCCCAGGTGCAGAGAGTGTGAGCTCTAGGGATTTACCGTGGTAAAACAATATTTTTTTAGCAAGAAGCTGGGTTTTGAGGTAGATAAGAGAAAAGGCTCATAAAAAGCAGATCCTGCAAGGTGGGTGTTCTAGTTTGGAAAAAATGAGTTTTTCTGAACTTCAGTGGTCAAACCAATGAGTGCTCAGGTTTAAAGACTGGCACCTGGTGTGGCCACTGAGGACAAGGATCCGCCTCTGAGAACACAAGGGGTTCAAAGCAGAGGGCTCCCCGGAAAGCTCTCTCTTGGTTCCAGTCCCTGAGGACGGGCGGATCTCCCCTGCCCAGCGGCTGGCTGGGCGGGGGAGGGGAAGCCATGCGGCCTGGGTGAGGTAGGCTGGAACCTCGGGCAGAGAGGGGGAGAGGAAGATCCTGCAGGATGGAAGGGTGGAGAGAGTACAAGAACCTCGAGAGGCACCCGGTAGCCTTCTTTTCCCTTCCCCCCCCCCCCCCTCCCCTCGGAGAGAGAAACTGAGAAACCGTGTCTGTGATCTCCGTCACCTTGAAATTTGATATCAACAACTAGACAGCACGGCCGAAGGAGTATGGGGGGGTGGCGTGAGAAGAGTGCCCAGCAGCAAAGATACCGTGAGAGTTCTGGGGAAACAAAGCCCAAGATTTTAACCCTTTTTGTAAATGATGGAAACTTTATAAATGTTAATCCTCCTGAATTTGAAGAAGAAAGATAGAAAGAACTAAGCAAAGATTATGAAAATTTGTGTAAGTAGAAGATTGTCAGAAAACACTGAAAAGAATCCTAGGTAGGAGGAGATGATGGAGTGGCTTTGGCTGGACTCTTTTGTATAGCCATAGACAGACTCATTTTTTCCTGTAACATAGAAACTGTATCTGGGGAGAGGCATTGGCTTAGAGCCAAGAGTGGACAGTAGTGTGAACAGAGATGAGAGGTGTCCCAAAATTGAGAAGCTGTCGTTTCTTGGAACTAACCAAAGCATCTTTAAAAAAAGAAACCCTAGAAACAGCTCTAGTCCATGCACAGTAGTGAGAGCACTAGACATGGAGGAAGAGGCCACGATGTGGTGCAAGAAGGACTCCTATCTCTCCTCAACGAACTGAGTACTGATTATCGGAAGGGTGGTAATAGACTAAAGATTAATTATCTAAAAGGTGGTAACGTGATAGGAAATTTTCAGTTTGTTTTGTTAGGTTGAGAACTGGTGGGGGGGGGAGGAAGAGTGTTTTTTTAAAGTTTCCATGCTCTTCTGTATGTGTCTTCTTTACCTATTATAAGTAATAAAGTTTTTTTCCTTTTGCTTTCTAAATTAGAAACTGTTTTGCTCTGTTTTTGGTCACATCTCACAACAGATACCAGGGACAGTATATCGTTATAGGGGCACTGGCCTTGTGCCAACGTCAAACCTTTAACAGTGGGGTAATGCTTTTTGCCACACCATAGTCCCTTACACAAGTGGCTCAGTTGTAAAACTCTTCCCCCCACCCTGCACAGTCACCTGGGGAAGGAATTGGAACATTCACATTATCCGTCCCTTCTGATGGGATATATCTAGTTCGGCTACACTGAAATGAGAGGTAGCTGTAGCTATTACATTTTAGATGCATCATATACCACCAAGATGGGGGGTCAAACTAAATCCTGGGAGGCTTGCCCATGATGCAGACAGACACAGTGTTGCAAAAGACTGTAAAACTCCACTCCCAGGGGAGGCACCTGTGTGTTTCTACATAGCCTGAGCATATATTCACCCACTGAAATTTGTGTTTCACAGGCTTTCCCCATGGCCAGTGGATCAAGACTGCAACCACCACTTTTGACCAGCAGATATTGAAATTGCAACAATCATATCTTATCACAGGATCCCTGAGTGGTGATATGTTTCTACTCATCCTTTCTTTCTATTTTTTTCTTTTCTTTATATATTTTCTTAAGTAGGCTTTTTTATTATTATATTACTATAAATAATAATAACCATAATGGCTACATACCTCCTTTCCATTGCAACCAAATTGTTATAAAATTAATCCTACAAATGTATATATTTATAAACACCGATCATTTATCGTTATTTCACTCTAATCTGCTCCAAGGGAACTATTTACAAGAATCTGAGTCACTCTAGCCTTCAGGTGCACTTCTGTAATGGTCAGAAATAAACAGATAAAAAGAAACACAGATACCATAGATACCATCTCCTAAAAAGGAGACACAGTTACCTTTCACCTCTGTAAAAGCAGAAATCTTGCTGCTTGAAAACACACAGATGAATAAATGACTGGGATAATTACATTGCCAGCAGCTGAATTTATTGTGAACTTTGTCAGACAAAATGTCATTCATGTCTCAAATGGCATAGTCAATTAAATCAGCTATAAAATATGCTGCAACAGCTAAAATGCTTAGTTTTTAACATTTTGTGTTAAGTACATTGCTAAAAATCAATGTTTTTATCCCATGAAGTCCTTTAGAAGGACAGGTGCCTTCTTTCATTAATTCTGCAATGAATGTTTCTTTTTTCTTCCTTTGAAAATGGCTCTCCATCCAGTTCTATAGTGAATAATCAGTAGCATGATCAGCACAAAAAATATTTTTGAAACCTGAATGTATTCTTCCCTTTCTGACAGCAAAAATGGTAGCAGTTAGAATTACAGATACTAAGAAAAAAATGGTATCAAAACCACCGCTCACATATCTCTTCTTAAATGAAGCTTATCTTGAGAAACGAGCCCAGAACTTCTTATATCTAAGTAAGCCCAAGATGGACGACGATTATCCATTTCATAAACCATAAAGAAACAACAAATTATCTACTATCTGTATGAAAAAGCTTCAGCTATGTGATTAGAGACAGTAACAACAAATATCTGTGGATGATTGACATAAGAGACACTTAACAAACACTTGACAAGCTTATTGAAGCTGCTTTGCTAAGATGCATAAAGGCAAAGGCATTCATAATTAAAACAACTGTTGTCCTTAGTTATCCTCTAGCTGCCTGTGTGCTAGATGTGCTGAGGGACAAGAATTTGGAGATGGGTCATGTCAGATATGCACATTACTCAGAAGAACACATACTTTCTATAATTCATTTTTCCCTACATTTGTACTAAACAAAAGAATATTTCAGTTTGGGCTATCTCTAGGAGACAGATAGGTAGGGACAACTTTTGCTTTTCTTGCAGCAATGTACCATACAGGTAAGTAAGAAATGGGCTTCTCCCATCACTGTGAAGTCATATGGTGACTTCTACAACTAAAGCAGTGGTAAGCTCCCTGTGTAGAATAACTTTCCCCAAACTGTCATTATTTTCAAAGCGAATCTGATCTTCTTATCAAGCACAAGAGCATTACAGCTTGATGACATTTGAAATACAAATGGGAGAAAGGTTTGTTCTTGGGAAAAATTAAGCCCTCATCACCCTCTCCCAAAGACCTAGTGAATGTCTTCTAAGTGTGCTCTGCTAGTCTCTCCAGTTTGAGATGCACAGGGACTTAGAATATCTAAATCTAGAAGGATCAGGAGATAGTTATGCAGCTGATCTCCAGCTATCCCTTTCCTGCACCCATTAACTGGTTTGGCTACTGTTTAACTTCCAGAAAGGCAGTCTTAATGGGAAAGAATCAAGACAGAAAGAGGAAATCTATTACTTCCTCTGATAATTGTTTTTCCACTCATTAATCAATATTAAAACTCTGTGTGTTTCATATTGGTTTTGTCTGGTTTTAGCTTCCAGACATTGTGTTTTGCCTTTCTTTCTCTTGTAGCTCACCAAGTGCCTTAACAGAGATTTTCTCTGTAGGACATTTTGAAGCCGCTAATATTAACTGTCATTAACTTTTTTTGCACAAACTGCAGTGATTGAATTCTTTCTATCTCCCTCAGGATAACATTTTATTTAGCCTTTGAATACTTTTCTGCACCCATTGTGATTTCTCAGTAATGTTTTTCTGTAGTGTGAACCCCGATTGCTACTCATTATGCTTGTGTTGGTCTTTTCATTCCTTAAGAAGAAGTGAAAATCACTTTGCTGTTGTTGCTTCGTAATCTCAGTTATATTTCTTCTTTCAAAATCATTTAAATATGTGTTTAAAGCATTTTTTTCCACATTTTCTCAGGACATCTTCAGCATTTCATACTCTTTATGTTTAGTGTTGTTGGCAGCTGAAAAAACTGCATTCACTGTGATTGAACCTTGTTTATCACTGTAGGAATATTGCCATGTCCTCTGTACTTTGTCCCTACTACTATTTATGATGTGATCACCCTTTGTGTTACCTGCACAGCTTATATGTAATAACTGTTCTTTTAATTCACTGAGTATGCAGTGAATTAACTTCAAATGCAGTAGAATACCTTTGGGTTGTGCTCTTCCGCCTCACTTTTAATTAATAGTTCTCCATAGCTGTCAGGTACACTTTTCCTAATTATCTATGTGCTCTCACAATACTGTGCAACATTAACATGTTAGTTGAAACACTGAATGATTATGTTCATATTTAAGCAATGTGAAACATTCACAGTAGACAAAAGAATTTGTTTGGAAGGGTTTGTGTTTTAAGACTTCTCAGTCTTCTTTTCTCACTGGCAAAACACTCTGAGCCATCCCTTTCTTCCACTATCCCTTCCTGCATCTCTTTTGGCTGATCCTGGCAGCAAAATCTCACATAGGTACCAGTTTAATGAGAGTTAGAGCCATTCCACCTCTGACAGACACAAGTGCTCTTCCATTCTGTTAGTCTGAATGATTATTTTATATCTAAAGATGTAAAGAAAATAGCCCCTCTTACTTTGGTAAGCTTGTACTAATCATGCTTGCTTTCCTGTAAACCAGATAAAGAAGATGGGCCCTTTGCTTTTCTTCATCTCTGTCCCTAGGCAGTCCCCAACATGAGACTGTCCCCTTCATGAGCTTCAAAGGCTGTTTCTCTTTCACATTAAAATGTTTTCTTTAGGTTCTCAGTTTTCTCCTTCCACTACACTCTCATCATCTTCCTTCTTTCAGTGTCTCCCTCTACCCCTTTTTCTGTGCTCTTAGATTTCTCAGTAGGTTAGACATAACCTTCCCTCAGCAGGATTTGCAGTAGACATGCCTCCCTGTGTCCATACATTTACTGTTCCTCGCAATAAGTCCTTCTTGATTTTTCATCTAGAAAAGTAAAAAGCTAAAATCCCTGCAATGAATTGCATTCATCAACTGCTCCCATCAACTTCTACTAATAAATCAGAATTTCCTTTTGGTGAGATTGAGGAGATGGGAGACAGCCCTGCAGATGGGAGAAATCTGTGACCACTGCATTCAGCAGGCAATTATTACCAAGCTCAAAGTCACTTTAATGCTTTTTCTTACCTGTCTGAGATTAATTAGTTTATTATAATGATCTAGGAAGGTTCCAGAAGAACTCATTTTTCTTATCTGCAGCCCACTGAAGATGATTTCTAATATGTCTCCTTTGTTCACTCTCCTCCTTTCTTCACTGCTAATACCTTCAGCTAATTCTTTTCTTCTTTCACCTCGGGAAGGCTAGAGTGGGAAAAAATGGAGGGAACAGACTGTTTAGTAAACTCTGGATTAGAAGATGCAAGAACACATTAAAGAGTTTTCTGTGTTTGTACATTTTTGGCCCCATTTCCTTCTGAAATTTCCTTTACTTAGGGCAGTCGGTGACTTCCTAAACTCACCACAAAATTTGATTTAGATCTTGGTTAAACTGAGCTAAACAAGAATTGCACTTCATGGTATTAAATTAGGGGAAACTTTTTTTGGGTGACTGACATTAGAATTAGACTTCCACACTGTACAACTGCTGATTTTCTGGTAAACTGGTTAGAAGAACTTCCTCTGAATTTCTGTAATCCTGGGAAAATCTGCAGTTGCTCCTGAAATGTAATTTTTCTGGAAAATTTTACTTTGTGTGTTTGATGTGATATGACTGTTCTGACAGCATTACATTTTATGTGGATTCTTTGTGACCTTACCCCAGGATACCATGAACCTACTTAACTTTAATTGAATTAACAAACATATCATTCAAAATATTGTTGTGTAAATAAAGCTTCTTATTTTCTTTTGTATTATTTTTCAATCTATAATGTTAGAGGGTCTTTTTCTGGAGTAAATAAAGAATCCTAGTGCCAGGCAGGAGCAACATCAGTAATTTTGCTATTTGGATGTATAATGCATTTGAACTGATTTCCAGTTGCCTATATTTGAGTCATTGGGCTCATGTGCAAAAATTAAATTAAAGCAAATATTGTATTCTACAGACCAGCATGATGAAAAACAGTACATATATTCAATGATATTAGGCTTAATATGAAGCAAAGATTTAATTTCTGTGCTTTTGTTCAAACTTATGATCTTGACATCTCAAACATGCCACTAAACCTTAAATGTGCCTTTCCATACCTTTCTCCTCCACAGGTTTTATTTTGGTATCTGAGAATATTTCTGTTCACTCTCAGAACTACTCAATTTTGATATGGATGGTATTTTCATCTCTCAGTTCTAAGACCAGTTGTATTTCTTTTAGTATGTGACATGTCTTTTTCCTGCTGGAAAAAAAGCCAAGAAGAGAGCTTGCAATGTGCTTTTTCTTGTGAATCACACTTTAGATGAGTGCCTAGAATATTATTAAATTTTCTGTGAAGTATAGATTTTCCTTCAAATGTTGAATACAGTTATTTTGAATTCATTTATGATTAGCACTAAAAAAGTAAAAACTCATACAATATGAAAGAAAAGAATCTGAAGCTTTGCTTTAAGAAAAATCAATGTTTGGAAAACTCTCTGCCCCTTTTTAAAAAAAGAAATATTCTGATACTGCATTTGAGGTAGTACTGGGAATAATATTCACCAGAAAATTTAAAATATTAAATAAAACAAGGTTAAAATCAGTATTATACCACTAATGTAAAATTCTTCAACTATGCACCATCATTGTACAAAAACTCTCAGTGTATAATTCTTAAAACCAGTCCATATTCAGCCTTTGGTCTGGAGTCAAGATTGAAAATATCTTGTAACGTTGATTTTTTTTTTTTTTTTAGTCAAAGAATGTGGCTAAATTTGATTACAGAATTCTTTTTCCTCAGATCAAGATAGTAAGTCAGGTATCTGAGAGCTCTTGTATATCTCTGAAAGAAATCTCTTCTGATTTTTTCCACTTTTTCCCAATTCATTTTAAGTGATATATTTATGACCACAATATGTCTCTTTATTTTTGAGTTGTAATTTACCATTTTATGAATACATTCTTGTCCCAAATTTCATACTCAGCAAGATCAGATTATCAGAGTTATAAGATTACTGCATTAAAGGCACTTGCTTTCAGAACCTGAAAGTCTCCATCCTTCATACTTATCTGTCATTTAAAACAATTTAGAAAATTCTACTTGGACTCACTTGGTATTCAAAGTAATTTCTAATAACAGGAAAAACTTTTAATGTTCTTTAATTACAAAGTTATTGTGTATCAGAAGATCCAGTTTTCAAGAGCAAATTTTAACTTATGTACAATGTACTTTGCTGTCTTAAGCAGATTGTTATTTGGACAATTAGCTAGAAGCAAAGTAATTCTTCTTTGGCATTGATTTGTGGATAGACCAACCTGCTCACCTCATTTGCAACCAGTGACATTCTGCCAAATTTCAAGCCATTTATTTTTGACACACCTTCTCCTAATACAATTACTATGTTGCTACTTTTAAAGTAATCAACCAGTCGCAGTGAGAAATACTATCATTTATTCAGCTGTACTTAAATAAAATATGCTGGAAATATTTTAATACTTTATGTATTAGGACAGCAGCAATTATGGGAATTAATTTATTAATTTTTTTTTTATTTTGCACTGATAGGGTAAGTGCTATTTCAAAATATACAGCTAAAATAACGGTACTTCCAAATGTAAAGAGAAAAAAAGTCTAATCCTCTGTCCTGTGCCTTAGAAGAACTGAGTTAGCATTAAGACCCAAATTTTGACTTTTCTGAGTTCTGCAATAGCCCACTGAGGTATAGGAGAAAAGGCTTGAGATCCATGCAACAGGCCTAGTTTCTGGTGAAAGTCTCACTAACGTTACTATTTCTCCATTAAAAATGTCAGATTCAATAAACAATTGTACTGGTATCAAAACTGTATAGAGACAATAGCTTCTAAGGCTGTTGATTCATAAACAATCTGGAATGCTCCTTAATTTAAACTACAAAGAGTGATACTTCATATAAGGCTGTATAGTAACTTGCCATGTACAAATGCTGTTCAGGGCAAATACTAAAGATGAGTAAAACAGAGGGATTATTTCCTGGCTAAAGCCCTTCCCTCAGATGAGAGGAAGCCAGGCTGAATCTCTTCAAATTCTATTTAGCTGTCCATACAAGAAACATGGTTTCAACAGGAAAAGATCTTCACACTTCAGTATCTTCATTAGTTTTTCCATATACCTAACTTAATTGCAAAGAAATTTTTGAAAAGTTTCGTACTAAGAAGAAGCTTCCAACTAAGCCCACTGGTAGTTTCAGAGAATGGTGTATTCAGAAAGCAACTCTTCTAATAAGGATGAGGAGGAGGGCAGAGATTTCTCCACAAATCATTATGACGATCAATATTTTTTTTAGTTAAAATCTGTATTGTAACTCATCAGTTACTAGTGCTATTTGACCTTATGTTTGACACTGAAAGTGGTCCAATGATCATCATACTTTATCTGCTACATGGGGAATTGCTCTCCACAAGACTATGACTCCCAGTAGCAGTATATTTTGTTAAGTGATTTTAGTTGTGCAAAATAAAATATTCTCCAGTTCTGTCTGCTCAGACTTCTGGCATCAGGGCACAACCAGGGCCATTTTTTTTTTTTTTTTAACAGGCTCAATAACATAATGAGATTCATGGAGAGTGTTTCCATATGTCCTGCGGAAGCCAGACTATGATTCACTGCAATACCTACAAAAATGTCAAACCAATTTGCTGGAGCTCACTTGCTTTTCCCAGAAGACTGAGAACCTGTTCTATATAGGTTCTTTACATCATTTCACAAATCTGAAAATTTTCCAGTGGTGTATTTTTCTGCATGACTAACATCTGTCTCATAGCATTTCTTCCTTATGTCTCTTCTCTTCTCTAGGAGAAAGGGAAAAGTGTGGTCAGTAGACTGTTTCTGGGAGGCTGACTTTTTACTGTTAGTCTGAAGTATTTGTATTCTTCTTCAGGTTTCTACGCTTGTGGAGGCAAGGACAAAATTATCTTTTCATGTAAGATTAAAAAGATAGCATTATGTTTTTATTTGATATAGGAGATTTTCTACAGTGTTAGAAAGTATTCTGAGGAAGGAGTCTCCATATCTATAGATGTACTGTATTGTTTCAATTTACCTGACAACCCATGACTGTTGGTTATCTCATAACTTTAAATAATCTTGGAGTTGTAAGTCATCGTTTTAGTGTCATGAGCTCAGATCATTGAATACTCTGATTTGTATTTTTTATTTTGTGGATGAATTTATTTTTTTTATGTTAATTATGTCAACTGTATGGAAAATATGATATTATAGGAGAAAAAAGGGCAAAGAATTCACCCAAAGTTTATGCTCTCAGTTAAACACTAGTGTTGGCTCCTGAAGCACATTTAGCACTTTCCCTAATTCTGCCAGGGCTATAGTAAGTTCCAAAGTGTTGTCTACTCACTGTAAGCAGAATTAATGCAGTGTTGATAACTATTTTGGGAAGCAAACAAACAAACAAACAAAAATCACAAATAGAAGTTTGGTTTGCTCTTCTAATCTTGCAAGTCCTGCCAACTCTATGTTATATATGAGTTGCCTTAAGTGATGTTCAGTCATTAAACTGAGATCCAAGACAGGAATGGGAAATGTAATGTTCAAATAAGGATAAAAAAAGAAGGAAAAACATCATTGTTCATGTCATTTCTGTTTATTGTCTCCTGCTTTCATTTGCTCCATAAAACTTGAGCAAAACTTATGGACAAATCTAAACTTTTAAAGTATTAAACTCCATGAGTTTCTGCTCTTTATTTCAATTGAGAACATATACGGGAATTTTTAAAAGTGCTTTAACAATCTGCTTTACTGTAAATGTCAGAATGAATTGTGATGGATGATTTATACAGGAATCTTTCAGACAGCACAATTAACCAAATTTTCTTAAGATTCAAGCCCTTTATGTCCTAACAAAGGCAAACTTTCTTTAGGACCAATCATTCAAAGTAACATAACTGTGTGTGTCTCTCTGCAAGTCCAAGATATTAAAAATGGTCTCAGTGAAACAAGGGAATTAACTTTCTCAAAAAATATGTTGCTGTACTAAATCGTATGCTAGATGATTTATCCCCAAAACACTACCCAGAGAAGTAAAAAAGAAATAATCAAGTCTAAATGGAGCTGAAACACCAGAAGCTCAAGCATACTTTATAAGGCCAACATATAATGGTGAAACTCTGAGGAAATCTGAGGAAACCAAATTCTACATCTATTTGGAATCACTCCAGTAATTAAAATACATTACAACCTGAATACCAAAATCCCCTCTCTTCCTAATGGGAGATTGATCAGAAACTTATGAAGAGTCTCTCAGATTAAAATCATTACAACCATATAAAGTCTTTGCTTCAGCTCTTGGTTCTGTATTTTTATCTTTTTCTTAGTTAGCTTTTATCTTTTTTTTTTTTTCTACAAAGCAGTTTTGCAGAGGCAGAATCAGGTTAAACTCCACTAATGACGACGTATCTAGAGCAGTTAACCAGTTGGAATGAGTTCAGTGTTGGAACACTCTGCATTTTACAATTGTTGAGAGCTGGCATGCAAGGAATTATTCTCCTTGGAACTGAGATTTTCTTGGCAGCTTGCCCAGGTACTCCAGCACCTCACTGCAGAAAGAAGACATCTCAGCTTTACATGGGTGTTTCCTGTACATTGTGGGTGTGAACACACTGTCCAGAATGGCACTGTATGCATATGTATTATTTCTGATGGTTTATTAAAAAAATTTCTAGGGATAGCTAACCTATCACATTCCCAGGAGAGAAATGTTTTTCTCTTTTTGAGTTATCTTGAAATCACCCTTAATTCAAACTACCTTCAAGGTCATATGCATCACAAAACTATTAATAATGCAAAAGCTGAATAGACAGACTTGCTTCAAACATTTATAAAAAGTCAGAGGTGGTGGAATAAAAATTCTTACTCCTTTATCCATGTGACTTCACAAAGTCATTTCTGTTTCCATTTCATCAAGAATTCTTTCTTTCTGCAGGCCTTAGATCTCTGATTGTATACAATAAGGAACTTCTTAAAGTAGGGAACCCTAAATTTTAAAAAAAACCCAACTTTGTATTTGCACAAGATCTCATTCTTGAAATTCATTCAGGTAAATTCAACCTTTTTCCATGAAACTTTCTTATTCACAAGGCAGTTTTGTCATTCCTCTCCATTAGTGTCAGTTCTTATCCTCATAGGCTTCAGTATTTTTCTAAAGCCAGATATAATTTCCTGTGTGTGACTGATGAATTGACAGCCTTTTGTCTCAGAAGGGATCAATTCCCTTCTTTGATAACTCAAGATGTGTCTTTCAGTGGGAAGTGACTTTTCTGCTGAAACGTATATTTTATTGTAATCTGTACTTTAATGAAAATACTTTGACACAGAATTCTAAATGGATGTAGCTCATTAATTAATTTTAATTAAAAATGGCCATTATGGTAGGTAGTCTGTTCAGAATGGCTTGGGGTGATTAATCTGGAAAATTTTCTTCTAAAACTACTATAAAAGGCCTTCAACCTCTTTGTGCCATTCTCTCTTTCCTGACTAATACTGTGCTTCTGAAAAGAACATCTGGAATTCTGCAGAAAAATCCTTAAATAAAAGATGCTTGGAGATCTAAGGTTCCTTTCCCCCTCATTTTGGGGGAAAGGAACCTTAGGTAAGGTTTCTCCATATGAGCAAGGGCTTCGTCTAAGGGTTCTGTCTTTCTTTATACTTCTCTGTGAAGGGATTCTGCATTGAGTTTTAAGAGTTTGAACACCTAGATCATAATGGAGGAAGCACTGAATCTGTACTGTTTGTTCAATTGGTACAGTCTGGAGAATAATTTTCCTTATCCTTGTCTTCATCTTTGGAAACAGATGCAAAGTCATAGAAACCCACCCACAAGTTATTATTTGGGAACGGATACACTATTGTTCATCAAGCTCATTTTAAATAAGCCAGCAGAGAGAGCCTCCATTTGTTCACAACTGAGGGAATTTATAGGTGTGTCCAGTATTCACACATTCACCAGGTTAAGTCTCTCACACACTGTGACTGGATATTTACAATTCAAGTGTGATTATATGAATATACTTGAAAAAAGTGTTTGATGTCTTGACCAGTATTTTGAACTTTCTCTTTTTCTCATTTCTCATTCATGACTGATTTTAAACACTGATTTTTCATACTGTTGGTTAAGTTGTTTGGGTTTTTTTGTGAGATTCATTTCCTCACTAACTTAAAAAGTTGTCATAGTTTTGTTCAGAATTCTCAAATGAGGCCAGGTGCTTGAAAAATAAGCCTCCTACAAGGATTTAGTTTAATTAACAGAGTCAGATATGAGAACACTGTGGAGACAAAGTTCAGTGGTTAAACTGGTCCAGACGTTAGCCTCATGGATTTTCAAAAGCCATCTGTGTCCCGATCACAGGTGACTTGGGAAAGGGATACTTGGATTTCAGTTTGCTGTTTTATATGGTAAAAAAAATAGATTCTGGTTTTAAAATATATTGAAAGCAACTAATAAAAAAAATCAGTTTGACTTTTCTTGGCATTTGGAGAAGGAAGTTTTTTAAAAAGTTTAACAATTAAAAGGAAATGGTGCAATTTAAATCTATTTTTAAATCAATACCAATATGTACGTCTATGTTTGATGTTTCTATAAAAGTGTATCAAGAATTATCTTACATTTTATTGATGTTATTTCCTTAGATGGGGAAGGAGCTTGAGTCTTTTGTACATTTCTATAGAGTCAATTTCCTTAGTGAATAATTTTCCCCTTGGGAAAAAAATGATCAGCTTTCTTTAAACAGTTTAGCTGTAATTTATTCTTTTGCCTAGCCTGCCTTGGTATGTGTACTACCTTGGTACATATGTCTTAAATATTTTTCTGTTTACTATTCTCTTACTTGGTATTAAAGACAGAATATTTCATTCTACTGTTTTCTTTTCCACTTTATTCTGTGAACAGACAGCAAGCTGGAATGATTTAAAGTGGACTATGACTTGTGCTAAGATAGCAGCCTCAGGAAAGGAAAGCTACATTCAATGAAAATTCTGTGTCTTTCTGATGGAGGCACATCTTATTGGGGCTGTCCAGCTATGATCACTCAAGTGCTGGAAACACTAAGTCGTGTTTGAGTAACTTGGTCTCTAGAAAATCAGATGAATAAGGCTCTGGCATTTGTTCTCCTGCCAAGTGTGAGAGGTTGGTTTTGTCTGGATGACAGGTGTCCACCAAGCTACTTTATAATTCTCCTTCTCCTGTGGACAGGGGAGAGAAAATAGATGGAAAATAACTCATAGGTCAAGAAAGGGATTTTGGTAGAGCAAAAATGGAAGGTTGCACATACACATGCAAGGAGAAGAAAGTTGAATTTATTCTCTACTTCCCATCCACAAGCCATTTCCAGCCACCTCCCAGGAAGCAGGACTTCAGCTATGACATACTCTGCCCCAGTCCCAGTCATGGACCAGGCTGGCCAGCTGCTCACTCTTATGTTCAGTCATCAACCCTAGCACAGCTGAGATCCTTTTGGCAGGGCAGGATCTCCATCACTTCTGATTGAAAGTGGTGTTCCCAACTTCTGAAACCTTCTTCTGAAATTTTTCATGTTTCCGATTTAGAAAGAAGGGATTTTTCTTGCTTTGAGAATGAATATTACATTATGCTTTTGTCTGATTTACTTACTTGCATGATGATTAAAAAAAAAAAAAATCCATATTTGTTGAAGCGTTTTAATAATTTAACGTCATACATATGCTTTTATAAATTCACATCATTATTTTTGTATTCTGTTATCAACTATTTAATGAATAAACTTTAAAATATTGTCATGTAATTGATGTCTGCATATACTTTTCATTTTGAAGCTTTTCCATGTCTTGGTTTGTCAGTAGAGGACTTATTCCCTATGCAGCCATGAAATACATATAGCCAAGGTTATTCTTTCCACTTGAAAATACCAAGCTTTGATACAGTTGTTGGAGCTAAGAGACCTCTTAATTTTCTTCATCACCGCTCTTTATGTCCCACATCATAACCATAATCTTTTTATCTAAGGGCTAATTGGTTTTCACTTTCTCAGCAGCAATGTATGCATTCAACACATAGGGAATTTTCTACATAAATTGCTTTAGCAATATTGTATATTACTGAGTTACACCAGTATATTCTTAAATCCTACATGCCTAGAAAAATTGAAACTCTGAGGAAGACATGTACTTTGTCTAGACATTCTTTATACTTGGATACTGACATTTGTTTCTCTGCTGTATTTCATTTATATCTCTGTGTGTTCGTTGCATATTGGATGGCATATGCATTCACACACAGAGATCTACAAACTGAGAGGCACAGTTTTTACCAGTGTTAACTTAAAGTTTTAAAGCAGAGAAATCCCAAAGACTAGGACAAAGAATTTTCTGGATTTGTAGATGGAAACTAAAAAATGCTGAAACTATTACTTTTCTGACAGTTCTTTTGAACCACAAACATCTTCCTTAGGATGCATCCTTGGAGCTACATAGGACATGACAGGAACAGACAAGAGAAATGGTCCTCACACTGTAGCAAGGAATTGTAGTCAGAACAGAAGAATCAAGAAGGGAGAGTTAAAGGAGCATTCTGTATTCTGAGTTTTCTACCAGAATTTGAATTCTCTTGGGAGTAAAGACAGAAAATTACAGTTTGAACTTCCTCAAGTGTTTTGGGAATTGCCAGGAAGAGCTATTGAAGGTGAGAGGAAATGTCATTGCAAATTGAAAACTTTGTCAGAGATAGCGTCAAATATGTAGCACAAGCAGGCAATTGTATCAAAACAAGAAAAACTTGATTTAAAAAAGGGGAAAAAAAGAAGAAAAAGTCTGAAAGACCAGAAAAGAAAGTATTTGTGCTGGTGGTGTAACTTTCTTTTCTGCTGCTGAAACATCTGCTTGTGAAGATGTACTGTCTTCCCCTTCAACAAATGCACCCTCAAAAAATGCTGCACAAGTTCAAATGAGTATTTGTCTAATACACTGAAAGAAAGAGGCAACATGTCCAGCAGCTGTGTTCATAACAGCACTCATAAGGTTAGAAAAACATTTTATTTTCATACAATTCCTACAATGAAGCTAATGTTTTCCTGAGGGAAGGAACTTAAGGTGGATGATAGCCTTCTTGGCAGACACTCATAAAACAAAGACTGACCCAGGGTTACTGTGATATATCTGAAACTTCCTGGTGAGGATATTGTCCGAAGATGTGTGTGTATACTGCTAAAAGGATAACACATATGTCTCAAGATTTATGTGGAGTTGTATTGCACCATTTCTCAATAACAAAATTAAATATATTGCTAATGTACTAACAACCAAAGAAGAATAAAATAAATTTACATGGCAAGGTAGGTAGCAGAATGTGAATTTTCTCCATGGCACTAAAGATTTAGGCTCAAAAGTCTGACTGATAGTCATATTTCATGGATTTAATTTGCAGCAAATAATTTTGCTTCTTGCTGTGGCTTTGTTTTCTGCCAGGTGGTAGCTTTCTTAATACTTTTGAAAAGTGAAAATAACTAAATAAGAAATAAACAGTTTTATTAAAGAAAAGCAAAAACAACAAAAAATTCCCTACTGTATAAAAAGAAAAAACAGACGCTATGGGAAAAAAGAGGAAAAACTAAATTATAAAACTAATTTTTTTTTTTTTGCTAATAGAATTAAAGTCATGAAAGAGAATATAATCTGGTTTAATAAAATGAAATAATCTGCAAAAATGATAATTTAAGCCTTTATCTTGAATTCTGTTAAGCTATAATTGCCAATGTATAAAAACCAAACCAAACAAAAAAATAAATAGAAGTATTAGCATGAGTCAAGGTTCTTACACACAGTATTCTGTTTCTGGAGTGTTTGTGAATATCAGTCTGTTATTCCATAATTAAATAGTTTTGTCTTTGTAATGCTCTATTACATTTTGTTATTATTTAATTTTGTTATCTCTTTTGGACTGAATTATATATCCTCCAGTGATCAGCAAAAATGTATTAGTATTATTCATGGATTTAATTATTTTTTTACAAACTTCCCTGTGCTTAACTCTTGTTTATACACAAAAACATAAAAGCTACAGAAATGAACTTTAAATCCTAATTTTGTAAAGTTGTGGCCTTACCAACTTTAAGCAAATTTGTTAAATAATTGCAAAATCTTGTACAGCTCCAAATTAATTTGTTAAGATTTCTTCATCTTCCAATCATTTTCCTGTTTTTTTTTACACCAGAGAAGATTCTTTTCACTAAAAACTGTGTTTACTTGTGGAGAGAAAAACGTGTTACTTAGTAAATATGGAAGACAAACATCTTTGAAAGACTACTCTGCAAATTTAGCTTTCTTACTCTTATAGGTGTTTTTTTCACTGCCATCACCATAGCTATGGTCATGCCATATGAAATACTCCTTTTCTCCTGGATAGCCAAATTTGTAAGTTCAGGAGATGGCAAATACATTTTTATAACTATGACTGGTAATACAGGTCTTTGCTGGAGGCAGCTAACTCTGTGGTGCCAAATTCTGTCTTTTCCCAAGTGCTGCCAGGAAAGTACTCCATACCACTGTAGAGGGGCCCATCCCATCTTTGTTCAGCTCATCACAAAGGTCTCTCCTCACCCCAATCACCCAAGGAGAGAAAATCTCCCCTTTTACTCCCAGGGAGCTTGGAAGCATTATACAATACTGGTTGCTGTCTAGTGTACAAAACTGCTGGAAAGGAACATTCATGTGCCCATTGCTAGATGAAAATCCTGTTGAAGGAATTGTTTTAACTGCAAAGCAAGAGGAGCTGCATGGAGCCCACGTGCTGAGCACCAAGGTTCATATCTCAATAGTTTTTGTCATCTCTGTCCCTTTACAAGAATTTAAATAAATTGATAGCACTAACATCACATGTAAATAACTTATGTTGGTCCTTGCTGAAGTTTCTGGAATGGGGATAATTTCCAGGAGCCTTGGTTTTGCAATCTCCAAGTTGTCGTGTGGGGTTTTCTTCTGAATGTAAGAAACAAAGGATGGTAAAAATGGAAATACTTGTTAAAAGGTAGCCCTACTTTAAATTAATGCCTCAAGGACCGTCTGCCAGAAGAGGTCTTACAAAATGTGAAGACTGGCTATTGTCATTTTTCCACTGTTTGGCTTGACACTAGTGTTCTATGTTTATGTTTATTGTGTTTATTATGTTTATTATGTTTAATATAATTAATGCTTTTCCCAGCTGTAAGATGAAGCGACTCTTCCTCATGTCCATGTTATCCACAGCACCTAAGCTTACATCTCAGTGATTCCTCCTGACAACGTTTGGTGATGTCAACCTTCTCTGAACGTGTAAGACCTTTCCTGCTGGAAGACAATTCCTGGTGCACTATTCTGCTCATGCTCTGCTTGTTAAATAACCTGTCACCTTTTGGTGCTGATGGTTCACATATATATTGCTTAATTATGGTCTATGCTGCTGTAGGTTCAAAGCCAAAAACAACAGAGAATAAATTGTCTGATAGCAATTTTGGCCAGCTGATGGCCAAATCTCTATGTAAATTAAATTTCTCCAACAAATAATCTAACAAAACCTATCAAATGTAATAATGATATTAGAATGGGAACTTAATTTGCTTCTAAGTTATAGCCATGTTGCCAGACTGGATCCCACTGATTATTCATTTATAAATCTTTCAGCTATAGTATAGAAAATAAAATACCACCACCTTCAGTTCCTTTGACCCAGAAGAAGAATCCAGACCAGAAATACTGAAGAATATGAGTTTATTTTCAACACTGTGCTTCTTGGAAGAGAGCTTCAGTTTATATAGGAGTTCTTGACTTTATATAGAATACTGGCATGGAATCTAGTGAAAGAGAGAAAAATAGTTATTGTTACCTAGTGTCTCCCTGTAAAAAAGGTTTTGTATGCCCACTCAGTCTATTAATTTGCAGAATAGCATAGTACTAGCCCATATCGCACTGCATAGTTTCTGTTAAAAATATTTACTGTTTAGGAGGAGAAGTACCTTCTTGCACATTTTTGCGGTGAGCATGATGCCCTATCAGAGATCTACTACAATTCTTTTGTTTGGCTATTAGGCAGATTGTTGGGCTGCCTTTCCAATCTACTCTTGAAGCCAGCTAGACAGTTTCTGGAAACTAAATGCACCTTTAAATAATTTGAAGCGTGAGACTACTGTGTGTTCTCACAGCTTGACTTGCAAGGAAATGGTAAAAAACAGACTGACAATATGTTGCTGTTACAAAAAGGGCTCTTTCAGATAATCCCAGTTTCCTGGGAAGATATACAACTGCTTAATTCACAACAACTCACAGGAGTAGTGTCTAGGAAGATGCTAGGGTCTGAATTTTTGCAGTTTTATTCAGCACCCATAAATTCCACTTTGCCTTTGTAGTATATGGCCTCCTTGAATATAAAAGCACACCCCTGCTTTCTCCCAACAGAGATCCTCATGTTTCTCCATAAAGTTTCTCTGTCTGGGTCGTGGTGAATTTCACGATTCCTCCTATTGCTCTGTCTAACCTCTACCTCACATTTCTTCCCTTTCCATCAAGACAAAAAGGAGATCGTTATTTTCCCATCTTTAATGAGCCCTGAGCAGAGTGATTATTGATCATAACAGAAGTGTCAGTTTGTTTGTTTTGTGGAGACTTTCTGACAGATGTTTAGATGATTTTCAGAAAAAGAGTACTCATTTGCATATAGACATGCATGACAATTTCAGCTGTAAGAGTTTCATGGTGTTCATGAGAATTTGTAAGTTTTGCATCTCTTCCTCAAATCCCTCCTAGACTCAGATGGCTTCCATACAAATGTTTGCCACTTCAAAGCTAAGCTCATGCTTAGGTGTATTTCCTGTGCAGGTCCTCAGTTAAGATACAGCAAAAGAGTCTAATAAATAAATGGAGCCAGGATGGGGAGTTTTAATCATTTATTGATTGTATAAAGGGAGTTATTTTTCATTGCAATTCTGTGTGCATAAAGCTTTTGTTTAGCAGAGAATGATAGTCCTGACAGAGAAATCATTGTTAACTAAACAGTACTTGCAAACTCTAAAATTTACTTGTTAGGGAATTCTTTACCATGAAGTATTTCTTAATACGTGTGATTTTTCAACAGTCATTATTCTGGTTTTGTTGTTTGCACTTAAAAAAAATCATATTATATTAGTTACATTAAAATACATTTCAAAAGCGTCAAAGCATATCGTACTTTGACTTCCAACAAGTAATATTATCTAAATATAATTATAAATTATTGATATTCCAACGTGACCATTTTCATTATTTATTTGAAGATTAAATATCTTTTAAACTCAGTAGTATATTTTGTACAATGCAATTATCCACATTAAGTTTTGATATTAAACATGAAAATAAAATCTCTGTTGCTCTCTATAGGCACCTCTGAAATGAACAGTTTGCTTTATGTTACCAAGGAAACAGATCTTTGCAGAGATATAAGGCCACTTTGATGTCATTGTAAACCACTAAAGTGGAAATCTTTAGTGTTTGTCAGCCTCTTGAGAGTAAGCAGTTTGCTCTAATCAAAATGAATATAAAATTATTCTGAGCATGTAGAAATGCAGTATTCTTGAAACAAGCATGCTCACTAGTAGCCACACATCTTTTTTTCAATAATGATTCAGGACCAAAAGAAATCTGATTACACTTTATTGAAAGATACATAGATATGTAACCCTGCATATTCCTGAGCAGTTTTGTTCTTGAAAATTTACATTGGCACATGTATAACAAGTTGAAAATATATTATTCAATTCAGCTGCATATTGTGAGAGGCTCAATGGTACAAAACATGTTTATTTTTAAAACTCACTAGCAATAAAATGATTGGAACATAGAGGGGAGGGAGAACCCCCAGTGAATAATTCCTGCTGTTCAGGGCTACACTGTGAATTCAGAGAACAAGCCAAATCCCTTTGTGTGAAATGGCCTCACAGGCATTTCTGCTTAGGGGTTGACATGACTGACTAAGTCACAAAAATAATAGAAAATATCTACAGGGAAAAAAATATGACTCATTTGGAACATAAAAACCCCATCTCTGTGAATATGGAAGGTCAATTTCTGCTTATCTTTTCTTCAGAACTTAAATACAATAATAATAAAATCCCAAACAAAGACAGATAGCTGTTAAATGCTTTTCAAAATGATTCTCTGGCTCCTGGAGCTAGAAAGGACTACCCATACACATATGGTAAATCAACATTTTCTCATTGGTAATGTCATCAATAGTAATTAAGGAAAATTTGAAAAAATAGCATTATACTTTGAGATCTTATTGAGACCCAGAATCATTTTGCTTGACTACGTTCTCTTCTCTCCCCTTATCATAAACCCAGCTGTTTTCATTGAGAGCAGCAAAGCTGGAAAGTTTGAATCTTTTTGCTTGACTATGCTGCTCTCAATGAAAACAGCTGGGTTCATGATAAGGGGAGGGAAGAGAACAACAAAGTTGGAAAGCGCTTTTGGGGAATGGGTGAGGGGAAAGGAACGTAAGAGGAAGAACATGGGAACAAATTGCAGGGGAGAGCAGTGGAAACAATGAGGTTGTAAGTGACAAATCCTGAAACCATCAGCTACATCTCCCATCAAAGCTGGGAGACAGGGCGTGCATCCACAGAGGAGATGCAGATAATAACCAAGCAGCACAGCACTGAAAACAATTAAAGATACTACCAAGAGGTGGTGGGAGTGGAGAGCCCTTGCTTACCAAGAGACTATGGCTGATTACATGTGCTTGGTCTTTTGTTGTCACGTGCTCTCTTCACTTTCCAACCTCGTTTATTTTTTGGACATAACGTAAAGATAGGACACTTAAACACATATCACTTTGTTAAGTTTTGCTTAACTAATTTAGCATTCTGCTAAATAATTAATAAGAATTAATAACACCAGATTACCTGTGTTTATTTAGTGGACTGTAGGTGTCTGGTTAACTAATGCATTTCATCCCTTCAGTACCATCAGGAATGGGGTCATTGTACGTATTATTATCACGGGCTGACCTTACAGATCTGTTAATGTCAGCCCAAATACTGCTCAAATTCCTTAACTTTTTATGAAAACACTATTAAAAGAATTTGCTACTTCATTTATGCATGCTCCAAAAGCACAAGAATCTTATTGATATGCCCTCTTATGTTAAGGATAAATCATATATAGAAGGATATATATATATTCTTTCAATTATTATAGCCTCCTGAAAAGTCCAAATAAATGACATGTTAATATCTGATTAATTTTTTTTTTGTTGGCTGGAACAACTATCATTTTCTAAAGGTATAATATAAACAACAAAACAGATCTATAAATTTCATCTTAGCCATATACAATTGCACCTGTATATTGTTTTTCTACAAGACAGACGTAAAAACTACTGCCACTGTGCTTGGCACTGATAAAATAGCATTTTAAATACCATTTGTCTGATAAGTCTAGTTCAAGAGGTACACAAACCTATGCTAATACATATACGAAAATGTCTGTTTTGTTAGTCAACAAAAACCAGTGCTCCAAAGATACATATTTATTCCTTATAGAAAAATTGGGAGTGAGAGATAAATGGCAAAGAAGGAGAATAAATATTCTCTAGGTCAATGATGACATAAAAATAGGAAGAAACTGTTGATTTAAAAAGACCTTAAGCTGTAAATCAGAAGGATGTTCCAATTATGAAAGGAAAAAATTTCTAAGCTAGCTTTCCTACAAGCACAGTGGGAGAAAATAGACAATGAATTTCACAGTGTATCTTTGGTATTTTTCTTACCTGGATTGTGTGCAACTGAAAGAAATGCTCTTTGATCTGTGAAATCATGTTCAGCTTTTTATTTCTATCTAATGTAAGAATCTGATTGGAAGGTGGGCCAGAAAATTGATGGGTGATCGATACCAATCATGTACTAAATACAGGCTTTATAAATGCACATACACACACACACAAGGTCTGCAATATCTGCTGCCTATGCTGCTGCCTAAACATCAGATATACATAAACTGAGCTGGATACATAGAAATAAAAGTTCCATCTTGTAAAGTCACATGAACACCATGAGATTAATATGTACTGAATATTAAATACATAAATATTGGCTGGAGCTTAACCCAGTTTTAGCTGTTTAAAAATTAGTTATCCAGACTAATTCATGGCTCTTTTTGAGCTCTTCAGTCAGCCCTGGCAGCATATACATCCCACCTGCCTTATGCACCTATTTATTTTATACTGAGGTTAATTCTTTTCTTTTTGTAACTACTGCCTTAGCTGGCTGGCTTAAATTAAACCTGTAATTTTAATTACTGTCATAAATCTGCAATTTCCCTTTAGAAACTGTAAAAAGAATTTTTGCAAATCCCATAGAATTTAGCGGCAATAGTTTATTTTTAGTAATGGTTACTCTGCTAGGTTTTCAGTTAATATCCACAGTGGGACACAATGAATTAGATTAAAAAAAAATATCTGTAGAAAATTAGAGATTCCAGCTGTATGGGATAATGAGGGGACTGACCTACAACTCCACACTACCTGGTGCAGGCAGCAGGTTGGCAACATCCAGGCATCAGCTGAAAACTTCCTGCCAATAAAGATGCAGGCCACCATAAATCCCTAAATATCTTTACCCATGTCAGCAGGCAGCTGACCCCCTGCTTTGAGGAGCAGAGTCTCTTGTGACATTAAGTGTAAGACACATGTCTGTGCTAAGGAAAAGTGGTTGGAAGAGCTTGTCCCTATTGGAATGATAACTTATGTCTAGAGTTCGTGTTTCCACCTAATGCTGGGGGAAGGGGGTCACAGTGCTAGGAGCAATTCTTACAGCTCTGCCTCTATTCTGACAATAAGAATGCTGCCAGCCAGAGATGATACATGTGCACCAAACTATGATACACAGTATTTCATACTGAGGTATAAAGGTACTTGTCCTTTTGGCTAATACAGTGTATTCTATAGGGGATACTGGTGATAATAAAGCAAAACCACCACTCAACAGGGCTTGTTTGCAGAAGAATTCCAGTCATATATGTGTCAATCACCAACCAGTACTTTTTGCTAAATATATACTACAGACAGTATTCTGCTCACAGCTTGCACAGAGGTAAATCCTTGCTCTACCACACCATCTGCTGCAATGAAATTCTAGATTTCAAAAGTATTTCTTAACCACCAACACTAAAGTCTGTGAATTGTAAATAGAGAAAACAATGACAATGTCAAGATTCCTGAGGATTCATGACTCCATTATTCTCTATTTGGTAGTGTACTTTGCTTTTAATGTTCTTGGGGTATGAAACACTTTTAACAGGTAAGTTGTTCCACAAGAAAGACTTTCTTAGCTGGGAAAAAACAAAGTAGAGAATCTCAGTAATGTACTAGCAGGGCATCATGCCAGCACTTTTGATTCTTTCAGGGGAAAAAAAAAAAGAAAGAAAGACAAAAAATGTAAGGGGAGAATGGAAAAATTATACTGGAAGTAGGAAATAATGTGCATTATATTAACCAAACAAACTTTGTGCTGAAAGATTAGTGTACAGAATGTCATGCAGAAAGAATCACAAGACATTAAGAAGTGGAATAACTGAAAGAAGATAAATTTCAATAAGGATTAGTAGTACTAGGAAATTTGAATAGAGTAATAATAAAAATGCATTGCCTTTTGCATGAAGATTTTTGTGCCAACAAGAATTTCTGAAACAAACCTCACCACAGAAAAGCCTTGTCATATTGGTATTATATAAACGAGGGAAATTATTGTATCTAGTGACAAAGTTGAAACTACTGGTACAATGAGGACCAGAAAAGTAAAAATGTAATCACAGAAATCCAGTGACATACAGTGTGAACAGAGAAGTATAAATGATACAGAAGTGAAGATAAATTAGCTAGGAATAAAAATAAACTAAAAAGACAACGCAGGTTCTTAAGGCGGTTGTATGATTTCATCTTCTATGGAAGGAATAGAAGGCAATAAAAATGAGAAAAAAAAACAACCAAACAAACTAAATAAGAAGACTGTCTTTAAAGAAAAGCTTTGTAAATTGATAATTTTATACAGCAACATTCTGGAGGAACAAATTACTAGATCTGAGCATTAAGGATATCACTTCCAATCACACATTTGTAGTTTGAGAAAGTTGGAGAATATATTCTTGTATGTCAAAGATGACTGCATCTTTATTCAGCAATATGTGCACTGTATCTGGAGAATGTTGTAAACATTTTAAGGTACCTGAGAATGAACCAAAGACAATTCACATGCCTCATTATCCAAAATGAGATAAGGAAACCTTGGGAACAAAATGCAACTATTATTTTTGAAACTATTCCTAGGACATGGTCTACTTCTATAGTGTATGAAGCAACAGATTTCTACCACAAAAACCCAGCTCTGCTTTGATGGAAGCCTTATCATTTCAGGTGAACCCTCATCAACATCTGTAGGTAAGCTTAGACTTGTAAGGATGCACAGGATGAACTAAACAATGCAGAAGTGAGGAACTGAGCCTATGGAACAGCAGCTGATTTTAGCTGTCTCCATGGTGTTTCAACTACATCAAAAATCCTGAATCTTCTTGAAAGAGTAGATGTTTCAGCAACAAAGGTCAGGCTTTTATTAAAACCACATATAATTCACAGTCCAGTTGAATTGAAAAAAGGTACCACTTACCTTGAAAAATTAGTAATTGAGCTACTGAGAATGCTTGGATAATTCAGGAAAAGTTCACTAAGTAATAAAAATACAGACACCTCTAAGTCAAGTTTGGTAAAGATGGCTTTCTTTCAGTGCAAGTTATTTTACAAAGGTCAGCATTTGACAAGGATTTGAAGTGAAAGACTAAAATCTTAATAGCCTTATAACATATCCAACTGTGGCAGAAGGTACATATTCCCAATTTTCAAAAGTGCAGTCCATTACTTAGCCTACAGAGAGGTCACTGATTTGAGCACAGAAAGATACTAAACTATTAGAGAATGTCCAAAGGAGAGCAACAAAGATGGTGAAGGTCCTTGAGGCAAAGCTGAGGTCACTTGGTCAGTTCAGCCTGGAGGAGACTGAGGGGACCTCTCATTGCAGTTACAACTTCCTCATGAGGGGAGGAGGAGGAGCAGGCACTGATCTCTTCTCTGTGGTGACGAGTGACAGGACTCAAGATAATGGTCTAACTTTGGGTCAGGGGAGGTTTCTGTTGGATATTCGACAAGGGTTCTTGTCCCGGAGGGTGGTTGGGCACTGGAACAGGCTCCCCAGGGAAGTGTTCAAAGCACCAAGCCTGACAGAGCTCGAGAAACATTTGAACAATTCTCTCAGGCACAGGTGTGATGCTTGGATATGGTCCTGTGCAGGGTCAGGAGTTGGACTTGAAGATCCTTGTGGGTCCCTTCTAACTCAGCTTATTCCATGATCTCAAGATTTGGAAGTTCAACAACTATGCCAGGGCCCTGAGGGCACTATAGGTGATGGCTCTGATTAGCCTGCACAGAGACCTCCCCATGCCCTGCTGGTGGCCACATCATGTCCAGCCTCAGGCCTGACCTTCTTAGAATGGCTAATATCATCCTCTTTTTGGTCCTATTTCCTTTTGCTCCTTGCTGGGCTTCCTGATTGTATGATGGACCAATATTTTGCCACATCTATGACCATAGAAAGAGCCTCTCACTCACAGTCAGCTCTGCTGTCCCAGCACAGCCTGACCTCAGGTCCCAGATCCCAGCCTGGAGGAAGCAGCTGGCTCTTACTGTTCCTTGTGCTGTAGCACACAGGTACACCTGAATTAAAACAAGAATACCCCAACAAAACAAAAAGAAAAAAACACAAATGAACAGAATAACACCAAAGAAATTAATGTAATTGGAGCTAACGCTGCAAGGTGGTACCGCTTCAACAGTTGCTTGTCTCAAAGAATCACTAAATCACAGAATCATCAAGGCTGGAAGAGACCTTCATGTTCATCTAGTCCAACTATCAATCTAGTACCACCAAATACACCCATAAACCAGATCTCCAAATTTGAATGCTTGGTGGGACAATCCTGGCTAAAGTGCAAACCAGATTGAAACTGCTGAGTTACAATTTCAAGGTTCTGCAAGGAATGTTTATCTATCTTTAGAGCTGTAATTATTTTTTGTTGTTTTTTTTGCTTGTACCTCTGATTTATCTTTGGCTTCTATGAGTATTAAACTAGTGCCATCCTCAGTGCAGAGTGAAATTTTATTTCATATTTAAAACATTCCTGTGAACTGCAAAAATGAAAAAAAGTAATAATTTTTTCTGTTCTATGAGTCCCACAAGCCTGCTAGTGAAGAGTATATGAGTTGACTACCTGTGTCAAGATGTTGAGACCAAACATTTAAAAGTCTGAAGATTTTACAGAATACTCTGCCTTTAATAACAGCGCTGGAAAGGTTTCAGTCATTCATTAGAGTTTTGGTACTGGATGTTGAGGAATCATTTAAAAACAAAAGACAGTGAGAAATACTGGCAGGTGATAGCAAGACATAACAACAGAATTACCTTTATGAAATTAATGTCACCAGCTGTCTTAGGAAATCATGCTCATGTCCCATTTTGAAGTGTGTGTGGACAAACTCATTGAATTGTGTGGTATAAATATCATGGTGGGTAGTCAGGGGAAAATTCACTCTGAGCAATGGAGGAAAATACTCTTTATATCTCTTCAGTCTTTTTCTCAACACATTATAGCCTTGGTTCCTAGTATGTTCTTAGCTCTTCTCAGAGTTAATTATGTACCTACAGAATGAATGGATGCTAATAGGGACTAGCAATAAAATCTCTGATAGACAGAGTCACTTCTCATTATTGGTCTCTTGATTTGTCTCAAAGTTGGCTGGCTGCTCTGAGCTGACCTGTCCTTCTGGTCAGGTTACTGTGTTAGGTCGTTGTTGATATGAATGTTAGCTGACTAAATTAGTAGGTGCATCAGGAGGACTTCCCCATAAGTGAATACTAGCTTTGTAATTTGTTGTTTGATAATTTTTTGGTTTTTGTTTTGTTTTTTTTTTTTTTTTTCCCTGACACATTCAGGATATCTGGCTTGGTGTTTTGAATTATTGCAGTGAGTGAAAGTGCAAAAATGTGAAATTCAGATTCATCAGCAAAGCCACAGTAGAAGGTGAATTAAATTAAAGATTTTGTGCAAGTGCATTTTCTAGGCATTTTTCCTGGTAGGCAGTGTGGTGGCTGTTTGTTTTCACTAATCTTATTGCTCATCAATTCTCATGTTTCTAGCAAGAAGACAAGTGAATTGTGGCTGATTTATATATCTTTAGAGAGGCTTGAAGGTGCAACCTTTAATTTCTTTTCAGGTTCAGACATTGTCTTACATATTTGAAATGGTTACTGCTGATGCCTAAAGATTTTAAACTAATTTGCTGACTCCCTAGATAAGTCCACTGCTGTTTTGAAGCACATTGTTTCCATGTCAAACTGTTATCTGTTATTAGAGTAATAGGAAGAAATGGAAAAAAATAGTTGTAAATTTTGGAATCTGTCACATTCATGCCATCATTAATTTTGATTTATTTACTTTTATTCTGGAAGCATCTCTGTAAACGGTAGGAAGGAGAAGTCAGAAAAATGTCAGGTCCTATAAAAAAAAAAGAGAAGACAATTAAATAGAAGGAAGGAGATGAAAACAGCAATTTAAATACCAGTAGAAGTGACAAGCTTGTTAACCTGCACAGTCCATGACAAATAAGAACAATTGAGATGGGTGTAGCAGTGGAGGTGGAAGAAACTCAATCAAGTTTCAAGCAGAAATATAGAGAATAAATCTTACATTTGCAAGTAATAGAGTTGTGTGTTTAAATAGCTGTACTCCTTAAAATGTTCAAGCTTGCTGGTTGAAAAGTAGTTTCAGGTATGACTACTGAACTGTTGTGACAGAAAAATCTTTACTAGAAGGACTCCTGTTAGGAGCATTTGCAAGGAGGCTTCCTTTTAAACTTTAGAAGTCTCAGACAAATATTAACTATTGCTTATAAACAAAGTAGTACACAAGTGGGAGGAATAAGCAGAATACTTTCCTCTGTCTCATTAGTAGAAGAAAGTTAGAAGTTCACCTTTTTTACTGTCTCACTTTTGAAAAAGTCATAAGTGACCTGAAAAAACATTTCTAAAGTGTCTGTGAATGTTTCTCTGTGAACAGTAAGGAAAAAATTATAAGAACTATTTAACATTTAATATAAAGGTCAAGCATTAAAAAAAGGTAAAATGTGCCCATATTCTAACTCAATAGGGATGTACTAAGGAAGGCTGCTTTATTTGGTTTTCCATTAGAATGAAAATAAAAATTTCAGTTTTAGTACTGTCCCCAACACATTTGCTTTAATATGAGCCTTTCCATTAATTTCAACAGTAATTAGATCTATGCTTCTTCTCTCTAGGACAAGCAATGATACAGTCAGTCTTTAAAACCATGATTTGTTCTAAAAGCAGCCTGCAGAATGAAGCATTGTTTTGTGCTCAAAATAGTGTGTCTTTTCAGATGGAAAATACAGAATTTGCCATCAGAATCAGCATTGGACTCATGCTTTTGTTAATGTTTCTCTCTTCTAAAGATGTCAGCTTTTAATTGGCCAGAGTATGCCACTGGAATGGGCAGCCAGCCTCCCTGGTTGTAAGTTAGGATAACATCTGTCTTTTCAACCTGTTTTGGCAAAGGAAGCATGCACAATTTTTTGTTATTCCAAAAACCCTTGAAGCATGAAGAACACGAACTTCCAGTGAACTGGGACTTCTTCCTTCCATTGATGCTGTGAATAGCTGATTTTTTTTTTTATTTCTTATATTTTTTTTTTCTCTATAATTCCCTGAATTTTTTTTCCCCATATTTGGCAATTTTGGTGAAGCCTTTTTCAGTAAATCAAAGAACAAGACGATTTGGAAGGGACACTCAAGGAACATCGAATCCAACTCTTAGCGCTACACAGCACTGTCCCCAAGAGTCACACCATGTGCCTGAGGGTATTGTCCAAACACTTCTGGAACTCTATCAGGCTTGGTGCTGTGACCACTGCCCTGGGGAGCCTGATCCAGTGCCCTACCCCGCTCTGAGGGAAGAATATTATTTTAATATCCAACCCAAACCTCTCCTGACACAAAATCAGGCCTTTCCCTTGGATCCTGTCACTGATCACTACAGAGAGAGATTAGTGCTTGCCCCTCCTTTTTCCCTCATGAGGAAGTTGTAACTGCGATGAGGTCTCCCCTCAGTCTCCTCTTCTACAGGATGAACAGACCAAGTGACCTCAGCTGTTTCTCGTATGGCTTCCCTTCAAGATTCTTTACCATCTTTGCTGCCCTCCTTTGGATGCTCTACAATAGTTTAATGCCTTACTTTTACCCTGGCACCCAAAACTGCCCCCAGGACCCAAGGTGAGGCCATCCCACTGTAGAGCAGAGTGGGACAATCCCCTCCCTTGCCTGTATGGCAATGCTGTGCCTAATGACCCTCAGTTGGCCCCTCATTTTGCCCTCCTGGCTGCCAGGGCACTACTGGCTCACATTAAAGTCACCATCGACCAGGACTCTCAGGTGCCCTTCCATAGCACTGCTGTCCAGCCTCTCATTCCACAGTCTGTCTGCAGATCCAGCACTGCTTCATCCCAGGTGCTGCACCCTCCCTTGTTGAACTTCATCTGTTTGGTGATTGCCCAGTCCTCTAATTTGTTGAGGTCTCTCTGGAGGCGCTTTCTGCCTTCAAAGGGAATCTACAGCTCTCACAGTTTTGTATCATCTTTGTTTTTGATCTAGTATCCCCTCCGGTTATGTATCCAGGTCATTTACGAAGAAGTTGAAGAGCTCAGGGTTGGTCGAACCCACTAGTGACAGGTTTTCAGCCTCATGTTATTTACATTTTAAAATTAACATTTTACTAAAGTTGAAAATACTCTTTACTCCACAAATGATGCTGGCATGCATGTATGACATGCTGAAATTACCATTTAAGCAAGTTTGTATATTTTTCTGTGTGTGATGCTTTAAAACCACACAGTATTCGTTTGCTTCTAACATTTAGAGCTAAATAGAAATAGTGAAGTGAAAACAATACTTAATACAAAAGCAGAATGCAGATGGCTCTTCAGCAAATACCAGCCTAATTCTGGTGAGTTTGTATAGCACAGGATAAACAGAAGGGTTGAAGAGAGCAGAGCTGGAGGGGGTGAGATGGTCAGATGTGCAATAAACCTGAAAAAAGGCATTTTGTAAGGGAGCATGGAAAAGAGCAACTAGTTGCACTGAGGTAGAGGTAAGGCCACCCAAACTGATGGAAGTCCTGATTTCTTCCAAAAGGTATTTTGGGATGTGTTTTAGTTGCTTATCATCCTCCCAGCTTCAACACTGGGCTGGTCTCAACATTGACTACCTGCATTGTAAAGGAGCAGCATCCTTTCTTAAACCTAGAGATCAAGAAAAAATCCCTGAGCAAACAGGGATGGCCAGAAAAGCCCTTCACCTTTCTTCCACCTAATTTGAATGTTATCCATCGTGAAGGTCATTTTATATACACTTTTTTCACTAAAGGACTAAAGGTGGGAACAAACACCATGTACTTCCAGCTGAGTCTGAGATGGGGTATTTCAGGTGCAGCAATACCTTTGAAATGTAGACCTCCAGAAGCAACCAAGGACAGTGTATTTTATGGTATAATGTTATTACATGTGACATGTCTTTGACAGACCTCTTTTATGTGCTTTTAGCCTATGGCAATTTGTTATGGAGAGAAGAAGTCACTGACATATCCAGGAAAAAAAAACCCAATGCATAAAAAATCAAAATGACAAGGTTGACAAGGTTATTTCGTAGCTTTTGTTGCATTATGATAATAACAAACTGGTATGCTGCATCTCAAACTTAGAGTAAGCAATGCCTTTTTCTCTTGTATTCTCTTCAGTACATTTCAATATTTGCTTTAGAATCTTTCTCCTCTTCTCCCTGTAGAGTAAAATGAAGCATTTTGTAGTTCACTAAATGCCCCTCTCCATAGTGTTGCATTTTGTGTCCTCTGTTAGTTTTGGTAGGTTTTCTTGTTTGCTTTAGTTCTTAGATTGCTTATTTGTTCATGTTACCATCCTGCCTTCTAAATCCAGGCAGGGAAAGTACCACGGCAGCAACTTGCAGGACTATTTCTCTAGTAAGAACGGTTCTGTGTTTTTGGTTTTGTGTTTTTGTGTGTACCTACACACTTCTCCTCCTATGAGCCCATTGCAATCACTACTGTCCTTTCTCTATCTTCCCACTTCAGAGACCTCGGTCAGTCTTTCCTAAATAATACTTGATTAAAAATGGAGGCATACATGATCAGATCCTTCCCTAACTAGGTTTAATAAGTGAAGAGTGTTTATGATCACTTGAAGATATTGACAATTGTTGTGATTAGATCTTTGCTTTTTTATTCTTAATAGGAAAAAATAAAATCAATCTCCAAACCATAGACTCCTTTGGTTTGGAGTCTTTCTATTTCTTTTAACAATATGAAAATCTTCTTCCATGCAACACAATATGGAACTAGCTAACTCATAACAAGCTTCTGAAGCACTGTCATGTATGCTGTATCTGTCTTGCGCCTGTATCATTTTGTAAACAATTGTGTTTGATGTTTGCTGTTGCTTCTTTGATCTTGTAAAATCCACCACAGAGATATGAATATGTTCAATAAAATCTGGGAATATTTCTTTTCTAGTTATGGTAGTCACATTGTATCATTAGAAATTTGTTTCCCCAGTAATGATGCATAATTTCAAGTGATGCATTCTCAATAAGGGAATCAAATTCACTTATGACAGATTTTGCAGTTCAGAGGTAAGATCAATAATTCCTCAAGGCATCATGAAACAGCTGTACAATGCAACTGCACACACAAAGGAAAACTGGAAGGGTTATTTTAAATAAAATTATTATAAGTCTTGATCACTGTCAGAAAAATCTATATTTGTTTCAGAACAATCTGCATTCTTTTTCTGTGAAAAATAGACAACACAGTGTGTCTTAAAATATTTCATACTCACTTTTTGTACTCATATATGGTATGTCAACTTGTATTTCAATCAATGAAGGAATTTTCTTTATATAAAAAGGTTTTAGTAAAGGCATCTGGAAATTCACCTTTCTGTTATGCATAGGGTTGTACGTGCAAATAATACTCTGAAGGTAAGAGGAAGCATGCTAGTTGTTCAGCCTAACCATGGAAATTATGCAGGCTGTATGACCTCCTTCAGAAACCTTGAACTGAACTTGTAATCTCTGCAGGAGTTCATGTTTCCCACAGCCTGCTGGGCAGCTGATAGGAGGCAGCCAGAGAGGGGAAGTGAGGTTGGAGCAGTAAGAGGAAGACTATGGGAAGCAATCAGGATATTGCTCATCCTGGACCAGTGGAAGCACCAGGGTCTCTCTAGCAGGAATTGTAGCTGGGGTTTTTGTTTTTTTCTGACTAAGCAAGGACTGTTAACACTCTGTGTGTGTGTGGGCACACTGTACTATTTAAGAGTGAAAGCAAGAGAAATTTCAAAGACTATATACAATATTAGAAAGACAAAGATTGTTTAGGCATATCTCAGCACAGTCTCCAAATGGAAGCGTAATTATTGACCTATAGTTCTTAATCTAATTTTCATTAATTCTTTTTATTTAGAAGATAGAATTATATTTAAATACTCCACCCATTTTCAAGAAACAGTAGAATATTTTTGGTCCTATCCAGCAGGAAAGTTGGATCCAATCCTTCTTAGATTAAATTCTTAGGATGTACATGAATGATTCTTTTAAAATCTGTTGTTTGTTGCAAATTGAACAACTATGCTTCTCCATAATAAGGTTATGCTTGAGGCACCTTACCTAATTTTATTACAATTGCCCAGTGCTGAACAATGTTTAAAAAAAAAAAACAACAAAAACCAAACCAAAAACAAAAAACAAAAATCTTCCATGTTTTTTACAAACAAATGTGATGTGTTTAAGCCTTCCCATTTGAGGGTTGTCCAGATGCTTTGTCTAGTTTGAATGGTTTCTGCAATACAGCATTGGAAGCATTGGTGATTTTATGTGAAGTAATTATTAAAAGAGAGCTCTATGTGACTCTTCTATGCAGTGAAGAATGGTTTGAAGTAAACAGTGGAGATTGAAGCACTGAAGGGCAGCTCCAATCCCTGAGACAGAAGGTTATGAGAATTTAAGAACATAATAAAGATAACGATTTAGAAATTAATGTCTAGTGTCTACAATCTGTTTTTATGTAGTATTATATCTCAGAAATTTCCAGCAGAGTAGGAGATGTCTATTTTTCATCAGTACATTTATTTTAAAAAATGAGAAACAACTCAGCTTTTAACTGGAATTCAGGCAGAACATGCCAGTGTTGGTCTGATGCTTTTAACTTTGGTTTAAGTGCTCCTGATTTTAGGAATGGAAATAGATAGCAATGGTGAACAGGATTCTGATTAAGTCACTGGAGCTTTCAAGCTTACAAGAATAAAGTTATTCTTGAAGGAGTGGGTAGGATTCAAACAACCTGAGCACCACAGATTCCCTCCTAAGGTCTGGTGAGCCTCTTCAGACTGGAAAAAAATCACAATTTATATTATTCTTCATGGGTGATTTCACAAGATATATCTTAGCAGTAGTGCCTCAATCCTCTTTCTAAGTACAGAACTAACTCCTTCTGATATATAGTGGCTTCCAGTAACGAGCTATTCCTCATGTTGCCTTTAGGTTAGGTGTTGCCAGCCTGAGGTAACTGCATGAAGGGGAAGAATTTCACTGAATAGAGATCAAATATGATGGTGGGGTTAACTTTTAAAAATTTATGTAGAGGATAAGGTGGGCCTATTTTTATTGAGAATTATTAACTTAGAGAAAAACTGACTACAGAATGAGGTAAAGACATGTGTGATGGCAGCCAAGAGAGTTTAAAGTGGACATCAATCATGTAATACTGAGTGTTCAGCTGTAAATATTTTGTTCCCATATACTGAATTGCAGTGTGAGGGAAACTATCTGTAATGATGAAATTTCTCTAGTAAATAATCTCTAGATTATACTAAACAGTGTATTTATGCAATGGGGCTGCAAGCAGCCTCTGGGAGCTCTTACCAACCTTGGTACACATTCATGCTCTCCTAAGTATGTCATCTCCTTGGGCTGCTATCCAGAAGTTTGTGTGAGAATAACTTTGTGCTCTATTGAAGCAAGGAATGCTACAGAAACAGCAGAAATATTTGGCAAAATGGTGCTGCAACATCCAAAAAGTGAAAGCTGTGAAAATTCGATATGTTTGCTAAATAGGTCTCCTCTTGTCTGAGTCAGAAAATCTGCCAAGTGCCTCAGCATGCATGGCACAGAGACTTCAAAGATATTAATACTGTTAATTTCTCACTAAGCATGGAGATGTCTGCAATTTTCCCAAAGAAAAATGATGGTAGGAAAATGTTTAACCTTCATCTATGGCTCAGCAACAGCTTTGGGGATCTGTTTTGACTCAGCAATGATCTAGCTCAATGCTTCCTAAGTTGGTGGTATCTAAACCTTACACACAAGCTTTTAATTATCTTGTGGCAATATTTCTTCGCGCTGGTATTATAAACAAAAGGAGGTTTAGAAATGCATGAGAATGTCTGGAGAAGCTTGGGTAACTTTCATAGTATCTATGACTCATTTAAAAACATTTAAAATGGCAAGTAGATTTTAAACTTAGTCAAATTATAATGCTTTATATTTAACTAGACAAAGGATATAAAGTTTGTGTTAGTGTCAAAAAAAAAAAAAAAATTTCCAGCGTATTTGTTAATATTACATGTAAGAAGATAAACATTTAGCATGTTTTGGTACTTTGAAAGAAACAATGTGAAATGAAGCTTCATGGAGATCACATAACTTGTGAAATGTAAAAATGCAATATTTCTCAAATCAAGTCACCCCCAATGCTTGCATGTAAGCAAAGAAGTGCCTATAAGGAACAATTTTACAGAAATCCCCAGGAGCCTCTCAGGAACTCAACATGCTGAAGTGCCTTCCTAAATTGTCTATACCCCAATACAGGCAGTATGGGAAATAACTACACTGAGTTAAAGACCTGTGTGCAGTTGCAGGGCTACAGACTTTTTGAGATCACAAAGTTATTGTGGGATGACTCCCACGACCAGAGTGTTGCAATTCAATCATCTCCTACAGTGAAATGGCTCAATTGGTAAATGAGGAGAGAGGAAAGTATATTGACTACCTAGACTTCAGTAAGGTCTTTGACACTGTCACTCGCAGACAAGCTGTTAAAGTGAGAGAGTGAGGTGATTGAAAGTTATCTGAATATCCGAGTCCAGAGAGTGGTGGCACAAAGACTAGCTGGAGGCCGGTGACCATCCAAGGGTCAGTGCTATGTTCAGTCCTGTTTAACAGCTTCATCATGGGCCTGCTGACGACACAGAGCTGGAATTAAAGGATGATAATCCAGAGGATCATGCTGACATTCATTGGGACCCCAACAGGCTGGGGGAAATGGGCTGAAAGGAACCTCAGAAGTGTGAAGTCCCGAAGCTGGTAGGAAACAATTCCAGGCACCAATAAATTCTGGAGGCTAGACAGTTGGGAATCAGCTTCACAGAAAAAATACTAGGGGTTCTGGTGGACACCAGGCTTCACATCATCCGTCAATGTACTCTTACCACAAAAAAGGAGGAAGATATCTTGGGCTGTATTAAAAAAAGAGTTGTCATCAGGTTGAGAGTGGTGATCCTTCCTTCCCTTATACTGGGCACTGGTGAGGCCACATCTGGAGTTCTGTGTTCAATTTGGGGTTCCCCAGTACAAGAGAGACATGGACATACTGGAAAGAATCCAACAAAAGGCCAAAGAAATGAAGAAAAGTCTGGATCATCCTTCTTCTGAAGAAAGACTGAGATAGCTGGAACAGTTTATACTGGAGAAGAGAAGCTTCAGAGGGGAACTTAGTATTGTACATAAATAACCTGATAGAAGGATGCAAAGAGGACAAAGCCAAGCACTTTTCAGTGCTGCCCAGCGACAGGACAACAGGCAATGGACACCAATTACAAGTACACAGGATGTTCCCACTGAGCATCAGGAAACACTTTTACTCCTAGCATGACTGAGTGTTTGCACAGACTGCCCAGTGGTTGTGAAGTCTCTACCCTTGGAGATCTTCAAATGCCACCTTAACATGGGAAGTCATACCTAGGTGGCCCAGCTTGAGCAAGGGGTTTTGGCCAAATGTACTCCTCAGGTCTCCTAAAAGTTCAGCCAGTCTGTGATTCTGTGACAGTACTGTTGTCATCACAATTTCTGTGATAGTATGTGAGCTTTATGAGAGTAGAATATCTGAAAATAAAATGGGATCATTCAAATAGATTATAATGAACCAGTGATTGAGATGATTTAAAATAGCATATTGGGAAGTTAAAGTAGTTTTTCTGTAAATGAGGTCTCTGAGGAATTTCGATGTTGCCAAGACAGATTTGTCGTGTGCATCATAAATACCCAAGTTCTGGTTTGTAAGAAACTAATAGATTTTTGTAATAAAAATTGTTTAACATATGGCTTGTTTATTAGACCATGAAGGATACAGTATTTTGTCTACAATTTTATAATTTTATTGTTTGGTGTGTCAAAACCCCTTGCAAAATATATTCAATTGCTCTCTCTTTATCTAGCAGGTACTTAAAGAAAAAAATTAGTCCTTCAGACTCACTGTAGGTAGTTAAACCTCTGTTCATAGCAAGCATTCACTCAAACACTGCAGTTTTTTGTATTATAATGATACTCTCTTTATAAATATTTTGATATGCAGAGAAATAGTTAATTACTGGAATCTAAGCTACTATCCATTGACATGTTCAAAATCCGTAGGGTTTCTTATTTGTGCTGAGACCACTTTATATCTCTCTGACAGCATGAAGTGGGCACATCACATTTGTATTCATTTTCAGGCTTATCACTGCCAAGTTATTGAAAAGTTCCCTTAGTTTTGATCTACACACAAAAGTCCTGCCAGGCATCAAAAATGCTAAATGGGAATCAGTTCAGTGCAGATACCATCCTTTAATATCAGGCTGAATTTTGAGAAAAGAAAGGTATTGCAAGTCCAAGTGGATTTCCCCGTGAGCCACCTCACGAGGGACGAAGTACATATATTGTGATAGCAAGTTTGCGTGATGCTGTACAATATAGTCTTGAGGGCTTTGTTTTGCATTTGAAACTTTGTTCTCTGTGAAATTCCTAAAAGAAAACTGAAGCAAAACTGGTGAACACTGAACTATACAGGCAGGGCAGGCTTGTAACCTTGCATATTTTATCTAGAAAGATATGGTTATATTAGTTTGGTCATTTATAAATATTTTATTAAATATTTTATTTAAATATTATCTTCTTTAAAAAGTGAGTTACAATATATTGCACAGAACAGTAGGAATCAGGCTTGTGAATAAACCTTATAAACATACATAGTTCCAATGGCATAAACAGGGAAGAGTGTCTGAATTCTTGAAGACAATTAAGTATGATGTAAAACATATTTTATATTCCCCAAGATGGACAAGGTTCCATGTTTCAAATCATGAAAAGAATTTTGCTTAGAAAATATTGTAGCACTATGAACTTTCACAGAAATTAAATGTTGCATATTAGTAAACACATTGGGATGTAAGGAATCTAATTCTCATAATAATTTAATTCATCAAAACATAAAGGGTAGGAGATGAAAAAAGAAGATAGTTATATCATTCAATAAGTATTTAAGCAAACGTGGATGTTTGTCTCAGTAAGAAAATGAAAATGCTCTAAAAAAACCCAAAAAAACCCAACCCAAACCAAACCAACCATATAATTTTGTCCTAGATCTTCCCAGATCTATTAATTGCACTGCTATAGGTGTCCATATTCCCACCCCAGTGAGACTTCAGCTTGTGCAAACATTCTGGTATTGCTTGATTTTTCATCTGCTTTTTATTATCTGTTCAGCTGTATCAAATTTCTGCTTCAAAGCAAATATACTTTATGCTCTCTCCATAACTTCTTCAGTATGTAGAAGATATATATGTGAATGATTGATTTTTTGAGGATCAAATATATGTCCCATTGTATGATTTCTAACCAGTTTTTAAGAGACTGAGTGCTTTTTGATGTTTGTATTACTTAGAGCTCTGGGCAACACCCGTCACTGTTGTTCATAAGATGGATGGTTGTGACTGCTATTATGTCTACTGTGTGCAGTTTCAGAGAGCCAATAATATAAATGTTGTATGGTTTATTACTTCATGAAAAAATGAACCTCTTAATGTAGCATGGCTCTGGTTATTCTTCATTACCTGAAATACTGTGGAAGAGCTTGTATGTCTAATGAGAATTATAGATTCAGTGCAGAGTGTACAAAATATAATTATCACTGTTTCCAGACTTAAAAGGGTCTTATTCATCATGTGCAAAAATATTCAAGGAACATTAAGAAACTTTGTTCCTACTTATTACACTGACAGCATAGAAAAATGCATAATTAATGAAGGAAACCTAAATCTTCTCATTTCCATAGGTCTTTTTTGAACCATTTGTTTGACAGTGAATGAACACGAAGCTCGGTGTGACAGAACCTTGTATCTATACTGAACTACTGTCTATTTTCCTCCTTCTGTTTGTCTATAGCCATGTACAATGGATGATAACAAATACAACTTTTTCCTCCGTTTTTCAGTAATGTGGTAAATGAAGACTGTAGATCAGAATCTACATATCTTCTAAATGTATAGAGACTGCAGAACACTAGGAAAAATTACATAATATTTTGTCTACTGTTTAACTGGAGTGGTTGGTGTTTAAGCCTGTCTTTTCCTCCATAAAAATTAATTCATTCAGAAATATGACTGTCTATATCTATGTATGTGTCTTACAATGTGACCACATCTCAGATGAGAATAAATAACAGATACTTATCATGTTCTAGAGTAATGGTTAACATTATGGCCCTATCATAGATGTTTCAGAAAAATCCAAAGGATTTATGGATCTTTTTATATTTTGGTAAAATGGTACAAGGAAAAAATGGAAAAAAACCCCCATGACTGTTACAAGAGCATTTTTTAAATATGTTTTTGTTTTAATTACGTGCCAATCTTGGATTGAATGTGACACAAATGTCCATGTATTCAATCATGGGCAGCAGATTTTCAGAAATACTAGAACAAAAAGACCTTAAAATGTTACCTGGGTTACATAGTTCAGCTTTAATGTGTCCTTTTTAAACTTAGGTTAAACTCAGTCTTTAAGAGACATTCTCTTAATTTGTTAGAGCTAATCTCTGGAATTAAAAGCTGTGTAACCACTATATAACTCCAGAACATTTGACTGTATTGTTAGCACCCAGAGAAGCTTACTGAGATTAACTTCCAACTTTACCTCCTTGCTACAGCAAAAGTGGCAGGACCAGGAAGAAATTTCCTACATGATACTAAGTGTCTCAATTTTTTCATAGATTTAAAGATAATTTTCCTCTGATGTGTATGAAAGAGAAAGGCAAACAGAATAAAAATGTGTTTACACATGGAGAGACTCTAGTAAATGAGAAAGAGAGATTTTCTGCCCCTTAGCTAAGGGAACCAAATACCTGGGACAGGAAAAGACCAGATGCCAGTCTAAATATTAATATAAAAATTGATAGAGTAATTAATATAATAACAATAACAGCAACAATAAAGTTTTGATCTTATAAAATACGTGAATATTTATATTTGCACTGGAGATAAGACTCAGATCTATCTTTCATTCATCTTTTACTATGAAGAATGAAATAACCACTGATTTTATTGCCATGCTTCCTCCTGTCGCTTGCCATATGATCAGTGAATTATTCCATGGAATGATATTCTCATCTCAGAATATCCTCATCTCAGAATATTCTTTAATGTGGTAATTGATTCGTTGTCCATGTAGACAAGTTCTAAATACCTCCAATATCATGCATCAGCTGCCTCACTGCAGTGACAAAAGTTAGGTGACACATAGGAGTTGAAATCCTCTTCTAATTCGGTCACTACATATTAAAATAATTAGTAAGAGAAGTATGTAATTTAAGGAACTGAAAATAAATAAATATAACTGTGCTGAATTTGAGAATTTGTGTGTGAATATGTTTTGAAGCTCTTTTTTTCTCAGATACTCAGTACACAGTACAGATTTGCACCATGATCACACCTTGTGATCCATTACAGTCTACCAGTAACCTCAATAATATGTTTGCAGACCTTTTGTCCTTGAAGGCATTAAGGTCAAACTTTCATGGATGATATAAAAAGACACGTTTTTCTATATATTGTTTCTATATATTGTTTTTATAACTTCTTTAGATAGAATTAGGCTATATTTTAAGATTGGAAAGATCTCTTGGCCAAAATAATATTGACTATGGTGGAGCTAAGAATGCTCTGCATTAACATTGAAGCCAGTAAATTTACTTCTACATATACAGGTAAGAAACAGAACTACTGCAACACAAGATATTAACGTGGATGGTTGCATTATTTTTAAATGGGTGAAGGGTTTATACCCAGACTAATAGAGGAGTGTTAAATAACTGAAACAATAGCATTTCTTTCTAGTTTGATTAATGAATCATGCAAGCATGTGTACCTGTCTAGGTTTTCGAAATCAACAGCAGAAGAGTAAGCAGGGGAATACTGGGGGAGAGAGAGGGAGTGACAAAACAAAACAAAACAAAGCCTTAGAGTTTTGTTACTCAGATCTATTCATTTATCCCCATTTACCACAGAAACGTATTCACTGCTGATGCTAATACTTGCATCACAAAGCACTATAGAAGACATTTATATAACAGCCTAATAAATGAGAATTTTGATGTAAAATTGGCTCTTTTTCCCCTCCCGTAAGCAGAAAAAAAATGCAAATTCAGATGATAAATCTATAGAATGAAGTCACTTTACAGATGTGTTAAATCAAATTAAGAGCGCTTTTATAATATTTAGCAAATGGCAGCTGTACAAAATTGCTCATTTGTTAGCCTCATCTATTGCAGTTAATTTTGCTGACTTCAAGTACTTAATTTACATTTGTTAAACTAGCTAAATAATGTAGGAGGCAGTAGGAATGGTATGTTTGTTCATAGCAGAATTTATCATGTGTCTCAGGATACAAGTGTTTTGCCTACTTCGCCATTTCCATCTTCCCTTCACAATGTCAATCAATGAAATGGAATTGCTAAAGGTATTTTTAAGACTTATTTTAGAGCTGGAATCTACTTATTAAAAGACATTCAGAGTGTGGTAAAGATATCTCAACGGAGACACAAAAGTTAGTACAAAGTTCAAGGCTGTCTCAACTCTTTTGCTTCCTGTTACCTGAGAAATGGTGTCAGCTTCTAGACCCTATCAGTATCTTTGGTGCATGACCAATAGAATTAAAAAGTTTCATAACACCATTACTAGTTGTATGAATTGGCTGATGTTGAAACTAGGAGGACACATAATCTCTTTTTCTAATAATGCAAACATATATTCATTATTTAGTATATTTCATGGTTAGTTTTGGACTCTGCAGGGAACCAACCATATAGGTAACAGGTAACCTTCTCCTATATTAGATTAAAATTAATTTCGGTGCCAGAGTCTGCTGGGAATACTCAGGTGCTAAAATTTATTTACCTTAGTGAAAAAAGAAATGTTTTTTCTGATGTGCTATTAGACCTGGTTTTCAGGATTGTTTGGAGTGTATAAATTGAAGAAAGCTGAATTTAAAAAAAAAAAAAAAAAAAAATAATTGTGCTCTTAATATATAAACACAGACTCTTGTCCCAGATTTTTCCCTGCAAGTTTTCCAGCAAAAATACAGAGATTTAGTTATTGCTTGGCAGAGCAGAAAATAAAGGCATCCACTGAAGACAGGACAAATTACCTTGATGTATTTGGGTAATGACATGTGATAGTTACCACTTTTTTGAGGTCACTTTTTGTAAATTGACTACCAGAATGCTTTATATAAGAACACAGAAACACACAGAGGTAGTTTATGAACTTAGTCAGTCTCAGTTTTTCTGTTTCCAAATTGACTTTTCATTCTTTCTCTAATTCCTGATATTTTACTTCTTTAGTGACTGTCACCAAGCACTTAGCTACTGTGTGATCATGCTACTTGAGCTGTAGTCACAGCTTCAAGATTAATCATAAAGGGTGACTTCAGAAACCATGATGATGTGTGAGGTTAGTGTTATTTTTACTCATGTGAACACTTCTTGTTTCAGATTTCATCTGCCATCTTAATTTCTTCAACAAAATGGCTGCCAGGCATTGGAACAGGTTAACCTGGGAAGTGGTGGAGTCCCCTCCCCTGGAGTTATATAAAAGATGCAGAGATGAGGCCCTTAGAGACATGGTTTTCTAACATGCCAGGTTAATGGTTGGACTTGATGATTTTAAAGGTCTTTTCCAACCTGAATTATTCTATAATATTTATCCCACATTTTGTCTCAGAAGGGCCTTCTGCAATTCTGCAGTTAGTTCTTGCCTCAACTGCAACTTTCATATTGTTATTATAATACTATCAGAGCTACATATCTGCTAATAAACATGAAAACCTACTGTATGGTGTTAATCCTTATGGATCTTAGTATAGTAACTGATAAAACATGAGAAATGTACAGGAATTTAGAGGAACACGAGCAAATGACATACTGACAATGAAAGCTGATGTCATTAGTCACTCTGAGTTAAAGAGTATGGCAAGAAAGCACCACAGACAGGAAATTTCAAAAGTATGTGGAACTGAAACTTTTCACCTTTTGAGTTTTACAACAGGCTTAACCAGAACCAACTGACTCTGACAAGTACTTCTGTAAAACTGGTAAAATAGTGGTAGAAAGAACTGTGGACTGAGCTGGGACTACTTCTGCTCTTTTTTAAATCTGAAACTTACATTTATATTGCATTAATATGTGGTTTCTTTGTGTATTCTTCTTAGCTAGTCTACTTGGTTAATGCATGATGAACTTTAAGATATTTGTAGTTTGCTCTCATGAGTGCTTTGTATCTCTGGGATTAATTTTGAGCATCTTCTTCCTTGGTCCCTAACTATCTGAAGAGGATTCAACAAGCAATTTCCATGCATGTCAGTAAAATGGAGTTCTTGTGGATAAGAATATCTGAGACATTTATTGAGTCAATATTGGGTGAAGGAATAAGAAAAAATAAGATTTGATTAATATGTGCATTTGGCTCTCAATTATTGTTGTGGGTCCTACTTATCAAATTGTAGTCTTTGCTAGGACTAATATTCTGAATCCTGGTAAATTGTTTATAGTACACTAAGTCTCTCGTGGATCCTGACTGGACATTTTAAGGGAATCCTGAATATAAGTACAAAAATAACATTACTGCTTATGTTGACAAACATGTACCTGAAGTTATACCAGACAACTTGAAGTCTTTCTTGACTTTAGAATGTTCATGTTACTGACACGAATGTTCTGTGTGCTTTCATTGGTTTATTAAACACGAGGGAACACAAATTTGAAGACAAATCTATTGTCTTCATGAAGATCTGTACTATGTGATGATTTTTCTAAAAAAACCAACTTAGCTGCTTATTTTGACTTTGATTTCACAAGTATCTCTGTGTATTTGCACAACCCTGATGCTTCCCCAAGTAATTTTAACAGACTAGGGAAAAAAATAATTGGGGGTTTCATAATACATTTTCAGCCGTCAGTTTCAAGGACAGTACAGAAGACCAAGTCCACTAAAAGCTAACTTAAAGTGCCATTCAAAATTCAGAGTTTTCTTTCAGGGATGCTGCTGAAGTTCACTACCCACAAAAAAGAAAGGTGTAGCAAGGCATACGCACATACAACAAAGCCAAACAAAGAAAGAAAGGAGAACAAAAGAAAGATAAAGATAAAGTAATATTTCCAGTAAATGTGGATGCCATCTTTTTACAAAAATGTATCTATGTGTTATATTTGATTCATATATTTTGAAAAACAGGCCTCTGGAAATTTTGTGATCTATAAAAACGGTGTAGGACTGCTGGTTTCACATGGCAGTAAGAAGAGATTAAAAAAGAAATGATAAAATCTCAGACAAAGGAGAAAGAAATATTTTCAATATTTGTGTTAAATGACAAAAAAAGAAGTAATCTAAAATATAAAAAGATGTTTAAATCTCCACAGAACTGATATATTGTAATCAAATTCTGATCTTTGCCAAAACAATTTTATTAGGATAAATGTCAGTTAATGGTATGACTATTATTTTTTAAATGTAGTATAGTTGTATCAATGAGTGTTTTTACATAAAAATTCTCTTTTTATGTTTTAATTTGAAAATGTGTATTTATAACCATACCTTCCTTCATGAAAGGATTAAGCAGCTTATGATTATGTATTGCTGCTCGGTTATCACCAGGAGCTGTCAGCGCACGAGCTGACACATTGATTAGATCACTATGATTAGTAACAGTAAACCCTGGTTTGTGATGGGAATTTCTTCATCCTACCCTTTCATGTACAACCAAATGAAGGGACTGCTGCAGTAGTGCAGAGTTTCACACCTGTCACCCAGGCTTTGCCCAGTCATGGTCCCCTACATATGCACTGTTGCATTCAGGCCAAGACTACAAAAACACATCACAGAACTATGAAATACTGTAAATCTGAAATTTGGGGGCTGAAAATATTTGAAGATACTTGAAGTAATAAGTCAAATCAGTAACAACCAACAAAGAACAGTGCGACAAAAATCTGCCTTTTTAAAAAAGATACAGACATGTAATTATGAATATTGAAGTTTTATTTTATTCTTAGAAAATGGGGTTGAAAAGATCTAGAACACTTTTTTTTTCAACAACAATCTTTTTATTCCCCTTTTTAATACAACTTTGTGTTACTAAAATGAGCTGCTATTGACAACTTGGGAAATTGATGTGTGTACCTGGTATAAGTAGCTTTTAAGGTACTTTTTTAACTGCTACATTTAAAGATCTTAGCTATCATTCTTACAAGGTGAGCATTTGTAATGCTTAATAAGTGAGTGGGAGTCAGTAACTGTGAGTAGTCAAGAGATCTATCATACTCCCTAGAGGCAGTTTCTGACTCCAAACAGCAAGTCTTGTGGTCTAAATCCTATATAAAATGTAAGAATTTAACAGTATGAATTTAATACACTATGTCTGCTGGTTCTTAAGAGAGAGAGATGAAATAAAGAGAATTTAAAGGTTTCTAGGCTGTCCATCAGCTCCATGGCTCGTGCAGTGTTTTTAGGGTCAATGCTTTTTGTTTTAAGAAGCAAGTTGACCTATTCTTAACATTTAGTAAGTGCCAGATATTCTCATTATTTCTGCCAAGTAAGCTGACGCAGTGAATAAACTCTTATAGCGGTTTTCCAGCCAGGAGTAGATTGGTAGCACTTAACTTTTTTGTAGGAATTAACCTTTCTTGATTTTGATTCTGCACACTACAGGGAAAATATAAAAAGGCAAAGCAGAGGGAACAGAGTGGGGAGAACCAAACCTCAGGCCTCTGTGGGAGTTTTGAACAAAAATACACTTCTGCTGGTTATTGTAATGCATACAGAATGCAAATAATTGTTTTTGAGTTGCAGCTCTTAGTGGAAAAGCAGATTTGTAATGTAATTTGTAATAGTATAAACACAAAAAACTCCTATAAGTTTTATTAAACACATTCTTAGTTAAATATCTATATTTAAAAAAATTCTCTTCTATTGAAACCACATTATTAATTTTCACGTCAGATCCATCCTTACATCCGTTCAACTTCAGAGATAGTTCACCTTCTCTTTTGAGGCCATGCTGGTACAAGAGACAATGGAGTGCAGAGGGAAAGCAAACACTTGGCCTGCAGCCCTTTCTACTACTTATGAATGTATTGAAGAAGAAAGTGCTGAGACTGACTTTTAAAAGCTTAAAACAAAGAGTGTGCAAAGTATTCTCTTTGATTGGTGTGAGTGAATTCCTGACTGAATTCCTGAATGGAGGAGACGACCTAAGAGTGGATTACTTAACAAAAAATGAAAACATTTTATATTATTTGATATATATGAATTTGATATTTAAGTCACTTAGTCATTTGTAAAAATCAAAATTCAGACTATTGTTTCTATAGAGTCAGTTTGGTAGAGTTCAACTTTGATCATACTATTATAAAAATAAGCAAATAATTGAATAAATCAAACTTTTGCATTGTTTTCTGGCGATTCAGTAAAAGATTTCTTTCTTCTTTACTCGACTCCACATATTTAGTCATAAGTTAATTTTGAAGAGATATAAATTTAATTATGATCTGAGATTTTGTGTGACTAAATTACGCAAATTGAACTGTGTTCTAATGTAAAAAAAAAAAAGATTGTTTTATTAATTGTGTTTGAATCGTATTTGATTTGTATTATCAGTGTTGATTCTAAGGTGTTAGATTTTTAATAGTCCAGAATCATGCATTATTAATCCATTTGCAATCACTGTGAAGAGTATTGTTATTGAAATAAAGACAACGACTTTGGTGTCATAATTTTCATGTCTAGAGGCAGCAGTGCAAGCTCCAGTAATATTTATAAACATAAATAGATTGAAAAAAAAAATGTAAGGTTTCATTTAAATTAATAATTCTCCTCTATTCTGTGCCTTGTAAGTGAAGCTGTGTGGGTTATAGTCAGCAGAAGTTTTAAGCTGATTATAACACAGCTTTTACTGGGAATGACTGAGATACAGCATCACTTTGCTATCAAGGATTGAAATTCTCTGTCCTCACCAACACTATGTAGAGGAAAGAAGAGAAGAATAAAGTAGAAGTAGTTGTCCTTCTTTTAGTGTGAAGGGGAGCTCTGTTTTGCCTAGCAGACCAAATATATGCTTAAGTCATACCAGTGTCTTCTTCAGTGTTTATTTCTTTTTGAAAGTTGAAGCCTTTTGACATGACTTTGTGATGCTTAGCTCATGGTCCTAAATCAGACATAGAAAAGCTAAAAAAAAAGAGATTGATACAAATTTTTTCCATCAGTGCAGGTTTTTTTTAGTATAATTTTTTTCCTGTTATTTAAACATAGTGACTATAGCAATTTTGCATTATTATGAAATAATGTGAATTTAGAATTCTAAGTTAGCTAAAAAATTTTATAAATTATGCTCAGTGCCTGTATTTTACATTTAAGTCCCTGTACAATTAATGAGTGAAACTTGTTTTTTGGTAAAGGTTCTGAAGCCCCACTTGCTTTTGTTTTCTGCTCTGCAACAACTGAAAAAACAATCTGTGGATTTTCACACAATTAGAGAAAAAGACAGCAGCTTCTCTGCTGAATTAAGATGTGCCTACTGAACAATATTAGAAAGATGTCCTCATGCTTAAAATGTTCACTGTGGATCCCTTTTCAAATGGGTTCTCTTGGAAGTCACTTTTCCTTCAGAAAAGATAAATGCCATAGTTTATCCCTTTTTATGGCATCACCTTGCCTTTGGAATACAGAATTCATGCATACTTGAACAGTAAAATTTTCCAAGATTGTTTTGTAATATGCTTCCTTATTGCCGCCTCCTTTCTTCAGGCTGAACTACCCTAGCTCCCCCAGAGTCTTGTGGTCCAGACCCTTCACCAGTTTCATTGCTCTTTTTTGATTTGAAAGTACTCAAACTATGGATGTAAACCAACTGAAATTATACATGAGTGATGATGAGCTTATATCAGCCATCGTGTACTAGAAAAAGACGCATAGATCACCCTTTGTAGCTTTCTAAATATTAATTCAAAATTACTCTGAATTTGAAAGACTGAAACTATCAGAAAAATTGCTTGGAAGCACTAAATGTTTTAAACACAGGCAGGTTAGAAAGATTCGATAGACTTAGGTACTTGAATCTGGTAAAGGAAAAAAACCAAACAAGTGCATGGATAATATGTGAATCACAAATGGCAAGAAGACAAGGTGATTAATAACTCTGATAGCTCAAGAACCAGTGAGTTCTAAATCAAATTATTATGTACCAAGCTTAAACCAGTAATAAGATGAAGCATTTTTCACCTGATATGTTATTTAAATTTTTTGCCAAAGAGTATTGTGAAGCTCAAAAATATGAACTCAAAAAGGGATTAAACAAACCCATAGGCAGGATCTATCAGGCATTAAACAGCTAAGAAATATGATACTTTGAATAAAGCCTCTAGCTCATGAGGGAAAAACATACCCCAGGAAAACATACCCAAGGAAAACTCTCTGCTTGCTGTTTTCCACTCATTCCTTATCAAGTGCCTAACGATTCCTGGTACATAATGAGAACATTTCTGTTAGAACTTTACATATAGGCATTTGCTGAGTTAACTATACCTGCAGAGAAAAAGATAACTGAAGAGCCAAAAGTGGCATGATGAGGAATGGTAGTGACAATAATTTTGCCATTTGATCCCATTCTGAAGGTGGAAGACAGAGAAGTCACAGTTTTTATTGTGGGGCTTGCCATTTAAGGCCTCCACTGTAGATGCTAGACTCTTGAGGCATAAAGTTACTGCCTCTCAGGAATGAGGTTTTCTGACACTGAACAGGAGTGCATAGAGCTACCACCTGAACAGGTAACATGATTTTTAAGAAATCCTTTCTTGGAAAAGTATTTAAATATAGAGTATTATTTGCTTTATTATAAGGTTAGTACTGCTTACAAGACCTTGCAGCTTCCCAAGAACACTGCCTATTGAGGAGCAAGCCCATGCCTCTACTTCCAGTTAATGTGAGCGTCATATCCATCACTTTCATGGTTATTTCCATGAATTTTACCAAGCCAATCTAATTATCTACATTGTTAACGGGTTTCCTCCTGGCAGTTAAGAAGAATAACGATGCATAGTATCAGTAAAATGGCTTTTGTCCATGTAATGTAAAACTTTTTGAGGACATTTCAAAGAAAATACATAAGATTCTGGACAAATAATGAAAACCTAGTTGCATATTGTATTTCTTAGGCATGCTATTGCACTCAAGTCAATCTTGATTAAGATATGAATTTGAGTTGAGCTCTGTGATTTCTTGAGGATCAAAGTATCACCTACTTGCAGCAAACCAATCATTTTAGCCTTATTTTTCTACATGACAGACCTTCTGAATGACTTTGTTTCTCTAATCATGTTGAGAAGGCTTCTCTTCATATCTGAGAATCCAGCTACTGCATTAGAGAGCTTTTTTAATGTGTGCATTTTTTGTCTCTCCTATATGGTCTCTTGTTCTTATCTTTTTTTTTAATTGATCCCTCCTGACATGTCTGGAGACTTACACAGTTGTGCATATAAAATGCTTGCAAAAGTAGTTTTGCTAGTAATGGCATGATAGTCACAGGAAATTAAAAAGTTTAGTATTACAGTTATGCCTAGAAGTCAGAAGTTGAGGCCTTCACAATAGCAGGCAGTAAATACACAACAGAGGTTATAAATCCTTTTCTGCCTTTAATAACAAGGTATCTCAGTCATTTGTATTGTTCCATAGCCCCAACCCTGGTTTTACCATAGAACCTTCAATTTCATAATTTGAAAAAAAAAAAAAAAAAAAAAAAAGCAGGAATTTAGATTACATTGAAACATGAAGTGAACCTCACTCTTTTCTGATTGAGCGTGACTGTGTTAACTTTTTTGGCTTCTCAAAGTGTCAGGTACAGCTAGGATTTTGGGATTTTTATTTTAGGAAAGTCAAGAAATATTCCATTTATCATTTTGCCTTGCTTCAAGGAGCCAAAGTTAAAAAAGAAAACATTTTCATGCCAGAGTCTCCATATAGCTGCTTTTCAACCTATTTAAACAGTGAATTTGTTTTAGATCTCAACCCTATGAAAGCATACACATCCAACTTTGAACTTGTGAACAGTATCACTTAGGTTCAGACAAAGTCATTCTCATGCATTTCTTTCTGACAGCCACTGTGATATTAATAAATGTTCCTGTGTGTAGACTTAGAAAGGAGACATCAAAGAACTTGCACAACACAGTATGAATAGGCACAGTAATTTTGGCTACCATGTAACCAGTATTCATTTCCAAAGCAGTAAAAATATAGATATGGATATGTTTTAAATTCTTGGCTTTATATAGTGTCTGTAAATCCAAGTGTAGTGCCAAAATTAATTAATTTTCTGAAATCAAAAGTGTTTTATTTAATTTTAAAAAATGAAAATTGCAATTATCTCACTGTCAATTGCACAGCTTTTAAGTATACCTGGAAATTGATTTCATCTAGTTGGTTTAGCAAATTAGAAACTGCCTCTGTGATAGCTACCCTTTTCCATCTATTTATAAAATATCATCTAGGAGTATGAAGTTTAGTTTGACAGGAAATTATACTATCCTGGTGCTCCAGAAGCAAATAAAGCAAGCAGAAAGAAATGTATTTGTAGTGTAAGTGCAGATGGGAGGTTTAGTTTTATATTCCATTATTTCTGTAACAGTTGTAAAAAATCATCAGTCTGTGATGCACAGTGATGCAAAGTTACTGCATTTAAGAGACTAATTTTAATTCATACTGAAATCTGCTAATTGCTTTCAAATTGGTAATCTAGGAATCAGTAGAGTGAAATCCGATAGGGTTCATTGTAATTTCAAATCTCCTGCATGAAGCTGCATTGTTCCCCTCTAGAAGACAGGAAGCTTTACTGTCAAAGCCAAGTGAATCAGTTTGTACATAGATGAATCAGATATTATATGCTATAATTTACCCATTAACATAAGATTTTGGCATGGTGCTTACATCTAAGGTAAAGAAATGAGACTCAATACTGAAAATACACAATATCTGTCTTTTTTTTTCTAGAATGTACTTCCACACACATTGATCATTAAATCCCATTTTAGTTTTTATTATGCTTTTTTTAAATCCTCATTGGAATAATAACCCTTAGAAATGTTGAAATTAACCAAGTTTTCAGAATCAGAGCATTATGATGAAAGAGCAAAGGGTAACTTCAGGGAGAATTTTCCCTGCATGTGCACTGTAGGATTCAGTAAACAATTTCCATTTATGAAATTCTCATTATGGTGTTTTACATTTTGAGGAAATGCTAACTGTAACATATGAAATAAGGCAAGTCTGAAACAAACAGAAATTCTAGGAAGCAAATATTTAATCAGAGTTTATCATTAAGCTTAGGAGCTTGTATAAAAATCCCAATATCTAGCATTTTGTCCGTTGAGCGAAAAGCTAATTAAGAATTAACATTGTCTTTAAAGTTAAAAATTATTGCAACTTCAATTGCTTAAAGATTATGTTGCCTTCCCACACTGCATTCTAAATTGTACTTTGTTTCAATTAATTGAATTCTGATATTCTCCAACAATAATTTTTTTTAAATAGACTCATGTATAAAGGAGTTAGCATCTTGTTTCAGCACTATACAAAAGGTTGCTGATTTCAAATCAATATTAATTTAGGGAGCTCCATTTACAACTGTCAGCATTTAAACTTGTAAGGCAGTTCAGCCCAAAAAAATGCTGCTCTCTCAACCCCTCCCCATGCAGAGGGGGGAGACATTAGCCAAAGTAAAGTGAGAAAACTTGTGGGTTGAAATATACACAGTTTGATAGGTAAAGCAAAAGCCACACACAGAAGCCAAGAAATTTGTTTATTTCTTCCAATTGACAGGCAAAGGTTTAACCATTTCCAGGAAAGCAGAATTTTTTCAAATGTAGTGGTTATTTGGGATGACAAAGGCCAAAACTGCCATTTTCTTTCCCCCATATTTTATTGCTGAGCACAATGCCATATTTTGTGGCAGTTTTCCTGTTTTTGTCACCTTCCAACCTCCTGTGCACCCAAAGTCCACTTACTGTCAGGGAAACACGAAAAAACAAAAAGGCTTTGATTCTGTGTAAGCGCTGCTCAGCAACAAAGAAAACACCACTGTGTTTTTAAGACTGGTTTGCTCACAATTCCAAAACATATCCCAGACAAAAAACAGTACAGAATTCAGCTATTTGTGGTATATTCTTTTGCTGAAGGTACTGCAGTCCTCTGCAAGGGCTTACAATTCAGTTATTGTATAACTGTAACACTTGGTGCTGAGGGACATGGTTTATTGGTGGACTTGGCAGTGCTTGGTTAGTACTTGGACTCAGAGATCTTTTCCAACCTAAAAGATTCTATGAATCTATGATTTTAGGATTTTAATTTTTTTTTTTTTCATACAACCTCTATGACACCAATTAATGTAAATATGTGTCTACATGATTTTCAGGCAGGCAGCTCATTGGTTCTTAATCAACTATATTAGGAAGAACCTACAAGTAATTGTGGAAGGAAAATTGTGTGCAGCACAGAACTTTTTTTCCTAGAACTGTGTATCTATAGGCAGAAATATTTAAAAATCATCCTTAAATGCCCATAGAGATGATGGTAAAAAAATAAAGACCTTACAGCAGAAAACAAAAAAGAAAACAAATAGTTCTGGTTTTCCTTGATGAATACTGAAAAAAATGCCAGCAAGTGTTATCTAAAGTTGAGAGTGTTTAATAATGACCACAGGTGTCTACGAAAGAGAGCAATAATTTTAATAAAGGGAATTTGGAGGTTACTTTATCTGCCATAGGTTTTCCTTGTTTTACATGAAACACATTTTGTTAGGATTAACTTTACCAAAACACACATTTCTAAAATAAATGCAAAATATATGTATATGGATAATTATGCACATAAATATTTATTCACATATGTAGTTATATCTGTCAGTAACCTGAATAACTTTGGGTTAATACTAGTACCTCTATGGGACTTGACTCATGTTTTAATGTGGCTTGATATTCTTCTAACATTGAAGAAGCTGCTTTTTCCTTTTTTTTGGTAGTTTTGGTTTGTTGTTATTTTTCTCCTTTAAAATACCTATTTAAGATATAGAGAGCGGGAGACTGGCTCAAAATCACATTTCTATAATTTTACTGTTTCCATATGAAATTCTCAAGAAAGCAGATGGATTCCCTGATAGGAAAAATATTTAATTTTTGAAGTTAAGAATTTTCTTCACTAAACATGAAATTGTAAGAGACTTTCAATTTGTAATTTAGTTTATTCTTACAATAAGAAAGTCTAAGAAGACTACTTTGCCTTGTACTTGGAATCTGAAAATTGTAGGTCTCTGTATTTGACTTATGATTAGCTGATGCCAGGCAACTTCATTCTGATCTGAGTTTCCTATTCTCTGGTCTCACACACCAGGAGGAATGAACCCAGGCTATTTAGATCCTACTAAAGATATGTATATAGCATATTTTTTAACTTAAGTATGATGTATAAACTCTAAGTATGTTAGGAGACATTTCAGAAACATTTTTAATTGGAAAATGTCATAAATGTTCATACATTAGCAGCACGTCCACATAACTCAGCAGAAATAGAAGTGCATATGCCTGTATAAGATAAAATACACATGTGTATCCAGTGTAAGTCCACACATATATTATTATCAATAACCAATGTCTATTGGTTGTTGGACAATAAGTGGAAATAGAAACCAAGATTTTATACTTGTTTTTGCTATATCAGCCAGCAAAATCATGACTCCATTTCTTGTGTTCTCTACTGTATTCTGCAGAATGTAGCACAAAGTAAAAATATATTTTTATAAAGATACTTACACCAACCTCACAATAGTACCTCACAGTCTCAGATGAATTTGTCTTCCATTATTATTGTGAAGCAGGGAAGTCAATTTATCTTCTTTTCACAGACAGGGACCTGAGGCACAGAGAGGCTAAAGCCCAGATTCAGACAATTTGAATGCCAGCTAAATCTCAAAGTCTTGTGTTTCCAATTGGCTACGTGCCTCTGGCACAGTGTCCAAGGTCATATAGGATGTCTGCAGCAAAACTGAAAACAGAATCTAATTTTTTCTCATCCAAAGTAGGGCTCTAAATCGCAGGACAGTTGTATTTTAGGGATATCTTTGTATTGCCTAGAATCAAGCGGTAGCTTCCACCTGTCTGGCTATGTCTGTTCCTCAGAATTACTTTCACATCTTGAAAGGTCCCGAATATGCAGGAAATGTTTAGCTTAGGAATTTTTAAGTCACAAAATTCAACCAAGATACATTGTGTCTGTGCAGTGAATTGATCTCAACTAACAGATTAACATACAATGTACAATGACATTTACATTCCAATTACGTGGAAAACTATGCTGTTTGCACTAAATTTGCATTTTGCAAATGCTCCCCTCTATAGCATGCAGTTGGTCAATCTGAAGGAACTATTAAAAAAAAAAACAAACAAACAAACAAAAAAAAAAACAAAAAAAAAAAAAAAAAAAAAAAACAGCCTACCAAGCAGGAAAAATCTAAATAACATTTGTAATATTTGAAGGAAAATATTCATATCCATATTCTTCTTCAAATAAAAAAATACCATGTCTGTATACAACTTGAACAGTTTAGACCCCACAGCAGCAGATTTTGGGGAAAAAATTAAAGAACTACATCAAAATGCCAGAGTGTGGGTTAGCCAATAACATGAGAAAAATGAAAATTGTTTTTGGCTTTAATTAGAACAGACTTGCTTGATTATCCCCCCTGCAACCCATACTACACATTCCTTAAAGTTAGACAAATAAATTCAAGTAGAAACATTGATGTACATGTACAGAAAAGAATGTAAACAGCAGATAAGCAGAGAATGTGAAGCCTTTAATGCATATATGCTGTGATTGCATAAAATTTACTTCCAAATTAATTTTTAAAAATTTCATTTAGGTTCATTTTTCTGGAGTTTCAGCCACACATGAAGGAATGTATTTTCAAGTTGCCATGCTTTGCCTAAACTCATTAACAGATGCAAATAAGAGTGAATAGCAAATGTTTGGTTGTGTGACTATGTAGCAATGACATTACTGGGAATTTCCATGACTGTAACTCAGAAATGGATCCAAGTATTTCATTCAGATCATGTGATACAAATCTGACCCCAACACAAAACAGTGATACAGATGCTGGAGATGGGAAATGCTGTCTCTTGTAGTAGGTCTAGGAAAAATTGGGTTTGGGGTCCACTTCTCTCCATAATAGTTTTCTATTCAATTGGCAGTCCCCTGTATTAGGGTCCTCAATATCTCTGCCTTCTGAAAAGTCTAGATAATGCTCAGAACCTTGATATTTGATTCCAAGAGACAAGCACTTAAGTAAAGTGTTAGAGGACTCAGTGTGGAGGTTCATGAGCCCACTCCATATTTAACTATGAACTCTCAGTTCTTGAAGATAACCTCATCAGGGATGGTGTATTCTCGTATATATATATTATATAATATATATTATATAACACAAACACACACACACACAAGTATACATATTTTATATATATATATGAATACTGTATATATGTATACTGTTGCAGGATTTCACTGACAACTTTTCAAGCAGTCTTTCTTAGGAGTCCCACTTTTCAGAATTCATGGTGGCTAGGAAGTTTTACTTCAGTTTCTTTTCATCTGTAATGCAGTTATGGTTTCGGTTGTTAAAGATGTCACCAGCAAATTATTCCTGCCTTGAATCTCTTTCAGATAATCTCAGTCTGTGTGATACTGGCTGCCTGCAGTTTATTCTCATGCAAGCAAACCTATGTTTCTCAAAAATGTTATGCACTTCTAACAAATATACCATGTATTTTCTAATGAGAAGCAGAAGCACATTTTTAAACCACTCAACAACCCAGTTTTGTTTGTCATTGACAGCTACAGCTCAGGCAATGTCTGTGGTGACATTGTAAGAAGTGACAACTTAGCAGTCAGGCAAGGCAGAGGACTACTGTCTAGCCAAGACGAATTTCTCTTGCAGTTCACTGCCCTTAAGTGAAGCAGACAGCACAGTAAAGCTTTTCTTAACTCTGTCTCTTAGCTCAATCCTAAGCCTCCAGGGTATTTAGCATCCCACAGTTTTAGCTATAGTTCCCACAAATTCCTTTTGCTTAGCTGAACATGGGTGCCTCACCTCTGAAACCAGCTTACATAAAGAGAGGAGAACTAGGTTAGCACCTGTTTGACTAACTCTGGAGACTATTCAGGTATAAGTAATTGTCTTCATTTTGAATCTTAAGTTGATCTATATTCAGAAATATATTAAAAAAATTAAAAAGAAAACCATCCTGGAATACAGGATGTTAGAATTCTTTGGTCTTTCAGTTTGCTTCGAAGTAGAAATAATTTTAATGGGTTGGCTCATTCAAAGGACAGAAAGCAGAACCAACTGATTTCTATTTAGCATGCTTCCAAACTTAGAATTGTGTCCTACACTGCGCTTCTGATGACTGAATTAGATAGACAAGGTTGATTATTCTGTATATATATATCCATGTGAATAAAAGAACAAATACCAGCTTGTACACTGAAGCAGGGATTGCCTCTATGATTATCAGCATAAATTCAAAATCCAAATATGAAGATGTCAGTAAAGAAAACAGCTGGGTAATATTTTCATGTTTACAATTAGTAACCACATAATATGTGTTTATCTTTATTTCTTTTTACCTTCGGATATTGGAAGGAAAGGCCTCTTGCTGTTGCATCCTCTTGATCTTCAGAGATTTCCTATTGTCAACAATTAAGATTTCTTTTCCTATGGCTTTTGAAATAAAATACAAGGGAGCTGATCCTTTTTATCTCAATGAAAGACTGGATTTACTTGGTAGGTAGTTTTACATTTCTTGTAAGTCTTGCAAAAATGTAGATTTATTAATTTTATTAATAGTTTAATATTTTGTAAAATAATTTTTATATTAGTCTATCCTCTTCATGCATACATGGAAAAATCTGTAATGGGAGACCCAGCCCTCCATCCCATCTGTTCCTCCATCCCTAGCTAATTCTATTAATTAATCTAATTAATAATCTAATTCTTCTAATTTTTGAACAAGTTATGTTTTTCTTTTTTTCTTTATTTTTTTTTAAATATTTTGTTGCCTTGCATAAAATTTCTGTTTTGAACTCAAAAGAACTTCCTCATCTCACTTTTCTTGAAACCTAGAAATTTCTACCCCAAAATTTTTATTTTAATTAAATGGTGGTTGGACAAAACAAGAGTATCCCTAACTGTGTCTCATCCTAGTTACAGATTAAATTCCTTAAACATGTGAATGGCATTAGAAAGTAGTTGGATCTTCACATTTTATTATTTCCATATGATGTTGCTGATTTCAAGCATGAAAACTGTTACATGAGTAAGAAACTGAAAAACTCTCTAAGAGAAAATGTTCTGCAACATTTTAGGGCCTTTTGAAGATTATTTTCCAGGTTTTCATGGATTCATTTCTAAAATAGCTAATATCTAATGGATATAATACAACATAACGTACAATATATAAATACTCATAAAATGGAACATGCTGGAATGGAACATATTTTACTCCTGGCCAGTACCCGCTTCTCTTAATATCAGACCTGTGAGCACAATGGTGTCTTCATTATCAGGTCATAGGGCCCTACTACTGTTTTGGGAAGTTTGATGTGTCCCCTGACTTAAAGTAAAATGCAAAAGTAACTCTGAGGTCATTCTTTTTCCTCTCTAGAATGAGGTGATGGGGATGATTTTTCTTCAATTCTTTTTATGTTCCAATATGAGAATTCTAAATAAAAAAAAAATAAAAAATCCTGTAAACCTTGTTTGTGAGGCTATGAATAATAAAATATGATGCAGTTATTTAGTTTGTAATGTCAAGTTTTTGACACAAAAACACAGCTCAAAATTGAATGTGCAGCTAGAAGTACAGTATGACTAATAATCTAATATGCAATTAATTTAATTAAAGGGTTCATCCAAAGAAAATTTCTACTAATTATAAACAATTACATCTTATATTCACAAAGTATTCTTTAAATTTTTTTAAGTTAGCAGATAATTCATCTCCCATCTTTTTTGCACTTATAGGGACCAAACACAGCTGGAAATACCACTGATAGTATTAAACAATTTACTGAGTAGTTGTTTGCCAAAGTGCCATGCATTTCACAGGTATTTTAAAGGAACATCTTGCTTTTCAAAACTTGCAGCAGAGCACTTGTTCTTCTTACTGCTCTATGTGGCATCATCCAAAGGCTCAAGATCATGCCAAAAAAGAAATAGTCAGTTTATTGTAATACAAGTTCTTTGACTTCTCAAGAGAGACAATTGGCTTACATGCAGCTGTGGTCTGCTGCAGCTTCAAGAGTTACCTTATTTAAAGTTGTTGTGCTGCTCCATCTGATGTACTTCCATTCAGGATGCAGTCACAGCTAATGGCATGATTATTCCAGCCCAGCAATAGGGAAAATATCTTATGCCTTACAGCTCTTGCCATTTGAGTTGCCTGTTCGTAGTGGATGGCAATGCATGGGAATTGCTAGTTGCTATAATGATTGTCAGATGTATTCAATGTTATCCCTTTATATTTTCTGAGTTATATTGCCCTCTTTCTTGCTGTACTCTTTCCACTTCAACAGTTGAAATATGATGTGAATTACAAGAGGCACCTCAGATAAGAAAATACCAACTTTACATGATTCGACCCCTGGCTGTTGCTCTTTTTCTAATTTGAGTATTACAATTTAGGGGCAGGTAAATATACCTTTGTGAACCTGAAAGTTAAATGGTAAAGACAAAAATGAAACAAAATAAAATAAGGTGACAGCATTATAAAACTGAATATTTGGTGGATTCAGAGTTCCTTTCCTAGGTTTTAGAAAGATAGGCAGCTTACAATGGAAAATTTACATCTTTGAAGAACTTTGATAATGGAGTCAGACATCAATGACAGTGTCTTAATGAACTATGCTTTAAACGTTAATAGGTGACAACTCAATTCAAAGGGAAAAAAAGAAACCTGAAGTCATTCTTTCTATTTTTATTACTGTGTGCAATGACTGCTTATAATGTTGAAGAAATGAACACTCAACTCCATATTTAGCTATTAACCACTTTTATTAAGAACCATTAACTTAGACTGATGGAATTCTATTTCAAGAACACGGCAGCGCAGATAACTTGGTTTGTCTTAGACTTTTTTTAGCAGACTTTTTATAGATTTTCTTTTTTCCACTCACCCTCATACCTACTGCATCCTCTTGGAAACTCACAGTGACAAAGGTTTAAACTAATATGAAAAAAGTTTCATAAGAATTCCTTTGAACAAGTCTAGAAAGAAAGTTGTAGCATTTTCAATGACTTTCAAAGTTACCTGACACACAGGAAATATGAAAGAATGTCTTTATTGCTTTGGAGGGTTGACCTTGGCTAAGGGGACAAACTTCCATCCAGATACTCAGTCATTCAGGATGAGGTAGAAACTATAATGGAAAAGCTCTTGGGTTGAGAAAAGGAAAGAGAGTAAAAATTATTTTAATTTATTACCAGTTAAAATAGATTTGGCTAGTAAGAAACCAAGACAAAAAAAACCAAACCAAACCAAACCAAAACAAAAAAAACCCCAACAAAACAAAAAAGAAATCAATATCTTTCCCTCTGTCTTTTCCCAGCCTCACCAAAGTACAGGGGCGTGCCACCAGAACTGCCACCTTGGTCTTACGGTGGGCAGAATTTCACCTGTTTAAGATATTGATTGACAAGGTCTTTTGGAAGCCAGTCCTGATGGAAAAATGAGTCCAGGAAGGCTGGATGTACTTTAAGAAGAAAATCTTATCAGTACAGCAGAAGCCTGTCCCCTGTGCTGTAACACAAGCTGATGGGAAAATAGGCCAGCCTGGTTTAGCAGAGCACTTCTGCTTGAACCAAGGAAAAAACAAAAGAATATTTCACTTTGCAAGGGGTGAAAGCAGCATTAGAGGACTGCAGGTATTTTGTGAGGTTATGTAGGGAGAAAATTAGAAGCACCAAAACCAAACTGAAATTAATTTGGCCACTGCATTCAAAGAAAACAAGAAAAGTTTCTATAAAGACATTCACAGAAAATGAGAGCTAAGGAGAGTCCCCATCCTTTACTGGATGCAGAATGTAGCTTAGTGTCAGGGAATAAAAACAAGGCTGAACTGCCTTCTTTACCTCAGTCTTTAATGCCAAAACTGGTTGTCCTGAGGATACCCAGTTCCCAGAGCCAGAAGTTGGGATGGTGAGCCAACATAGTCCTGGAGGAAAAGGTTAGTGAACTTTTATGCCAACTGGATGCCCGCAAGTCTGTGGCCCCAGTTGGGATGCACATGAGAGTAATCAGGGAGCTGATGAAAGACTTTGCCAGTCCACTTTCAGCCATTTACCAGTCCTGGTTAAATGGACAAGTCCCAGTCAGACTTTTCAAAATAAACATATAAGGCACCATTCCTCAGTAATGACAGCTGTACACATTTTCCCTTGCTGCCTTCAACAGAATTGCTCTTGACCAGCCCCATCAAGGCAGAGGATGGCCAGGCTTCCTAGGCCTGAACATACAGACTTAAATGCCCATGATAAAACCTTTCAGTGGAGTGAATACAGTAAGCTACTTGGATTGTTTATGAACCTGTTTTAAATGACACAATCAGTTTCTTCAGTGATTTTTTTCTGTGATGGAACTCCTGGCCAGTGTTTTTTGCCCCCACATGTGAACAGCAAAAGCAGAACAGAAACAGATCTTTTGTTACTAAGAATCCATCTTCTGTTCTCTAGTTACTCAAATTTATACCCACGCCAATTTTGATTAGCTATCGGCCCCAGCCTGGGGGTGTGGAAGAACAAGTGAGAAAGGAACAGGAGTAATCCAGGTGATCTAGGAAAATGGCTGAAGGTCTCTTTCTTCAAGTTTTGCAGGAGGAGAAACTAATCTCTTTAACTGGGTGCTTCTTCCTCCTCTAAGGTGGTCAGTGTCTGAGATATCTCCAAAGTGCCTCCATCTGCTTTATTTAGGATGTGAATTTTTTTCCACTAACTTTAGTTGCCCAGATCTAAGTATAGAATGTTCATTTCTCTGTGTTTCTACCTACCTATTACAATAGATCCCAGGTGAAATAAGTATTTTTTGAGGGTGAGACAGGGTCATAAATTGAGATGGATCACTGTCTGGAGGTATTTCTCTCTTGCTTCATTAACTGTAGAAGATAAAGATGATGAATCTATCTGCCACTGAATGTACATAGAATTATCAGGAAATAATGTATGCTCCTATTACATTAAGTTACAGTTCACCTAGTTCTCACTGGAAATACTGGAATACATTCTGTCTAGGACGTCAATTGCTGGAGAAGTCACACAAGACAGGGAAGTAGATTCCAAACACTCCTCAGTGTGAGGAGAGAAAGAGATTGAATCCATAATTCTCTTTTTCACAGAAACACCATTAAGTTGACTAGGTACCTGTGTACTCCATCAGCCTTATTATTGCCTAGGAATGCAATACTAAATGCTTCAGGGAAGCAACAAGAGGGATTGTGAATTTTGCATATTGACTATAGCATGGAAGTGAGAGATTACATGCTGCTTTTGTTCCATAACAAAAATGGGAACAAAAGATAACTTTTAACAATTTTAGTATAATGTACTATGACAGACATAAAAGCCTTCTGGCATTCCACTGCCATTACAGGTGCTTGTGCCAGACTGTCTGCATGAAATTTCTTGCTCATTACGCATGATACAGAGTAGAGGCAGTGGAATAGGAGGTATTTCACTGGAACAACCATAATCTACCTGATATGTTGTTCCTATGCCTTGACCTTAGCCACGATAAATAGTTATTCCACTTGGACAATCAGGAATCCACCATGGAAAAATAAGATAATTACCACCCAGTATCTCAGTGGTTTTTGTTGACATTTGACTAAGGATAAAGGAAGTAAAAACTAGAGTGCTAAAGAACTCTGATCCATAAGAAAGGCACCACTGGACAGACAGGTGATTTTACTGCATGAAGGAGCTTCGGAGTAAGTCCTGGCCTGCTCAATGTCTTAAAGTGCTTAGAGACTTCTGAAGAGTACAATCGGAATGAGATATACCATGTATTTAGGTTCTACACAGAGCATCTAAAGAGAAAAACCCAAAACCATTAGTATAAGTATTTTTGGAATTATTTTTTATACTTGCAAAAAATCAATTATAATTAATAACTATGATAAAGTAATTAATAATAACCTTGCAATCAGTAAAATTTAATAATTAAAAAAATAACAAAACCTGAGCTTTTTCATTTATAACAGAAATTTTTACAAAGAGGCTTTTAGTCAAAATGGTGTTTTTCCTTTATTACATTTACAATAAGCCATCTAATCTGTTCTTCCTACGGGGGTCAAAAATTTATCGATTTTTTAATTTTAATTTTCAAACGTAATTAATTTAATTCATAAAATTTCTAAGAAAATGTATTTTTTATTTTTCAAGTTCACATTGTCAACCAGTGAAAATTAATTTTAAATGTTTGAAGAACATATAGAATCCTAAACCTATAATATTCAGTCCTAGATCAGAACACATCTTCAAATGGATTTAAATGCATAGAAAAACATACCTCGAAATTGCTTAATGTCACATAGAACGCAGCTTGCATATATGGGCTTACTTAAACCAGCATTAAAGTGCATTTTTTGTAACATATAAAACATTCAAAGCTAGTGAAAAGATGTCTCCTGTACAAAGTCTGTTATAAAATATCTTTCTGTTTTGCATATCACTCTAAGATACTCCTGAAAAATTAGATTTATAAAGAATAAAAATTCATTTTCCCTAATCTACAGGCTATACAAAAGACTCCTTATGAATTGTTTTGTTATTCATGTTTTTCTTGTCTTTGATTTTCTGACTGGTCTATGGCAAATGTCTTGTGTCATTTTGTTCCTCCATCACATCATGTTAGGAGTCATCATAATAGAACATGACTGATTCAATTGAAAACTTCAAAAAGATAATGTAGCTGAAAAATATTGTTAAAGACACTGTGGTTTGGCTTAGAAAACTATTCAGACAGAGTAACTTCATGCTCACTTTTGTTTTCTCAATCTGCATAACAACTCCATGGCTGATGACAATAATTTTGCATGCATCATTCATATTGTAAGCTCATGATTTTACTTAGCTAGAAAAGGGAAATCTGTAAAATTGAATTTCTGTACTAAAATCTGTAACACTTTTTCTACTACCATCTATGTAATATTTATTCTTTGATATAAAATGCACTATGTAGAGACAAACAGGGAAGAAATAATGTTTCCGCCACCTATAACTATTACTATTAAGAAATGTTTAATTACATTAATTATGATTCATATATTTGTCAAACATTTTGTCAATAACTAGTTTTAATTGGGAAAAGAATCCTACTGACATAAATATTTTTTCCAATAACTTCATTTAGATAGAATATCTTCTAAAACTGTTGTACTAGAGTTTTGTAGCTGAGGGATGAAAGCATTTAAAAACTATCAGAATAGACATTTGTGTCATTGCAGCACTTGCAAATACAGAGACAAAGTTAATTGTTTATGTACTTTGTGTAAATGACCAGATCCTAATTTCTGAATTGCTTGTCAGAAATAAAATTCGTCCTAGGAAGCAGAGGCAAAACTGATAGCACCTAAAAATCTCATTAGCGCTGAAGCTCAGCATTCAATGCCATTGATATTTGTAATTCCCAGTTTTCCTGCTTTTCATCCTTGTAGCTCTCTGGAGACTTCAACTGTTTAAGGACATAACAATTTTATTTAAGAGCATATTTAAGTCTACTGCTTAGATCAAACTAAGACACCTGTATTTTAACCCTAAATGCATTTGTTGCAAAGTGTTTCAAAGCTGATGGCAGACACAGTGAGAACTGTTCTATGGCCAGGTTGTACTTGCACCACCTGACAGGACACACTGATTTTCTCTGAGTTGCTATTATGTTTTCCATGGTTTTTACCTCACAGGCCACAAGCATTCTTCATGCCTAATTTATAGGCTAACATAAGCAATTCATATCTCGGGATTCCCAATCCTTCCTGAGAATTTAGGCTCACATTTACAAAATATTTAGGTTTTATCATTTTGAGCATTGTAGCATTGTCTCCAGGAAGGGAATTCATGAGCATGAACTCGTTGCTTTCCTTTCCTAAGAAAAACAGGGGAAAATTCACTATCTATAAATCTTCTAGGACTGAGGAGTCTGTGCGTGGCAATATCCAGGCTGGGAAAGAGTGCTTGAACGTTTTTCTTTACCTCCTGCACCTGCGGAAAACTGGTGCATGAATGTGAGATTTCAGTCCCAGCTGCCTTCCTGAGTGGAGATTCTTGTGGTGGGCTGAGCAGGGAGCTGACCATGTCATGGTGTGTCCCTTTGCACTCACTCCAAATCAGAGGTGTGTTAGATTCCTTTCTTACAAAGAGAGAGTTCAAAGCAACATCTCTTTACCTTCCAGGATAGCATGTGGTACCATGCTGTGGTTCTCTTTCCAAGTATTGAACTACCAGTGATTATCACAATTTTCTGAGATGGAAAAAGCAGTGAATTTTTGTCATGAGGAAGACATGTCCATGTATTCTTTATTCTTGTCAGGATCTCAAGTCAGTATGAAGTTTGTCGTATCAGGCAGTTATCTAAGCTCGAGCTGTAGGCATTTAGGGTTCTTCAGCATCTAACTATTATGATGATTTTTTTTTTCACACAGTATAGATATTTAAATTGCACCAAAGTGAAATGATTTAGTCTTTCCAGCTACAAACAATTCAATAGCAGTTTCAAACACTTCACTACAATTACTAATGCTTTTATTCAGCATTAAGGAAAGCTGGCAGAATTCCATTTTCCCCACTTCCAAAACAAGCAAAGTAAAAATTCCATACAGTGAATGGATCCCCCAGTGTCCCAGCCCACGATAACCTTTAAGCCACATCAAGAAATTGTCTGGAAAAATGCCTGACATAAAACAACTCCAAGCCTGGAACTGTGGTGTAAATTCAATGGTACCATCAATCCAAGTCTGATCGTGCAGGTATGCTCTCAGGTGCCAGTGAGTCTGGTCCCTGATTCACTTCTTGCTATGGGCATTGTCCTTGGAAATCTGAGATATTTTTTAGAGCCAGAAGCAATCAAGGTAGAAGAGGAACAAAAAGTGACACCAGAGCAACATGAGAGTACAGAATAAATCCGAGCTCCTGAGTCACCAGAAGTGCCTTGAAGTAAGTGATAAACTCTTTCTGATTGGTTGTCCATACCTAAGTGAAATTACCATGGATTACACAGCAACCTGAGGTACATCATTGGCATTTTTGAGCACACAACATCTTGGATTTAATAATACATAATATGACTGCAAAGTTAAATCCTTTAAAAATGTCAAACCTATTTTAGTTTGTGATGGAAGAAGTATTATATAGTGGTTATAAATTATGCCTTATTATCTGAGTGGAAAATCAATGTGGTAAGAGACTAAAATAGTAATGTTTTAAATATGGGGCTCCTTGAAATATGGGGCTGTCTAAAATTGGCACTACAAAGAGTGTGAGCAAATTTAAATATTATTTGAATATTTCTTTACTTTAGACAAATAGGAATAGAACAGAGAGCATTAAAGTAAGAAAAAATATATATATCAATCTACCTTAATACAGAGATCATAGCAATCATATTATTGATGTTAATGATTGATGTGATCAAAGCTAAAAATTTCTTCTAGCAGTTGAAAATGGCTGCATTAATAGCTTCTATATTACTTGCAGTATGTGGAGTTGTGGGAAACAAATTAATGCCCTGTAGTGAAGCTTTGTCTGTACAGAAAAGACATTCGCTAATTTCTCCATTTAAAGATTTACTTGGCATTGCAATAAATCTGGAAATGTGTTGTAGCATTGCAAGAAAAGTGGTAGTAAAAACATTTTAAAATAATCTATTTCTTCTATATGAGGGTATCCTAGCTGAAGAAGAAAAATATAAACAAAATGCAAATGGACATTGAAAAGTAGTTTAGAATGAACAGAAGATAATTTGCATAGTTCAAGTACCTTGGCTAAGGAGAAAGAAATAATGAAGGGATCAATTACTGTCAAGTATCTTGACCATTGTAAAGCCTGTGAAATCCAATGTTGATTTTTAACCTTACACTATTTAAATCAATTTATTCTTCTATATGCTAACTCGGGGCCTGACCTTCCCAGTGACTTCAGTAAGTTTCAGACACTATAAATTTTGAATTCACAAGTTTCCATCTGATTGATTCTGTGACATCTTTATGTTGGTTTAAGTATACTGGTGCCGCTCATCCAGTAATAGTGCAGTGAAAGGAGAGGATATAAAGAATGAATAAACTTTTCTGAGCTCTGGATAGGTGATTTACTGCTAATCAAGCCATTCTTGGTCTAATTCCTGTTATTTTTTCTGCTATTAATGGTCATACTGTAGTAAGAACAGATGGGGAACAGTTTATCATTTCACGCATTTTTCTTAGGTCTGAATTTAACTCATTGGTAAAATTATGTCTGGGTTTACTTCAATAGAAAACAGGTGAAAATGTTCTGTATTAATAAATCCAAGGAAGTATATTCACAAGGTAAAAATCTAACTGTGTGTTTTCCTTGCATTGCTTTGAGAAATGTATTTGGCAGATATAATAGACTTTGTCTTCAGAGACATTAGGAAAAAAAATGTTCTTGTCTGCTTTTCATAACCAAGCCTCAAATAATGGATTTTCATATTAAATAAGTAACCTATTTAACATTATGGCATTCCAGTTTAAAAAAAAAAAATCAATTAGTAAACACATCTCTTCAGGTTACAGCACCTGAACCAATACCATATAAAAGAATTTTCTTAAATGCCTTTCCAGAATACTGTCAGTACAGATTCTAACAAAATTTCAGGACAACAAATTGAAAGTCTCACAGGGCTTTAATGGTAGTTAAACACTGGAACAAGCTGCCCAGAGAGGTGATGAAATTTTCATCCTTAGAGGCATTCAAATCTATATTAGAGATGGCCTTGGTCTAATAACATCTGTTTTGAGCAAGGAGAAGGATTAGATGATCTATAAAGATTCTTTTCTGTTTAAATTATAGTTTATTTTATGGTTCTGGCATAACTTTAGAACAGAAGTGCAAAGTAGGAGGTACAAGAAGTTTTGCAGGACAATGGAGGGATATTGAAAGGAACCACATGACTTGAAAGTCAGAAAATGTCTTAGGAAGACTGCATGTCATGCTATGCTATTCAAGGCAGTCCAGAAAGCCAAATAATAATTTTTAAAAAGCCTTGTGGGCTGTGATTAATTAAACATTATTTTAGTTTATATTATTCTGGTTACTTGGGTATTATTCTTCTACAACATTGACCTTTGAAGGAGATGTTTTTCTGTTTTACTGTCAATGGTTGTTGAGGAATAGCAACACTGATATATTTATCAGTCAGACTTGCACAAGTAAAGATTTGTTTACATAGATTCCTGATCATAGTGCTGATATTAGTCTCATTGTTATATGGCTTGTAATTTCTTTATGTCCTTAGTTACTAAAGGTTAGTTAACTTAAATGTAATGGAAAACCAGACCTTTTTAAGTAATACTCAGAAAAAGAATTTTTTTAAATGATAATTTAGTGGATCCTTTAGTATATATAAATATAATATATATATATATATATATATATTATATATATATAAAAATAATTATATATACATATAATTAAATAAATTTATATATAAATATATATATATATATATATAGTATATAGATAATTTAGTGGATAATTTACTATTGGCTCACTGCAACTTATCACTTGAAGAATATCAATACAAAGAATATTCAAGAACATAATCTTAGGTTTCATCATCTACTCATGACACTGAATTCAAACTAGTCTTTATTATTCCTAGCATATTATTCCATTTGGGAATGAACATTTTTTTTTTGTTATTAATATATATTTTTTTGCTTTTCTTCCTAATATGTTGTTTTTAAATTAAGTAACAGAATGGCTTACCAGAGGTAAATGATGGATTAAGACACCCCCCAGTCTTTTTGCTTCTCTGCCTTACAGATTTTTTAAGATTTAGTTGCTTTGCTGGATGAATGTGATATCCTACACTGTTACACTTGCCATATTGCTAGCAATATTTAATAAAGAGGTAATGCTGAGTAAGAAATAGTTTAATGAACAGACTTTAAAATGTAAAAAATATTTACTTAAACTAGAAAGGCTTCTTTGAGTTGGTTAATCCAAAGTAATACCTGTGGTGACCTGTTCAGCTGGTAATTTCGGTACTGAGATCACAGAGTGATGAGCATTTCAGAGGAACCAATCTGCTGATGTATGATCTCTGGTGAAATTCCTAAACAAGGTGATACCCCTAATTTTTTCCTTCCTGCTAACCTTTTCCTTTCCTACACAGTCATAGGAAGCCCTGAGTTGAAAGGATCTTTTAAGATCATTTGTTCCAACTCTCCTGCCACGGGCAGGGACATCTGTCACTAGACCAGGCTACTCAGAACCACATCTGATCTGGCTTTGAACCTTTCCAGAGATGGGGCATCCACTATTTCTTTGGACAACATGCTCAAGTGCCGCATCACCCTCAGAGTAAAAATTTCTTCCTAATCTCTAATCTAAACATATTCTCTTTCAACTCCCCCTTCTCAAGCCATTTTCCCCTTGTCCTTTCACTACATTCCCTTGTAAATAGTCTCACCCCACCTTTCTTGTAGGCGCATTTCAGGTACTGGAATGCCACAATTAAGTCACTCTCAAATCCTTCTCTTCTCCAGGCTGAGGAACCCCAGCCCTCTCAGCCTTTCCTCATGGGAAAATCACTCTATCACTTTCCTCTATCACTCTAATCATTTTGGTGGCCCCCTCTGGACTCACTCCAACAGGTCAATGTCTTTCCAGTGCTGGGGACCCCAGAGCGGAACGCAATACTCAAGGTGGGGTATCACCAGAGCAGTGCAGAGGAGCAGATGATTTTGATTATTGTCTTACTATATAACATCACTCACTATGCTATTCCTGATGGACTGAAAAGTGATAACTTTCTGAAGCCTTAAAACCAAAACCAAATAAATAGAATTACTTTTACTTCTTAAAAACAGCCAGTCTTTTCTTATGCTTTCAAATTAATAAAAAAGACTGGTTAGTCGTAAGGAAGGAATTCCTGTCCCTCTGACTTTAATGATTCCAACCTTCTAATAAAGTATCGAAGTAATAAAACACTTGCTTCTCTTTGCCTTCAGCATCTTTTCATAGACATAGAAGGAAGCTGTCCCTGTTCCAAATGACAGATAGTGCAAAAGGAATTGGGTTCAATTTCTTGACCAGAGCCTCTATTCTATTGAAATTCCTAAAGGAATTGTAAGGAAGACTGAGCCTACAGACTTGTAGATAAAATAGCTTCTTCCAGGGAGTAAGATCAATTGTTCTTCACATTGCCAAAATATTTCAATGCACTGTGGGGAGTCAGTAATTTCACATAAATTTTTGAAAGGAGGAGATTCTTGGATCTGAGTTATGGTCCCCTGGAATTATTGAACATATCACTACAGTTTCAAAGAGCATATCTTTAGAAACTTTCCTAGCAAGACAACATTTAACCTTCATCAGTGCAGGCCTTATGCATTTCTATCATAGGTATTCCATCTCTAATGAAGTTGAACACTTTCAGTATTGGGAAAACTGACCTGTGAAACACTGTGAATTATTCAGTGTTTGAAGCATTATAGAATGGTTATTTTTGTATAAAGGAGGAGGATGTTGAGATAATCATCTGTTCAGCTCTATTAAGCTTCTATTTCCATGCACATAAGCTTACCAGAGACTGTTGCTAAAAATATAGTTAATGCCAACCACCATGGTTTCATGGAAAAGAGGTCTTTTCAAATAAATGTGTTACCTTTTTTAAAAACAAAATGTTAGTTACACTTAGTTAAGGAGAATACTGCATATTTAGTTCTTTATTACATGGTATTTTAATTTGAGACCTTTTATTATAAGGAATGAACTACATATCAAACAGAAAAATTACTCTGAGAAACTTCATAAAGTAAGTGGCTAAACATTCTCTAGTGGGACATATTTCTAGCAGACCTTCCTTGGTTTTCTTTAGTTTAAAATCTGTATCAACACTCTTGTTGGGCCACACAAATAAAACAAAGGCTAGAGGACAAGTCTCACAAGTTAGAAAGTTCAATGTCTTAAAGACGAAACTCAATTTATTAACACTCTATTAACAATGTATTAAAGAGGAAACTGAGATATGACATGACTAATAGTTATATATATTTGCAGTAAGAAGAAACAACTGAGAGGTGCTTTTCAACCTTGAAGGAAGCCAATAATAAGATTCAGTGAATAAATACAGAAGTTAGGCAGATTCAGTGAATGAATACAGAAGATAGAAGTATTGGAAGTAAATACTCTGGGGTAATTAAAGATTAGAACATCTACTATGAGAAAATCTGCAAGGCCACTTGCATAACTGGTGTGTCAGGAAGCACAGTGGCACATTACGGCCTTAAAATCTGCGCAGGTGTAAATTTTCTGATGAAACACAACATAATTATTGCTAGTTTTAGAATATGTTGCATGTGGCATATTGTTTATTGTACATAAATCTATATTAATTTCTTAATAGCCATATTTATTTGAGATAAAAGAGAGACAGTTACATAATGTCCTAGGGTTGACTACACATACCAAATGTCCTATCTGTAATACTTACAAGTATTTCTTAAACATTCTCCCTCTGCTTCCTTTGAGGTGATTCATACCAGTAATGACAACATTTTGATGCTTCGGGTTACATAAGGTTTTCTGACTTTGTTTCTATGATTTTGTAGCATTGTTAAGTGATATGGTTTGTATTGTGGCAGCTGTGAAAGACTGTGACATACCACAGACTTCAATTTCTTCCTAGATAGCTAGTGAGATGCCTGATGCAGACCATGGATATAGCCTTGTCTTCCACTCCTAAAAGGAGCACTTTTATGCCACTGCATTCAAAGTATCAATTGAAGTGGCATAGTCACTCCATTCTGCCCTACTCTTTCTCAAGGGGGTTTGTTTCCCAGTCAAACCTCCTGGCATGAATGTATGTGTCTTAGGTTGAATAGCATGTGAGACGCCCCCTCAGGCTTTTCTGATACTCTCCCCAGAACACATTTTGGTGGACAATCTATTTTAATTTGTGGCTTTTCCATTAACTAGCATTGATCCCAAAGGAGAATATGTCATTTGAACAGATCCTCTTCTGATCACACAGTTGTTTTTGTCTTTTTTCTGATCCTCTCCAGAATCAAGACACCACTCCTGTGTATGTCCTTTGAACTACCTGGAATTCTGACTGGCTTGGTTCTAGTTTAATGGGTGTCATCTGCCAGAATTTCTTCGGGTTTTCATTTGTTTTGAAAACTTATTAGGTTTCTGATACGTTTAGAATACACAACAGAAATTGCATGGTTTTTCCAAAACTGGTGGGCTCCCCTATGTAAGTTTCTCTGTCGTGCATACTGCATGCAATGACATAGGATTCATTCTAGCTTAGTGCATTCTATACACTTTGAAGGATTTCTTGCCTTTATTTGTCAAAAGCCAAAAGGAAACCACACTGCAGAATAAAACTTTTCTTTTTGTAGCTGTTATTCACTGACAAAGGAAGACAAAATAATTCCCTAAAAAATATCTCTAGAAAAAAATTAAAAGCAGAACAGAAGAAACAGTACCACTGCAGTTTATAAACTTGCAAATGAAAACACAGAGACATATTTGTATTCTCAGGAGAATGGTAATTGTCAGTAGAAATTTTGTATCAGAATTTTTAACTAGGGACTTTTTATGAAGCTATTGCTCTGCACTTTGCTGATAATTTCTTACCTACTTACATAGCAGAAAATATGCAAAAACATAGGGACAAACTGCTGTTTCAGTACATGTAATTAATTGATGTGTATGAAAAGGATATTTCTGCAAGCACAGTGTTTGAATGATTCCTTTGGAGGCCAGAGAAGGAGCTGTAACTGGGAAACTTTCTATGAGGGCACTAGGACTAGTATGTCAGATTCATGAGCTTTGCAGAAAAGGTAGTATGTTGATTTTGATCTGAGTTTACAGTGACAAAAAGCATTGAGATAGACAGCCTGCTTTGTATAAAGAACTGTTTTCACAGTAGCAGCTTTTTTTTTTTTTTTTTTTTTTTTTTTTTTTTTTTTTTGAAGATGGTAACACTTTCTTTGGGGATAAAAACACTAATTGATTAATTTCCTGTTTCCTGATTGTTACCTAGCTACTGGAAAAGGAGTTTCCTTCTCATATATTCTAAACCCATGCCCTGCATTGATACATTGCAAAGTGTTTCTGTTTTTAAAAAGTGCAGTATTTGCAAAGGATGGCAGAAAGCATTACATTTGGGAGAGCAGAGCGTCTCTCTACCATACTGATGAGAAAACAATCTGCCCTTCTTCACATCCTCCCTGAACTGCTGTAAGTCTGCCTGCCTTGTGCTAGGATTTAGCCTGGACTCTTGGATGAACACCACAGGTCCCTCCATACAACTGCAGTCAGCTGACATCTCTGTTCATCCCAGGGAAGAGTTGAGGGCAGCCAGAACTAGGAGGGGGTGGGTAGGGAATGAACATCAGGCAGCAGCACTTCACTGCAATTACAACCTGTGCAATGCAGGTCCTGTGCAAGAGCTGATGTGCCTTTGAATGTGTAAACATGAAACCACAGAAGAGGGTTCTGTGATGAGCTGGAAACATCCATGAAAACCACATAAACATCTGCAATTTAATTGTAAAAACATTTTCCAAAAAAAAAATTATGTTTCCTACAGAACTGTAAATGCTTTCTTTATACAAATGAGAATAGAGTACTGTTGGAATATCATATGCAAATATTTTATTATCTTGGAAGCATTTCAATGTAATTCTCTCCTGGATGTAATATTGCAGTTCAGCTCCATGTTTAGTACTCTCAGAGGGTTTGATTATGCAGGAGGACAAGCATTTTCTCATCCTGATTCTTTTTAATAAGGTTGAGAGTACTTAGAACTTTCTACAACCAGGTGATTTAGAAACACTCAAGATCTACAATACTGGTTTACTGTATATGGCACTCAACCTTACAGCCATAGAACTGAGTATTCTAAAATGCACTAACTCTCTTCCCAGTGTTTACTAAATGCACCAGAAAGATAAGCACCCTATAGAGAGAATATCTTTTTAGATAAAAATTGTAATAACACAGAGAGAAATAGATATAAATTCCCTCAATAAATGTAGGTTGGAAATTAAAAGAAAGTCATTAAACCATAGAGGGCATGGTGCAATTAAGTAGGATCTGATGTAATAAAAGAAGTAATACATTTGTAGATAAAACCTTCATCTTTATAAAGCTTATTATAATCTATAGGTACTTACAACAACTAGAATTGAAGTCAGTGACCCAGAAACCTCCTTGTCTGAGTTCTTTTCAGTGCCACGGAAATTTCTAAAATGTTCTTAAGACAAAAGTAGTCTTACTGTGTTTCAAGTGATGCTGCTTATATCAGTGAAGATTTTCAATGCAAGAAAATTTTTAATAATTACATCTTTACTCAAATCTGTGTTCCATTTCTTTTGTTCTTTCTGATTTATGCAGTCTACAAAAATTCAGTCATAAGTCCTTGTGATGTTTCAGCTCATGCTTAAAGGCACATGAAATCTTGAGGATCATAATTTCCTTGTAGTTTTATCAATAGATTTTTTTCTAATTTTGTTGACTTAATATGGCATATTGCATGTAAACAATATTAATTTTACATATTTTTATCAGTTATTAAGAATAGATTTTATTTTCATAAAATAAAATGAAAGCAGTGAATATTTTATAGCCTGAAGATGATAAATGAAGCATTTTGCTTTGAATTTCTGTTACTAAATAATGAAATTCTGATTAATTGCAGCATAAGCTAGATGATCTCCTTATGTTGAGTAATTTGGCTTTAGGTGTACTAAAGCAATTGTTTCTTTTGGTTTTTACTGTTCTACTTATCTTTCTCTTTTTCATGTTTTGTTTCAGAAGGAATGTGATAGCAAATAAAATGCATAACATCAAAAAAATCTGCAGCAAAAGAAGTCCCAAGTGTAGGATGGAGTTACAGTGCAAAATCAAAAAAAGATGCCAGAGGCGTGAGAAAAGGGTCTTTATCTGTCTACCAGTAACATTCTGGCTGAAGTCTTCCCTTAGGCTGTGTAGGTGTCTTGAACCTTGGTTTTCAGGTACAGATGCACAGTCTTTTTCAGCAATTGTTCTCACTAGATCTAGTCTATTGGGTAAAACAGTCAAACAGTTATGGATTTGGAAAATTCCAGGCATTATAACCAAATGTGCAATTTTTTCTTTTGAAATGGGCATGCCAGGGATTTGCTCTTGTGTCCACTATATGAATATTTTAAAACTACAGGCTGTTTTGGGATGGAATATTTTGTTTTATCCCATGAAAATTTAAAGAAAAAAAATATTGCTGCATAGTTATCACGGAATGAATATCAATTCTGGATATCTTGAAACATCAGCTGTAGAGGTCTAAATGTTTGAATGAAACAATATCTCCACGGGAACTGCTCTACAAAGTATCCAAATAATTTTTCAGAACTTTAGGTAATGCAATGTTGATTTTTACATACATAAAACACAAATTTAAAATAGAGGCAGGTGCACAACTCCATTTAATCGCTTGTCCATTACCATTGTGGAAAATTTCTCTTTAGAAAACTGCAAAAGATCAAGGGTAAGTAAGAATAATGACAGGCGTCAGGACACTTAACAATTTTTTAGTTATGGACATTTTCTCAGGCCATCTTCTTAAATTTCTCTTTGGAAAGCTTCAAAGGCTATTAAGAATGACAGAACAAATTACTGATGGACAAAAAAGATTGACTCTGTTCACTGTAAGATCTTATCTTTAAAAATAAACATTGTTCATGATGGTTGCAAATGAAAATAAAATATTGAAAGCTCCAAGGAAATTAGAAAACTGATAAAAGTAAGTGAAGTATTACTGAGATCATAAAATACTGACAACATAAAATACATAAAAAATTAGTTTTTGAAGATAATGTTTCTAAAATTAATAATAAAATTAGAGGAATATGTGAAGCAAAGTGCAATCATCACTAAAGGAGAAAGTAAAATTACTAACTATGAATAATCTGAAATTGTAAGTATTTCAAATATAGAAATTTAATATGTTGATGTTGAGAAGTACATATTTTTCATTGAAAATTATTTTTTTTCTGGAAACATTGTTACAGAAAGTTCTCCTATCATAAAGCACAGCAATGTCTGAGGTTGCCTTGAAACTACCATAGAAAGACAGATATTTTGATGTGGGGAAACATACACTTGACTCTTATGGAAGTGTTTTAGAGCAAAGCATTTTACTTCTCAGCATTACCAACTAAATATACTGCTTTTGATTAAGACAAAAAAGAATATTTTCAAGTCCACTGTTTTTCCTGATAAAAGAGCCTATTTCTTTTGCCATGGGCTTACAGGCACGCAACACAAGTTGCAGGACGCGGTGATCTTGCAAGAAGACATGGCTACATGACTCAGCTCCTACTTCTAGATATTGCTTCATAGGAAAGAGGCCTAAAGCTCTCTTTGGATGACTAATATTCAGTAATCCTTTCAGCATGATTCCACCACAAATACTGACAGCCTAAAAGACTCAAATGGGACTTTATTGAGACATAAAGTTGAAAAACATATCTTTCCTCGCAGCTGAGTTTCTGATTTGTGACATGGAACTACTGAAACAAAAGATCTACTAGATGAATTTGTTGATTTAACTCATAGAATTCTACATATCTGACATAATAAAGGGACTGCTTTATCTTGTTTTCTGGGATTGTGATAGCTGCTCATTTTCTTTCAATCATGACAGCAAAGAGAAAACTTTAAAATTGTATCATTTCTTTCAGAAAAAACTGTAGTTTTAATGCCCTGTTCCTCTATTTATGATAAAGTGAAGAGAATGCAAAAATTGAATATATGAATTGTAAAATGCTATTTAAAAGAATAATGGACAAATGAAGTATTGAAAATTATACAGCCATTTGGCCAACAGCAGAGTCATGTTAAAAAATGGTGTCCTTTGATCCCTGAAACAGAACTGACTTACAACATATGAGTCAAAAGAAATATATTCTTGCTTGTGTTTAATAATAAACCACATAATAGAAGTTTAACCATAATGTTTATTATTGCAACGGCTTTTAATTGCAGCTTTATCAACCTTGGACTCACAACTGAACTGAAATACTTTTGATTTATCTCTATCTGCAGTGCTAACCAATAAACCTAAATATAGCTTCACGTTTTATTTGATTTTCATTTCTTTTCCTTGTAGTTAATGTCTTCTACTTTTTTCAGTTTGGAGAATCAGCTGGTTTTCCATCTGCCTTCTACCTCTCTTATTCACATATTTTTGAGCAGGATTAACTTAAAATGCATGAAGGAGTATGTCTTCCCAGAATTTTAACTCCATTTTGCAGCTTAAAATCACCTGCAGTTATCTTTTGTGACCTGTGACCACTTTTTTTTTTTTTTTTTTTGGTCTTATGTAACTACTTGGTGATTTAGTTGCAGCTCCACATCAGCTTGTTCAGAATGGCACTTCTCCACTAGGCTGCCAGGGATTTATAGGAAAGAGAAATATAGGTCTCCTGCCCTTTGGCACATGTGTTTCTTGCTAGTCGGCCCATGGAAAAATGTTCTGAAGTGATCCAACATGGTCAGAATAATTTCCTATTTGATTTAATTTGTCTGTGGCTTAGTTGCCATCATGTCTGTTCCCATTTTGCTCTTCTTATTTTACAGAGAGAAATCCTTGTCCACATTCCTTCAACTGCTTTAAATTCTCTCCCATGGTGTACCTTTCAAAAGTTGAAGTAATCAGTTGTGGGTAAGAGCATAATCTACTGTAAGTAGCAGCAAATTTTTCTCTTCTGACCTAGACCATGTGTCAAATATTAAATTTTTCCTCTTGTGTAATCTCCCCTCTGTCTGCCTCAAGCAGGTACTGAATTACTTTACGTTCAAGCTTAACTCATCCTCAAGTGCCCTCCATGAACCTGCTTCTATAGGCAGATGTGAAAAATGCAGCACTTCAGGGTTCTGAGATTTCTGTCTGATCCCATATAAACAATTTAGCTAACTGTCATACACAGCTTATCTTTAGTTTAGCATGTGGGAAACCTTTTTTGACTGTCATGTTTGGGGACCTGGCAAAAACTAGAGCAAGAACTGTTCCTTCTAGTTGCTCTCATAAAACTGGTCAGTGCATTTCTGTGTTTCCTGGAGCTTTCTGTCAAAGCTGTAAAGCTCTTCATGGTGATGGACTGTGCCTCCTGTTCCACAGATCTTTTTGTGTTGTAGTAAAGTCATGCTCTATGCTCCTAACCCTAAATGACATTGCCAAGTAGTCTTGACTTCACCCCATACCACTGAATTCTCAATAGCATTTGATTTTTCACTTGGTACATTCAGCAATGGCTTTCTTGCAGTGTGCTTTCAGGCTTTTTTTCAGTCTGTTTGTGCCTTAAGGCAAAGCTAGGAGTGGTATTTCCAGGATGTAGGTATTGACCTTTTCTCTGTGGATGCATCTCCTGCCTGCACATGTACAGGCTCTATGGCAAATGCAAAGATTGGCAGGCTTTGTGCTAGTGCAGTTAGAAACATTAATAGAGAACACTATTGAATGCAATACTGGCTCCACTGCAGTCTTGTCATACTTAAGGACCTGGCTCCTAACCTGTAATTTTTTTATTCTCTAAAAAATTAATGCTTTTTCCTGACTTTTCCTCTCTACATAATTCTTTCCTAACTATCAAAAATCTTTTTTCCCCATAATGGAAAGCTGTTGTAGCTTGGGCTGATAATATTAAGCATTATTTCTGCTACATTCAGAATACCATAGAGAAAAAAAAATCATGTATCTTTTTTTATTATCCTTATTCAGTTTTGTTGGAATATTTCAGAGTATGGCACAAGAATTCAAACGTATGATACCTTCTAAAAGATGTGTCAGAGACTAGCAAGGGGCAGGATCGTCCTTTGTACAGACATGCAAAAACACAATCAATGATTTATTTCTTGGGCAAATCAAGTAATACATTCTTAAGATTGATAATGCTCCCAATACTTTGATATTCTTGAGTTGCTTGGTTTTCAGAATCCTTTGTACCTTTTCTCACCACTGCTGAAGTACCAGTCTTATGTGGTAGGGGCAACATCCAGACAGCTATAAATGCACTAATGGAAGTTTTCAAGCAGGAATAAAGGAAGTCCATTCTTAACCTCAATATTTCTTGTACATTTCAATTTCTTTGATTAACACATTATGCATCTATTTCCAACTGTTTATACTTTCCCATCAAAGCAAGTATTTTTATTAACTTGACTGAACACACAAGTATCTTCAAAAGCTCCTTTGTTGAAATGTAATTAGTTTCATAAAGAATACTGTATATTTTCTGTATATCTATAAAAGACTTCATGAGTTCATTAATTTGTGGGCCTATCTGATCAGCTTTCATCATGTAGGAGTCACTGGTAGGTTTGATTTATATTATGAAAGTCTGAATCTGAAATTTTCACAATGTGAGAGAATACTGACAAATGTAATTCCACTAGCCTATGTCGTCCTTGTATTATGATAATTAGGCACCTCTGGAAGAGAGAGAGCACAAGCACAGCTTTGCTCTTAATTCTGGTACCAAATTTTGTGCTGCCTTTTGATAATATGGTTTTAATACTTGCTTTAAGGCTTTTTATCCCAATTTTATTGGTTGTCTACTTATTCTCTGCTTCATCGCTAAGAGAAAGCCTCTAGCATTTTCTCTTAGCATATGCAATATACAGTGGTGACAATATTGTTTCTAAAGTATTACAGGCTTGTATTACAGGTGACATTTATTCAACACGTCATCCCTTCTTTTTCTTTCTCCTGTAAGTTGCACCAGGAATGGTATGGACACTTTGGGTTTTCAGTTTTCTGAGACAGGATATCACAACCTGTACACAAAATGTATTATTGCTTTCATATAGCAATTCATACACACAAATCCACCTCCCCTTATTCCCAGAGTTGTCATATTAAAGTTTCTCTTAGCAAGATAAATAAACTTGGCTTTTCCCTCTCTTTTTTTAATTCTTTCTAGCTCAAGTGCTTTATTTAAGGGAAGGGAACAGATTTAAACTGCAGCTAGGATTAGAGTGAGAATTGGTTTACAACGGTTTCTTGTGACAGCTACTTGCTGACAGAAAAATGGATGCCTCTGTACCTTTTTCCAAAATGTGCAACAGAGGAAGATGGCCCTTGACTGCACCTATCTCTTCCCAAAACCAAAGATGTATGTAGCTATTCAAAAAATGTGAAAAATTTAAGCAAAGGGCAGTTGCTACCCAGAATTTCTGTTCACCCTGAGAAATATCTTAAGTTGTTCAGTCCCACACCTGCCACACTGTCACGTTTTTAAGAGGGCTTTTGTTAATTCTTTATAGCAAATGACACTAAATATAGACAAATATTGTGTTTTCCTTGCGAAACAATAATGTATATTTAGCACAGTATCTTTGTCTATCTCCATTTTGAAAGATGAGAACAACACTTCCCCCTGGCTCCTGGATGTCAGGATGGAATCAGCTCTCAGAAACCACACATTCTTTCTCCTTGAAACCTGCCCGGGGAAATAGTAGAAGTTGGTATCAAGATGTATTTTCAGTGCTACTTTGAGCAGCGTTTTTTGTAGTTGGAGATGTAAGGTGTCAGTGTTGTGCGTGTACAGCAGCAGATATTTATTAAAAGTACTGTAGTGTTTTAAATACCTCACCTCCTTTTCAGGGCGCCAGCACTGGTTGTCATGGAAACAGAGCTGGGAACCAGAAACTGGCAGTTGAAATTGCCTCATCTGCTAGTGACTGTGTCCATGTCTAGCCCTGCTTCCATGGAAACACAAGTCAGAACAGCAAAAGCAAGGTAGTTGTTTCCAAAAGCTGCCTTAAAAATATCCCTGAGCTTAGTGTTATTTAGTTTGTGATCATCTCCCCACCAAGTCTGCTTAAGTAGAGGTCTTGAAGTCTGCAATATTTACAAGTTTAAGAGATGAAAGGAAAACAAGGCTTAAAAAAAAAAAAAAAAAAAAAAAAAAAAATGGGATCTGTTCTCTTTGATTTCCTTTACTGGCATAATAAATTTCTGGGAGACAGATTGGTTAACAAACCTTGGCCTGCATAGCTACATTAGCAACTGATTGTCAGAATTACCTTTGATTAATTAGGCACCCTTTCTTATAATTAGTGTTTATACTGAGTGTGTTAGAAGCTGAGGCATGGTTTATCTGGTTAACTTGGCCTCATTAATTCTCTATTATTACTGAGCCATTGCATCTCACCAAAAAAAAAAAAAAAAAAAAAAAAAAAAAAAAAAAAAAAAAAGTCAAATCAGATTCAGGTATCATTTTTAGCTTTCAAAATAACTAGCTGCAAACAAAGCCCAAATGATTTTCTATAGATTTCATACCCTCCCTGCCCCCCACCCCGAAAAATCAGAATCTATTCTCTACAAATTTCTAGGCTTTTCATCTGGTCTAGTTCATCTGCTTTGCAGTAGAGTTGATATACTTAGAAGTCAAGAGGATGGTAGTGGCTTTCTGAGAAAAGATGTTTGGATTTGAAAAGGTTTAATGGGTTGCCACAAGTTTAGTTCAAATACCTGTTACCCTGTTGGCCTTCTTTTTGAAGTATAATATTTGTTTCAGACAGATGAGGGGCCATTTTTTATCTTCCATTGTTCAAGCAAATCTTCCATTTGTTGTGGTTCTTGATGCCTGGAGGGAAAGTGGCAAAATTTTAGATTATACTTGAATGGAGTAAGTTTTTCAGCATTGCTCTGAGGACATCAATAACTTGTAAGATATAAAATGCTCCAGAATTCAGGTGCTGCACCTCATTAATATGCCATTAATCCTGAGGAAACTTGTGTCACAGTTGTTCTTGCTGAAAAAAGAAAATATAGTTCTTGTTTAAAAAAAATCCAGTTTAGATAGTGGAATAAGTAGCTGTGTATTAGAGCTTAAGATTTTTTAATATGATCCATTATTTGCATGGTAGGAAAGTCATCGTATCCTGACGCCTGTGTGTCAAATAATAAAGTCAAAACCCAGTCTGAAATGTCCAGTCATTTTATTCTAAGGCTTTCTGTGAAAAGTCACTACCTAAAACTTCTTAGCAGGGTGTGTTCTACCATTGATTCAGTCTTTGACTTAATACCATGTCTATGTATCTTGTAGGTCTCAGATGAATTCCTGAATGTTTTGAAGAAGAGAATATAGAAAACTCTATGCCTGTGGATTCCTCTGGGGCTTCCTGATCCAGCAGAGAAGATCATAACATAGTTCTGCTTTGGATTTAGAACTGGTCAGGATGACCTCAAATATGTAGGCAATCAGATGAGTGTTAACTGTATGATCACTATGTTCTGTGCTTCCCACTACTGATTAATTTCCTCCTTCATTTTTCTTTTTTGCTGAGAGAGATTTTATTATTACAGTGAAACTCTGAAAATGTAGCTGTGGCCCCATAGGCTGTAAAAAAAGTGTCTGTTCCCATGAAAGCTAAATATCATCAGAACTGTTGTCCCTGAAAATAAGCCTTCTGATTTGTTTTTGTAGAATGGAGTCAGTGTTCTCACGATTTGTAAGATAAACAAGAATAGTTTACATTCCTTTGTGAAAGATATCACTTGAGAGACTTCTCATTTGACCAGTGGGATTGGAGAGGTGGATACTTCATTACCCAATCCCTGCTCAGTGTCCTGAAAATTATAAATAGCTGAGGTTTCAATAAACTTGGGTCTTCTCCTTCTGTGCTTCTGACACCTGTGTGTGTGTGCTGTGTGTTCCCTCTGTGCCCCGCAGCGACACAGAACGTGAAAAGTCTGTGTAGTTTAGAGTGACTCTCCCAATATGAACACTATCATTTTTATAACGTATTGGATTCAGAGCTGATATACTATTTTCATTACAATATCTACCAGTCTTTGGCATTTTTTACTAAACTTTATGCACCATTTCAAAATTCCCTTATTTCGACTTCCATTAATGCAAATTAGCTTTCTTATAATTATTACCTTTTCAGTATACTTAAACCACACCTGATTATAACTTTATACTTTTAACCACTTTTGATAATAAAAAAAAAAATTATTGCAGGTAATATCTCATTCTTGTATGTGTGTCTTTAGTAGTCTTCACATTTTAATATAGAATATGAGATTTTTACAGGGAAAATATGAATCCATATTGAACTTTAATAGATCTTCAATGAAACTGTATATGTGTCTACTTTTTCTCTCCTTTTTGTACTTCCCTAAAATTCATTTGAAGTCTTTCTCCATCCTTTGTCACATGCTGTGATCCTTCTCAGGCATCTGAGATCCTGAGATCCGTAAAAGGATCCTTCTTACGCTGAATGTTATGTATATGAGACTCATGAAAACCAGATTCCTTGGATACAGTCCCTGAGTTTTGTGCCACCACGTGCAACACTTAGGCACATTCTTCAATGCCCTAATTTTGAAGGGTGTATTTAAACTCAGATTTGAAAGTATGTATCTATATGGAACAGATTATGTTGAATGCAATCACAAGGCTCATACAAGACAACCAGGGGATCAGGCCCAACCAGCACAGGTTTAGGGAGGGCAGGTTCTGCCTGGCCAACCTGATCTCCCTTTTATGACCAGGTGACCCACCTGGATGATAGAGGCTGTGGATGTGGTCTACCTGGACTTCAGCAAAGCCTTTGATACTGTCTCCCACAGCATCCTCCAGGAAAAGCAGGCAGATGACAGCTTTTGGACAGGAGCACTTTCTGCTGAGTTAAAAACTGGCTAGATGGCTGGACCCAGAGAGTGGTGGTGAAGGGTGACACATCCAGTTGCCAGGCAGTCATAAGTGGTGCTTCCCAAGAGTCAATATTAGGGTCAGTCCTGTTTTATATCCTTACTGATGATCTGGATGCAGGGATGAAGTGCACTGTCTGTACATTTGTGGATGACACTAAGTTGAGTGGGAGCATTGGTCTCTTGGATGGAAGAAAGGCCCTGCAGAGGGATCTGGACAGGCTGGATTGAAGTACCAAGGCCAGAAATATGAGGTTCAGCAAGAACAAATACTGGGACCTGCACTTGGGTCACAACAATGCCATGCACCACTATCAGCTGGGGGAAGAAAAGCTGCCCAGTGGAAAAGGACCTGGGAGTGCTGGTCAACAGCAGGTGAACATGAGCCAGTCTTTGCCCAGGTGGCCAAGAAGGCCAACAACATCCTGGCCTGTATCAGCAATAGTGTGACCAGCAGGATAAGAAAAGTGGTTCTTCCCTGTATTGGAACTGCTGAAGTCATACTTCCAATCGTGTGTCCAGTTCTGGGTCCCTCATTACAAGAAGGACATTGAGGTGCTGGAGTGTGTCCAGAGAAGGGAAGTGGAGCTGGTGAAAGTTTGGGAACACAAGTGCTGTGAGGAGTGGCTGAGGGAGCTGGGAGCGTTTAGCCTAGAGAAAAGAAGACTCAGGGGAGAACTTGCCACTCTACAACTGCCTGGAAGGAGGTTGTAGGCAGATGGGGATTGACTTCTCCCAGACATCCAACAGGATGAGAGGTTCATATTGGACATTAGGAAGAGTTTCTTCATGGAAAGGGTTGTTAGGCACTGAAATGGGCTGCCCAGGAAGGAGGTGGACTCACCATCCCTTAAGGTGCTCAACAAATGACTGTATGTGGCACTTGGCGCTATGGTCTAATTGACAAGGTGATGATCAGTCAAAAATTGGACTCAGTCTTACAGGTCTTTTAAAACCTAAATAATTCTGTGATTCTATATTAATGAGACATGAAAAACAGTTGGAAAATGCATCCGAACTATGAGCTCACAGGATACTAGGTGCTTGATCAAACTGAAAAGGAGGTTGCTTGAGGATTTCAGATGAACCATGTCTCAGAAACTGAAGACTGTGCATGTGCTGACATTATCAGTAAAAGGGACCTTTCCTAGAAGGAGGTGTTGGAGCTCCTGCAAAGTGTTGAGTTAAATATTAAGTTGTTGTATTGTAAAGAAAATTAAATAATGCACGGACAGGTCTCAATGACAAAGTGTTAGGTTGGAAATGAGACCAGAAAACATATTTGTTTTCTTTGGTGTGTATTTCCTTATATTGCCTCTTTTTCTTCAAGCTGTGATTTCTTAGAAACTCCTCCCAAATTCATCATTTTATGGGATAAATAGAGGAGAAGTTACAGAATCACAGAATTATAGTCCTCTTCACGAGTCCTCTTCTGTGCTCAGAAATGATGCTGAACTTGAATATTGAAATTGTTCAGCCAGAAAGCGTTCGAATGCAGTGATACTTGAGGTCACTGTTTTATTTCTATGAAGAAGACACAGAATCAGGTCCTCTTATAGATGACTCATTTCTTGAAGCATCTGGGAAACAGATAATAAAATTGTAGCTTAACCTCTCTTCTAGCTTTTGTGAAGAATGAGTAAATCACTGTGTTTCTCAAAATTCTGAGAAACTTCCTGTCTCACAGAAAATCTTGGGATTGAGTATAAACACAATGATAGAAGTGAAAGGATTTGAAAGAAAGACAGTTTGGTTAACAATGCATGTACTCTTTTAAATCTACCTTATGTTGGTTACCTTAGTCAAAGTACCTGTATGCATATCAAAGATTGGAAACCAAATCAGTCTATCTACCTAACAAAGGCTTAGATTTTTGATAGATTCCCCATCATATGAGGTTTCTTTAAATACTGTCATAGTTAATCCAAAATACTTTTCAAATTAAAGAAAGAACTCTTCCTATAGGAAACTGATGATACACTTTGTTCCAATTTCATAAAAATAGTAATGTTTTTTCCCTTATGGATTGATAAGCTGTGTGATCTTGACATTTTTCATCTGTACTTTTAATTTTATTGAAGATGCAGCTTTAAGGTAAATGCTGAGAAACTAATGGGCCTGATAGAATCTGGTTCATCATTTCAATACAATTGTTACTGGGCAAGTTGGTTGAAAACTTTTTTGGAAAGAAAAATTGTATATCACTTTAAAATTTTTAGTGTGAGAATGGAAATAAGTAATCAAGCCATCTCTATGTATTGGATGCCTCTTTCCAAATCTCACAGTAGAAATTTTGTTCTCTATTCAGACTTTGATATTGCTGAATTTTCAGACTGCGCATCTTTGCAATTGAAAGTACTTCTTCCAAACCCAAAACATCGCCAAAGGAATTTCTTGACTTTTGTTACTTAGTTATGTTGAAATTAATATAGGGAAGCTGGATATTCCATGAATGATATTAACAATCAGAGTAGGATGCTATTAGGGAAGTTTCTCAGTACTATTTATTCTGCTCCAAGCCATCTGGAGGCATCTGAATGTGGCATTGGAATAATAAAGAAATATCAAGAACAAAATGGTTTTAAATAAATTTTAATGACAAAACTAATTAGTGAACCATTCCCATAGCACACAACAATCTCTGTGTGTTTCTAATGTGTCACAAGTGACAAATTTTCCAGGATAATTGGCATATTTTGCAAATTCATCTCTGAGCAGTATCTCTCTGGAATCTTATTTTTAATTCTAGAAAATATGGGTGTCTTTTGTGATGACTGTGTGCCTGACAGATTTGCTTTCAAGAGTAGCTCTTTCATATTTTTAAAATATAAGTTCTCTTATTGTGGGAGTTGTAGTCAACTCTACATTAATAACAAAATTAGCTAATTTTGACATTTAGTAAATATAGGCTGAAAAAATAGACTCATGGAATAGTTTTGATTGGAAGGGATATTTAAAGGTCATCTACTCTAATCTCCCTACAATGAGCAGGAATATCTTCAACTAGATCCAGTGTCTCAGAGTGCTGTTTAACTTGTCCTTGAACATTTCCAGGGAGGCAAAGCGTTCCACCACCTCTCTGGGCATCCTGGTCTAGTCTCTCACTTCTCTCAATGTAAAATCTTCTTTCTGTATCTTACCTAAATGAAACCTTTTAGTTAAAAACCCTTACCCTTTTTATCACAACAGGTTCTGCTAAAAAGTCCCCCTCCTGTATTTTGTAGGCCCTGTTTAGATACTGAAAAGCCTAAGGTCTTGCAGAAGCCTTTTCTTCCCCAGGCTGAACAGCCTGAACTCCCTCAGCCCATCCTCATAGGAGGAGTGCTCTGAACCTCTGAGCATCTTCATAGCCCATTTCTGTATCACTCCAACTGTTCACATCTTTTCTTCCCTTTTCAAAGTCATCTGCCTTTCTAATGGGAACTATTTGATCCTGTCTAGCATTTGTTCCTTTACATGCAGCCAATGATACCTCTATTTTGGGTTCTTCTACACCATTCCTGATGCCAGTTAGTTGAAGAAAATGCTTCCAAAAATGTGGCATGGATGCAGGTATGATTTCACCAGTCAGCAGTAATCACGTAAGTGATAAATAACAAAGTTGATGTTTTCTTCAGGAGGAAATTAACATACATAATGAAAGCTGAGTGGTTAATCTTCAATAGCTGTACATATACATGTAAGTCTTCATGCTGGTTTAAGTGCTTAAACATAACTGGTGCCTGTTAGATAAAAATAATAGTAATAGGTTTTGCATGTTTCCTTCTCCTTATGCTTATACTTTGCACAGAAAAACTCTACTTTATTGTAATGATTAGTTTTTCCAAGTGCTTTGAAATGTCATAGCTGAACTAGGAATAATTTTATTTTTCTTGGATGTGACATCAAAGAGTATTTTGTATGGAAAAGCCTATCTGTACATCTGATAGCAACTCTTAGTGCAGGGCATTATGCCATTCATCTGACTGGAACAACCTTGATTCCTAACTCATAACAAAACCATAGCCTGAAGCTTGGTTCTCTCAGAAAAAATATATGTGATCATTATGTCTTAGGGATTATTAAAAACCTCTGCATTTGATGGGAATTTTGCAAGTTTCTGCAAGTAGCATAGCTAGGGCCCAAACAGAGCAATTGCTGTACTGATTTGTCTCAGCATAAGCATTGCCTCTGGAAATAGCAACCTAATAGAAGGCAGCAGTGTCACGCTTAAGGCAGATTTTCAGGCACATAATTTTTTATTCTGTTTGAGCTTCTTTGTATTTACATGTTGAAAGAACAAACCTAAGAGTTCTTAAATCTATTGACACCTTGTGTATTTGTTTCTATACCAAAATCTAGTAATATCAGAACATTACTGTAAAGCAAAGCATAGCTGCCCAGATCTGATTGATTTAAGCAAGAAATTCAAATTCCTATGCTATTAGGCAATTACCTCAAACATGTTTTTCCTCCAATGTGCCCAGTACCTGTAAAATATATGTAACCTGAGTCTACTGCAGAACACAATGTTTAGATGATTTATACAAGTAAATTGAAAAATAAATGCGCGTGAGCAGATTATGCAATACGTGAAAAGCTATCTTATGCATTTGTTTATGTCTTACTAATTATTTATTATAGCAGATCTTACACGGATTTTACAGTGAATACATATGCTCCCTAGTCTTACTGTGGCTTAAAATCTGACTGTGGCTTGAAAGCAAAGTTTAAGAACCACCTACTCACTTTTTTACTCTAATAATGAACTGCTTAAATAGATAACTTTTGACCTTCTCTTAAAATCTCAAAGAACTATTTAGAAATGTATCATTGATATAAAGTTTGATCATTTTAAATCTATTCAGCTGCCATCAAATTCAGTTTGTGTTAATGTTGAATGATAATTTGCATTTCAGGAAAGTATGTCTGTAATTAATAATTTTATGGTTATTTAATAATTATCAACCTATAAAACAAGTGGATTTTTGAAATGTCATCTTTTATTCTTGCATCTCAGATCTACCTACCAAATATATTTTTCCTTTCAAGTCACAAGACAAGCACAGGGTATATCTTTGCAAAAAATATACAAGCCATGAGGAGAGTTGAAATTTAAAAAATGCTTGTCAAAGAGGTCTTAAAAATAAATTAAAGCAATTTTTTCAATATAAACTGAAACTGTTATTTGTTTGTTTCATATATCAGACAACTAGTGCATAATAATTTGCAATGCTGTTCTGTAATCTCATCAAATTTAATATTTGACGTCTGTGAGATATATGCTCATCAGAGAAGGCCAATATAAAATATATAAAACCCTTGCTTACCACCCACCATGTTTTTTCTTCAAATGCCATTGCAATATCTCTGCTTTTATGAAATATGGATAATCCAGCACAGTTATGTTGTAAATTAAATTTTCAAAATTAAACCATATTATACAGATAACTTCTCCAAGAAGTTAAAAAGAACAGAAACTTCTTTCTTAAACTGAATATCAAAACAAGTCCATAAATGGTTTGCAGTACCCTCTGTTGTTACTGACACTTGGGTAAAGTGAGTCCAAATTATATTCAGATGCTAAAAAGGACCATGACAGTGATATGAGAAATGGAGAAATTATTCTCCATTTCCAAACAAGATGTCTACATGGAGAAAACTAATGTTCTGTTGAATTTTTCAGCCTATAGAGGTTCCAGGGACAAGCCCATACAGAACAGCTGAACACCTACCTGCACATGCTCAGAAAAAGATTTGAGTTTATGTGGCTGCATCAAAGTGCAGGGGTATTAGATCTGATATGGTGCTGTGAAAAGGGGATGCGCAGCTTCCAGAATTGATTTAGTCAGTGCCCACATCACTTTCTGGGGACCTTGCTGCCCACTTATTCAGTTTCAGGGTTTATTATACCCATAGCAGCCACAGGGGTACATATACCCTAAAGTCCAAGTTTGATTTATCACGTGTGACAAAATTAAAGCTGACATTTACTCTAAAGACATGAGGAAAACAAATGTTATAGTTACAGCATTTTAAATTTAATTTTTCTGTGAGGTTAGATGGATGCCAGCTAAGATCAAGGATCATTAATTTCCACCATATTTGATTTCTGGACACCCTGACACTTTTTGACTGAAGAATATAGAAACCTGAATTGAAGAATTTCTATTTTAATGATGGCTACCAATATTTTATGAAAAAAACCCCAAACCAAATCAAAACCAAAATACAACAAAACCCTCCAAACAAACAACAATGAAAAAGGTTAAAGAAATACTGTATAACTTATAGATGTGCTTTAAAAATGCATTTTCTTGAAGAAAGCCTAAGTAAGTATCTACTCCTCAGACATACCTTTGTTGATAAAGCAAACATTAAGCTATTTAATTTAAAACTAGACTGCCTCAGACAATTATCAGATCAGATATATTGGTGTGCAAGTAACCATGATTCAGTCTTTACAAACACGATGTTGCTATGCAGCATTCAGTCTGGATAAACTACGGTAAAATGAAAATGTATTTAAACAGAAAATAAAACCTTTTTTTATTTATTTTGTTTGCTTTTAATGGAAAAGAAAGCAACTACCCTTTAATTTTACTGTACTAAGAAAGTTGCATTGGTGGTCTTGAGAGAATTCCACATAGAAGATTTTTACCACCATAAAAATGTTAATTCATCCCTCACAAAATAAAAAAAAGATTGCTGTTCCCTTTCATTTTTCAAATTATGATTTCTTTACAGCAATTTCTACATGTAGTCCATGAGAGGGATTATTGTCCAATTGCTAGCTTGCAAGGTTTTATTTTGACTACTCAAAATTATAACTATTTTATTTACTTCTGTGCCTTTGATTGGATAAATCTCAAAAACAAGAGCTATTATCTATAATGGAAAAATAACCTAGTTTTTTACCAAACCAAAGTGTCCTTAATCAAATTTCCCATGAACATTCTTTCTAATCACTACAGCAGGGTGTCTTTCATAGACAAAAATAAGCTCATCTAAAAATACTTACAGATATCCTGCCAACCTACACCTGTTAAAAAAACCACCAAACCAGTTAATTCTGAACCATTCAAATGCAGAATACCTCATTAGATTAGACTTTACAGAAGCATATATTCTGGGAGTGGGATATACACTGTTCTTCTTTGGATAAATCACAGAACCACACAGAATCACAAGGTTGGAAGAGACCTCCAAGATCATTGAGTCCAACCCATGCCCTAACAGCTCAACTAGAACATGGCACCAAGTGCCACATCCAGTTGTTTTTGTAAATACATCCAGGGATGGTTACTCCACCACCTCTCCAGGCAGACCATTCCAGTACTTTATTACTCCTTCCATGAAAAACAACTTCCTGCTATTCAGCATATATTTCTCTTGGTGCAGCTTGAGACTGTGTCCTCTCATTCTGCCAGTTGCTGCCTGGAGAAAGAGACCAACCCCCACCTGAGTACAGCCACCTTTAAGGAAGTTGTAGAGAGAGATAAGGTCACTTCTGAGTCTCCTTTTCTCCAGGCTAAACAAGCCTTCTACTGATGAATTATCTATTCATCATTCATTATAGTGGTCCTGGCTACTCCTTAGCTTTCAGCTACTTTTTAATTTTTTTTCCCACTACTATATAGTATAATATATATACATAGTTTCTTCATAGCAGCTCATATGGTGTTGTGTTTTAGGTTTTTGACCAAGACAGTGCTGTAACCACTCGTGTTCTAGCTTTTGCTGACTAGTGTTTGCACAGCACCAGGGCACTTTGTTTCCCCTGTCCCTGTGCAAGTGGTGAGGGAGGTGACCAAGTGACTGTGTGGTGTTTACCTGCCCACTAGTGTTAACCTATGACTCCAGTGTTTTCATCAGAAACATTTTCTCATTCTGGATGAACAACCTACTTTCCATTTCTGATGACATTATTGTCTAGAATAAGTGTTCTCATATATACATAGGGGGTTGCTGATCAAGTCTTCTGGAGGCAAGTCATATTCAGTGCACTTGGACTATACTGAAATAATACTCAGTGTGCATGTGTGTACATCCACCTAAGTTTTCAACGAAAACTGGCTTACAGGCATTGTTGTTTGCCAATGACAGGACAACCATTAAGCAAAATTTTGTCTAGAAAAATAAACTTTTAAAGCACATATTATCTGCCAGAGCACCCTCTTCCCTGTGCTTAAGCAGCAACAACAGGTTTTTTTTTGTGATTTTATTTTTTATAGTGCTTATTCATATATTTTCCTTTGGGAAATGCATGGTCATACTGGAGCTATGAGACAAAATAACTTCAGAGGATCTTTTAAACCAGGTTCTAAACAGAAGTGTAACTCATACACTATCATCACTATCAGAGATTTTTGCAATACATGTTTTCTGGGAAGTGAAAAAAATAGAGGAGAGAGAATGGGAGGGGGGAGATCTCGTCCTACCAAAACTAGACAAAAATGAAACAAAACTCTACTAAAATTTTAGAAAAGTTGGAAGAGCCTGTGAAACCCATAAGGAAATCACTCCCACCTAGATAGTCTGGAGAGCATTTGGGACAAAACTGTGGCAATTATCTAATTAAGCTCAAACAGAAAAGCATTCTCAACTTACCATTGCATAACAATAGTTTCTCTTGTAAAAGACTTTTAGGAACATAATTCTTTAGGATATATTCCCAGAGACTCAGAGTTGCCTGGGAAACTAGCTGCCATGTGTGGTTCTTCTCTTTTCTGAGCAAATGTTGAGTCACATGGATCTTCCATGTGTCAGGTTTTGTTGCTGACTTTTTAAAAGTAGAATGTATCTCTTCAGCAGCACTGGATGGTATGGGCCTTTACAGTCAGCTTTTCATCTGTGGGACTTGCTCTCTTTCAATTTGTATTTGAGGCTGCTCACATAAATATTCAGAATTAAATCTTACATAAACATTTAGGAGTACAGACTACAGAATTTTTCATTAGTGTTTTGATGATTGCTTTCTATTCTCAATTGATTTGTTTTGTTATCTGTGATAGCTGTACCAATACCTTATAAAAATCTGTGCAGGCACTGACTGCTAAGAGGCTAGAAGCCCAGAAATTCAAGAAGTAGCTGCTTGATATTGACATGCAAAGATGATATCTTTTCAGACTTTTCTTGGCTTATTGGCCCTTTGAGAGCTGAACACTGAATTTCATTTTGTTTATTAGCTCTATTTGAAAATAAATGCTACTTCTTCACAGAAAAAGCCAAATTAAAATTTCTACACATTTCTCTTAATTGATTTGCAAACAAGTCAGGCAGCTACTGTGAAAATTTCACTTTCACTTCTTTGACTGTTAGAGAATCACAAAAGGGGTCAGGTTTAAACGGACTATAGTGGGTCATCTGGTCCAAGCTCTCTTCTCAGGGTCATCCTGGAACACTTTTCACAGGGTGGTGTCCAGATGGTTCTTGAATGTCTCAAATGAGGGAAACTACATGTCATCTCTGAGCTAGCTGTTTCTGTGCTCAGTCATCTGCACAGTAAAGAAGTTCTTCCTCATATTCAGACAGAACTTCCCGTGCATCAGTTTCTACCCATTACCTCTTGTCCTATTGCTTGGCACAGCTGAAGAGAGTCTGGATCCATCCTTTTAGATACTCCCTTTAGTATCCTACTTAGATCCTCCCTTTAGATACTTACAGGCGTCGATGAGGTTCCCTCTCAGGCATCTCTTCTCAAGGCTGAGCAGGCACAATTCCCTCATCTTTTCCATGCAAAAATGCTCCAGTCCCTCAACTGCCTTTGCTTCTTTCCACTTGGGAAACACTTGACTTGCTCCAGGAGCTCCATGTTTGTTTCATTCTGAGGAGCCCAGAACTGGACACAGCACTCTAGATGTGCCTCACCAGGGCTGAGCAGAAGGTCAAGATCACCTCCCTCCACCTGTTGGCAATGTTCTTCCTAATGCACCCCAGGATCCCATTGGCCTTCCTGGCCACAAGGACACACTGCTGGCCCATGGACAGCTGGTTGTCCACCAGGACCCCCAGGTCCTTCTCCACAGAGCTGCTCCCCAGCAGGTCAGTTCCCAGCCTGTGCTGCTGCCAGGGGTTATTCCTCCCCAGGTGCAGCACCCTGCACTTGCCCTTCTTGAATTTCAGATGGTTCTTCTCTGCCCATCTCTCCAGCTTGTCAAGACCCTTCTGAAGGGCTGCACGGCCCTCTGGAGTATTGGCTGCTCCTCCCAGCTTTGTGTCATCAGTGAACTTGCTGAGGAGGCATCTGCCCCTTCATCCAAGTCATTGATGGATAAGCTAAACAATACTTTGCCAGCATTGAACCTTGGGGGATGCCACTAGTGACAGGCCTCCAACAAGACCCTGTGCCACTGATTAGAATCCTGTGGGACCTGCCATTCAGCTAGTTCTTAATTCGCCTCTCTGTCTACTCATTCAGTCCACACTTCCTGACTTTGCCTACAAGGATGTTGTGAGAGACAGTGTTGAAAGCCTTGCTGAAGTTGAGGTAGACAATAACCACTGCCCTGCCCTCATCCACTCAGGCAGTTTTTTCATGGTAGAAAGCAATCACGTTGGTAAGCATGACTTCCCTTTAGTGAATCCATGCTGACTATTCCTGTTCAACTTCTTGTCACCCATGTGGATAGAGATGGCTTTGGCATGAGGCACTCCATCACCTATCCAGGGACTGACGTGAGGGTGATGGGTCAGTAGTTCCCAGGGTACTCCTTCTTGCCCTTATTGAAGACTGAGGAGATATTTGTTTTCTTCCAGTTATCAGGCACCTCTCCTGATCATCACGACCTTTCAAGGACGACTGTGAGCAGCCTACCTGTGGTGTCTGCCAGGTGCCTCTCTATGCTTGTGGATGCATCTCGTCAGGGTGCCTTGGACTTTTGAGTATGCAAGCTTGCTTGTATATTCTCTATCCCAATCCTCCTTGACCAAGGAAAACTCTTCTTCCCTTTGGTTCTGGATTATATGCCTGAAAACAAGAGAGCAGTAATTTGCCTACTGATTGCTGTTCACTGGCTCAGCAGAAGATTTTGTGTGTGTACCTCATGCTAGTACAATAGGTTTCAACAAATACCAGGTGACCTGGGCATCAAATGCTGTGTGAGATTTTTTATGTTGGAGCATACATCTCCAACACAGCAATAGCACATATCTGTTGAGGTATTGGTATTCTAAATTTGTTCTTAGAATCCAAGTGGGATACTGCAAGGTAATGATTTATGTCCATGCTTAGATATCTGAATCATCCTTTACATATTTAACCTTGTAGACAAATTGTAATAATATACAACTGGATGTGTTACGCTTAAAGCTTAAAAATAAGTAAAAAATTAAGCAATATCTTTATGTACTAGTCTTCTCTTCCAAATCCCTGCGTGCCAGGCTGTAAACAGAGATGAAATTTCAGAAATGGACTGTAACCTCTTGAAAAGAATGCTTTTTAGGTAAAAGAAGTATTTCGCTTTAGTAGCATTAATATTCTAGTATAAAAGCAGTGCACTATCAATGTTATTGCACTATATTTGTGAGAAGTTAAATGAGTGGTAATTCTGAATTTACATTCTCACCTTGTGTTGTATCCCTGAAGTATTAAGACATGTCAGCAACGCACTTTCCTTTCTTACTCAGTTCAGGTTCACTGGGACTTAAATGAGTGCTGAAATACCTGGTTCACTTGCCTACCTATAATTTTCAAATGTATTGAAAATCTAGTTTAGGTTTTAAGATCTTTGCCATGATTGTGAACACTTGTAGAAATAGAACTTCACTTTTGGCGAGCTATTGTTAGCTACAGACACCAAGAACAGCTTTCCCATGGCTGTCACTTAGATGCCTGATATACATACACAGAGACAGACTTTTCAAGCCAGATGAACAAATTCTTGGCAGCCAGAAAATCTTTTGATTTCATTATTCCTTTCAGGTGATCTGTGGTGATTACACGACTCTAGGCAGTATATCTAACTTTGAATTGTCTTATCAGAATTATCATTAGCTAGAGTAATATAGAAATGTAGTTGTTTAAGGTATTTTTAGTTTTGGCATTTTCAGGATTTTTTTAACTTAACAAGACTTACACTTTCTTATGAGTTCTTCAACATCTATTTTAAGATGGAATGACTCATACTCTGGAGTTCCCGTTTTCTCACCCAGAGAATCTGGGTGTCAGTTCAGAATAAACACTTCCAGAGTGCTGCAGATAGGTGAGATGAGTTCAGCCTGTCATAATTGAATGCATGCAGCAAAGTGGAGCTGTGAAACTGTACAACAATGAGGTCTTACAAAGCTGTCTGATGTTTCCTACCAAATGCTATTACAGTCAGGTACATAAACCATATCTAAAGTATGTGAATGCTTGCTTTGGACTTAAGAAGCAAAAGTCTGTGGTATTGTTATCCCAATAGCTTCAAGCTGTGGCTAATTTTGCCCTCCTCTAAATTATCTCTTATGGCTCCATATTAGAAGCATGTGTGAACGCATGCCTATAAATGGATGGCAGGTGTCTCAGTTTGAATGACAGGTGTCTGCTAAAGAAGGCAGGAGCCTCCTTTGGAATGGAGAATATAAACCCCCTCCCTCTGAATTATTATAATTTTAAAATTAAGGGCACTCTCAGGAAAAGATATGGGAATAACAGCTCTTTATTAGGAGAATTCTAAAAAAATGCAGTAATACAAAAACCAAACCCCCTGACAGAGTCAGAATACAGCCTGACACCCTGTGGGTCAGGGTGTTAGTAGCAATCCCATTAAATGGTGTCTGTAGTCTTCCTGGAGTGGCAGACTGTGGATCTGTTGAAGTAATGATCCTGTAGAAAGGTGTAGATTTCCTCCAAAGGTCCAGTAATGATGTTGATGGGCCCAGTCTTCCTTTGGGGATCCAGTGGAAAAGGCTGCCTTGGTGTTCCAAATGTCAGATTTTTATCCAGGTAGGAATGCTTGGCTCCTCCTCCTTGGTGGAGCATTTCCCATTGGGATGATGTAAGTTTATCATCCACACAGGGAGACTCAATGACCCATTAGCAGAAAATATCTCCCTGGATGGAGGATGAGTCATGGAAGAGATACAGAAAACTGTCCTGGTTTTTTAACAGCCTGCCTATTAACAGAGGATTACTTCACCCCCACCCCCTGCCCCAGTTTCAACAGATGGTGATAGGATACATACTTCTGATTGCATCTCGCACTGCAGCCCAAGACAGCAGGTTAAAAACATATATGACACTTTCCCCCAGCTTCTGCATATTTTCATATTGCTGAGTCTGAAGCTGTATGTTTCTCTACTAATATTGCCTGGATTGTTTGTCAGTATTCTCTGAACATATGCAAAACTTTTGCCTCCAAAATTCCACTGGTAAACCATCCCACAGGTCTGCCCCCTGTTCCACATCCCACCCCACTCCCCCCAAAGTGTGAAACACCTCTTGCTCATTCTGAGACTGACCTCTGTTAACCTCACGTGGTGGTCCTAATTTTTGTACAAGAAGAAATGATGAGCAGTAAATCCCTACCTACACTATCTACATTAGGCATTACCTTCTCTTTCAAAGGAATTTCTTGGTCCTTCTAAGAAAATTATTGCATATTATGGGCGCTTCAGTGAATTTTTGACAACTTTTCTGTGTCATTTTTGAGGAGATAAGAACCGGGCACATTAACTGGGAGTTTGCATGAACTGTGATTTTTTACAGTGGCATAATGATGCTCTTTTTTATTTCTTTATTCATTTCATCATAAAGTCAAATATATGATTCATATTTCCACTCCTAGCACGCACCAAGCTGATATTTTCATCTCTAGCAAACACAAAGGCTTACTCCAATGGCAACAGACAGCACAGACCCTATAATTTTATGCATGAAACTAGGTTTGTTTTACCCTACATACAGAAAGAACAAACTGTTTTTCAAAATTTCACTTGCTATTTTATCAGTCAGTCTTTCTTTCAGAAGAGGCTGCATTACTTCACAGTTAGCCCTCATACTTACTGCCTTGTGTAAAGATCCTACTAGTGAGAGATGCCTCTTCCCAAATTAAGGTGCAAATGAGACCACATGCCACATCAATAATACAAATTTTATTTAACAATAAATGTTAGATAGAGAGATAGAAAGAAATAGAAAGAGTGTCAGGGGAGAGAGACACAGAGAGAGATAACGAAGATAGCACCACCCTTGGGTGCAGTGGTGTCTCACTGGTCTTTCTTCACCCTAGGCTTCTTGCTAGTGGTGGTTCAAATTCCTGAGGTAATTTCAAAACTTTTTGCTATACATTTCTCGAAAACAAAGGAATTAATGCTCATAGTCTTATTCTATTTGTTAAATAATTTCCTCATTTCTATTGCTAATTACTTCTATGTTCAGTGTTTCTCTTCTTTTGAGTCAGTGGATTCCTCGAGTGGGCGGGCTGTGATCTTCCCCCTGCCGGAATTACCTTTTACTCAGTCTGTGCCGATTTCAACACAGTTGTTCTGTTGGCTTTCCTTGTCCCATATCAGTAATATATTCTTCTCCCTCAGCTTTGTTTACCTCATCCTCAGTCTGAGATAACACCTGGACAAGGGTACTACCTTTATTTTACCACAAGTTCCCATTGCGGTGCCTTAACTTACAGTCCAAGCTCCATGTATCCACAGAGGCTAATTCACAGGAGGAGCTTTGATAGTCACGGATCCTCTCTGTCCCATAATTTGGGGTGATCTTTGCTTCTTTGGTGTTACCTGTTGCTTCTTAACACAGTTTGCCACAGCAGGAATTCTTTTCCAGATGCATTACCCACAATATGCTGACCAGATCTTCCTGCACCAGGCCTGGAGTCAGGGCCATCCTGTCACTCCATCCTGTGCTTATCTCATGGCAAAGTCCTTCTGTGGTAACTGTTTGAGACAGAAAATTGTGCTCTCTAAGTCCTCACACTTTGACCTGTTAATTCCTTTATTGTGTGCAAACATGGTCACGTAACGTCTCACTACTTTTTCCAGGTACAAGTTCCATCCATTGTGGAAGACCACTGGGAACTTTCCTGTATGTAACATTTAAATATTTCTTTTAAACTTTTTTCCTAATTTTAACCAGCTATTTACCAATGCTGGATGGGACCTGTCTTTTCTGTTTGTTCTCTCCACAAGTTCTTTGCACAACACCTTATGAAAAACTGTTTGAAAATCCAAGCAGTACATACCAAGTATATTATCCTTACCCACAAGGGTTTTGACCTCTTAAAAGAGCTTGAAAGGTTTGTAATAATGGACTTGCATTTTTGGAAATTGCATGGGTTCTTCTCAGGTAGCTTCCATTTATTCAGGTCTCAGTCAGTGTTAACACTTTATTCATTTGCCTGCAGGCTTTAAGGTCTGCATTTCCCTAGGTTTGTCTAAAAATTTATTTTCAAAGATTGTCACAATATTTGCCACTGTCAGACCTTCAGATGCCAGAAGTAGATGAGCTACATGGTAGTTCTATAGTTGTACTATTTCATCCTTGAGTACTGTTGAGACTTGTGGGTGAATACCATCTAGCATAGATCTTTCGCAAATTTTATTCTACTTCTATTTACGGTGATCACCTTCCACTTACAGCATTGTTTCAGTTGATTCTTCATTAATCAGGTTGATCCTTCATTAATCGCAAAATACAGCATGGGAATCTCCCCAGGTTTTCCTGCTCTGTACGCTGATAGGAAAAACTATTATTTATCTCTTTTGAAGTGCTGGTGTTCTCCCTGAATATATCATCACTAATAAGCATAAAGCCAAAGACTCTCTCAGGGCCTTTTTCTTCCTGATGAGTTTTTTGGTTTAGTTTATATTACATGTTACATTAGATTCTGTACTTAACCAAGCAGAAAACCACGCTAAGTTGTCAATCATGGAAATTAGCTTTAATTTGAAAGCTGGTATCTGACAGTTATTGATTGCTAAATTGCAAACCACAATCCCTTCAATAAGAAAACAAAAATCCTCTTTGAAGGGAAATGGAAGAGGAATTACCTTGTTAATTAACAAATATTTGAAGAAGTATTGTTTTGATCACATGTTGTATAATTAACTCACCTACCAGTAAATCATTTTATTTATTTTCAATAAGACAGGCTACTCAGATCATTCTGATTCTGACAAGAGAGGAAACCAATTTTTTGTACCCATGAAGAAATAAAAGGAAATAAGTAAAGAAACACAGTGAATTTTACTTACCATTAAAAGAAACAATACTTGTCTTCTAAACTCAGCACAAAGTGTTTTTCAGTATCACCCTTCTTCAACTGTACATTGTATTTGGCAAGATACTGTCAATTCACATTCAGAGCACACATCTTGTGTGTGCAAGATATAGTTCTATGATAAATTATGAATCCATCTCTTTCCTTCAGGGTTTGTTTCTTGAATACTTTTTTCTTGCTTCTAAATATTTATTGTAAATGGACTTGTAGAAGAGTGTAGAAATGTCAGCTATAATCTACTTTTTGTATGCTGGGGAAGCCCTAGAATGCAAGTCATCTTTCATATCCCTCTTGTATCCTTTCTGTTTTCCTTTGTGTGCCTTAGAACTGACTGAGGAATTTTCTCACACACACAGTCATTTTGAGTCAACACTATGTGCTCTTTTACATCTCTGTCATTTCATATAGTTGCTAAGTAATGTGTTGGCATAAGCTGGCATCTTTGGGTATTGGCATGCTAGGACCAGTGTCAGAATTAGCTCTGGTCTATAATCAAATAATGTGTTATCAGCTACTCCACTTGGGAAGCTGTAACTGTCACCTCAAAGTATTTTCTTTAAGAACTTCCCTGCTCTCTCTAAGTTCATCTTTCCCTTCCTGCTGTGTTTTAAACCTAGTCATCAGCTCAGCACCACACAACCACACAATCACTCCCCACCCCAGCAAGTTGGGGGAAGAGAATTGGAGAAAGCTCATGGACTGAGATAAAAAGTTTAAAACTTGAAATTAAATAAAAATAATATAATAATAACAATAAAATAAATATTTTAAATTTTGTAGTTAAAAGGTAAAGAAGAAACAGACAAAAAACCCAAGGAAGGCAAGTGATGAAAATGAAATGAATTGATCAACAGCAACCTACAAATGCCCAGTAAGTCCCTTGGCAGTGTACCTCCCACCAATGTTCTCCCTGGTAATTTATGCTCAGGCTTTCCCTGAACTTTATGTCATATGGTATGGAATATTCCTCTGATGAGCCATAAACATGACCCTCAAAATACAGGAATGATGAAACTTGATGTTCTGGCCCAGAAAAAGTTAGGGGGAAAGCATCAGATTGAAAAGAGTAATCAACACTGGTCAATGTTCTGATTAAATTCTTACCATACTCTTAATGCACTGCTTGTGTTTGAGCAGGTGTGCTTGTCTGACAGTGTAAAGTGGGCAAGCTGACTGATTTTCTGAATCCTTGAATATTTATAGTTGCTCTGAAGTTGGTGCAGGCTTTCACTCAAGCAACCGTTATAGTTTTAGTAACAGTTTTGTCCATGCCTACAGGTACAGAGTATAGGAACATTTCTGAATAAATTGTACTTCTAATCCATATTCTGTATCTTATATAAGGCACATTCAAGATGTCACTTTTCTCTCAGAGAAGATAGACAAAAAGTGGTTACCAAATTCACACCATTATTTCATTTTTCTGCTGATTCACAGCAGAATGACTTATTGTAAGCTCAGTGCCTAAAGTCATATTTATTGCTCATTTGCATGACCCAATTCAAATAAACTTTTCGCTCTATCATCAATCAAGATGGAAGAAATGAGGAGCATCTGTGAATGCACATACCTCACATAACAGAGAGGGCTTTCCATGCTCATTGCAGGTGCCATATGGTTCATGCACTATTGATCAGGAATATAGAGAAATCTGGTATGGCCTGCAGGGGTTACTGGTGGAAGAAAAACACAACCAGCATGGAGATTTGCCCCCTAATTTTTACTCTCACTTTTCCAAGGAAAACTGTACCTTGAGGTCTACAATCTGCAGAATACATGGACAGTTGAGTGCAGTGCTTGTCAGTTTCTTCATGCATGAGGCTTTTATCCCTGAATTACTAAATCAGCTACCCACCAGCTGATTTAACACTCTAGTTTTAACCTTGAGATATATGTGAGATAATGACAATAACATTAATACAGGTGTTTGAAAAACAGTAGTCCTTATGTTAAAAAGAAAAAGAGAAGTACTGCGAACTGAAGAAAATTATTTTACACCTTTAAAGACCTTTATTATAAAAAGGTATTCATAAGCCAGAATGAATCCTGACATGTAACAATTGAATTTTGTAAAAGAAGTACAAATTAATTTAAGAAACAAGAAAAACATAAGCAAAATACTTATGGGAAACATATGGATTTTTTATTTTACGCAGTTGTGCATTGTGCTGTGTTCTATGTCTGCCAAGAGAATTCCCAAATTCTGTGAAGGAGACAAAAATAGTAAATTCACAGAATTGTTGTTTTTGAAAATAAGTTTTCTAATTCAATATAATAAAGTTAGTTTTTACAAATTGTAAAATAAACCAGAATCATGTTTACATTCCTTTGTAAAAAAATATCACCTAATAAACTTCTCAAGTAATCAGTGAAGATAAAGGAGTAGTAACTTCTCTGTCCAATCTCTGATCACTGTCCAGAAACTTATATATACAAAGTCAACAATAAACGAAAACTTATTTTCTTCTTCTCTACCTAAACACTTGTTTTGTGTGTTACTGTGTATTTCTATCTACATCACAGTAACACAGAATCACAGAATATGCTGAGATGGAATGGATCCACAAGGATCATTGAGTCCAGCTCCCTGCCCTACACAGGTTATCCCCAAGACTAACACTGTTTAAATTCAGCCTTTCAGAAAGGACGTATACTGTCATGTTCAGCTCACATTGCAGTAAAAAAAGATTTAAAGCTAAATAAGTTGAATTCATGCAAATTGGAAAGGTCAAGGATTTAAAATGAGATTTTAGAGGAACCAAAAGCTGAGGAAGGAAACTCCAAGCACAGGCTCTACTCTCTAAAGGCACCAACAGCCCTGATGACTAACTATATTGCATTCTGCAATATAAATTTCTACATTTCTATACAATGTCTACTGAGTAGTTATCTGAAAGAATTAAAATAATTCTTCTGCAAAATAAAAGTTTTCATCCCTGGCAAAAGACAGAAGTGTCTCAGTGGGAGTTTACAGAGATTATTTAGAACCATTTTATAGTTCTGACCTAGCATATTAGTTGATTTTGTTAACTGGGTAAATGGAAGGAGGCAGACTTTTGTGGAAGAATCCTACATGCCTCATATTAAAATACTCCTGCATAATTTTTGAAGAGATGTCTGGTTTATCTAAACGCTAACAGGCTCAAACCTTTTTCACAGACCCCAAAGGATGCTTCCATACTGGCTCTCAAAGGAAGTATCATCAGTATTTGTCATTTAGTTTATGCTCGAATATGCCTGAATGTGCGCACACAGGTTTCCTCAAAATAGTTTGCTTGCTGCAGTGGTGAAAAGAGATTCAGGCTTCTAATGATGAGCTTGTGCTACTCCTGTATCTGAGTAATTATCTTCATAAGGGAATAGGGACCTGCAGTCCCTGTCTAATTCCCAAGTGATGTAGAGGGTTCCAGTCATGGTCTGGAAACTGGCCACCATGACTCCAATCAATTTTCTCCATCATTCCGATTTCAGATAAACAATTATGGATTTTTTATGGTAGCTTCATCTATACTATATATATTATACTATGTTTGGAACCCTATTTGTTAGTCAGAAATAAAGTTGCAGCTCACTAGCTCTCCCCAAGCATGCACTCTAAGAAGAGACTAGCAAATCACATTTCCATGGCAACACAGTTTCCAGAAATTCTGCTGCAAACAAAGGTAAAATGTCTTGAACACAGTTCATGGTATTGAATAAGTGAAGTCACTTTCTGTTGCAAGCTACATGCCTGCAGAACTAAACATTTTTTCCATGTCAAAGAGTGAGGACAATTATTAGAAAGATATGTAAGCTTGTCCTGCGGCTGGAGAAAGCAGAGAGCTGAGGAGGTTCACATCACCTTTCCTCATACTGGAGAGTTTTACCCACTTCAGGGGTTCAAGAACCCACCTGTATGAGCTCAGACAGGAACATATTTAATTCAGGAAGACAGAAGTTAAAACCAATAAAATCAGTGACACTACACCTAGCAAATCTGCCCTCAACCCCCTTTCTGCAGCATTCATTTAAAAGTCTTCCATATTTTAGTCTAGTGTCCTCTTCACATCCTCATCCACTTTTTGGTTCCTGTGATCATGTCTGATATTTTCTTTTCCTGCCTTAGCAAATCCCCTCACTACAGAACTCTTAAATGAAATATCAAAACTCTCAATCAGTAATCGGTGGCTTTAAACTGGTGCGTTCAGATATTCACTTCTCTAATCTGTAACCCTTCCCAAGTCTTTGCCTGTTTATTTAAGTTCCAAGCTCAGCAGGAGGAAATCCTAGTCTATAGCTAAAATATATGTGATACAGAGGGATCTTAATATTGTATCAGTACTCAGTCATGAATATATTTGAAATGTATCCTTTGCCTCTTCAAAAACAGAAGGATTGACAATACTTTCAGTTCTTCCACCCTCTCCACCTCTGCCTTCACCTGCTTTTGAAGGTGGAAAATGGATGAGGAAAGGCAAAGCAAAAACCTCAGAGATACCAGGGTCAGAGAAGAAAAACTATGACCATAGCTCTCCACAGCAGACTTAAATTAAGAAATGTGCCATTTAGGAATTTATCTAATCTCATTTTTGAACAATAGTAGAATGTCTACTGATGACTCTACTACCTATCTTCGTAAGTTAGTTCAATAATCAATTAACCTCTCTGCTAAAAACTCCACCTTAATTTCAAGATTGAAAATCACACTCTTCCAGTCACTAGATCTTGTTATGCCTTTGTTATTAGCAAGAATTAAATATGTTTTGGTACTGCTCATCTCTTCTGTGTATGGGAAACCCAATAAACATTAAAACTAGAAAGTGTTTATTACAGTTGTTTGAGCACAGTTGCAAAGTGAACTAATAGTATTCAACCTACACGTAAATAATTCTTATATCAAGTATTTCAATTTTTATGTATCTATCGCTTTTCCTTTTTTTAATTATTTTTTCTAATGAAAGAGAAGGCCACAAATGTTGATTAAACCATTTGTTCTGATTTTTCATAGAATATCGAATTTCATGGAGATCCCCTTATAGATAACAAATGACTGTACTTACAGCAAGCTGTACCAGTCCTTAGGTGACCTAACTGTGATTTGGCAGGGACAGGAATGACTAAGATGACACTAACTTAATTCCTGAAATGATAAAGAGCTGCTGTGATAATTCTGGCAGAGGAACTATGTCCTATTCAATAGGCGAATGTACAGGGAAAAGAAGTCAGCCTGCTTAGCTGGAAAATGTCCCAAGCCTGAATGTGACGGACCTTAAACCCTCAGCAATGTGGACAAGGCACATACCTGGCCTCCCTGTTCCATGTATCACCACCAGCTATGGCTAAATTATTTTTTATGCTTATTAAAAATAAAACCCCAGAAAGAACAGCTACATGTATTATCAGCTGTGCCTAGAGAAAAAAAAAATTCTACTTAATTATTGAAATTGATCAACAGATCTTGGGTTTCTGTTGCTGTGATGAACTGAGATTTTAAAAAGTCTCTTGGTCTCCCAGCCCCTCGTCAGAAGAAGAAGTCGGGATCTGTCTGTTCTGCTTTTCAAGGTTGATTATTTTTCTCTTTATCTCTTACATTCTTTCTCTGACCTGCTGAGGTCCATTCTGCAGGTCAGGATGAGACAGACTCCAGACTCTGACTCTAGACTGCCTGCCCTTGGGGCAGTGTTATCTTTTATACTAAACACTAGGTATACTTTATTTACATTAATTCTCCAATACCTATCAGCTATGTTGGACAGTGTGTCTGTACTCTAAACCAATCAAAAGTGCCACCATCACAGTAAAAGATGGAGGATGGTGGGCAAAAGACAAAGAAAGACCGGGGCACGCCCAGATCCCTCCATCTTTGTCTTTCGAATCCCCATTCTAAAATCACAAAATTCTACTTTTTCACCCTGTAACAAATAAACTGTCATTCTACTTAAACTCTTGTAACTTGTTAATTTTCCAGGACAGTCAGAGGAATGTCCTGGGTCCCGACAAGCAGAGACCCTGAGAGTTGAGGTTCACTTGCAGTGAATACCTTGATCAGGAGACTTTAGGTTCACTATTGTAGGGATGACAGTACAGTTAATTTTCTTCTTCCCATGACAAAGGAGGAAAAAACTAATCGGAAAATTTCCAAACTCACAAATTTTGAGGTTTGCTGCAATCTCCATGTTTATCCAGCTCAAACAAGATGAACAGGGGCACTAACGTTTCTTTTTGAAACTGTGTTAAAACAGAGGGTTTTTTTACCAATACCATACTTCACTTTAAAAGCAATCACTTCAAGGTGAATAGTTCTTCCCCTATCCCCTTAGTTATTGTCATCACTGCCAGGAAACTTCACTTGTTTTTAAAACCACACTCTAACTTCACTCTCTAACCATTTTTTTTTTTTCTTCATTTTTTATGCATTTGTGAATAGGATTGAAAATGCTTTTAGTAATGTGTCTCCATGTTTAAGTGCCTTTCAAAGCACAGAGATCAAGTAATGTCCCAACTTTCTCTTTTGATATGATTTATTTATTTCTGCCACCTGGATCATTTGTTAAGTATCCTTGAGATTTTCTCTCCCGGATCTGTGTTTGAAATAGGCATACAGGTATATTTTAATAATGCTGTGTTGAGGATCTGCCTATTCTGTTATCCTCCTATATACTGAATTATTACAGAAATATTTTTGCCATTACAGAATTTTTCTTCTGCTAGTCATAAATGTTGATATCAAGTTTTCCTCAGATCTTTGCTTTCAAAGACTGAATTTGCCTCCTGCTGATATTTTTATCACTAAAACTCTGAACTATTACCTTGCCTGTGAATGTATGAAAAAACACTTTTTAGTGAATTGAGACCATTTAACAAGGTAATTTTGATCATTTTATAATAATCTCTTGCCTTGCCTCTATGAAAAAATCATCTTTTGAAATATGCAAGATTAACAAGAAAAGGCTTAAATTACCACTTAATTCCACCTTAAGCATACAGTATACTTAAGAATGCATGACCCTATAGCAAATGTCTTGGAAAAATCTAAGTGCTATGTCAGCATGCACATCTTTATTCCAATATGCAATCTCATTTAAATGGAGAAAACTATCATATTGGACAGGGCCCTACTTCCACAAAATTTTCCTGTAGCATTTTATTCCTGCTTTATTTTTACAACTTGTGTAATTATTTTTTCACTCTAAGATGACTCCTTTTTGTGTCATTCTTTGTTTCCATTTTAGTCTTTCAGCCCTTTAGTATTTTTCCAATGTTTGCCAAACATTAACACAATTCTTGGTGTGCTAGTACAGCTAGTTTATTTAATGTTTTCATTTGGAAGAACTGTGAGCTCAGTGATCTGAAATATGCTTATTTTTAACATAATTTCCCTCCCTTTCTCCTTTGCCAAAACTGGTAAATTCTACCTGCATGAGGTAGAATGAATGTCTCTTGCTACATTCTTCTAAGTATAGACAAGTATCTCTCAAACTGTTATACTTAGTCTCTTTTTTGCAATTTATTTATTAAACATTTAACTGTAGCTGTCTACCTGACTTCAATATTCATGTTTTCAATTGCTTAGAGCCTTCACCCTATTCACTACTAACTACTACTTCATCCTATTCAAATACTAATGTATTGTCTCTTTTATTTTCCCTTAGTACTAGTAATATTATTATATTATTATTATTATTATTATTATTATTATTATTATTATTATTATTATTATTATTATTATTATTATTATTAAATTAATTATAATTATAATTATAGTTGCTATTGTTATTATTTTCGTTTAAGCTTTGGACTACTACTCAGCATAAGTACCTTAGTGTTTTAAAATTTTGTTTTTGGAGTCCATGAACCAGCCCTACATTTTCTTTGAACTTTTCTAGGCTAAACCAATATTTCCAATAAGTTTATTTTAAGCTTCAGAAAACAAATTTTTTCCTTTTTCTTTTTCCAAAGTCTTCTTGGAAAGTAATACAAGCTGAAGAATGACTGTTATTATCTTAGCAACTCTTTTTGTGCATCTTAAATTGAGATGCAGCATTGAATGAGGAATTCAATCAAAACTACATTTGAGTCCAAGTTCTTGTAATTATCAAGTCATATATAAGCAAAACATTTGGGAGAGCATGGAGAGCTATTCATGTAACCTAGAGTAGAATTCAGCTGTTCAGATACCATTTCAGATATCTTACACTGCCCACTTTGTCCTGTCATGGCTAGTCTGGGATGCAGTTATTTTTCTACAGATCATGTATCATATATCACAAATGCCATCCCTGTGCATACTTTTGATGTATTATAGGGAACTTCAAGTGTTACCTATGCTTAAGCAACTGAATCCTGTTCCCAAGTGGTTGCTCAGCTGGACAGCTCCCTGCACTCCATGCAGTCAAAGTCAAGGGTTATCTAAAGGGCATAAGAGATGTTTCTATGGCACCAGCAGCTAGGACACAATCTCTGGGAGATGTCTGCCCTTCTGGAGCCTCAGCTGAAGGGCAAGACTTCTCCAAATGTGGTGAAAAGCAGGCATGCAAACAGCTAGAGTAAGCCATTGAGGTACAGGGACCACAGGGAACACAGCACAGGATACCTACCCTATAAAGGGAGGCCTAAAAATAGACACCTATGTTTACACAACTCATTTGCAAACTGAATCTCACCATCACTGACACTATAATTAGAAAAGTATTTTCTATATTAATTTATTACATTTAAAAATGTTAAGAAAGATTTATGCTAGCTGGATAAGATATTGTGCAGCATTTCCTCATTATAAACCTTTATTATAATTCTTGTGTGATTCAAAGAAATTCATAAGTTAGCATCTTTCTCTGATGAGAAACAACAGATATTTTAACTGATTTTACTGTTGCAACTCTTATTCATGTGTAGATGAGCTCCAGCAACTCCCAAGAATTAGATCCCTCTTTTTTTTTTTTTTTTGTTTTCTTTCTTTGTGGAACTAGTCTTCCATTTCCCAGAAAAACCTAACAAACATGAAAAACAAAATGCCTAATGTTGACCTGTTTGATACTGTATTTTGCTAAAATTGAGTCTCTTACACATATTAAACACATTAATTAAGCATACACATTAATTAATTAAATGCTATTCTATCCACCCTTACATTTGAAAAGCATAAAAATTAAACACTTTCAATTACCGTAATGAATTGTTCAAATAATATATCTACTGAAAAAGGAGATACTTCCTCTCATACAGGGATGGTAATTAGGAAGCAGGAGTTTGTTTTGGGAGTTTTGCTCTGTGGAATGAATAGTCTTGAAGAGTTCACAGTCTTTTTTTCCCGTTTCTTCAATAAGATTTTCATTGATCAGTGGCATTTTTTGGGTTTGAGTTTTGTTGTTGATTTTTTTTGTTTTCAGAGCCTTTATGTTGTTGTCCTGATCTCAGCTGACATAGATTTTATTTTCTTCTTAGTAACTAGAACAAGGTAGTGTTTTGAATTTAATAGGAGAATAATTATGATAACACTGGTGTTTTAGATTTTCTAAATAGTGCTTAGTCTAAGTCTTAGTCTTAGTCTAGTCATTAGTTTCCCATGGTCTGCCAGTGAGCAGGTGCAGGAGAAGCCATCAGTATCATGGCCAGGACAGCTGACCCAAATAGGCCAAGGGATATTCCATAACACACAACATCACACTCAGTATATAATTTGGAGGAGATTGGCTGGAAGATGCCAATCACTTCTCACAGAGAGGCTGGATATCAATCAGGAGGTGGTGAGCAATTGCATTGTGAACTTGAATGTCTTGGGGTTTGGTATTTTTTCTCTCCTTTTCATTACTACTACTATTATTAAGTATTATTATTATTGCTATAATTAGTAGTAGTAGTAGATTTTACTTCATTTCAATTAACTTTTTTTATCACAGACCATAAAGTTTTACCGTTTTTTTTTTTTTTTTTTCAATTCTCTCTCCATCCCACCAGGAACCAGTGAGCAAGTGGCTGTTTGGTCCTTAGTTCCTGGCTGTTGTAGTTTAACCTCAGTGATTTTCAGTATACAGGATGAAAAAGTAAAATATTTCTGGAGGGGTCTAGTAGAGATGAGCTTCATCTATTTAATTCTTATCATATTTACATAATGGAAAAATAAATAAATACAGTAAAATTGCTTATATGAACTATGTGAGAAAGGAGTTCTCATGTGCAAAGGTCCCTAACTCACTGATGCTAATGCAACTGTTTAGAACTTCACAATTTAATTTTTCCATATTCACTGAATAATTGGAAGGAAATTTTCTCTCCCCTCTTTATGTCTCCCTTGAACATGGAGAAGTTGGAAAAAAGCATTTGTATGGGATAGTTGAGGAAGTTTTCATTACAGAGCTGCATGTTTTGCAACATTATCTGTAAAGTAGTCTGGCAGGAAACAGCAGATGTTCATGACAACATGGGAATGGAAAAGCAGGATCTAGTACTCTAAAAACCTCCTTATGTGCAACACTTTGACTTGAGGAAAGATAATCCTAAGGGCTGTTTCCCTTAAGTAATATCAAATATTCTTCCAGCATCCCTCTACGGTTTGGTTCAATATCATGCACAGTATATCTCAGCACAGAATGTCTTACCGAAATTTAAATGAAGAAGACACACTTTCTTGTAACCATAAATAAAAACAGTGAAATGAACATACAGATATATGGACAGAGAGTGAGACAGATAGGTAAGTATGCAGAGAACATTGTTCTACTCAGTGCCTGTGACTGATAATCACCTGATAATCACCTGACTGGTAATGTGACAAATTACTGGAATCCAGGGAACTTGTTATTATTCTGTGTAAGCCATTTGGTGTCAAGCTGCACTAACTCACAAGACCTCAGCTTCAGAATGGAGTCTGGAGGGTGCAGATTCCTTTTCAGAATAGCTTATATATATGTCACTGTGTGAGGAAATGGAGACATGTTGTACCTACTTAAATATTTCTTACATGTTTCTGGAATTGTCTCCTTGGAAACTGGAGTTTTAGCTGGTCTGCTTATCCCTTTTGTCCTTCCTGTTTTTGTTGAGTTTCCTTGCCACCATGTTTTCCCCAAATACCCTAAAATTTAGAGCAAATAGTTGCACAATAATAACAGAAAAGATCATTTTCATGATATCAAATTAAATTTTGAAAATAAGGAGAAAATACTGGACCCCATTGTCCTAAACTGGCCACTTATTCCCACTGAATTAACAATAAACACCCTCTTCAGTGCAGGAATTGGAGAGGACTGAGTTTAAAAGTCTTTGTGTAAAGGTGATATATTGCACTTAACACTGCTGACCTTCTGGGTATTTACAAACTTTGCAACATTTTATTTGTTACCATATTTATTGAAGGACAATATTTTAAACTTTTATTTCATACATCTTTCTTCATGGCAATTGAGCATAATTGCTCAAGAGCACCAGACCATAATGCTTTGTCCTGGTTTCAGCTAAGGTAGAGTTAATTTCTGCTGAGTAGCTGTCACAATGCTGTGGTTTTGGACTCAGAATAAGAATGGTTTTGGTAACACACTGATGATTTGGGTTTTTGCTAAGTTATATTTATTCTAAGTTGAGGAGTTTTTTCTTCTCACCTGCTTTGCCAGTGAACAGGTAAGCAAAAGAAACTGAGAGATAGCAGAGCTGGGACAGGCAGGACTGAACAAAGGGATATTCTGCACCACAGAATGTCATATCAACTACATAAAATGGGAGGACTTACCCCTAAGGGGGCAGATCATGGTCTGGATAGAGGTCTGTCATTGGTCAGTTGGTGGTGAGCAATTGTATTGTGCATCACTTGATTTTTTCCGCTTAAATAATTATTATTATCATTTTCTGCTATTACTGTATTTTTTATTTTTGATTATTAAACTCTTTCTAGCTCAACCTACATGCTTTACTTTGATTGTAACCCCATTTCATGGGTTGTGGGGTGGAGAGGAGGGTTGACAGAGCAGCTATGTAGTGTTTAATATCCAGCTAAACTTAAACCATGACATTCTTTTAAAGAGTGGGAATGAATATTGTTATAAATACCTTCAGGATTTACCTGTGTTCCTACAAATAGATTTTAAATAATGTATATGTTAATTCTTTAAATTGATATCTCGTTATAATCAGGGCGCATGTCTACAGCAACACCCACAAAAACATGTGGCAGAGGGTTCTAACCCATAACAAGTCTTAATTTTTTTTCCTTTATCTTTCTCTTCTAACCTGAACATGAAAAATAAATTAAATTACCTAAAGTACATTAAAATAATCTTAAAGTTTGGTAAACTAATGCTGACTATTTTTTGTGTAAAATATTAAAATTAGGAATAAATATTATGCTTCCCTCTAGCACTTGTCATACTGACTGATTCATACATGGAAATAATTAATGCCTAACTGCTTGATTTCTGGGAACATAAGACTGATATAGTCAGGATACCACACATCCAGGTACTTACATCCTGGCTAGCTCCTGTGAGTACATTGAAAATTGTGATTTCATTCTCAGTTTCTTGTAGCTATACAGTTTTGACTCAAGATTTAAAATTTTTTGTTTTGATGAAGAGCACTGATGACATTCTGGGTGTTTTAAAAGAATCGGGACAAAATTATGAAGAGCTTAGTTTTAAACTTCTTGGGCAGAGAGGCAGTAAAATCATAGAATACCCTGAACTGGAAGGGACCAACAAGGACCACTGAAGTCCAACTCCTGGCTGGAAAGCCCCAAGAGTCACACCATGTACCTAGAGCTCGGAAGCTGCTCATCCTATTCTTCTGCATCCCAAAATGAACAAGAATTCTAGGGAAAAATCTATGCAGAATGATTTAGCATAAGATCCCAAAATATATTTTGGAACTGAAGACTGAAGCAAGGTTTGTAGAAGCTGTTTGCATGTGATGGTTTTGGTTGGAATAGAGTAAACTTTCTTTATAATATCTGGTATGGAGCTATGTTTTGGGGGTTCTTTGGAATTTTTTTTTTTGTTGTTTTTTTTTGTTTGTTTTTTTTTTTTTTGGTTGGTTGGTTGGTTTTTTCTTTTTTCTTTGGTTTGGTTTTGGTTAGGTTTGTTCTAGTTTGGTTTTATGTTTGGATTTTTTTTTGGTTCTGTTTTTATCTTTCTTTTTTCTGCAATTAGTGCTAATAATACAGGGATGGTTTTAATTCATTCTCAGAAGTGCTTACACAAAGACCTTCCTTGCTCCTTACCCTACACCACCAGCAAGGAGACTGAGGGTGCATGAGAAGTTAGTGGGGGACAGCCAAGGCAGCTGACCCCAGCTGGCCAAGGGGTATTCTGTACCTTATGGTGTCCTCAACATATTGAGCCGGCCAAAAAGAAGGAATGGGAGGACATTCAAAGTGTTGGCATTTTTCTACCCAAGTCACTGTTATATGTGATGGAGCTTGGCTTTTCCTAGAGATGCCTGCCCAAGATAAGTGGTGAATGAACTCCTTGCTTTGCTGTGGTTGCATGCATGGCTTTTGCTTCTATTAAACTGTTTTTAACTCAACACAGAAGTTTTCTCACTTTCACCCTTCTGATTCTGTCAGGATCTCATCGGGCTATAGTGAGTGAGCAGCTGTGTGGGGCTTAGTTATCAGCTGGGGTTAGTTGTAAAACTTATTTCTTGAGGTGGAATGGAACAAAAAAAAAATAATATAGGGTGGTTACATTTACTTTCGTTGCTGTTGTTGTTATTATACAATAGATGTGGAAAGATTGTATTCAAAACAGGATATCCAGTTGTCAGCCAGCCATAAGAACATGTCCAGTGTGCAACTGAGAAATCAAAAAAAAAAATAGAATAAAGTTAAAATTGATCTGACAGGAGAAGTCTTGCGCTGGAATTTATATTCTTGATTTGTCTAGACACTAATAAGGAATTCCAGGGTAAGTCCTCATGGCATGACATGGGTTGTCTGAGGCATGTTATTTGCAGGAATGAACATCTGTTCTTCTGACTCAATGACATTGTGCTACCCTGGAATAAAACAGTCAAAGATAATGACAGAAAAAAACTTGATAGATTACCATGTATGATGGATAAATATGGTCGCCTACATGAAGACAGAGCTCAGCCTTTGAATGGTACTGTGCAAGCCTGTAGAGATTTTTACTAAATATAGTTTCAAAGGATTTGAAATGAGACAGTGATAAATTATTTACTGTGCTTTCTTATTAAATACTTGAAAATAGACATCCATGTTCTGTTTTCAACTCATGTAGCAACAGTAACTACAGCGTTCCAAGCACTGCTTTTCAAATAATTCAGATCCCTTAACCACAACAGACTGTCCTCTTTTTCCCTCTTCACACAGCTTTCAAGACCAGATATCAGCTCTATAGCAAGTGAAATTTTTCTCAGAAAAATAAAAATAGTTACTGATTTTCATGTGAAATTTCACACATACAGTTCAATACTTCAAGTAGCTGAATGTTTAAAAGCCATATATACAATAGTACAGTGTTAACTGTTTAGTGTTTTCACTATTTTTCTAAGGACTAGACTAAAAAATTCATCAGTTTAGTATTATAAGACACCAGCAACACAAAAATCAATTTTTCATAAGTTAATAATCAAAATAATGCTATTTGGTGTTTTCAAAAAAAAATCTCCATCTGCTTGAAAGCTTATTACCGCAAGAGATTTCCAGATTTTTATATTTTTATCTCTAAGATCAATAAGGAAAAATTCACAACATGAATTCTACAGAATTAATTGCCATAAGATCAGTGACATCTCTGCCATTCCACCCTCCCTAATTATTTTTTAATCATCTGAATTTTAATGCAGTCGCGAGAACTATAACTTGGGATGTTTTAATGCTGAGCTATGCAGAATTACATTTGATACTTTCATTATTGGAATCCTTTCCTCACAGAAAATATTACACCTTAAAAAAAAAAATAAAACAAAACAAACAAACAAACCCCAAACAAACAAAAAAAGTGGTTGTGTTGGTCACTAAATTTCTAAGAAATGCTTTCTGTTTTTCGGAAAGTGACAAGTGTGAGGAGGCTGAAGGGTGCAGTCATTATTTCAGGACAAACAGAAGAAGAGATGAAACTGATTTATGGTCTCTGGAACACATTGCTTGTACTCATAGCCTCAGATGGGCAATGAACATTTTTGCTTATACATTGTTTGGGAGGGGGCAGTTCTACTGAAAACTCATGGGGCTGTGAGTTTCTGCAGCAAAGCTCTGCAGGATATGTGCTGTATTTTAGCTGTAGCCATGTGAGCTCTTCAGCGTGGTCAGCACGTGCTGTTGCAGTGAATCTCCCAAATGTTCTTAGAGCAGAGGTGGTTGGTTCGTACTGTGGAGTGGTCTCGAGGCACCGGATTTCTTTAAGGTGAACCTAAACATGTGCTAGGAATATGTCTAATATTCTCCTGCTGCAGTCACTCTGCCTAAGGGACCAAACTAGGGCTAGTCTGAAAGAAAATCCATTCAAAATGTGCCTGAGGATATGACATCTGCAGCATCAAGTCTTTGGTCTGTGCATCTCCATTGAAATTGATGTAATTGTGCTGTTTTCCCCTCTCTCACTGCTCTAAAGGTCACTTGCTTTAGCAGCTATCATTTCAACATTAATAGACATATGCCTGCTAGCTGTCCTCACAACAGCCTGGAAACTTCTAAATCTCCATTCATTTCAAGGAATTAATCTTGTCTGACCTCCCGCACCCCTCCAATTATTTTTCTGGGAAATATCAACAGATATATATCCTTAAAAATTAGGAGAAAAAGAACCCTGAAGGGCAGAAGACATATATGCTTGTAAATGCAAGAAATAAATGCTCTATCAAAGGTACTGAGCTTGCTTTTTCACTGGTTAGCATGTTGTAAAGTTATTTACAGCTACGCAAACAGGTAAAAATTCTTACCAAATCCAAATTAGAATGTCTATATGCAATTTGAACTCTCTTTGTAAATGACTCCACAAAATGCTCAACAATGGAAAATGAAACAGACTAAAGTTTGTCCTGCTGTCATCACACTATTTCAGAATTTCATTATTCTGGAAAATATGTGGCTCTTTTTCACAACTGTAAACCACTGAAATAGCAAATGAACAAGGAAAGAGGCTTTATATTAAAATGATCTGGAGAGCATAAGTAAAATCTCTCTTAACTCAAATAAGAATTTGAATAAGAAAACCTCTATTATTGCTAATTTGCATAAGCATGTAATTTCACAGTTCAAAGTTCCAGGACAGCAAACAGGATGCACATGCATATTATTAGTATTTTAATCCTAAAATAAAACTTTTAAAAGAGAAATAGCAAGCTTCTGAAGTGTTTTCATTTCCTTTTTAGCAATAAATTTTATACAACTCTGGAGAACCAGAGCTCAAACTCATTTTGCACTTCAAATGGATGTCAGAGTTTCTTATTTTCAAAATAATTTATGAAAAACTTTTAGAAATCAGTTATTATTTCCAGCCTATAACTTAGATCTTAAATGCTACTAACAGGAATTTCAAGTTATGATTCCTTCTTGAAGCTCTTCAGCAGAGTTGAAAGAGCTTGTGCCCTCATCTGTCGACAGTTCCATAAAAGAACTTTACCACAAAACTCCATTTGTTTTGCACAAGTACTGCCAGATTTCATTCTGCAAAGTTAATCCATATAATTTTCAGGTAAAGAGCTCTACATATCCTTATGTGATACAGAATTTTCTTCTGAGTTTTATAGTGAAATTCTTTACAAAACGTGTTAAAAGAGTAAAGAAAACAAAACCTATAAAAAACCCAACATGAAAGATCATTTCCTCTGTAAATATCTAGAGTACTTGTTTGTCTGAATCAGCCAAAATATCTATTACCTTATATGTGAAAAAACATTCAGATGTGTCTTTCACTTTAAGAAAGGGATAACATTAGAAGTCTGCATTATTAACTCCTGTTTATTCAATAACAGTGTAGATAGTGAACTCATTTTTGCTCTGTTTTTGGAAGATCTTCATTTGTAAAAAATAAATCAGTCTAAACTCCAAATACCTAATAGGTCTATTCTTGCAGGTCACACACAAGAGAAAGGGCTCAAGGAGACCTCTGGCTTCTACTCCAAGCACCCAGAAAAGAGACTGAAGTCATGGCTGTGCAGAAAGGTACAGTCAAAATTCCCAAAGGATGTGAAATAGGCATTTAGGTACATGAAATCTTAACTGCAAGGTGTTCTTACCAATATGTACTCTCAAAGCTGTAGCTACCACATACTGGTTTTTCACTCTTGAAGTAAGCAGGAGAGAAAATTGGCCAATATTTTACATACGTGTGTATTCGGTTTGCATGGTGAGGCTTTGGGAGCTACAGGGGTGACTTCTGTCAGAACCTTCCAGAAGCTTCCCCCATGTCTGGCAGGTCCAATGCCAGCCAGCTCCAAGGGGGACTCACCGCTGGCTAAAGCCAAGCCCACCAGTGATGGTGGCAGCATCACTGAGATAATGTATTTAACAAGGGGGAGGGGGGGGAATCCCTCTGCAGTGGCAACTGCAGCCAGGATAGTGGAATCAGGCTGAGGGAAGCAACTCTGCAGACACCAAGGCAAGTGTAGGAGTGGAAAGAGGTACTGTGAGTGCTGGAGCAGAGATTGCTCTGCAGCCTCTGGTGCAGAATGTGGTGAGGCAGCTGTGCCCCTGCAGACTGTGGAGGTCCATGCGGGAAGCAGAGGTCAACTTGCAGCCTGGGGAGGATTCCACAGTGGAGCAGTGAGATGTCTGTGGGAAACCTGCACTGGAGCAGATTCCTGGCAGGACCTATGGGGTTGAGGAGAGAGGAGCCCACACTGGGGCAGATTTGCTGGCAGAATTTATGACCCCATGGGGGACCCACACTGGAGCAGTTCATGAAGACTTGCAGCTCGTGGGAAGGACTCGCATTGGAGAAGTTCATGGAGGACTATGTACCACAGCAAGGACCCCACACTGGAGCCCAGGAAGGGTATGAGGAATCCTTTTCCCGAGGGAGAAGGAGGGGGAGAGACAACGTGTAAAACTGACCACAATTCTCATTCTCCATCTCATGTGACTATTCTGTAGCTTTTTTACTCAAAACACAACCCCCCTCCCCTTTTAGTATCTTCTTGTTTTGGAACTTTTGAAAAAACAGTGACATTAATTAAAAAATTAAACACAGCTGATCTACTAGTTATCACATCCACTTCTCCCCTTAAAGACTCCCTGTGGATTACTAAATGAAGCATTTTCTTCATCTAAAAGACTGCATTTTTGTATCTCTTAAATCGTTGTGTTCACATTGCAGAGATCTGAAGACTCCTGCCACAGTCAGGGAGGAACGTATGAGTACCCTGTCATACACAAATTGTTGGTTCAGTCAGTGGGCTAGATTTGGATAGACTTCAGTTTCTACAGAAAGACCATTTCAGACCTTCCTCTAAGCAGAGGAAAATTTATTTCACCTTACATATTTTTGAGGTGGCTACAAACATCTTTCTAATTCAGAATTTATTAAAAAAACCCACAGCTATATTCAATAAATGTCTACCATTGAGTATGGAATAATTATGTATTAAAATCTCTATCCAAAGAAAATTTTGTGCTTCATACTCTTTGGTAAACTGATCTGAAAAGCACAGACATAGGAGAATATTGAAGATCCAGCATCAACAATTATTAAAAAAAAATCAAATTGTAACCTGGAAGAAAAGGCTGGTCCTGAATTTACTCTAGGGCCCTATGTACATAGGATCTATAATATCACTCAAAATCTAGTAGAGAATTTATTATAGAAGATGAACACTTTCCCCTTGGCAGTGCATGCCTTTGCATTCAGTGCTCATCACATGCTATATTCATCACTACTTGCAGGCACCATCATGTGCTTATATTGCTGGGGAGAGTAATTAAATGCAATGACATTTTGTTTGTGATTTGTTGGAGAGTTCTTTGCACGTTTTCTTTGCTGGCTTCTTCTATTAGTTGCTACTGTCTTCCAGTGAACATGTAATTTCTCCATAAGGGCATTATTAGACAAGTGAAATGATTTATAAGAACTGTTTGAACCTTTGTGTACAACCACAAACACAAATCAAGATAAATGTAGTGTGTGAGAGTAAGAAAGTGTGTAATACTTAGTGAAAGTTAGTGTTCAGACATTTCATAATAAACACAGCAGAATCACTGGAGGAAATTTTGCTTAACAATAATCTGCTGTTGCTGCTTATTTATCTCTTTTTTTTTTTTTTTTAAATTGGTATTTCCTTCAGGCAAAAATGAGTCAGATGATGATGAAAACATTTGCCTTGGAATCTCCTCTTAAAGCCCACAGCCTAAATGTCGGAGCAGTTATAAAAACAAATCAAAGATTCGTATCTCTAACGATGCCTAGCATCTGTTGTTTTGTAACAACCCTTGCACTTAGGAAATGCAATTAGAAGAAAATAATGACCTGCCCTGGATTTTTCCAGTATGATTACAGTATTAAAAATATCATAATTTATTGCAGATTGTTGTTTACAATAGTTTTCTGGTGTTAATTTATTACATGATATATACATGTACATACTTATATATAAGGAAGTACAAACTATTATTGACTATTTTTATATTATTATAGCTAGTACAATAGGCTAAGTGATATTTCAGTCAGTCTTGTGTCTGTATTACACTAGATGAAATATAAATATTCAAACCCAGCATGTTTGTATATGTATGGTATTTGTGGTATCTATGGTATTCTGAATAAAATTAAGAATAAATGTCTTTGCAGAATCCATGCCTTCATAAGCTACTAGTGTGCCAGAAAAAGAAGATATGCACTCAAATATGTATATTTTGGGCATGCATATATACAATTTTCTTAAATAATTTTATTTTAAAAACAGTATCAAAACTAATCTATATATCTCTCAGGCTGTGATTAATCATATGCGTCTTACTATTAGCAGCATGATAAAATTTTGTCCAAGTCTGTTAATAAATAAAAATTATTTGGGGATTTCACATTTTTATGGTAATCCTATCACCTCCACTTCTTCTAATGTAAAGCGTGATTGAGTGGTTAGCAGTTAAAATGACAGTTGACCAGACATTGTCACCAGATGGCAGAACTCATAGGTCTGTGGAGAAAAATACTATATTTTAGAATGTTAATTTATTCAATAACTCCAATAATGTTTTTTAAAAAAATGTTGAATAACATTCTATTCTCATTTCCCCAGGTGTCTGACAAGAGATATCATGCTGACTTCAGTAAATGTGATTCACGTTTACATCAGTAGTAATCAAGATTGAATTGTCCCTTTATCTACCCAATTTTTTGTCTATCTCCGTGTCTCCCAGTCCTCTCCCTCTCTCTGTATCTGGATGCACAGGTAGACAGATACAAGTGCACCAACTTAACATTTGAAGAAACCTTTGAAATTAATTTGTAACTATTGTATTACTGTAAAATGGAAAATGAAGGGCTGTACTTTCTTAGGAAGGATTTTATCTGACATTTCTAATTTTTAAAAGAAAAATATTTTAGAAACATCATGGTTAACATAAGTATCTGTATATCCTTCAGGCCTTGGTATTCATATGCAAAGTGAAGAAAAAAAATTCTTTTTTTTATAGAGTTAGAAGATCTCTCTCTTATACAAATGTGATGGTTTAGGAATGGTATTGATGGTCAGACAAAACAGAAAAACCATGAGCTGCTCCCTCCTCTGCCCACCTCTGGTGAGAGGGGCAAAAGGCAGAGGTCTGGAAAAAGCTATGACGTAAGAAGAGGAACAGTAAAAGCAACAACATAAATAGCAAAAATATGCAAAGAGAGGGGGATTTACATACAAAGAATAACTCGATGTCTGACCAGCTGGACTTGGTGCCACTCAGTCCCCGAGACAAAGAACAAAATGGCCCCCTGGACTCTCCATATGCCACTTTTCTTCCCAAGCACAAAATTTTCCTTCATGGAAGTGACAATCCCTTACTTCTGCTTCCTGGCAGTGATGTGCATGATATAGACCAACAACTTATGTGCACCCACACAGCTCCAGGCTCTGTGCCCTCGCGGCTACTGTGAGAAAAGTGATGCTGTCAGTTGACAACAAGATACAGGAAAGACACAGATCTGCTGAACATCATCAAAAAAAATAGTGGATTAAATTAGAGTACTGTTTCATTTTATTAGTGAGATCTTTAATCAAATCTCAGCCTCCACAGTTGTCACATTTTGAATTTCGAATCATTACTTGGAGCAGTTTGCAAGAGCATAAACTGCATGCCATTTGGACGAGAGAAAAACCCAAAGCAGCATTTAGCCCCTTCAGGTCTACCATCCACAGCAGCCTGCTAGAGCTGCCTTATGGTAAGACACAACTGCTGAAACACCTGTGGAAGGAATGAATAATCCTCAGTGCAAACCTTCCAACATTTCGTCCCCTATGGCACCATGCTTTTGTGAATGTTGATTTAGCCAAAGAATATAACTATCCTGCTGAGCATGAACATCTGGATGGATGACTTACCAAAGCCTTGGGAATGATGGATTTACATAGAACATATATGAGTGGTAGTGTTCTACCAGTTTCCTTGTGTCTCAGCAAATCAGGACTACATGTTAGGTATCATCCAGTTCTTCCATATTATTTAATATTTTTTAACATATTCTCATCCATTCACAGACCTGCAAAATAAATAGATGTGCCATGGGATCTTCAAGAATATACCTTATTTTTTATTGATCACACAGGCTAGAAAGGTACTCTGTGACAGAAAGAGCAACTGTTTTAGTTGTTTGTCCACTTGTTACAGTTAGTTTCCTCAATGTACTGTGGGGTTCTTTTTAGATGAGGTGCCTGAGTTTAAGGATGTTTATCTGTTGTTTTTAGTTTCTGTGATTCTGGTCAGGTGACATCTTCCAGGGAGAGAGGGACTATGCCCACAAGATCTCTGCAGTGGAATACTTGTTGTGACTGTGAAGAAACAGGTTGGTGAGAGTCAGAGATAAACATGTGAGTCAGAAGTGGGATTGTGTCCTATCACAACAACAAAAAAGACTTTTCAACAATGTAGATCAGAAACAAATATTGAGTCTTTGGGCAGAGGTTAACCTTGAATTGCTACCAAAGTCAGAAAACACAAGAGAGTGAGATAAAAAAATGGAGACTGATTTGAGTGGTCTTTCCTTCATGACCTGTGCGGTAAACTAGAAAGATTGAATGGATTAGCACACACTTGCTTTGGATCTATTTCAAAGAAAAAACAATTGCAAGTTATTGACTCAATTTCTGATAATTTCAAAGAAAATCATGGCCAAAAGTACACTATTCCCAAGTTCAGTGGTCGAGTTTACTAGGAAGATATGGAACTTAGCTGATAGTTTGAAAACACTGTATTTAAAATGTGTAATGAAAAAACACAGCACGTGAAATGCCTGGAGGAGACTGTGCTCATACACAGAATTGTTTGGCAGTACATTGCCTGTGTCCAAAAACTGATATAGTCATATTAAATGGCATTGCTATGTGTCTCTATGTGCATTTATGATGCCCTTAAGCATCTTCGCCCATCTCTATTTGCCATTTGCTCTCAAAGTTAAAAATGCTTGTAACAATGATTTTTTAAAATTCCATCTCTTGACAAGATGGAAAGAACAGAAAACAGCTTTAAAATCTTGCATCTGAAGATGCTCCGTGGAGCAATATATTGTTAGCATGTATTGCAGATAACAATTTCACCAGGGATACCATAGAGAAATTAAGATGTTGCGAGTGTATTAGGTGGATTAAAGGTTAAATTCCAGTGATAGAATGAAATGGCTTCTACTTTTTTCCAGTGTCTTCAAAGAATAAAGTACTCAGAGTCCAAGTGATACTCTATACTTAGCATATCATCTCCCTTACCATGTATTTTTGAACTAATTTATTAGCTGGAACAATTTACTGATATGCAATACTAAATAATTGAAAATATTTACTAAATAGTATTTAGAAAACTTTGTTTTCTACCCAAATGCTTAGTTATGTAAGAGAATAGAGGAGACCAGAGTCTAATTATTTATATTAATCTTTCAAAATCCGTAATAATGAGAAATGCATAATTTATATGTATCAGTTGGGGATTTTTTATACAAAATATGCTAGTTTCTTTCTGCTTTTGGCCATGAAAGAAAACAAAGAAGTTCTTGCCAATTTGCCATTAAACTGAGATTAGATATTTGCTCTGGGCAATGATTACAAACAAACCAAGCAAAATCCAATCTGGTCAGTTCTGGCCTGCCCCAGCAGTTTTTATATGAGCTTACTTTCTGCAAAGCCGTAGTGCAAGAAACATGATAATGACACTAAGAAGAAAAGAAGCTTCCTGAGAAACAAGATGTAGCAGTTCAGAGGACTAGACTTTTTTTTTTTTTTTTTTTTTTTTTTTTTTTTTTTTTTTTTTTTTTTTTTTTTTCCAGAGCTACATAGATCTATTTTGGAAAGGGACTATCTCATAGAATCACAGAATACCCTGAGTTGAAAGGGATCCAAAAAGATCATCAGAGTCCAACTCCTGAGAAAAGGTACTGGTATTTCAAGTGTAACATGAAATAAAAATTAAAGATATACTTCTAAGGAGGCATTTGTTGGACTTAGATCAAATTAAAAGCACCCAGATGCAGCCTGCTTGTTCCCAACATATCTGCTCTGCTTCTCTTACTTGTGCTTGTTCCTTCCACCTGATCAAGTGGTTAGCATTACTTAAACGTGTTGTTTTACTGTTTCTATTCATGGTCATGTCTGCCTTATGCACTGATGATAGCTGTTCCTAAAGGTGGCTGCTGAACTTCATGGTATTCATTGATGAATATCTGTCTCTGCAATATTCCTGACCCCTACTGTCAGCATCAGTGTTGTGACCTCTGCAGACTGGACAGCAACAATTTACTTATGGAGGGAATCTTAACACTTTTTGGATCAGAGTACTGAGGGGTGTCCATCTATCACATGGAATGGGTTTTGAACCCTTAATGCATCTAAGATGCTCCTGTTTGGACTTTTTTATTTTACTGTGTAGGAACAGTCTGGTATTATCCAGAAATAATTAAAAATATTCTTCAAATACTCCTGGTAGCTCTTGAATGACTGCAGAGAGGTGGTGCAAAAGCAGCATACACTTAGTAAAAGTTGAAAAAAATCAGCAAATATTGTTAAGACTTTTCTGCTGTGGCTGCAAAAGTCTTCTCCTAATAACCAAAGATGCATTTAGTTTCAGTACCAGTTTCACACACCCACAACCCTGAAAGCAAGTGAATATGTACAGGAAGAATTTCTTGACATTATTCATACATTTATGTTATTTGTGGACCTTACATGCAACTTTCACTTGCATTCTATATATTAACTGAACAGAAGTTGTCAGTCCAGCTATCAGTTTGTATTCTTGCATAAAACCTTATCACAGATCTCGTATGTGTTTGCAATAATTACATCCAGCAGAAAAAATATCTGGCTGCCATATTTCCCATTTGGTTGGGCAGTTACTGTATCTCAACACTGCTGAAGACCCTGGGAGCATTTTGAATTAGGAAATGCTGATGGAGGCCAAAGTGCAAATTTTCCCACTGTCATGTTACTGTTCTCAGAGCATGTGGAACCTTGCCTTTGCAGCAAATGAATGAGAAAGTAATAAAAATAAATAGCATTTTTCTGAACTTGTGACCCTCTTAGGTAAGGGATTTCCCATGCTTTTGTATGCGTGTGTGTGATGCCAATAGCTCCTCAGTGCTGAACGACATTTGATTAATTTTCATCATTAGCAATCACTTTGTGTCAATCACTGGGTACTAATGTTGCTATAACCCCAAAGTATTACAAATATTAGTAGTCATCAAATTGTCTATGTCACACTATTTAAGTTCTTTTTGGCCACTATCCAAAATATACTGTAACTCTTATGGCAACTGAGGTGTGAAAGAGGACCCTAAGAGCAATTCAGAAATGACCCAATTCATTTCACCCTTCCTCAAATGTATAATACATTCAAGACTACTCTGAGAATATATAATGGGGTCCATTTTCTCCAGAAAACAAGTGAAGAAATTAAGAGAGCACCAATATGACTTGGAAAGTGTTCTTTTTCCCTGAAAAACTGGCCATAATACTTCCAGCTACATACTTGAAGGAATTGTCTTCAGAATTGATAAATAAGTTTGATATAATACACATTTTTGCCATGTTCTATCGAATTACACAACTATATTACATTAATTAGAACAGTTACAATACATGATGGTATATATCACAATAAGACAACTACTAGTCCATCTGGAAAATTAGAAGAGATCTGTTCAAATCCTTGCATTGTTTCTCCAGTATGTGTTTGCTTAGTTCCTGTTCATGAGAAGAAGGTCATACACTAGGAAATAATTTACAACTTGCACCTTGTTCCTCTTGGATAAATCTTAGGAAAAAAAAATCATCCAGGCCTATGCCTGATCTAGTTTGAACTGCAAGCAACAACATTGTTGGATGTTATCTTATAACAGTGTGACAGTATGTGGTTAATATTTGTGTTTACTCTGATAAATTTTCATGAAATACAACTACAGAGAATTTTCATGATGAACATAAGGTGTATAATTTATTTTTGAAAGGCAGATTTTTTTTGTGAATGTGTTTGGGTATTTTTTATTTATCTATTTAGTGACATTTTTATGAGGAACATTTTCCTGGCATATTGAAATTTTCCAATATAATGAAAAATATAGAAATAGAAAAATATGAAGCAAATTTCTTTATAGACAATATGGATGTTTCTCCTTCTGTCCCTGTAGGTCACCCATAAAGGTTTACCTAAAAGTAGATACTCCCTTTATGACTTATAGTAAACTATGTTCGAAGGTGAAGCAAACAGAATGCTTAAAATTAATTTCAAGTTTTCTCAAGAGAGGGATTTGGAGAAAGGATATGTGTCAAGAGCAAAACCAAGGATACTTCAGGAATTTGCTGGAGTTCTGTTCATGCTTATTGTTCCATGACTATAATAGCAAATGTAAGTAAAACACAAATATAGAGATGAAAAGACATTGAGATTTTAATGTTTACTCTTCCTTGTATGACAGAATGTTTTTTTCAAAATTTCTAGACTGTTTATTCCACTTGAAAGAGTGTTTTTTTTTTGTTTAAAGTAGTATGTGGAAGCAGGGAACTCAAGGGAGAGGTGCTTTACTCACTACAAACAAGACAAAGTAGGAAGGTCAATTCCAATTCAGAACTGGAAGAGGGGTCTTACCATACAGGATGTTGTTTTCTACTTGCAACTGACAGAAAGTGGAACTGCTCAAATGAACTAAATACAGAAATAATTATATTGGAAAAATCTACACATAGTTGTAGGAGAAGGTGGTAAATGGTATCTGCACTCAAGATACAAGAATAAGAAATAGAAGGTTTAATTTTTATAAGGATGAAAAAGAATGCTCATTGAGGATGTGCACCATCTATAGCATTGGTAATCCATCCTGCAAAATAAAAATGCAGGTACAGAGATGCTGGTGTGCAGATTTCTGGGACTAGCCATTGGCAAAATTGCTCTCTGTATGTCAACCTTGAGTTTGGTTTAAACACTGACAGAGGCAGAGAGGCAACTGAAGAGCTAAAGGCATAATAAATTGTTCCTGGTTTGTGTTAGATAAAATTAAATTGCTTTCACAAGGAAGGCTTCACTGGAGACTTTTTGAGGATTGGTGCTTAGGAAGGTACAAGCTGTAGCCTTTGGAAAGAAAAACTGCACAATTATCTAGTGCTTTTGATGCGAGGCGAAAAATTTTTAATGTGCTGAAATTCAATGCAGGAAACAGCCAAAGGCAAAAATGGCTACCTCAAGCCCTGCATCCAATTCTGACTTCAACAGATGTCCCACTAAGTATCTTTATCCCAGCATGAGATGTTGTGAATTCACCAAATTAACACAAATTTTAAATTTTACTTTCATAGTTCCAGCAAGGTGCTTAAACTTTGCCATTTAGACACAATTTTAGTTATGCTGCACTGCAGTTCAACTGTATAAACATGGGAGTATAAAGGTGTGAAAATAAAATGCTCCTTGAAGGGCTGTCTGCGGCAGACACTTTCCCTGTATGCTCTGTACTTCCTGCTCTGGTCAGCAGAGCTGACACAAGCAGGAGAGGCTGTAATTCATTGCAGATGAAAGCTAGCAGCATAATCTGTATGAATTAGCACTAAACAAAAGCAGTAAGAGCCTGTGATCTTCAGCTTCACTGAAGCACCATGGAGATGCATGAGTTCATGTCACCAGTGCAAGTCCTTCTTCTTGCCATTCTCAGGCTCCCATTCCCCTTCTCTCTGCTCTTTGTTCACTATGGTAACAACACATCTCGTATCTGCAGGAAAAATAAAAAAAAAAAGATCTGCCTGTGGCTTCAATATCCACCTGGGGTGTAAAAGTTTGGACAGGGCAAAGCACTAGAACGTGGCGGGGTGTTGTGCCCTGGCAGAGGTTTTCCCTCTGCTTGGTCTGTGGTCCCCATGGGTTCCCCTTGGAAGAGGAACTGGCTCTGTGGCTGCTCATGCACCCTATGGGTGGTACATACCTGGGAAATACCTCAGGAACCTTTCTCTTCCTGGCTGGCCATGGGATTTGCTGCATGGGGTCTCAAATGTCAAAATCTAACTTGGATGAAAAATCCCATCCAGAACAATACCACGAAGGATTGCAAAGCTATTCAGGCAATGGAGAAATGCCTACAGGCATTCTCTGGTCTTTTACTTATAAATGCTTCCAGAGGAAACATAGAGTAGAGGATTCTTTAAGCTTAGCAGATAAAATGGAGAAATAATATGAAAAAATTAGTTAGGAACAACAGAAAATTTTGGGATTTATCGATTTTTTAGGATTTTGTTTTTTCAAAATGGGGAAGAAGGGAAAGGGAAGACGATCTTCCTGGATTCTATCCATATTGTTAAAATTTTCTTTAAATGTGTTTCTAAGTGAAAAAGTATAGCAAGTGAAAGTATTTTATTAATAAAGATGCTAGAAAAAATAATTCTAACATTTTCTACTCTTTTTGACTGTTGATATTGACTAGATTCAATTTCAACTAAGAATAATGTTGTTCTCCTGGATATTTCTTTTTCTAGATTTGCAAAATGATTTAATGGTGAACATTTTTTACTCAAGGATATTGAGTGCAACATATTTAATTACTTGTTAATGTAAATTTGAATTCAATAAACACTGATTTTATTCACATTTTATTTAGAGATGCTTATTTATGTTGATTTTATTTGTTGATTGGTTAGATTTATTTCCAAAGATTTTCACAATTAGTGTTTGCTCCACTACTTTCCACTTCTGGAACATCTGCTTCCTGCCTTTATTGACTGAATCTGAAAAAGAAGTTAACTGAAATGTCAGAATTTCAGAATTTTAGTGAGCCAGAAATTCCAACTGAATTTCAGGCCAGTATTTTTGCCTCCTTATTTTCTGTCTGAATTCTCTCCCTCAGAATTATTTTTTCAATTTCATGTAGTGCATAATCAGGTGATTAAGAAGCCCAGTGCCAATGATTCCCCCTGCACATTTTCTACTTGAAGAAAAAAAAAAGTTAAAGAAAGCAGTAATGCCTGTGGGGTTGTAGTTAAATGTTGTAACTCTCCATAATGTAGATTCTGAATTTTACATTTTCATTGTTTTTACAAAATATTGTTGTTGTCTCAGGTTTCGTGTTGTCACTGTGACCTGAGAATTTCCCAAAGTCTCTGTTTTTCCCAGCCCGTTGCAGAAGAACAGCTCAAGACCTCTCCATTCTCGTGTTCCAGGTTTTGTTTATTGTTTGTTATCCAGTACATTGTGGCTCTGGCTTGCTGAGGTCCATCTTGCAGGGCGAAACAAAGCAGACTGACTCCCTCTGGGTGGTGTTTATCTTTTATATGAAAATCTACGTATTTCTTGTTTACAATAGTATTCCAATACCTATCTACTTTATTAGACAGTGTACTTTTACTCGAAACCTATCGAAATGTGCCACGATCACTACAGAAGATGGAGGTTAAAAGACATAGAAGAAGCCAGGGGCACACCCAAAATCCTCCATCTTTGTCCCTTAAAACCCCATTATAAACCCCCTAAAAATCTACATTTACACCCTGTGCCAAGTTAACTATCACTCTACTCACACTCTAGGGTCTTGTAATTCTTCATAAAAAGTTGGTAATTTTTTCCATGGGATCAAATCAAATGCACAGGTGTTTTTGACTCTGCGCCAGGGTCTCTGAGACCCCTGCCAGGGTCTCTGATCACCCAGGGCAACCAGAGGAATGTTCTGGGTTCCAACATTGCTGCACAAAACATGGCAGGAAGTTAAAGAAAACCTGTCAGGAGAAACTGAAAAGATTGGGTTTTTTCCAAGGTTGTGACAGATGGATACCCATGGTAAGTTTCATCAGCCAGGCAAACCCTAAAGTAGCCATGCTTTGCTGGGCCTGGTGTTACCCAAACTCCATATTTCAGTTCAGCTCCAAAGACCCAGTCAGTGCAAGCTTTCCATCTATTCTTTTTTTTCCTTGTATTTTTAAAACACAGGAGAAATCAAGCTTTCAACTGTTGTTTAACATGATATTGGACCAAGACGTAGACATTCCTTCTGAGAATTAACAGAGGGCTAGCCAAAGGAAAAAATCATGTTTTTGGAAGATGTTTTTCTTGTGAACCATTTTCTCATTATTCTTGACATGAAGAGAAATCACAAATGTGTCTTAACGGATGGCTGTTGAGATCCAGCTGTTGTGTATTAACATTTATCTGAATGTGAAAATACCAGAGAAAACACCAAAGTATATTGCTGTCTATCAGAACCTTTCTGGAGGCTCAGGTTTTGTGTGAAAAATAAATACATGTTTTGTACACATGTTTTGAAGGTAAGTAGAAAATAAAATCTGAAATCTTAGATAATACATAGGTAAACTTTTATATTTGTCAGTCATTTCTGAGGAGTAAAAGAAAATTTCTCTTATATTAATTATAAATTTACCTAAATACTTTCAGTCACTCTTTCCTGAAAAGGCCTGGAAGACTTTTTAAGTTTTTGTGGGATTCTGTTGACATCAAGATGAATGGTATTTATGTAGGGAATATACAGTTGTGGTCAAAGAGTCATCAAAATTATTCCTGAAGAAGGAAATTGCCAATTACTGCAATACAAATACCTGCTCTAAGTCCAGAAAAGGCTTACTCTTTTGTATCATAATATGTGGAAGGAAAGCTTCACAGGAGACTTAATCATTTTCTGCTGCTAAAATGGTCTTACAGCTAATTTTCTTGTTTTAATGGTTAACATAATATTGCGTTTCCAAATATGATGGCAAGTAAGCTGGTCCCTCTAGTCTCTGTATTTAATTACTCCTCAGTTCCACACCCAAACCCAGTCTCCATCCTGATTGTTCAGACTAATTTCCTTGCAGTCACTCTGGGAAAATCGACATGTCATTCTTTAAAATCTCTTCTTTATGGGTGTTCTGCACTGCATAGTTGACATGACAGTCCTGATCTACCTCTGCCATTACCTGACTGAGACTGACACTGGATTTAACTGGCAGCAAACTAACATACAGCTGGTGTTGCCACCCCTTTACCTTCTCATCTTCATATACTTGGGGCAAGTCACTACATTTAAGCACTAAAAAACAACACAAAGGATGAATATAAGTAATTTATATGACCTAAATGTTCACCTTTTGAAATCTAACTTTTCAACTCTTGAAACTATTTTAAATAGCTTTGTGGTATCATCCAATTTTCTACCAGAGTTTTACATTATTGTTTGCATTCTATCTGTCTTCCTGTCTGTGCATCTCGGGGCAGTAAAAGTGAAAAGCAGAAAGCCTCCTGTTTGTGTTATGTAACTGTCTTCTTCTGGCAGCTGGCTCCAATGTGCACCTCTGTGAATGTTGCCATGGAGACGCCAATTTAGGAGCAACTGGATTTGAGAATTTCCAGCCCAGCAATATGTGATAAAACAAACACAGAAATTAAAGTGGTGCCTGCCCTTCAGATGGGAATCAGGCAGGACTGCTAGACCAGGCTGGAAGTGGGGCTGGAGGGGGAAGGATGTTGCTTGCACAAGTGATAAATTAATGCATTACAGTCCTTGTTATTCTTCTCTATAATTTTGCTTTTCTCCCCAGCTGTTTTTTGAAACAGAATTAATGTTAAATGATAACTCTTTCTGGCAGTAGCATCCAAAGTACACAGTTTCTACCTTTCCCCTTAAAGTGAGCCCAGTATGTGCTCTGCCCTCCGGATGATGATTCACTAATGCACTAGTTTGTACATCAGACTATATACGTGTTTGTCTCCTGGTGATAACCAAAACATATTTGCTTTTTTTTAGTTCTGTGATTTCTTCTTGTTTCTACTCTTCTCTCACAGAAGACTTTGACAAAAGTTATTGACTACAAGGATACAAGAAAAAAAGGCAATAAATAAAAAGGTGAGAAATAACTTACTAGAATATTAATGCAAGGAGCCAGCACTTACAATTTTTTTTCTAGATTAGGGGTAAACCAGTGCCCTAAGGGTAAATAACTTATACCAGAAATCATAATAACCTTTTCCTCAGTATTTCACAAGACTTATTTTATAGGCAAGACTTGTTTGACAATATTCTTCGTGGGTTTTTTAAAATATTTATTTGAAGAAGTCTATCTGTAAATTTTTCATGTTTTAGATTTTATTATTTTGCTTTGCAACTCAGTATTCCGGGAGTTTTGTTCCATTTGGTAGAATGATTGACAGAGTTTTGGATTAGCAACTGCTGTTTTCTTGAACATTGTTATAAGAGAAAAGATGAGACTGGAATATAGTTTAAAAAAATGTAAGTAACAGAAATGTTGGGGGTTTTCCACTGATATTTTGCTGGTATTGACCTTAGTCCATAATTTTATGTAGGTTTAACTGCTTTGACAAATCCTTTCTAAGAAAGAAGGGTGCCTTATTTTGTTGACAAAAAACAATGATGGTGCTACTTCATTACTTTGAAAAAAGTATGTGCAGGTGGAAAATGCATGTTTTGGGTTGTGGTCAACCAGTTCTGTATTGTATCTCCACGGAACAAATCTTCTTTAAACCTTTAATTGAGAATACAGTCAATATGAAAGACCACTGTACAGAGGGACCTAGGAGGTTAAAGCTTCCAAAGAACAGGATCTATTGAGGCTGCTACCACATGACTGAGAAACCTGGGTGCCTAAGAGCTCCTTGAGCGGTATGGGTACATCTATCACTCTTTTAGAAGTAGGGAATAGGCAGCAAGTGATCCTCAGTGATCTGGGGCTATAGAAGATTCATAATTCAACGCATCTCAGATCTTAAAAATTACAACCTGTCTCTTTCATTTTAGAGATTACTGGGCTTCTAAATGCTGAAACTATGTTCCAAAGAGCCTCTCCTCCCTTGGTGGCTTTCTCCTCTGTATCATACTGAGACACTGTGCACTTCTCTGCCATAATGCCTTGTGGTCTTCCCACTACACTGCCCTGAAGTACCAGTGGCCACCAGAGCACACAAGTGACACAAAACCAAGACAGGTCCATGCAAAGCACTGCTGTGTAACTGCATTTGAGGAGGCATATGTTCCCATAAGAACAATGTTCACAGTAAGAGCAGAGAGTAAATGTCTTAGCAAACTACCTCATCAAGATTCATCTTCCATCAGTCCTCTGCTCTAAATCAGAAAATGCTTTTTTATTCCAGCAAAATTGTTTAGATGATGGTTCACATTCCCTAGGTAAGTGGAAAATAGGTTTGCTTTGACAGGAATGAAAGGCTCAAGGTATTCAGTATCCTGTGTACAATCAGGCAGGACTCAGAAAGGGAATTATGAAAGAAAGCAAGGAAGCACTCCTGTGCTCCTTGGAACTTCCTTGTTTACCTTTATCAGCAGTACTGTAAATATTTTTCTTCCATTGCCTACCTGTGTAGCTTCATAGTTTAAGACTTTAAAAACATGAAGAAATAACTTAGCAGTTCATTGACTACTAACTGTGGGTAAATTCTAGAGATTTATTGGCAAACTCTGTATATGACCCCATTGCCATAACTTACTATGAAAGGAGTTCATAGGCACAATAAGGCTTGTCCAGAAATTTTAAGTTACAGTAGTTAATAGTGTACTGGTATGTAAGTTATGTTTTGTTAGCTGAAGTATTCTGTGGCTTCCAGAAATCTTTGTTACTTGAATAGAAAATCTAAGTTTGTGTTACTGTGACGCAGAGAGGGACACACAGCAACACACAGACAACAGGTGTTCAGGCACAGAAGAAGAAAACAACTCAAGTTTATTGAAACCTCAGCTATTTATAATTTTCAAGATACCAGGGATTGGATAGAGCAGTTACCACCTCTCCAATTCCACTGGTCAGATGAGAAGTCTCTCGCATCATATCTTTCATGAAGGAATGTAAATACAATCTTTGTTTATCTTACAATTCATGAGAACTGACTCCATTCTACCAAAACAAATCAGAAGGCTTATTTTCAGGGACAAGTTTGTGTTACAGCAAAGTCTACCACACCAATATTTTTATAACAACATGTTTTGCACCTTTTCAACTGCTTAAAAATGTGCTATTTAAGTACTGGACAGGTATATTAGATTGAGTGATGATGTCCATTCAAAACTTCAAGAAGGATTCTCTATTTCATATTTCCTTTGTTCAACCAGTTGGGGGTATTCTAAAGTTTTGTTCTCATTGTAGCTTAGAAAAGCCTAAGATCAGTTATTTGTACCCCTTCACAGGACTGTTAGCAGGTACCAGTAGACTTTGTTCCATTAGAAGAAAATCTTTCCTGCTGTCTCAACAGAACAGGCTCCCTGCATCTGTGCCACCAGAGAGACCAGGTAGAAGAGAAACAAAGGAGGGAAAGTATATGCCAGACCTCATGGATCTTGGCTTCTCATAATTTCTCCTCAAACAGTGTAATATCAAGGCAACCTTTAAATTCTCTACCCTTCACTGGCCTTAGCCTTGCATAAAATCTTGGAAACTTAAATATTCCTTTTATAAAACTTCATATATAGTTCCAATACTATGTATGTTTGTTGAGAGAAAACAGTGATTAAACATAGTACTAGTTGAGATAAAGGCCAGAAAAAAGTTTACGGTAAAAACATAAGATCATATATGCTTCACAACACAGGAAAGCACAAATTCCTTTTGCATATTCTAGGAACGTATGAGGCTGGAAAATCATTGTAATGGAAGTACACAACTCTTGAATGAAATTATTACATATATTTAAAACCAAAGACAACTCTATTTTCAGACCTTCCTCCTAGCTACTCATCTGTTTCGGTCAGTCTGTCCCACTAAGCATTCATATTTAATTTGCAGCTTTTTCCCAGAATATTTTCAAGTCTTTCACCACTAACTTAAAAAGTCTAAATTATCCTTATCATCAAAAGCAGTAAAAAAGAAGATGAGAGGGGAAAATAATATTTGAGACAGCTATATAACCTAAGAAAACAGTGTTTTGAATACAAATAAACCTTTTTTTTTTATTTTCTGAAAATTATATCGGAAATTGAATAAATACTTTCATAATTACACGAGCAAACAGATATAGAAAAATTTTATCACTGATTCAGAGCAACCAATCTTAAAACAGATTACAGGAATATGCAAATGTGTACATGCATTGGGCAATATCAATGTTTACTTAATCATCTGCAGAGCACTTAAACGATAATAATTCTAGTTGTTTATAGGTAATCAGAGGAAAACCTAAGTAACATACATCAATTTGATAGCAAAAAAAGTATGTATAATGCTTTAGAAATATTAATCCAAATCATTTTCAGTTAAATGTTACAAATTGGATTACAGATTGTACAAGAATCCTTCAAAGACTGCTGCAAATTTAAATATACAGAGTATATGCAGCCCAGCTTTTGAATAACTCACTATTCTCATTAATGGATATAATCAATACAATGTTTTTAGAACGCATCTTAATGTTTGGCTATAAACACCATATTTCTTTTTTTGTCTATTACAAGACCAGGTTCTATCAAAACCATCCAGCTCCTGATTGATTGATGCAATTTGTAGAAAAAATAACTTATCTTCTCTTTAGATTTTAATATACAAATCAAGAGGCTTACAGAGGTTTGTGAAAGTAAGCACAGAATGGTGGGGGACAGTGACAGTGTATGCAGACTAAGATTAGGTTGTATTGCAATTGTCATCAGATAAGATGTTGCTTCTGTATCTTAGGGTTTTTTCCTGTTATTTCTCTTTAATCCACTAAGTCATTCTTGACCCACAATTCTTTAAAAGTATACAACAATTTCTGTGTACATTTCTTGTTCAAGTCAACAGTAAAGGAAAAAAATTGTAGAGAAAAAATTGTTTGGTTAGGTCATTTCATGAATACCAAAGAATTTCTACTATAATTAAAGAGAAAAATAAGAAAAAATTCCAAAAATAGTTTGGAATAAGTGTATTTGACAGGAACTTGTAGAAAAAAATAGAAAAAGCAATAACAGCAAAATAAGTACAGAGAATGTGAAGTGTTGGAAGGAAGCAAAAGACTATGTAAATGAGAACAAGATGGTTTTGGGAAATTGAAAAGGAAACAAAGGCATCAGGAGTATGTTTTCTGGCAGAATCCATGAGTTCAAACATATTATAGGTGTAATAAAACCGACAATTATCATGTCCTAATTATAAGATAGATGGGGTAAAATTAGTAATAATGATGAAAAAGAAAATTAATTCCATTAATATTTCAGTATGTTGAAAGAGTGAGAATTTATGTTTTCCTCTGGTAAAGATGAGGAATTCAATCACTTGGAGTGATTCATCAAAACCAAGAAGTTTTCTGGATTGCATGAATATGTTCAGATTTCTTACATGCTATCTTTGTTTTATGTGGTAAATTGAGATTTTTGAAAACTAACAACTGTCATAGTTTAGGACCAGCACTTCTGCTCCCCTCTGTTGAGAAAGACAAACAGCAGAGATTATGGACTGAGATGAAAAAATTTACTGGAGACAGCCATGAGATATGAAAATGAACAGCAACAGTATTAATAACAAAAGTATGCAAAAAGGGGGTGATTTACCTGCAGAAATCACTCACCACTTGACCTGACCTGGTGTGGCCCCAAGGCAATGAACAATGGGGCCTGGACCCTCCACGCCCAGGCTTTTTTCCTGGCTGTTCACCACACTTGTTCCAAGGGAAGGGAACACTCCCCCGATAGGGAGCAAGAGAGAGTCCCTTTTCCCCACCCCTGGCCATGATGACAGGTATTATGGAATAGAGCAATGTCTTGGCCATGCCCACACAGTTCCAGGCTCTGGAATTAACTCTGTCCTTGGATGAAATAATGAAATATTTATGAAATATTTATCTCAGTAACTCTTAAAATTTTGTTCAAAATTGCAGAGAGTGGAAAGAGAGGAAGAAGAAACAAAGGGAAAGAAGTTCTTACCACAGTTCCTAGTAGACTGAAAATTTTCTTTCCATTGCCAACACTCAAAGTGGGCTTAGCGAGTTGGTTGTAAATTGGTTATTATGGTAGATAATCCACCAGGTGGATTAACTAAGAAGCTGATAAAGAATTGTATTAATAAAGGACATGAAAAGAAAGAAACATTTATTACATCAGCACTAATTTTATTGCATTTAGCTTACTGCTCCATGATATCTCAATTTTTAAAAAAAGCACATAAAAGACCAGCAAAATTCAGGCAAATGGATTAAATAAGCAGTCAGCTGATTTCTCAAAGTGGGGAAACACACTGACCTGAACTAGGAGTGGCTAGCAGTGAAAGAAGAACATAAATTGAGCAATGCTGATTTAAAAATAAATGCAATAAAAGATAAATCTCTGAATTTAGCACTGTTCAAAGAGATGCTAAAATACAGAGACCACTTCCTGTATACATGTACTTGAAAAAACTGGAATTGAAAATAATTAAATGGAAAAAGGAAATGGTGCATATAAAAGCCATAAGAACAATTTAAGTGCTAAAGAAATGTAAGTTTATGTGTTCTACCTAATTAGAATACTAAAATTAAGATCATGAGTTAATTTGATTATACAATATGCTTAGATTTCAGGATAAGGCAGTAATCCTTCAGCGTTTAAAGACAACAACAATAATGGTTGGGATTTAATGAAACATGCTGAAAATGGAACAGCATTATTTTCCTTATGACTGAATATGAATAAACATCAGAACATGTGAGATGGATTTACTGTCTTTGTCTTTCTTCAGTTCAGACTCTTAGCCCTTCTAAACACATCAGGTTTTGCTCTCAGCGAAGGAAAAATCTCTGACATTTGATGTCCGTGTTATGAAATGCATTATTCTAGTTCTTATAAAACTTTTTAGATTTCTTAGAATATGAATTTGAGACCTTACTAAACAAAGGAAAATACAGAAATAATATCCCCACTGTTAACCAAAGCAGCACAAGAGGGAACATGAGACTGCAGTTTGGGCCAAATGAGCCCTGCATTGAGTCCAAAGACTTGCTGTTAAAATACAGCATACAGTGTAATTCTCCCATTCCTGGGAAAGTCAGAAGTTTAATGGCAGCCTTTTTATGTACATTAAATTGGGGAACTGAAACAGAGGCCCAGCTTCAAGCTCTCTGTGGAAATTACTATCCATGCCAGTGTCAGACACAGGATGATCATACACCCTGAGTAGCCTCAGGTGCCCATGGCTCCCGCCTTCAACAGGAACAGGAAGAAAGCTGCAGCATCAACAGCAGTTTGGATAATCATGGATCAAAGTAGTAGTGGGTGCTGCAAAGCATGCCTGAACTCAAAGTTATGTGGGAGGTTCTGGTTCCAAATCAATTTCCTTACCGTGGTGCAACCATGGCTTTGCTATCAATCTCCACTACACCTGTCAGTATCTTTTACATGGTCACCTGCTTTTGATGTTAGTCCTCACAAGAAAAATATGGAATCTGATGTATCTCAGTACCTGAGGCAGCATTGAGATCTGTTGCTGTTCTCTACAAACCCTCACAGAAATACATCCCTGGAGCCTGCATTGCAGAACACCTGGTATACATTCTGCACAGTATATATTTTAACAATTTTAATTTGAAAGATTATTTTCAGTCCTACTTTACATATTTCACTTGTGATCATAAACTTTCATCAGCATTTAGTAACAGGATGTCAAGGCAATATGGCATATGCTTTCTAATTGGTATCACTGTCTTGCACTGAAGTGGAATCTATTTAGAGACATCTGCCTACTTAGTGTGTTATAAACAGAATATATCCTTTTTCCTTCTGCTTGAAGGATTACATAAGTACTTTTTGCTGGTATATTTAAAGAGCTGAGAATCAATCCTGTAGCTGGATATTCTGAGAATACCAACACAGGAATAACTTCCCCCACCAAAACCAGACATTATTATTAAATCTTATTTAGTGTTACTCAGGTTGCATTCATGATTGGTATGCACAAGAAGTGGAAAATGTTATTCAGCTTGTCTACTTCTAAGTCTAGACTTTTGTTTTGTTTTACTGTAGTAGTAATAAAAGAAAATTACCATTAAAGGTGATTATTTAAATCAGGTTTTCTTCTAAGAATTTGACATCTATTTCTTACCCTCGCTAGTCTGATCTACCAAACCACAATTAAAATCAGGATTTAAACTGAAAAGTGTCATTCCACATGCAGTACCTTAAATTAATTGACAGGTTATATCAATACATTCATAAATTGCTTGCGTTGAGGAGTGGACTCAAGCAACTGGTCTCTATCTCATCTCCATTCATCTGCACTGACAGTAATATGTCAGCCTGTATAGGGTGTTGTTTTACATGACTCTATCTTGCTTTATTTGACCTAAGATGCTTTAGGATGGACTCTGCTTGGTGACTCATCTGGACCAGAAGAGATTATCACAAGATAATTTTTTTTCCTGGGAGGGAGGCGTGGCTAAGACAGGAGAGCAGTTGTTCCCATCCACATTATGACCTGATGGTGCTATCAGCTCAGATGTTCTACTGCATGATCCAAACCTGAGAATAATTATAGCCTGGAACTGAGTATCCCGATCATGAGTCTCTGACCACAAGCTTAGTCACAACCTTCAGATATCAAATAACTACCCTTATGCCTTGTATGTATTCCTCTTGGGAAACTTGTGCGCTCCTGGCATTTAAATAGAGGGCTTGATTTCCAGAGATACCATTAATTCATTTCAGTGATGCCTACTAGTGCATCAGTAGTGCAACACCAGCATAAAATGCTGGTACTCAGAATTTTTAAAAATGAAGGCATTAGAATAAAATGAAGTAATTTTAAAAATAAAGGCATTTTAAAAATAAAGGTATTAAAATTCAAGTGGCTAAATATGAATTTAATAGTTTAACTGCAGACAGAATATGTTTGACTGTTGCTTCTTTCATTCTCCCTAATATTAAGGAAAGTAATTTTTTCTCATTATAAAAATGATGTTAGCAACATACCATTAAGATTCTGTCAAGCAATTTGTACTCCTGTTGCCAGGCATTAAGTTATGCTTACAGTGCAGTACCATATAGAGAAAAGTGATAATCTCTAGAGAAACTGTGCTGAGACCTGACAATATTATGTACTTTAATATTCAGCATTTTTTTTGTGAATTTTGTATTCCTCTTCTGATATGTAGCCTGCCGTATTTGTTATTACTACATAACACAAAGTGTTCCACAGGTCACTGCAGGTGGAAAGATTTTCACAGGTCATTCATTAAAAGGATCAGGTGTTTCATCATTAAGTTTTAGCATCATTATAGTTCTCTGTGTTTATACTCACAAACTCTTTTCTCCTACCATGCCAATTCTTTCATGTATTTTAACATCTTCACTCACTCAAGGTAAGCTTCTTATCAAAAATGTGCATGTACAATTGCAAGTTTATAATAAGTTTTCTACTAATGTTGTTGTTCTTTTCATCAAAGAATTTTTATATGGGACCAAATCCTGATCTTTCCAGTCATGTAGGTATTCCTCTTGCTTTATATTGAACTGATCCTATGTGTGAAAATAAAGCTGCTTCAACATCATTCAGGGGACAGAAAGTTTTCTCTAAACATTTTAAACATTTAATAATTTTCTTATTTTGCAATTACTTTGCTTCTATTTCATTTTTAAAACATTTGACTAATGCTGTGGGTAGCGTGAAACCATTATTAGAGTTCTTCGTGAGTGCTTTTGTTGCTGAAGAAACAATGACATTTGAAAAACAAAATACCCTTTCAATTTTACTTAAGATATCATTGCTGCTAGGGAAAGCCTTGCTGCCAAGATAAATTTAGAACCAACACTTAATATTTTCTGTTCCTGAATAAAAGTATGAACACTGAACACTTAGAGCCTACCGTGCTGTCAAACAATCCAAGGCAGGCTATGCAATACATTGTTGTTTCCTAAATGCTAGCCTGTAGGAGACAGAAGAATTATTTCAAATCTTCTTTGAAACTATCAACTACTCTGACAAATGGAATTTTGAAGAAGAGTCTTAAAGAGTGATTGTACTTTTTCTGTCAGAAAGTGAAATTTCACTCAAAAGAAAAGAGAAAGCATAGAGAGCTTAATACAGCTTCTGTATAAATATAGTCAATAACAGTATACTTGTGATAACTGCACAGTTATACAGAAAGAGATTAAGAAACTAGAATTTTTTTTTTTTTCCCAGATCTGTCATATTTGAGTGGATGAAAAGTCTCTAGGTAGACCAGCAGTTTCAAAAGGAAAAATTCCATTAGGAATCTGGAAAGGATCCGATATAGTTTTGTGTGATGATATGGAAGTGGCATATTGTGAACTGTTGGTTTTTAAATCCAAAGAAAGATGGGGAGAGGTAAAAGAGATAGAAATTCAGACATTTTCTTAAAAACTGCTTACTTTCTTATATTACTTTCAAAGTCAGAATGAATTTGAGAGGTTAACAGAGGTGTACCAAAGATTCTTGCCTAGTTTTTGGCATACAATTTTCTTCTTTCTTAATGTACAAAAGTACATGATTACAGATTTTTATTCCAGATGCATATGACAAACTGACCTGCATAAATCTCTCATCTTAGTCTGAGTATTTAAAAATGGATATGATTGGAAAGGTCTACTGTGTCAATGGGAATTAGACTATTAATGGCATAATGGGATGCATTTTATACAGCTCATTATGAATTTGAATATTTAAAAAATTAAAATGTTTTAAAATGCTTTCTACCCATAATGATAATGAATATTAAGTATGAATAGCAAAAATGTTCATGCATAATACTTGCTCTTTATTACCTTAGTCCCTGAGCATTTAAGTTTTAAAATTAAATTATTGTGTCTTTTTTTTTAAAGTTGTCATAGCACAAAACCATTCTGATATAAGCATTACTGAAAAAAATATCTGTTAAATTCTACTTTTTAAAAAATATGTAACTCAGACGTTGTGACAAATAAAACATCATTGTAGACTGCAGATTTTCAGAATATGGATTCCAAAAGTGAATCACATGATAGCTTTTCATGTGGTTTTAATGGCCATTTTGGCAAATAGTAAGACAATCAATGTCTTTAAATGATGTCAGTGCTTTTCTCTCCAAGACATCTGCACATTCAAAACTTAATTTTAATTTTTTCTTCCTAAATGTGAAAGAAGATACAGGATAACTTTGTCTGGCTTGATACTCAGATTGCTTTCAGGAACATAAGAGCCTTAATGTGTTCTGCCAGCTGTGAGTCACACCCTAGATTTTAACAAGAGTGACCCAGGAATTGTGCCAAAAAATACCTCTATTTTAGGACAGCTTGGTTCTCTGGAATATTCCTCCTGTACATGTTCTTTGTCAATTGACCTGTAGAAAGTCTGGCTTATTCTGGAAAGACATAGGCTGCACAAAGTAGCATACAAATCAAAAGTGTTCTAATACTACATAAACAAATGAGAGTAAAAACATAGCAAGGGGTGGCTTCAACTTACCTCTTTCCTATTTTGTTGGAAATGCTGAGATTAACTCGATTAGCTGTATCTTAAAAAATAAACGAGTATTAAGTGAGTTCAAAATCTAACCGTTAAATGAGGTGGTCAGAGTAAAAGAGGCATCCTGGATTAAAGCACAGACCTGTGAAACAGAAAGAGTTGAAGCTGAGGGAGAAGTCTGTGGAAAAGAAAATGGGAGGTAGTTAAGGGTTACAGACAGGAATGGTGCATGCAGAGCTTAGAAGTGAAAGGATGTTTTGAAGCAGCTGCTCAGCATCCTGCCTAGGCAGTGAAGGGGGGAAAGAGCCATGGCAGGGCCTGCGCTTCTGGCAGCTCAGTGTGAGGAGCTGAACATGCTCCAGAGGACATACAGGCTCACAGCCTTCAGGAAGAACAATTGATTTTGTTTTCCAGAGGAAAACATGGACTTTAAAACATCTTTGGTGATTTGGTCAAAATCTCAACACAGGAAATAAAAAGAAAAGGATGATGAATTCATTCTCTCTTTGATAAATTCTCCATTATGTCATACTTATCAAAACTAAAATTTTATGGTATTGGTAAAAATTCCTAGTAATATGGCAACAGAAACCAGTAATATTGTTGCAATATTTTTCAGAAATGAAAAGTGACAAATTCAGTTACCCCTGCAAAGCGGAAGATTAATAAAAAGAAAGGTATAAAATAGGATCAGCAAGAGTGTTTGGGTAGCTTGTCAAGGCTTGCTTCTAGCATTCTAATATAAAAAGTGGAAATGAGATGAATAGTGGAATGCAATTAAATTCCAGTCTTCATTCTCTCTTCAGCTTCTCTTTTCTCTTACTTGCTTACTAGCAACCTGTACAGCATACATATGATTTAATATACACTGTATTTGAGCCTGACTTCAAATTTGTAAATCAAGCAATTTTTATTTGCTTTACTCTGTGAAATGTGGTAAAGTATGTTTATGCTATATGAAGTGCTGAGGAATTTATTTTCTACTTGACAACACATTACTGCTAAACAGTTGATTGGCTTCTATAAGATCCTTTTCAGACCAAAAATAAAACTGAACTAGAAATTATATTCAATCATATACCAAACCAGCCAAAACAAACTCTTCAGAATTGTATCCTTTGGATATGCTCACTAACAGGTATATTATTTATTCTAACTAGAGCCCTTGGAAATGAAAGGCATTATTACACAGTGTGTTTCTAAAAATGGCTTGTCCCTACTCTCCTATATCTATCTCCCCCCACTCTTTTTTCTTTGAGAATTTTGAATTTACAGCAATAGGTTTGTTTCTTTTCCCCATCCCAATGCTACAGCTTCTGAAAGTTTTCTCATTTGTTTGTATCCCAGTTATGATATGTCCACTCTGGCTCAGAGCAAGAAACTGTTAATGGCTCTGGAGTCACTAAAATCCACCTCTGTGCCTGTTTTTGATCTCCAGAGTGGAAGACCAATACATTTAGGTCTTTTTCTGAGCCTCTCCCACCTGATGATACTGAGTGTTTGGGAGAGGTGGAATGGCTTTGATCTGTCCAGGAAACTAAACAGAAATTCTGCATGGTCTCCCTTGCCCAGATAAACAGATTTCTCAATTATTAAAATAAGCCTATATGGAACTCTTTGTTGTAATTGAGTTTTGTTTGCAGAAGGAGCAAAATACCATAATATTTTACTTCACAAGCCTTTAATAGTTTGCCATGAAAGTCACAAGGGGATGACATGACCATCTCAACAGAACTGGTATAGTCAACTCAGCAGTTCCCAGAAGATAGTCTGAAAAACTGTGGAGCTGAGAATTGTAGTTACCTACTCCCTTGGTAGAAGTTTGGAACCTGAAAGACTCAAATTTCTGGAAACTTCAGGACCTACAGCTCAGAAACCAGGAAATCTGAGGTGGTTGTCCAGTACCTTCTCCATGAAGATACACATAAGCCTGTAGAAAATGTTTCTGAAAGAGAAATAAATTTTGATCTTCTAGCAGCAGCCACCTACTGGGTGAAGGAAGCAGAGAGCAAAAGCAGCTCCTGTGCAGGATATCTCTCAGCTTACAGTAAGTGAAACTTCAGAACCCTTGGTAACCTGATCTAGCCTCATTTAGGCTGCTGGGAAGACCACATGGAGTCTAACATCCTGAAAACTAAAACTTTATCTAAAACTTTATAGATTATAAAGTTACTACAAAACAGAAAAGCCTTTACTTGCCTGTTTTATCATTTTCTAGATCTTGGTATGGCTTTATTGCATTCTAAAATTTTCCTGTGCTGGTTTTTCATTATAATGAACCTCAGGAAATCTGAACTCAGTTCAGCTCATGGACATTTTTTTGATCTCATAGATGCAATAGAATGAATCATGGCCAGTTACTTTTCACAAAACAAAATTTTTTATTTAGAACAAAAATTTTCTTAGGAAACATATCTCAAACCAAGCTTGCTATATATTATATGCTATCCATACAGGAATCAGAAGCACTAAGGCACTTAATTTCTTTTTCTTTTCAACTGTCCACACACCCTATCCCTGACCTCATCCTCAAATATTTCATTAGTGTTAGAAAGCCAATCAGAGACGTACATATATTTCCCTCTATGAGGAAGTCTGCTATTTAGAAAGACAGATTTATTTCTGTGTTAAGATAATTTCTGCTATCTCTCTTTTTTTTTTTTTTTTAAAGTTTCTAAGGATGTGAAATGCAGTAGGAAAATCATATCAGTCAACTCAGTTAACTTCCCTAAATTCAAGAAAAATAAGCACTTCCACATCTTATCTTCAGAGTAAAATTTAACTTGTTAGTACTACTGCTATTTTTTTATGCCATATGTCTCTAATGCCTAAATATTACTCGATCCCTTTTCCCATTTCAATTACTCTGAAGAGTCTTGTCCCACACAGGCAACTCATTGAATACAGAACCCCTCTAAATTTAAATTATTGCAACCTGGATGGATTAAATGTTATTCTGTTCATCTGGTTTGAAAATGCAACTCTTGAATGAGTTAGTGTGAATTTCAACAGGACCTTGTTGTAAAATTTTCATAAACTGGTTTCAAACTTAATTTTTTATTTTTTTTAATGAACATAACATAAGAAAAATTTCCATTCTTACCTAATATAGCACACCCAGACTCAGCATTTATCCTTGTTTTGTTTTTTTGGCAGAGGACAATTAAAAGACTAATAATTCCTATGCCAATATAATCAACAAAACAGTGAACAAACTGAATTCATCTTACATTTCTTCTATACCTAATTCACCTGAAATATTTTGTCGAATATCACCAGGTCAGATATTTTCATGGGTAGACTACAGATATATTAGGTTCAGAAAATTTGTAGCCATTAAACTTGTTCTGACAAAATCTACCTGCAACAGACCTTTGTTGCATTTTATCCCATTCTCCTCTTATCAGCACATCCTTCACTGAGTGTCCCTTCAGAATATGTCCTAAAATCCTGAGGAATAGTAAGGGCAACAAATTGGGACTTTCACCTTTTATTTTTCTTCATCTGTTCTACAGACAGAAAAATTTTGACAGGTTCTTTGAAAAATTCTTGCTATTAAACATCCTGCATCATGTGCTATTACTATTATAACCTAATACTTCATAGGATTATGTTTCCTTAAAAATTTGTAAGTATTTGTGGACAAATGGCAATAAAAAATTCCCTTGATTCTTATGTCTTGTCATTCCAATGATAAATTCCTCTATAATCAAAAAATGTTGATTGTAAGGACCATACAAAGTTTATTTAGTCAACATTCTTTCCCCAATATATCATGAGAACATGTATACAAAGGAAAACAGAATACTAATTTTTATTTATTTTCAGTTTAGATATAGTCTCATTCCTAAGATTTCCAACAATGCAGACTCTGTGGCCCTGTCCAGTAATCTATTAGGATGTGTCACCAAATATGATATTGGACATTTCTCTTAGTATTTTGTCTGATTATTATTTGCTTAGTTTGACTCTTCTCCTCGTTCTATCATCTTTCATGTGGTCAGGAATTTATTTTCTGTCTCTTCATAGTAATCATTTACATATTTAAACGTTGTTTCTATATCACCTTTGGAGCTTCTATTCTACAGCTAAACAATGCCCACATTCTGTCCTCACACATCATCTCTTTCAAAATAGTCTTATGGTCTGTCCCATGGTTTAACAATTAAGCCAAGCCTTTTCTGCTGTGTAGTATCAGAACCTGGACAAAATTTCCCTTGAAGTTTTATCAAAGCTAAGTAGAATATATTTCCAGCACATATTGTATTGGTTATTCTACTAATCAGAGGGAAAAGAAAGGTATCAGCTTTATCAGAAATAGGATGCCATATTTTATTTATGATGGGACTGGAGTCAATGAAAGTCAAGTTTTCTTTTTAGGAAAAGTGAGTTATCTAGTTCTGTCATCTCTGTTTACATAGTTGATTACTCCATTTAAATGTATAATTTTCCATTTGCCTTATTGTAGACTTAAACCATATAAACTGTTATAAACTACAGAAACTCCACTGAGACTCCTGGTTTGTTTGAGGATCTGGATCTAAAAGTGAATAAATTAATGGGAATTTTTTTTTTTTCTGATTTGTACCTTGAGTGTGTTAGATTTCCAGGAAGCCTTTTTGCTGATATATTGTAGAAGCTAGAACAGTTTCTTATTTTCAGAAAAAAATGGAATGTGGGCTATCATCTTTCATGTGAATGTACTGTAGTAAATTGCTATGATTATAACAAAATATATATCTAGGCAAAATATTTCTCAATTATTAATTTAAATATGGAAAACTACATTTGAACTATACATTCCCCATCTGGGGAACATTTAGAGGAATAGTATATTGGCTCAAAATGTGCATATTAAGAAATCTATTGCACTATTTTATACATTTCTATGAGAGTAAACTTATTAAATGTATTCCTTTTGTTGCAAAGTTCTGAGGCTTTTTTGCAGTTGTCATCATTATTCTGATAACATAAAAATATTCTACGCATAAATGTAGTCTCAAGAAACAGCACATTGTACTCAATGAAAAATCCATTCTGTCAGTCAAGGCAGATTTGTTAAACTCTACTGAAAGAAGATGGGAGAGAATAAGTCTTTATTTTATCTTATGATTACTTTGCCTTAACTCTCTGCCCTAAAGAAAAAATAAAATTCAGAAAAAGGCAAGGAAAATAAACAGTGAGAATGAATCACCAAATGAGTTGCAGCATAATCACTGATGAAAGAACAGAGACTGATAAAGGTAATAACATTTCACTGTCTTCTTAAAAGAACCTGAAATTAACTGGTAAATACTAAACCAAACCCAAGCGATAAATCTATGATTAGAATTATAGCTACTGTTCCATAGAGAAATTTTAGTTTCTGCATTACATATGGTTGAAAGAAATATTACAGAATATTATACAGAAGAATGCAAAAATAACCAAATACAACTCAAAACAAATATGCTTGTCTCTGTTTAGGTACACCATGGTGTACAAGTTTTGCCTCATTGAAGTAAAAGGAGTAACTTCTATTCTTAGTATCTGTTAAAAATCTTTATGGGTGCTTTGACACAATGACTAAATTATGGTTAGTCAGTCCCTCACTCTTTCTTGAAGGCTTGTCATTCTTGTTAGCTGGGGATTCATGATCTCCCTAAACACAAACTCAGATTAATACCAAATTCATCAATTAACTTTCCTACCTGTCCTGAGGCAGTTTAGCAAGCAGCAAGGCAGAGTAAAGAGACATTGCTCAACAAACAGCAAACAATGCCTTTCCAATTTCTGGGATCCAAAATTCCTAGCTACAGCTTCCTGGACACAGAATATTGCTTTCTGACTAACATCTCTACATGGTTGCTACATGTCTACAGAACAAATGTTAATTATTTGTCACCTATCAAAATCATACATTTTGCTTCATGGGTTCTTGGCTCGCTTACAACAGCCATGGGGAGGATTGACCATTTGTTCTTGGTCAGTGACACTGAGTTACAGCATAGTTCAATTGAATGTTGGGTTGTAGTCATCATTATCTTCTCAACATTAATATTTCCTATAATAAGAACACTGAACTAGCTGAGAACTTCCCTGTAAATTATCATTTACACTTTTTATGCTCAGTTCTGCATGCCTACACCAGTCAGTTAATGATGCAGACAAATATCTGTCTGTACCTGAAAACATCTACTTGAGTTTGTAAATACTTTCTACTTTCCAATATGGATATGAGTTTCAATTTTTGCTCTGCAAATAATGTACAAAATCTGTATGGAAGCTTAACATTTCCAGCATTTTGTGGAGGCAAATTGCTCATCCAACATATACCATATTCTAGCAGTGTAAGTGCCATGGAGGAAAGTAGTGTTGTGCCCTAATTATTGATAATGCAATCAGCAAACCTGATACAAAAATAATCAATAGGTGAAAATTCTGCATAATTATCTTTTTGTTTGATTATCTAGGTGCAGCTAATACCAAAGAGCTAAATAAGTGTTAATTTAGTTTGCATAAGCCATGAAAATTACAGTTAATTTTACTCCCAAAGTTTCTGAGGCTTTGAAATTTGGCTTTTCTCATTAAAAAAAACCCCAAAACCCCTTAATTTTAATTTTTTTTCTGAAGACAGACTGCAGGGAGGCCTCCTGTATATAATGGTTTCTCGTCGATATTTAAACATTATCTTGTGGAAAAGATTATTTTCATTCTTTTTGGGATACATCATAAATTCCAAAATGTATAAAACTCATGATTTTTCTTCTGATCGGTCTTTATTTGTTACTGACACCCTATTCACGGTTTGATTCATTTGCCACTAAAATCAATATCTTTTAGATTCTCAACATATGTATATATGTACATATTTAAAGTAATACTATAACTAGAGCTAGCAAAGGATCTGTTCTATGACCAAATACAATGAGGAAATTGTGCATCTTGTACTGTAACACAATCCTTTTACAGGATTACACTGCATTGTGGAGGGATTCCAAAATGATGGAAGTATAGAATTCTTTTCATCCAGAAAGCACTTTGTCTCAAATATAATAATTCTCATTTTTTTTAATTTATAATATGTTAATCCAGTTTAGCACAGGTCCTGAGCATTTTCAGAGTTTGAATATTAACTTACCTAAACCATTCCCTATTTTTCAAGCATTTTTTTCCATTCTCACCAGTTCCATGTACTCTGTAGAAAAAAAATATTTTTTTTAAACCTAAATTGATCATTGATCAACTCTTGGGTTTCAATTTGAGTTAGTCTCTTCTGTAGCATTTCATGAAATGGATGGGTTTGCATTTGGTAATCAAATGCTGTTTGAAGTTTAGCTTTTAGAAACAGAACAGTATTTCACCTAACATAGAGACAAAAGTATCCTGTGCATACCATGGTCTGCTAAGAGCAGAAGTGACTGGAAATTGCAAAAATCTCTTTTTGGAGCATCTTGGATGTGCATCACCCTCGCTCCAACTTTCCCAGCCTCAATTACTCATTTAGCTTCAGTGAGTCTCCCTTAGAATCATACCCACTTACTGACACATAGTTATATTTCATTTCACAATGTCTCTGATATGACTCCTGGAATCCAGCTGTCAGAAGGTCTAACTCACAGGCCAATTGTAAGAAGCAATTATGTTGATAAAAAGGTAAATGTATGTAAATTATAGCTGAAGAAGGTGCTTAGGGTCCTCTTTTCTGGATCTCCTATGATTCAGCTATGAGTGACTAACCCTCGCAGCTGATCTCACACAAATTTGTGCCCTGAAAAATTTAACAGGTTATTTGCCACCTCACATGTGTTTTTTTCTTCTCCTTCCTCTTCATTTTCTTTTGCATTTCAACTTATAACATGTGGCAAGATACAGCATAAATACGATTTTGAATGAAATAAATCAAATATTTTTGAGATTTAAGAACATTTGATTCTTAAATGCTGAAACCATAAGCATCATGAAACAGGTGTATGCATCATGGTGCAGGTGTGCCAAGGTACACATGGAGGTGTTACATGGGTGAGGGAAGTATGCAGCTCACTGATGCAACAGGGTAGTATTAATTACATGTCAGACTTTTAATTACTAAGGCAGACTTTGACTTGTGATGGTGAATACGGCCATTATTTAATGGCTCTGTGCAACCTATGCTTCATTTAAACTTCATCTAAAGTCACAATAGTGCTCATTTTTTGTTCATATGTATATTTTATGTTCATTAAATTAAAAGTTACGTTTCATTGCTGTGTTGGTATGTTACATTATAACAGTACCAGTGACATAAGAACCCAAGAAAGCATGAACACATTCAATGTTTCAGACATCCCAAGTGAATATTCTTTTCCCACTAGGGTGCTTGTGTTCCCAATTTTCTGTTCTTTACAGTGAGGCACAATAAATTTTGGAGGAAACTAAGATATCAGAAATGTGATCCAAATTTTTTGAAACATTCTTGACAGCTTCAGCTTCATGATAAAAATGTTTTTTTTTTATTTTTCCCTATACTGAGCTCGTAGCATTATCTGGAATCCAGCTACAGGATCAGCTTCCAGCTTCCTGATGAGAAGTCTCTGTAGGTTTGAGGCAGGCAGGAGCTCTGAGCCTCCCAGGCTGACAGGAAAGAAAATTGTGCTGCGCCATGGTCTAGAGATTAAGGAATAACTTTATAATGACTTTTTGTCCTTAGGATAATCAACTTTGATATGCAAATCCAAATTTAATTTTATAAGGTTTGTAACTACTGCTTATTGCAAATTGTAGGTAGTGCAATAGATTCCAGTACTTCCTTGCTTATTCCAAGACAAGAAAGAGAAAATAATTAGATAATTTAACAGGCAGCTATGATAGAAGATACATGCAAATATTGATCCCTGGGACTCCGATGGAAGAAAATATGTAAACTCAGCAAAGTCCTGATTTCCTATCTAATGGGAGAAATTCTGTTTGTGACTTCTAAAACCATCACTGGTTTCTTGTTGTATGCCCAGAGATGTAGATCATATAGCACTAAAAAAAATAAAGAAATATTTAAGTAATTGCCTCATTTCATGCATCAGCTTCTGACATTCACTATGCTTTTACATTCATAAAAGGTGTAAGCTCAATAATTGTAAAATTCATTCTTTGTTTTGATAGTATCCTATAAAACCCAGAGCAAACTTAAATTTGTTACTTTACTGAAAGAAGTTATAATGCATTTGATATATTTTAAATCATGAGGCTTCACCACACAGAGCAAGTCCTATTTGACCAACCTAATGGCCTTCTACAATGGAGTGATTACATCAGTGGATGAACTTCATGAGGTTCAACAAGGCTAAGTGTAATATCAGGAAAACACCAGGAATCAACACAGGCTGGGAGATGAACAGATCCAGAGCAGACCTGCCAAGATGGTGCTGGTGAGTGAGAGGTTGGACATGACCCAGCCATGGCACTCCCAGCCCAGAAAGCCAAACGTGTCCTGGGCTGCACCCAGAGCACCATGGGCAGCAGTGGAGGGAGGGGATTCTGCCCCTCTGCTCTGCTCTGGTGAGACCCCACCTGGAACACTGCATCCAGCTCTGGGGGCCCAGCACAGGGAGGACATGGACCTGCTGGAGCAAGTCTGGAGGAGGGCCACAATGATTAGAGGACTGGTGCATCTCTCCTGAGAGTTGGGGTTGTGTTGTGGTTTAACCCAGCCAATCAGCCCCATGGTGATGCTCTCCCGTGCTGGAGTGATTGGGCAGAGAATGAGAAGGGTAAAAGTTAGAGAACTTGTGGGTTGTAATATCGACAGTTTAATAGAGAAAGCAAAATCTGTGCACACAGGCAAAGAATTAATTCACTCCTTCCTGTGGGCAGAAAGGTGTTCAGCCATCTCCAGGAGAGCAGTAGTCCATAATGCATAACAGTTACTTGGGGAAACAATCAGCATCACTTAAAATGTCCCCTCCTCCCTTCGTCTTTCTTCCCTCCACTTTATATACTGATTTGATATCATATAGTCAGGGTATCATATAATATCCCTTTGGTCAGTTTTGGTCACCTGTCCTGACTGTGTCTGTTACTGTGATGCAGATAGAAACACACAGCAACACACACAACAGGTGTTCAGGCAAAGAAGATAAAAGGAAGTCTCTATTTATTTTGACTTCATATATATAAGTTTCTGGACAGTGATCAGAGATTGGACAGAGAGGTTACCGCCTCTCCATCTCCACTGGTCACTTGAGAAGTCCATCAGGTGATATCTTTTACAAAGGAATGTAAACATGATTCTTGTTTATCTTACAATTCATGAGAACTGACTCCACTATACTAAAACAAATCAGAAGGCTTATTTTCAGGGACAACATGTGTCCCCTCCCAATCTCCCTCATGCACACCCTGTCCCCTCACCACTGTGGCTGTGTGAAAAATAGAAAAGGTCTTGGCTCTGTGTAAGCCCTGCTCAGCAATAACAAAAGCATCTCTCTGTTATCAACTCTGTGTTCAGCACAAATCCAAAGTACAGTCCCTTTCAGCCACCGTGAAGAAAGTAAGCTCTACCCCAGATTAAACCAGCACCAAATGTACCAAAAGGTTGGAGAAGATAAAGCTCTGAGGAGAGCTCATTGCAGCATGTCAGTACTTAAATGGGACATCTAAGAACGATTGGGACAACATTTTTTGCAGGGCCTATTGCAATAAGATAAGGCATAATAATTTTAAATTAAAAGAAGAATTGTTTAGATTAAATATAAAGAAGAAATATTTTACAATCAGGGCGTAAAACCCTGGAAGAGGTTTCCCAGATAGGTGGCAAGTGCCCCATTCCTAGAAGCATTCCAGAAATGCTCAGGCTGGATGAGACTCTCAGCAACCAAATCTAGTTGAGAAAGTCCCTGATCATTGCAGAGATGTTGGACTATATGGCTTTTAAATGTGTTTTTCAACCCAAAATGTTGAGTATATGATTTAGACTATTTTTTCCTTGTTGCATGCACTTTCTCTATTTTTCAGGGTAAAAAGAATGACATACTGAAATTACTTTGGTTCCCAGGAAATAGTCTCTTAGGCAGCTGCATTTACCACCATCCAAAAGGCTGTGTTAAACAGAATGGAAAATTCTTTAACTCTGTGTTTATTTAGTTGTTTTTTCAATTACTTAGTGGGTATGATTTAAGCAGAGGAAGATAGAAAGCAAAGGTCATTCTAAGTTGTAATGAAAGGTTTCTCTGGGGTATGAGTTAGACTGTATATCTTCTCTATTTCAGTTGTAACCTACAGTCATATGCACATGCATCTTCTCTATTTGTCAAATTCCACTGAAAAACATCATATTTAGTCAAACAGAGTCATGAAGTATCATCTCACACAATAGCAATTTTGTGGTCATATTACACAGCTGACAAAAGTACTATTGAATTTTTTTATCAATTTGAAAAATCAGAACCTTCTTTACTGCTACTAAAATTTCATAGAAATAAAAATGAAACTATTTCAGAACAACATGAAATATCTGGAGAAAGAAAACGAAATAAGGGCTTCTGTGTCCTTAGCACTGGAAATTAAAAATCCATCCAAAGAAATTAATCACAGAAATGATGATTAGAAACATATTCTGTGAAAAATAAATTAGAGCAAGTTATTATAGAAGAATCAATTTTCATGTTGATCGCATCTTGGACAATACATCGAATCAGTCATTAGTCAGCTAAATAAAAAATGCTCAGCCAGTGCATTTCAGGATTCTTTTGCAAAAACCCCCAAAACACTTAAATGAAAACATAAAAATAGTTCTGATAAATACAATTCTGGTGCCATTGTGGCTAGAGCAGTATACCAAGTTTGCAACTAGAAATATAGAATGAAAGACTGTCCTGAGGGTGGTTTGAGACTTTGCAAGTATCTTGTGAGTGTTAAAATTTTATTTCTGAAGGGTAAGTAAGTATGTGCAGCTGTTCAATATAACAGCTAAATGGGGCTTTATTATATGTCCAAATGACTGTAGTAAGTTATGGTTTCCTTTGTACTCATGAAAAAGAAGATGTGAAAAAGGGATGATCTTTGCCCAGGTATCACTCTGTGATAAGGTGGGGTGCAGCTAAAACCCTCTGCTGCACTTAGGACAAGAGAAGCACTCATGGGTCCCCTGGTTTGGTTTACTATGTATAGAAAAAGAGAAACAAGAACAGTTTAATGTGGGGAATATGATTAAGGACTATAAATGGTTGTAATGAGGAGATACATAAAACAGTCATAACTTCTATAAATGTCTTTTTTTATTGGCTTACAGAACAATTTCTAAAGGTCAATGGAGAAAATGTTAAATTACCTAACAGCTATCATCTGTATTTTGTGCCTTACAAGCACAAGGCAAAATTATTTTTCATCCTAAAAATGGTACTCATTCATTCAGTAAGAGTTACATGATACTAAGAGTTCATGCAAGAGTTAAAAAAGAGTTAAAGCAATTCTGAAAGTAATCAGTTTTATTCCTACATCTACACAAAATATAGACTTTAAACTAAAATTAATGATCCTTGATTGCCAATGTTTGATGATGTTCTGTGTATAAAGTCTGATGCAAATACTCTGACATGCATTTTTTTCTAAACCAGATCTGGTTTTCAACCATTTTATTTTTATGGTACACTACAAGTGTATAGTCTTTGGGATATTAAGAAGAAAAATTGGGCAGCCTTTATGTTCATTTTAGGTTTGTTTCGAATATATGTGCATTTCCTCAAGAAGATTGATAAAAATAGTAAGAGCTTGGAACTATGGTAAAATTAGTTTCTTTATTTTCAGATCTGTAAAGAATATCTGAAAAGTATCAATGAATTCTTTCAGAAGCGAGTGAAAATGTATTTTTATATTTTGAATTAAAAAAGAAACTTATAATTTTCTCCTCTCTCTTAAAAAAGAGAGAGGAGAAAATAATAAGAAAGAAAATTTAAACCTAAGACATAAATAAAGTCAAAATCAAATTTTGGTGAAAAAAATTAGAGATAATTTTAAAAAAAAATTTGTTTAAAAAACTCACCAATTAAAAACTAATTAGAATATTGCACTAGTATTCCTGGAAAAGAATAAATCACCCCTAGCAAAATACTTTCATTTAGGTGGAAAATACATCAGAGTTTGTGTTGAAAGGAAGAAAAGATAACTAATTTGAAGAAGAGTAAAAAAAAAAAAAGTTGTGTTCAGTAAAAATCAAGATTTTTCACAGTGATATTTCTTTTAATAACCTCATTTTCAACAAAATTCACTTCTAACTTATTCTAACATGACTTTCCATCTATATTTACATTGTAGGTCAGACACCTCAAAGTAATAGTGCTTTCAGAGCCACATCCTGAAACCGAGCAGTGGTATACTTTTATCTCTTCGTAGACATATTCTAACCTGACTGGATCCACAGTATGTAGTTCTGAGAAATGAAATGCAGTTGTGAGTTCAATAAGGGAGACATAGATGAAGAAAATGAAAAAAATTAATTTTAAAATGAAGCTGAAGGACTAAGAGAATAATTGATATAAATAATATTAAATAAATGAAACCCCAAAAAGTAACAAGTAGAGAAATAGATCAACCTGCAGAGATCAACAGATTAATATGCAACTGAATAAAAAGAAAGAAAATCTTTTACAAGTCTGAACAGGACTAGAATAACTGTCATATTTAATGAGGGTCTTCAGTAACCTAGTTAGTATAGACTAGAAATGTAGTAGCTGGGATATGCCTAAATACAAGGTTCTCATTCAGTTTAGTCATCTTATCAATTTTATTAGATGAACAAATGCTATTTTTTTACAAATATGTGCATAATTATTTTGTTGTTCTTGTTTTCTTTTTCATTAGCAGTCTTTCTTTGTGGAATGGGAGAAAATATATGTGAAAAAAAGAAAGTGGGTAATATGACTCATAAGAAAGGTAAAGGTAGTTTTACTGGTTAAGAAAAAATAAAACAATGATTTTCAATGGCAAAATATTTCAAGCATAGAAATATTTTTTGTTTCTAGCATCAAAAAATAAATTAAGATGGAAGAGAGAACTAAGAAAACCCTTTGCTCAAAACAGGATCAGCTCTACAGTACTTCTCCTTAAAAGAGAGAAAATAGCCTAGGTGATTCTAGAGTGTGAAAGTCATTTGAACTAAAGCAAATTAAAGTAATGAAAAAAAGCTAAGGTGTTGGGTGTGGGGACAAGATTAATAATTCCTGACCATGGGGATGAGCTATTGCTACATGCTCAGTAGAAGAGCTTCAGTAAAAAGGAAGATACCATTTTAGCCTCTTGAGTAAAAAGTAAAAGACAGACTTTGTCTTGCAACTTCAAATTTCCAGTCAGATCGAGTTTTCTAAAATTAAATTCAACTGCAGAAATTCTACACTAATTTATTTAAATTACTAAATGCAAAACCAAAATGGGTTTCCAGTAGTATTACATCAAAGATTTTGTCAAGGAATGTCGAGATAAGTACTTGTAAAAGCATAGGCAACCTACTTATTTGTCTTAAGATTTTTCTTTGCTTCTTACACGTATTTCCTTCCGCAGAAGATAATTAAACACTTTTTACACCAGACACCATTTTTTTTTTATTATCAGCTTTTATTTTTAAATTTTTTTTTCTGAACTCTTTTTGCAACTGCACAAGGAACTGGAAAAACATTTTTGCCATTGTATAAAACTTGATATAAATAAATCATGGCATAATCAAGGACTGTTCTGAGCGTAAACGTGACAGTCACTCAGGGACCGCATGATGACTCACGATCACTGGAGCTGCAGAGAGAGATACACAGCTCAGTAGTTTATTTAAAGTTAATATAGTTTCCCTGTCATTTTCATCAGGCCTGGCTGACAACTCCAAAAATAGTCCTTGAGAAAGCGTATACAAACCCAGAAGAGAAAAGGGAAAACACTGAAAATGGCCAACATGACACATTTGTGATGCAGTAACCGGGACATGATAAACTAAAACCCTCACGTAGGAGAAGTGCCATTTGGAGTGAGCATTATCTGTGAGTCAGATATTCCATTGTCATTGGCAAAGCCTAAAGCTTTCCTTAACTCAGTTGCACAAGCATGTTAACAAAATACCATGGCTATCCACAGAGAATAGCAAGGATTCCTTAGCTTTATGTATGAGTCACCAAAGCCTTTATGGGTCTTATGCTTTCCCTCTAAGACTGAACTACAAGAAAAGCTGAGAAACAATAATTGTGATGTAGAAAGCACAGCTATATATGAGCAGGCTGCCAGTCATGTTCTAGTATTGGGCTCCAACTCTTTTCTTATTTGTTTTCGTTGGTTATTTTATAAATACCTTTGAACACTGGATTTTTTTGCATTTATTCATTACAAACATGAAAATTTTCAATAGTATTGTTGTGATAAGCATGGTTCTTCTGAAATGCAAAACCTATTTATAATGCTGTTAGGTTTACTGTTTAGCCAGGATATTTTGGTGTGCTTAGAAAAGTGTAGAGTGTGTTGAAGTGGTTTAAAAAAAAAAAAAAATTAGTACTGGAGTGTATCAGAGTATCTTGGCCAATCTTGGGTTATTAAACTAACTTGAAAGCTGTGATAAAGAAATAGCATGTTAACATGGGCTATTTACTACGTGTTTAATGGCAATTTAAAGAAAAATATAAGGCATCATCTGTGAATTTTAAATTTGAAAAGTGAAAATTACTAAGAATTTAATGTAATCTAAATGGTTGCATTGTACATTTGCCTGTTTTCACTAGAAATCTTTCACCTGAATTCCTGTGTTAGTTCATTATACCCCCAAAATTATAAGCAATATTTTTTAATATTGTAAGTAATATTGTAAGTCATTTTAAGTGATTTTGTAAGTAATTTCTAAACCACAAACACACAAAAAATTCTAAGAATTCATGCTCAGGACAAGGTGTTATTTTCAACATGTAGGAACACTGGTTATTCAAAATTATCTTAGAAAATTGATCCAGAATCGATTGAAACAAAGGTCTCTAAGGGACTGTTCATTACTACTTATCGCAGCTGACATGTGAACTTGTTTTCCTTCAAAAATGTTTTCTTTCACACAATACATATTAAACCAGCCTTATTTCTTTACTGGGAAAACTGCAGGAGATACAATACAAACAAAATATAGCATAAGTTTGGCCAAGTATTTATTAGAAGTAGAAAAAACGTGGTACACACTGTGGGAGTATGTTTTGAGATAACCTGTTCTATTTCTAGATTTGAGAAAATACTAAGTACTATACTGCTTTCTTTACCTTGATAGGTTTTGCAGTTCTTGGCTGCTGATCTGTGATACACTCGGATTTAATTAAGCACCAAGAATTGTATTAGCTAGCTAATTGAGACATTTCTAGAACAAAAGTGCTTTTTCTGTGAAAAAGATTTTTAATTAAATGACATTGTTTCAACTCAGTGAAATTATACTGTTTCACATAAAGTTGCAGCATAACATGCCTTTCATCTACACTTAATACATTTTTACACTCATTTACACTTTTAATGTGCAAGTGCAAAATGCTAAATGTAGGCAAAGTTTTATTTTAAACTCTTGCCAAATTGTTGAAACTGAAAGAAAACCAAGCAGATTTGGGAGATTGCTGTTAATTACATATTCTTGAATTTGAATCTAAACTGTACTTCCACTATAAGCTAGTCCTGAGAAATCGTTGACACTGAACACCAGAAAAAAGATGAAAGCATCTAAGCAGGAAGACAAAGTATACTAATTTACCAAGGAAAAATATGGTCATTTAAACAATTATGGGATATGCTGTTTAACAACCACTAGAGACACCTTTTTTCATGGATTTGCATTCAGACTAATGATTCAGTAACTCAACAACAAGTCTTTCATACCAGAGTGATGGATTACAAAGCATATTTCATACCACTAAATCCATGCAAAAAGGCTTTAAATTATCCATTTGGACAGCTCAACATAATTTTCAGCCTTTTGAGAGTGTTTGTTTTGCTGAACATAGTCTTGCAGCTTTATGAGAGTGATCTAGCTCTTCTGTTTCTGGTAGAATTCTCCATTTATCACAAAGCAATGAAGAAATCTGATACAATGTGTTTTAAATTTGGCATCACTCAATAATCTAAAAAAGACTCTGACTCTTTCTGGATGTGACAAACTGATCTGTCCTCAGCTGTTGTCAAGAAGATTACTAAATTTTGTTCCATAAGCCCATCTGCTATCATCATTCTTTTAACAGAAATGTTAGCTAAAAATGTGGTGTCCATTTTCTCATCATATTCTCCAGGCTTTTTATTTGAAAATTATCATTAATTGCCTTACTATCATTATAACTATGTGCTTTATTTTACTTTTTAGTGTGACAGCCAGAAGTCAGACAATTGTCACTGATGAGAGCACTTGCAGATGGAAATGAGACCTTTAAGAGAAAGTGAATTACTATCAGAAAGGGTGATGGTATAAATAGCAAGTTCCCTTCCAGAATAATAATGTACGCATCATTATAGGCAGAATAATAAAGTACACATCATTATAAGCAGGATATATAGAATCAAAACAAAACCAAAAACCATGGCACATAGTAAAGCATGGGGGGATTTTAAGGAAACATGATGACTCCATTCCAAGTGCAGGAAATAGTTTGGTACCAACAAGAAAAGATAAAATTGGTTTTTTTCTGTTGTAAGCAGTCATCTAGATTTCAGTAATGGAACTTATAAATGCTTGTCTTTAGTACAGAAGCCAAAGTGCATAATTTGCAAGACAAGAAAATGAATGCTTTCTCTAAGCCGTGTTGTAGACTATCAACTTTACTAGTATGTTCATTAAAATTGTTTCATTACAAAATGGTAGCTTAAGAGACACTGCGAGGCTCATGTAACTTCATTCCAAAGAACACAAGGACATATTTCAGAGCAAGAACCTTGTTTTGAAACAAGAGCCAGTCAAATAGAGTGGCATTGACTTTCACGGATATGTACAGTGATACCACAAAGTTTTTAACAATAGACTGTATTAGCACATATAGGAAACTACAGTATGAATATACAGAAGGTTTAGTAGTACTCCTTTGAAGTAATGATTTTGCTCTGTTCTCTGGAGATATACTTCAGATTTACTCCTGTAAGGTAGCTTACTGCTCTTTGAATCTTTGTGGATTAAAATTGCCCAATTTTGAAAATGTTTTCCTGATTTCTGTCCAGCTCTTGAAATTGTGGTTCTGATTTTTCACAACCCTTTTGTGATGGTTTGGTTTTATATGAATAGAGTTAATTCTCTTCACAGTCGCTGGAAAGGGGCTGTGTTCTGGATTTGTACTGGGAAGTATTGGTAACACAGGGATGTTTTCATTACTGCTGAGCAGCATTTACTCAGAGTCAAGGTCTGTTCTGTTTCTCACCCACCCCAGCAGAGACAAGGCTGGATGTGTACTTGGAGTTGGGAGAGGATACAGACAGGACAGCTGATTTCAAATGGCCTAAGGAATACCCCATAACATATGGCATCATGCTCAGCATATACAGGAGGCTCTGTCCATGGAGGGGATACTGCTGGGGGAATGGCTGGGCATTTAGTTGTGAGTAATTGTTTTTAAAAGCATCATTTGCCCTTCTTCCAGTTTGCTTTCTCTCTCTTTTCATTACAATTTATGACTATGTTTTTTGTTTCAATTATTAAACTGTCTTTATCTGATTCCATGAGTTTTCTCACTTTTACCTTTCTGATTCCTATTATGTGGGTCCAAAGTGTATCTACTGTGTAGAAAGAATCCTGTTGAACCTATCTCAAAAAAGTACTTACCAAGACCAGGAAAGCTGTGGAGAAGGGCAGTAAAAATGGCAAAGGCTATAGGTCAATCTCCATGGAAGGAATGAATAAACAGACTAAGTTTCATGTCTAGGGAGAGAGACTACAAGAGACAGATAACATGACACCTACAAAATGATGAGTCACATGGCAAGGGCAAAGATAGACTATTTGATCAGTAGCTCTTCTAAGACATGGCTTAAAAGGCAACCAAAGAAGCTAACATACATGCAGTTCAAAGAAGAAAAGGAGACTCTTTATATAACAGGCAAGTAAACTGTGGATCTCCTTGTTGCAGAAGGTGGTGAATATTAAAACTTCACATGGTTCAGTTGGAAATCAGACAAACTTGCAGAAGGCAAACCTGGTGAGTTCTAGCTCAGGCAGACCCTCAGATGTCCTTTGGTGAAGATTGAAAGGATATTTATATAATCCATATATTTATAACCTGTTCTTATAACCTTCGTACCCACTTTGAAAGGTGATACTAATCTTGCTTCAACTCATTATAGCTCATGAGAAGTTTGCCCACATCTCATTACGCATAGCAGCACCTCCATACATGTGATTTAATTGAGCTGAACTTCAGATTATCCTGAAAATCAAAATAATATTTAGAGAGTAGAAATATAGAAGATGGATGCCAGAGAATTGTCCTTTGCCCTTTAACCAGCTGTGTGATATCCAGTACAACTGATCACAACACCAACTTTTCGGTGAGAAGAGAGGAAAGAACTTCTGCAAAGTAATAACAGCCACCAATGTGTTCTCTACAAGCAGTTCTCCAAGGACAGTCCCACATCAGAAACACTCATTAAATCAGGACCATTAAAGTGGGGTGGCACTTAGTCCCTGAGGATATTTGCTCTCCACTGCCTCAATGGAGCTGAAAAGGATAGACTCCAAAAGCGTCCAAAATAGACTGCATATGCCTCTTCACAAGAGACAGCCCAAATGAATTTCTAGACTAAATATCTCAATAGGGCTTGTTGTGTGATATGATCCCTGAGTAGAAAGAAATAATGATGTTGATGCAAACTAAAACTGTTGTTAAGGTGGGTGAGTCTGCAAGCTGGTCCCACTAGTGTCACAGAAGTGTGTTTTCTCCTTCAGTGAAATTATTTTACTATTTATCCAAAACATTTGTAAACCCCCAGTCACTTGACAAATCTAGCTAAAAGGAGCTTAAGGTGCTACTTTCCTCTGAGGTGGTGCAAAAGAGGTTTTTGCACCTCAAGTTCCCACAAGGTTAAAATTAAATTTTATTTGTAAATTTTAGAAGATCAGGAACTTGGCAAAATTTAAAGCAACATTTATTTGAAATAAAGTATTTCAAAGGGCATTGAATTAACAAACTGTATCCATCCACCTCAAATTACTCAAATTTCAGGAAAAGGAAATTAGGAAAAGAAAAGGAGGAAAAGAAAGAAAAAAAAAAAAAAAGAGAGACTCAGCCTCCCTAAAATCCAAGAACAGGAACATGACCACATGCAGTCATGGCAATGATGTTTATCAGGACAATAATGTTTACCTGCTCCTGAGGCCTCCTGTTTCCCCCCACACCTGCCCTAGGTGGGGTTTCTGTTCACCCAGCCACTCTGGTGCTCAATATGGGCTTCAGGGGAAGGGTATGGGGCATTGCTTCAGCTGTGCCAGTGACTGACAGCCATCCTGGGCTGGAGGCTCCATGTGGAGCAGGGCATCATTCCACCTCAGCAGAAACTGCCCTGCCCCATCCAGCTTCAGTTGTTTTGAGCTAGTAATCATTTTCTCCAGCCTCACAACATTAAAGAGTGTTTATTACCTTATGTCAGAGAGTTTAAATATTTGCATAAATTTTTGACTTTTCATACTTTTTAAGAAGAGATTGCTTACAAAATCTTTAGGAAATTGTTAACATATTTTTACCAAGGGTTAGATGTTACTTTTCCTTTGAGTTTTTTTACTTTTTATTTTCTTTTATATATGTGACATTTATCAAGGCATTTTGAATTATTACAAGGCATTCAATTGCTGTATTAGATCATCTGTAGCAGCATCAAACATCTGATTTTAACAATCATGGAAACGATGAAAATGTCAAGGTTCAGAAAAAAACAAAAGTAATGAACATCAATATAAATGAGACATTCTGTAATATTAAAGTTGCAAACAGACATCCCTATGAGGTCAGTTTTACCCTTTCTAATGTTTCAAAAGGATCTGTGAATCTGAACTCTCATTTGCCAAATAAAAGAGTGCTGATACTGATACTTCTGGGTAAAACAGGATTTTCTATTAGTCATCTACCTGGAAAAGATGTTGAGTCACTCAGTCAGTGGCTATCAAAGTAAGCTTAATACAACAATCTCCACTTCCCTCAAGATTTGAATTTTTTATTTGTTTGATTTACTTTGGTTTGGTTGAGATTTTTTTTTTGTGACAGCTTGATCATTGTTTCCATATTTATTCAAATAAAAGTGACATTGTAGAATGTTTTTCAGGTTACATTAATTGACTTCTTACAGAAATTTTGAACCTAAATTTGCCTCAGTTTCAGTTTCACACAAGTAAATTAGTAACATATTCTTTTACCTGTAAATTGATTATTTAAAAAATGGGTAAGAATAATCATGGAATAGTTTTTTAGAGAAAAAGTTCCTATAAGCCAAACCATCACTGTTTTCTGTATATTTCAGAATTTCCTAATGGGTTTCATAAAGCTGACTTCCAAGACTGTACTTCATTCAGAACTAAAAAACAATTGTGCAGTCATCATATGCTTTAATGCAGTGCCCAGAAGAGAGAAAAGCATCAACACAATAATTAAAATTAATTAGGATGGAACCAGTTCAAAGGTCTAAACAATAGCATTATCAATCAAGCTTACCCACAAGACATTTTAGTCTGCTGGGAATAAACAGGTTTTAAAGTTATAAGACCTCACTGCAACATAAAATCCAGGAGCCCTGACTGAGTACAGAAGTCATTAAAAGACTAAAGAATCTCTCTGTTATATATATTCTGTCTCAGTGACAAGTACAATTATAGGTCAGTGCTGGTTTCTTTTCATCAGAAGTGCAGCCTCCTTTAAGGGAAGATGAAAAGTGTCTCGTTCAGTATTACTGGTCAATATCTTAGCAGAGAAAAGGAATAAAGCATGTGTTGAACAAGCATGAAATTGCATGGCAATAAAGAACTGACAAACTACTGTATTCAGAATGGAAAAAAAAATTACAAAGTACTGTATTCAGAATGGGGAAAAAAATGTAAGCAGCATTTATCAATATAAGCCAGGAACCAAGAAATCTTTGCTGGGTCTGAAAGTCCTCAGTCTTTCAGCCTTACTGTTTAGAGATGCTGGGTCTTTGGAACCTACAGTTATTTCTGATGGAAAAGAAATCATTTCTCTTGCTGAGAAATAGACAAAAGAAAAACATACTTTACCTAAACAGCAAGGAGATGTTGGATTTCAGCATTTACTCAGAAGAGTAATTTGATATCCTTTAAGGAAAGGCATGTTAGATTACAATTTCAAATTACCATCACTAATTATTATCACTAAGAACAACTTGCCATGGAAAGAATGGTTTAGTATAGTGGAATTATATAGTTCATATGTACACTGTGTTGACCAAAACATTTTTATTTTAGTGTCCACCTAAGGTTTTGTTCCTTCTCAATGTTAAAAACAACTTTAGTCCTAAAGCTTCAATAAGTAGGGCAAAAGAAAGGCTTCATTCTTATCTTTGTAAAAGCAAGGGCAGGTTGAATTGAGAGTCTGTGAAACTCTTAGATTAGTCCATTCCATTATGACAAGTAAAATAATCCAAGCAACAGACTCAATAAATAAAAAATGTTTTATTTGAACTACAAATACATTGGACTGAAAGACTCTCACTCTGATTTTTTAACTCCTATGATTTCTTGTTTTGCACAGTCAGCATGTGAGCTTCAGCTCCATCATCCTAAACAAGTATAGCGCAAGGCAGATGCTGTGTGGTAAGTACAGAAATGAGTATCACAGAAACAGATTGGAGAGAAAAAAAGCTACCTTGGACAAATGCACAAGAGAACTTTTAGTGAAATTGTTTGATTTTGTTTCAGTTGTGAGCATACCTAAGGGTTCTTTGTCACTTATTTGTATTCATGACAGCACACAGAACTGTGTAAGTGTAGCAGGTTTGGCAGAGCTACTCCATGTGTGGCAGTGCCAAACCAAGCCTGTTCCAGAAGGGATCATTTGTGCATTGTACTCCTTTCCACCAAAGGATGCATTTGGAAGGAAAAGGGCTTTCATGATTGTCATAGGTTTCAATTCAATTCAATTAATTTATGCAGGAAATATTTGTGTCCAAATTGAAATTTTAATGGCACTTTCCAAGTCTCCTTCCTTTTTCCAGGTTCAACTTTTCCAGACCTTCCATCAGTTCCAAGCACCAAAGTACAAGAAATGTCCTGTAGACCTACAAAAAAATGACACAGCATAAACAACAGACTTGGGAATATGTCAGCAATCATCCTCACAGAAACTAGGATATGATACCATCGCGGTCAAGTTGGTTTACTACCACACATTTCAACGTGGTGCATTATCCTAGAACATTTAAATCAAATATGCAAGTCCCAAGTGATGGAAAGGAAGGTTTTTAAAAAATAAAAAAGACACAAAACCACAACTCACATTCTAAAAGTCTGAAAAAAAAAAAACCCAAAAAACCAACCAACAAATCCTGATACAATTAAGCTGTAATTTCCAATTGCATCTACATTACTCATTTCCCCTCATAAGTCTTACTAACTTCAGTGGTAATTTGCTTTGGCTTAGGAGACCGTAGATACCAAATTATTTTGGGGCATATTCTGGATAATGGGATTAATATGGATATGAAATCCACTGTCACAAAGGTATTTAAAGAACTTATACTGTAGCAGAAATATTGGTACCTGAATAAGCAACTGTAATTAGTATTTCAATTACATTGTGTTCCCCAGTTAATTACAGATTTAGAAAAATACCACGTTTCCTGACAACGAAAGATCAAGCTCTTGTGGGAGAAAAAAGGAGAGAACTGCCTGCAGAGAATCAGCGTTAAGTTTTCAGACAAGTCTTTGCTTCCTGCCAGGCTAAATTTCTCATAAATCTATGACTGTCACTTCAACAGTTTGTCTAATGCTTTCCTGTAACACATCCTCAAAAATATTAACTCCAGGTACACTCAAATTTATTAAGTTGCAGTCTATAACCATAACACTATTTCATGGAACCTTTGTTTTATGGCAATAAAAAAGACATTAGTGCTCTTTTACAAGAAATAAGAGAGATGGAGTCATTAGTATTTGTACAGCAACCTAGTCAATACAATGATTTAGTAACAAGTTTGCATACACTTTAATTATATAGTTCACAGAAATAATGCATTACCTGAAAATCAAAAGACATATTCCCTCCTAATGTAGGTCTACTGAGAGCTATTTCCATGGATAATTTGACTCTAAATTCTCAGCTCCACTGACTATGACAAGCTGCCTAATTCACACAATTATTTTAAATTAATAGCTATCTGTTTCCAAAACAAAAAGAAAGGGCTGAAAGAATTTTCATGAGAACAATTGCCATCTAGGAAAACCAGAATAGGCATTTAATCCCAGCCCAACTGCCTAGATATGCATGCAATCCCAGCAAGCACGAAGGAGCTGAAGGGATGCCAGAAGATGTACAGGGCACATCTTTGCTGCAGGAGAGAAAAGGGAAGAGACCAGTTGAGTGAGAAAGCTGAAAGAGCTTAGGTAATGTCTTATAGAGGCAAGCAAGGGAACATCTGAAGAACTAGGGTTATACCTAAGCTCAGGGATCACAGCCTAAGTTAGGAGACATCTTTTATTTGATCAGTGTTTGAATTTTTGTTCTTTTAAATGTATCCTATTATGTTTTTATAGCCTGTTCTAACCACAAGGCCTGCAGATAGGTAGCAGTTTAGCTTTTACCTGATAGATGAGAAAATCCATGCTGAGAACAGTTCAGATAATGGCAGAACAAAGTACCAACTGCAAGGTCAGGTACTGAAGTACTGAAAAAGGGAAGATACCACTGGATTTTACAACATTGATTGGTAAAAAGATCAGATTTTCAATTTGATGGAAGTTATCAAACAAACTAACAAGATAATTGCATTGCCATAATAACAAAGGAGACAATGAAATTGAATAATGTTACTTATGTTTTTCAAGCATTAAAAGTAATTTTTATGTAAAATAAAATGTCCTGGCTACTCTGGATGCTTATGTGATTAGTAGACAATGGAATAAGCATACATATATTTAAGTATTAATACACCTGTAAGACTGGAAAAAATGCTTGAATTCTTGGTTCTTGAGGGAGCTGAAGCTCAATCCTTGTCCTAGTTTGCTTTTTATTCAGAATGACTGTCTAGGACTCCAACAACAGTCAGTTGCATAAACTTTGACAACTCTACATTTGCTAATCCCAAGAACTGCAAAGACATATCTGTTCAGAAAAGAAATTAATGCAGAACAACATTGTAAAATAATTGAAAAAAATATAGATACTGAGATTGAAGCAGTGCTCAGTGTATTTCATGTGTTGCCTTAGATTTAAACTGCATTGAAGCTAAAATTGTTTAAAACATATTTTCTCTCTTTGTACTTCTGTAATAATATATCCATTTAATTGTTTGTTTTCATTTCTGTTTTTTGTTTTTTCTTTTATTAATACACCCCAACTAGCAAAATCTCATTACAGTAATAAGAGCTGACACTTAAGATCTGAGTATGTTATAGCACTCTTATTTCATGCTGGATGAAAAATTAAGGCAAATATTTGCACTGCCATATTTTATGGTTATTTTCAGAGTTCTGCAAATGTGCACACAACCACAGAAAGATAAGAGGTATGAAAGTCAGCACTTGCAAAGGATTTAAATTATAAAGTACCATACTCTCCTACCTCAACACATCTACACTTAAAAAAGACTGTATCTTGTTGCCTGTGTGACCCTAATGAGAGTCCTACCAAGGCTTTTGAAGCACATGGAGAAGGCATGCCATGTCATAGCACTCCTGCACAGCACCAAATTTCCTGTGCTCAGCGCCTCCTCTGCCTTCTCTCATGAGAATTAGCTTCTCCATGGGCACCCATCATTTGACTGGCAACATACAACTCTGCATGAGCAGGTTTTGTTTGTTACTTTGACAATATGGTGGTTCAGGGTGAAGCCAATTTTCTGCTGGGAATAAAGTCAATTAGATGCTTTGAATGGGGAGTTGATGGCACTAGGGTTTTATTGAGGACAGAGACTACACAGGCTGTGGTGACAGACCAGTTTTTTCATGCAATACTTCAAGGAAGATGAGAAGGGCATTTAGCTCATTATTCATACTAAAAGCATAAATCTAGTCTTGTGCTATTAAGTTTCAGCACTTATTTACAGCAAGTTGTGGCATCAGAGAATTGGCTATACTTAGACAAGACAATCTATACAATGGGCCGAAGCGTTGGCAAATTTTGATTTTTCTATGCTGTACAATGGTCATGGAAAGTTTTCTAGCATTGATATGATGACTGCTGAATTTCTTCTACACTGTGTGGATTTATTTACTCTAGAATGTAACAGAAAAGGATGAAATTAGTACTGCCATAACGCTGCTAAAATCTAATTTCCTATACTTTTTTTTTTTTCAAATGAAAGCACACAGAAATATGCCACAGTAAATCCAGCATAAGGAATTTTCAAAGACATTCTAACCATCAAATAAATCCCTTTACCTGACTGTTGAAAAAAGTCTCTTTCTACTTCCTGCCAATTTCACTCCAAGCACTCGTCTGGAATCTGGTAAAAGAAAGCACTATAGGTTCAAAATTAAACTTGCTCTATAGCTGTTCATGAATAGTTAAAAAAATACTTGCATGCATGTTTAATGTCATCCTGTCTTCAAAATCACTATGTCATGTTTCCATGTCTCAGTTATAAGGTGTGTTATAAACATTTTCTAGTTCAATAATGTAAACAAAGCGGAAATTATTCACAAATGAACAAACTCAGAGGTGAGCCCAGGGTAAAAATGATTCCTATAAAATTTCTGAAGGAGTCCCTTGTATTGTCCAGTACTGGAGTTATGTGGCAGAATAGATTTATTTTGTAGAGTTTTGCTATCTAGTTAAACTATATTGAACACTTCAAGGCACCTACAATACCTGAAAACTATAGATAAACCATTTCACTGATTATATGTTTGTTCTGCAGTACCTGCAAGATATAAATGAGGGCTGTTCAAAATCCCTGTTTAAATTATTGGATGTAAAATTGATTTCAGGTAAAGAATTTCCCCCCTTTTGTTCTGTAAAGGTTGCTATTATTTCTTTGGGATATTTTTTTCTTTTGAAGCTGAAGAAAAACCAAGTGTCAGCGCAAATACCAAATATTTCCACTAGGTTTGATTTCTCTAGCTCTTCATCATAATAACTGTTTTCTTTCTGCCCTCATTTACACCCCTTGATATGAATGACCTTCCCCAGTGCTGTGTTTCTACTGGGAGCATTGTATGGTTGCTGTGATTTAGTTGCTCTCTTCTGTTCTCTCTGGAGAAATCTCAACAGACCAACTGAAATGCTTTTGGAAACTATCACGAGTAAAACAATGGAACAGCCAGTCATCCCAAATCTCACATATTTTGTGTTTGTCTGGGCACTCTTTTTCTTTCAAACTTCAGCACAAATAGAAAAGTTTTCTTGTGAACAACACATGCACTTTGAGCCAGCCCCAAACCAAAGCTGTTAGAATAATAGAGGTTTCAAGCCTCCATAATGCAGGGGTGAAGGCTGCCAGTGCACTCCTACATTCATCGTATATGGAGGCTGCTTGCTGAGTTGGCTGCTTGCCTTCCCATGGAGAAAAACAGATTATGGAATATGAACTCTCTCTTATTTCTTTAAAAAACAAGTGGTGTGCAACGACTCTGCAAAATTATGCAAATTACCTTGTCACACATATCAGACTGACAGTTCTAGAGAGACTGGAAATCGCCAGAAAGATTTCTAGCTCTAGGCAGACAATGCCATTAGAGTATGGCTTAGAGCCATAAGACCACGACAAGAACTCACATTCTTTAGACTACCACTTTCACAGACTGTTATGTCAAATAGCTCAACTTTGAGGGTTTTATTGGTTTTGGTTTGGGTTTCCTTTTTCCTTTTTCTTTTGTCTACATATGGTATGCAGTGTTTAGACTTGTAGGCAATGGCATAAAAAACAATCTAAATTAAGTAGAAGCAATGTACCATTAACATTTTCAGACTAAGCTGTAGGTCGTGGCACAGATGGGCTGCCAAATATTTGTCACAACGTGGCCAATTACCAGCATGTATTTCAGGCAGAATTGTTAGTGAATCAAAATAACCAGACAAGCTATTTCAGAGAGCTGAATTAAATAATATTAATTTCCTTCAGGTAGGGGATATAAGCTCAGGCTAACCTCATTCTTATGAAAAAATTATTAAAAAAATCCCCTGCTATTTGACTTAAACTGATCCCTTTTATTTCAAAGTCTCTTCATGTTTTCCAAAGAGAGGGGTGTATTTCCAAAGAGAGTATGTGAATTTCATAGCTTTAAGGAAAATGAGACATACTGAAATATTAGATAATAGAATCAATCACATGATAATTGCAATTCTACAGAGACCTGATTTTTGACGATTTTAGTCTGAATTTTTCTTTACTGTGCAGGGAAGACAAATCTGTAAGTGAAAAGAATATACCAGTGGGTCTCAATCTGTGTGTTAGGCAGCAGTAGAAAAGAGCAGTCTTCCCATCCAAAAGACAGTTTTCTATAGAATGTTCTCTAGTGATGTTTCACAGCAGCACAATATTTGGGAAAAGATGCTGCAAAAAATGTGCTCATTTTAAATTTATTAAAGAAATGAATATTTGTCATACAATCCCAGTTCAGAAGTTATTGTGAACTGACTAAATCTATATATCTATGATCTAGAACTAGATATGTTCTAGATCATAGATCTAGATAAGAGGATCTATCTATGATGATATCTGTATTATCTCTATCTATCTCTACCTGAACAAAAGTGATCACTCTGATACTGCAATGTAAGCTTTAACATCTCAGGTAAGACTCAGCTTTCAGGCCTGGTTAACAGGCCAAGGACAGTGGTATGAGGTTCATCAAGGCCAAGTGTCAGGTTTTGCCCCTGGGTCACAACAGCAACACTGCAGGCTTGGAAAGTGCCCAGCAGAAAAGGACCTGGAGGTGCTGGTCAGCAGCATGAGCCAGCTGTGCCCAGGTGGCCAAGTGTGTCCAGCAGGGTCAGGGCAGGGATTGTCCCCCTGTGCCCAGCACTGGTGAGGCCACACCTCAAATCCTGGGAGCAGTTCTGGGCCCCTCACAGTGACAAAGACATTGAAGGGCTGGAGCATGGGGCAGGAATAGAGAGTAAGCCTTATAAGGAGCAGCTGGGGGAGTTGAAGTTGTTTAGCCTGGAGAAGAGGAAACTTAGGGGAGACCTTATCACTCTCCATAGCTGCCAGGAAGGAGGTAAGAGCGTGGTGAAGATTGGTCTCCCAGGTAACTAGTGACAGAATGAGAGGACATGGCCTCAAATTGTGCTAAGAGAGGTTCAGGTTGGACATTATGAAGAACTTCTTCACAGAAATTGGAATTTGCATTGAAATGAGCTTCCCAGGGAGGTGGTGGAGTCACCATCCTTGGAGGTGTTCAAGAAAAGTCTGTGTGTGAAACATAATGCTGTGGTCATTGACAAAGCCTTTATGGGTCAAAACTTGTATATGGTGATCTTGGAAGTATTTTACAGCCTAAATGATGCTGTGAAATCAGACTTGTGTTGAATATGACAAAATAAGCAAAATATAACAAAGCACAACTGATTATTTCATTAAGGCCTGCATTAGGATAGTTAACTTACTGCATGGACGTATGCAGAAAACCCATTTGTCAATTTGAAGGCAGCAGTACTACATTGAACACACACAAATGCCTGAATGAAAATCTAAGCTGTAACCTATAGGCAGAAGTAATGAAAAGAAAGCAAAATAAGGAAGCAATTGAACCTGAAAATCTGATTCCCATTTTTATCATGATGAAATGTTATTTTCATCACTGAAATGGGTCTGTCTATATTGATGATTGAGACAGAGTTTTGCAGAAGCTACATTTCTAGACTGTTTTCAGCTGATAGTGGTCTATTACTGCTATCATCTTTGTTTAATCATTAGGTAGAGTAAAAAAATGTTAGTTTCAGTAAGAGATAATGCATAGGTTCTTCCGCTGACAAAGCTGAAGTGTTTCTGGTTTTCAGCTGTATCTTGCTGTGGCAGGCAGTTTTAAGGCAAGGTGATTTGCTCTGCTGGCTCTGCTTTTTATATCATATTTCTTTTACAACAAAAGAAAGAAACTTACCTGGATAACATTAAGTATTCCTTAGAGTATCTTCAGCCAGAGAACTGATAAACAGCTGGAAAACTAAATTTAACTTATCTCTCAAGTTTTCATTTTAAGTAGCCAAACCTAACAGAACTTGTGTTTTTCTTGCACAAAACTTTTTAAAATTGAAATTCTTCTCAGTTTCCACTACAAATTTACAGCTGCTGGTGGGACAGTGCCTGTGACAGCAAAGGGTTGCAGGCCCATCCTGTGAGAAGGGATGTGCTGCAGCACCTGCTGACAGACTGAATCCCTCTCCAGTCCCACAGGAGAGCGGCACTTGGCAGCTGCACCAGGATGAAGAATGAAGACTCCATTTACCTAAACCACACCAAACATTGTTAAACCAAGCTTTTCCTTTTCCCTATCTCATTTATTTAATTGCTTTCTTCCCTCCTTCCCTCCCTCCCCTGCCCTCCTTTCTTCTTTTATATCTCTGCTACACTTTGGCGTGAACAGAGCCATGGGCTGCCTTTGCAGCAGTTTCAAAGTGGTGCCATGGTATCTCTTATAGCACTGATGAGCCCACCTGTCTGCAAAGGAAAGGGGGTGCCCTTGCAGGGACTGAAAGATGCACCCCACCAAAAGCAAGATCAGGGCTAAGAGGGCTGCTTTTCTGGCTGGCAGCACAGGGAGCAGCTGGCAGAAACATGCACAGGAGACATCCTTACCTGCACTTTCCTTGATTTGACTCGCTGTTATTTAGCTCAGTTTCATTCCTCCATGCCCCTGCTGTTGTCATCACTGCTGTTCCCAAAACCAGCCTCAGATGAAACCATAATAACAGTGAGAGTGTGTATTTCATTGTCACAGCTTATGGCACTGCATTGTTTACCTTACTTTACTAACGTAAGAAAAACTGGGAATCAGGTAGTAACAGGCAGTATATAAGATTCAGATTCAGCTTATGATTTGGACATGACTCAGGCCATACAAACTAAGGCATTAAATAAAAATAAGCAAAATCTTGTTGCAAAATATAGATGCTGCACTGCAATTGAGCTTTTCTAGTTAGGGCATTTTAAAAAAAGAGACAAAGAACCTATAAATCTCAGGGGGCCTGTGCTTGCCTGTAACTGTTACAGTACATTTATCATTGTTATGTAACCCTAAAAAGGTTTCATTTGCACTATTTTCACTGGCATGAACATTTTAAATGAAAATTAATACATGCATATGTATAAGCCCACTTTATGTGGCTACCTGGTGGGTAATTCCCAGATGGTGATTTCTTTTTCTCTACATTGGCTTTTTTCTTTTCTTTCTTTCTCTATTTTTTTCTTTAATAGCTCAAAAATAGCATGTGGGTTATATAACTAATAGATGAAACCAGAGACAAATCCTAGCCTCAGGCACCACATAGAAGAGATGGTAACTGTCAGCCTTGACTCCCTGGTTGTCAGATACTGAATGGGATGTTAGCTCCTCAACAATACACAAGCTTGGAAATGTCACCAATATGGATGAGTCAGGGCTATTATCCTGACCCACAATAAAAATATCTCTGTGGTAGCCAAGTATTTTATCTCTACAAATTAATGTATGCATTTAAATATGCCACTGTAAATCACAGCTAAAGTGCTCTGCAGCAATTACCCGAGGGATGTTGCTCTGTCATTTTGTTCTAACTGTGCAGAAACTTCAGAAAGACTGCTTGGCCATGAGGAGACCTCCTACTGGCACTACCAGTTTCGAAGGTACTCACAGGGTTGTTTCTCTGCTACAGAACAATTTCCTGCTACTGTCCCCATTTGCATTTATTTTGGATCCCTAGGTTGCTCATCTCAGGGTGAAATTTAGAGAAAATGGTCTGTACACTGTAATAATAATAATAGTTATAATAGTAATACATTAGGGTAGAAAACATTGGGGTTTTTTGGTGGATGAGCTCTGAATATCATGTAGGTATCCTTCAGCCTTGGAAAATAAGGGAGAATGTAAGATTTTTCTGAAGGAAAATATGTTTGAGTTAAAAAAAACCTGAGGATCACTGAATCACAGAATCAAGACAATAACACTGAGATTGCCAAGTCCAATCCGTGACCTAATGCCACTATTGTCAACTAGACCATGGCATCAAGTGACTGCATACAGTCATTTCTTAAACACCTCCAGGGATGGTGACTCCACCACCTTCCTTGGAAACCCATTCCAGTGCCCAGTCACTCTTTCTGTGAAGAACTTCTTCCTAATGGCCAGCGTAAACCTCTCCTGGTGCAGCTTAAGACTCTGTCCTCTTGTCCTATTTCTAGCTGCCTGGGAGAAGAGACTGACCCTGACTCTGGCTTGCTACCCCATGGCTCATCTATGAAGAGCCTGATTTCATCCCCTCCCCACTTTGAACCAGGTTTAAAGCCCTCTCAATCAGCCCTGCCAACTCATGCACTAGAATCCTTCTGCCCTTGCTAAATAGATGAAGTCCACCTGAATCTAGCAGACCTGGTGCCATGATCAAAAAACCCAAAATTCTGCTGATGGCACCACCTGCTCAAGCCACTTACTGATAACATGAGTTTTCCTGTTGCTTTTGTAATTCATCACTGCTACTGAAAGAATTGAGCAGACCATCACCTGCACTCCCATTTTCTTACATGTCATGGAGAAAAAAAACTCTATTGAAACATCAACTTTTTTGAATACAAGATCTGATTTATTCTTGAAGGATCCCTTACAATTTCTGACTGCTTACAGGCTGCTCAAAATTGAAAGATCCAATAAAGTATGAGATATTTTGGCTGAAGGCCAGTGTATTTATGCCTAAGATAAATTTGCACATGAAAGGTGCAAAAGTGGTAAGGAAGACAGAAGACAAAGACAATGAAGATCAATTACCTAATTAAATTTGAAGTAATTGTTGTCAGCCCCACAGTCTTATTATGGAAAAAAAATGAATATTTCTAGTTTTGTGTAACTAAAAAAATGTATCTGCAAGTTTTTTTCTTGGTACATCAAATGAATCTCTGATAAGTTAACTGGGTACATAAGACGGTAGATCTAAATATATGATTTTAAAAATATGATTGATTACTCCTTTTTTTTTATTAAATCCCAGCCCTTAAACTGAGTTTACATATTAAGAAAACAGTAAAAGGACATGCTTATAAGTGACGATGCAGCATTGTCTCTTTATTGAGTATCCTTTATCTGCAGTTAATGGTGGCTGTATTGACAGAAAAAAAATTTAACTGCTGCACTTCTAAGGCCAACAAATTATGGAGGACTTAACTGTATTTACATGCATTTGTCCTCGACAAAGTTTAATCTGATTGCAAAACTAGAAACTGGTACTTGCCGATAATTTCTTTCCTGTGTTATTGTTGTTAATGGCAGGGATTTGACCTAATTCTCAGATCTAATAGACTCTTTAAAGCTATGAAATATATTTTCAAGATGAACATAAAGAAAACTGAATGAGAAAATTCCAAAATAAGAACAGCATCCTAATAACATCATTTTGTAAATTCAGTGTTTGCAGAAAACTTGTGGCTCAATAAAAATATACCTGAGTAGAAGCTCAGAAGTGTTCCCTGTATTCTTTTTTGTCATAGCAGTAAGAACACTTTTCTTTTACATATTAGGATGAGGCATGAACTTCTTCTGCAATAAGCAGAGAAATATTTTGAGCCGGGGCAGTTAAATTGCAAAGTTGTCTCACTTTGTTTCCCAGATATCACCCACTTTCCATAAATTATCAGATTAGTCTTCAAAGGCCACATTGTGACATTAAGGAGAAGAAAGAGATGGCAACACATTTTAATCAACACAAAAGCCTCCTTCCTATGGGCTCTTTCAAACGTGTGCTCAGAAGCAGTCGTAAAATTGCTTTGAATCCTCTGTTCATTTTTGAAGCAAAGGATGGTGATACATTTCAGTATGCTGAAATTTACAGATTTAAATTAATTTGGGGAGGATATTTGGAATAAATATCTGAAAATTTCACAGTAACAAATGTACTTCTCAAAGCATGAATCCTAAAGGTACCATAAAATGGACATTTGCAGCCCCCCTGAGCAGGTTGGACTGTCTTGTGTTTGAGCTCTTCACACAGACCTTTTTACATTTTTGCTGGATTACCCAGTTGTATCTATAGAAACTGTGCACTTGCATTTACAGATCCAAAAATAAACAAGTAGAGGTACTGTTTTTTACCTGTCACTTTTAAGAACAGGCAATAAATAGCTCTCTTCTTTCCTTAAAAATAAAACCAGAGTATTCCCGAACATTCCTGAATGTTCAGTAAGATTAAAATAGGATAATTCCAGGTCATCATAGAGCACTTAAGAAAATGTCCCTCATGATTTATATGCCAGAAAGGGCTAGTTAAAATTTTCAGAATTCAATGTTTACTTCTTCATTAAATTTGCTTTAATTTTATATGAAGTAAAAAACACTTTCCTAAGTCAACAATGATTTAATCACAAATTTTTTTATTTTGAAAATGAGCCAATGTGTCTTTTAATTCTTTCTCTTATATTCACGCTACCATTAATTCATTAGAATAAAATTATTAAAACACTTAAGGAACAGTTTCTAATCCTGTAGACAGGGGAATGAGACCCAAGTTTCTAAAAGACTTTGGACTGATCAAAATAAGAATCATATACTTATTTAATCATAACTGGTTGAAAACACTGGGCTAGGGGAAAAAAAAAAAAAAAAAAAAAAACCAAAACAAACCAAACTGAACAGAACTTGTTTCTAAGCTTCACCTTTTCTTTAATAGTTTGGAGTTTTGCTTGATGCCAGAGCAAGAGCTTCTGTCTGTACCATGATAGAAGACAGCACATGTCCTTACTCTTGCAATCAAACCGTTCTCTCAGAAAGCATTTTGTCCTGCCTGAAGGGTTCAATTTCAATAGCTACTATCACCTTAATCCAATAGAGTGCCATCTTTTACTACAACACACAGGAAAGGCTGGAATCAAGATTTTCCTTTCTATTTGCCCTGCATCCCCCACACAGGGTTGTGTGTCCTTATTTTCATTTTATCTCCAACGTGGTTTCACAGTAAAAGCCTTGCTGTAATGCAATGTGAACTGTGGTGTTCAGATACTTAAATGATCTGATGCTATGTGACCAAAGATGGGAGATCACACAGGAAAAAATCCTGCCAGAAGGTGTTTGATGCGTGATAGACAACACCTATTTCATCCACAGTATGCAACAAAGATTTATGCAGAAGATGTCATAGTTCCTGAAAGCAGGACTTTGGCAAGAATGACAGCACAGGCTGCTCAGTCCTGTGAAGCTTAGGCACAAATCCTTTGAAACATGGGAAACTTTAAATGCACATGTGCTTTTTTAGCTCTTACAAGACCCTGGCATTAGACAGCCACAGCCCAGGTCACTGGTCTGCACTGCCACCAGGAGTAAACGTTTTATTCTATCTGAAGTCTTTGCCTTTTCACGGAAGAATAGAAGTTCTTAGCACCTTCAGCCCTGCTCACCATTAGTACCCATCAGGGACCTATTTGTGCCCTTCATGACTCCTTTCAGAACCAAGCCCTTGAGTTTCTGTTCCATGGAAACTAAGATTGGAGGAAAGAACGTCTGGATCTCATTAGGTTGCTGCATTAGGATGCAGCTGAATGGGGTCAACACTCAGATTCAGGAACGGAAAAATGCAGCCACCTCTCACTCAACCTTTAGTTCCTTAAAAGACACCTTTAGTTCCTTAAGTCATCTGGACATAGTCCATGCAGTTTCTAAAAATCCTACTTGATGCCTATAAATAAGTATTCTCTAATTGGTATTCTAAAAGTCAGTGTTCAGATTAACTGATTCACTTTTTGGAGTGATAAATGAGTCTGCTTTTAGCATCTATCGAGAAGGCAGAGACTTGGGAAAAAAAAAAAAAAAAAAAAAAAAAAAAAGACACTGAGCCATAATGCAGAAGAACACAGAATGATTGTGGGGACTGAAACAATATAGGAGCCCAACAAAATGAAATATGTTTTTCTTTTCCAGGAAAGGAAATTTGTGGGTTTAGGATTTTCATGCAGAAATGTGACCATGACAGGAAAGGGGAGGGCTTTTCTGGTGTGCTTTTGTTTGTTACTTGGGAGTGGGGGTTTGGTTGACTAGTCTGTTGTTTTGTGGGTTTTTTTTTTTAATTGGAAAAAAAAAAAAAAAAAAAAAGGACATTTACAGCCCAGTATTTTAGCAAAAAATTCACTTCTTTTTTTGGAAGTGTCTGGAAATCCAGCATTCATATTTACTTATGTGACTGCTCAAGTAGGAGTGGCTGCTCTTTCAGGATCAGCTAAAAGGCAAAGTTTGGACAAAAATATCACTGTGTGAAAGAGGGTCAGCTCCGTAAACTATAAGGTTTCTGGGACAAGAGCTATCTCAAATGATGCCACTTCAAAGTCCATCTTGAAATAATGGACCATTTTTAAGTTTTCAAAATAGATCCATAAAACAGAAGGAAATAAAAACTAATCCTGAAAATCAGTAAGAAAGCACCAAGCTGCTGAGAAAAGGGGAAGAAGTCCAAGGGATTTAATGGTAAGGCTGCCACCAAAGTTTGCTACCCTCTTTTAGGGAAAGGACCAACATTTAAGTCTGTACTTCTTCCTAACCTTCTCTGACAATCAGAAGAGTGATAAAGTCTTCTCCTCTCTGTAAGTTCTGCTTTCTTTCATGTCCCACTCCAATCTCACCCTGATTTAATTTCTAATTTATCGATGGAATACTGGGATCTGGTAAGATTTTAAACTCCAGTTTAAACTCCAGTTTTCAAAGTGTCTGAGACTAAATCTGTATAAAAGCTTTCACTGTCTTATCAATACTCGCTACTATGACTCATCACTACTTTGGCAAGTAAAGTACTGAAATATTTTTCTAGGTTTTTCAGGCTTTTAAAATATGCACATAAAAATCAGAAGGATAGCAACAAATATATTAGAATAACTTCAGGTAGAAATTAGACACTTTGAATCATACCTGATGCTGTCATTATTTTGCTGTCGATTCTCTCACCTTTTGGATTCTATCCAAGTGGGAGTAGGGAATAACTTTTGCAAAGTAAACACCAAAACTTCTTTCCAGGAAAAGAAAAAGAGTTGATGACCTCTTAAGGAAGAGTCAGACAAGGTGACTCTTCTCACCTGTGCCTGGGCTGATGGGGATTCCAAACATCTACAGCCACAGGAAATCCAGAGCTCCAAACCATGTTGTGAGGGCAAATATTGAAAAAATATACGAGGGTCTCAAAAAACAAACAAAAAACCCCACAAACAAACAAACAAACCAACAAAAAAAACCCCAAACCAAACCAAACCAAACAAACAAAAAAATCCCCCCCAAAAAAAACCTTTCCTTGAAACCTTGAAACAGATCCCAAAATGTTATGTGTGTACAACGTCTGGGCAAATGTAAGAGTAGTGCACACTGTAAAATGAAAGGACTGAGCTACACAAGGATTTAGAAGAACTGCCAGGTTTCCTAACTTCAGTATGCTGATATATGCATTCACCTGCAGCCCCCAGTTGTGAAATGAATATTAAAAGTAATGGGTGTTTAGAAAACTTTGTAAGATTTTACAGAGTCTGTTGTCACTCAGATTTCTTCTACTTTGAAATATTATATTTGTTTTCCTATGCTACACATGTATAAAAGAGATGTTAATAGAATATTTATGTTTGTTACTTGATTTATTTGGTAGAATTCCATAGCTTTACATTTATAGGCGCATTTGAATACAAAGAAAGTTTTCTTTTCAAATACTGTCTGGTATGTCTTATCTCTGATCTTTTTGTACAGGAGATAAAAAAAGCAATGGAAGATGGAAGAAATTGCTCTCACTGTATTACTAAGACTTCTCTGAAACCAAGCAAGTCAGAAAACTCTGGAAAAGTTTGTATTTGAGAGAATATCTGTCATAGAAATGTAGACACGTGAGCAGCAAGTGGCATATTGAATTCTAATGTGGTTTTGAATGTTAAATGTTCTTATTTGCCTAAACTTGTGCCAGAATAGAAATTCAGAGGCTTCCGTGTTTTGATTTGATCCCTTTGAAGAAGTTTGATTCCCTGCCAGAAGAAATAGCCATGCTGTTCATGTTTGAAAACATCTAACTTGAAAAGATAGAAGTACTTCTAAACTTATTATTTGTTATTTGTGTATATGGGGAGCAGAGGTTCCAACAATAAAAAGACTTAGTTTAGGCTTTGATAAATTTAATTCTCTTTGTCAAGCAACTTGGAAACAATCAATTGTTTCAGCAGAAAGAAGAATTTGACAAAAATGATATGTCTATAAAAGCTTAATGGGTTTGGATGGCTTTAGTTTATTTAACACATAAATGACATTCTAGACCTCCTTAAAGAAGAATCAACAAATTGTAATGGAACATTCTGGCAACCTAAAGATAAAGTCACAAGCAAAACAGATTAGATTCTGGTCTGATATGTAATAAAATAAGACAGCTATATCATCCTTTTGGAAGCAAAAAACCACAATCGTTTGAACAGAAATATCCACAAAAGCATATTCCTCTTACCTTGTGGACGAATCTGTTAATTAATGAAATATGCTTTCTATTGAAAGATTTTCCTTGATTATGTAACATATTATTTCTTCTGCTCAAATTAGCAGAAAGAGGAGCAGAATTCAGAGGGGAATCTGACCAAAGAATGCAAAAAGGCATGAGAAATAGTTTTGTAGAACTGCACTGTCATTTATTAGCTCTAAGGAGAAATGAGGCTTTGCAACCAAATTCTTAAAAATTTTATTTTTAAGAGAGATCTGAGAGTCCCTCTGCAGGCAGGAATGATAGGGCTAGAAATGATAGTGAATAAGGAAGTTTGTGTCTCTGTCAAGCTAGAGAACTGTGTGCATAGCTCCTGAGAGATCACTATTTTACAATGCAAAACTAATGAGAAGACCTAAGGCTACCATATTTCTCATTACAGATACCATGCTACAGACCACCTTAGGATAATTAATTTAATCAATTGGCCATTCCTACCTCACTGGCAAATTCTCTCTGCGGTGCATATCACTAGAAGCATCATGATCCTCTGACAGTCCCAAGCCAGTAAACTGCATCAGGAGATGCTGCGGCTCCCTTTTCCCTGGCTGTGCCTCATCCCCCACCCCCTATCCCAGTGCAGACCAGAGATGGCTCATGTTCCTATGTAACTAGCTGTTTACCACAGAAACAAGTCACCTAAAGTCAGTCTCAAAAGTAAAAGAAGAGATTTATTGACCAGAGAATTCAGCTTTCCACAGCAGGGTTACATGGACAACAGCTTGACTTTCTAACAAAGCCTGCAGCTCCATTATAGCTGATGGAGAGAGTGGGGCCAGACAGCACATAGTCATCAAGAAGCAACACGGGCCTGAAGGCTGCAAGCAGTTACAGCTTCTCACTAATACAGTACTCAGAGCAGAAAAATATGATCCTTCCCTCCTGCTCCACAGAATGGTTTATTATTTTGGAAGCTGTCTTGGATATAAGTCATGCTTTGCTGATACTTCCATACTGGGTATAACCTTGTAGATTTCAGAGGCGCACCAATTGCTTTGCACATGCATACACAAGCTCATGCACACATTCCTGTTAATAATAGCAGCATTCTTTAGAGGTTGCCAGATGTAACACACACAAATATTTATTGTTTTTTGTTCATCAAAACCCAAGAGCTGTTTGAATTCAATGTTTCAGGGAAATACTCTCCTACACAATTTCTTTTAAAAGTAAATTTTGTAACTTTTAGGTCAGGAATTTCACAAAAAACAATCTCCCTCTTCTTCTTTCTAAAATGTACTTACGGATTATTACATAGTAAAATAATAAAGGAATTAAAAGAATTTCATTGAATTTTGGATATCAATCTAAATACAGTTATTTATGAAGGTTGAATGCACATATATTTGTCCCTCAGCTCTGATTTTCAGGTTCAGGCATGACTAACCAAGCACAGAATTTGTATGCACTGCCAAGGATTTCTGTTAGCGATGTTAGCAAGGGGACATGGAATGAATTTTTGCATAACACTGTTCAATTTTGTCTAAACATGCATTTTCCAATCATGTTTGTTACAAGATTTTATGAAATTAATTAAAAATAAATCCTTCACATTGCTTTGCTTAGGCTTTTACCAAAGCTTTTCTTTTTTTTTCTACTTGAAGAATATTTTTTCATGAAAAAAAGTAGATAAAGCAATAAAAGGTTGATAAAATTGAAGTACAGCTAGTTCCATGGAGAACATATTTTCTGTTGAGAATTCATTTTGATTGAAGATTTCTGATCAAAATTTGCTATTTTTCATGAGACAGAAACTAATCTAATTTTTGAATATTTTCTGTCCATACTTTGTATAGATTTGAAGATGTCAAATCAGTTTAAAAGCAATGAGTTGGACACAGTTTATAATCTTGAGTGTACTGGGAAAAAAAATCTCACTGACATCTCTCCTTAAATTTTCACTGTGAGTGCATGATAAGCCTGGTGTTTTTGACATCAATGTTAGTAAAGAAAGTTTCCATGAATTAAAATGAAAACTAGAAATATAAAACTCCTTTTCTTATTTTTTTCTGTGAACCATGATTTTCATTCCAAACTTCCCAATGGCAATTTAAAAGAGACATTTGCAGAGGCATTCATGAAAACTTGTACCAACAACAGCAGTGAAAGTCTTTGCAAGACTTTTTCCATGTAATCTTTATTGATCCAACAGCCCCACACAATTCAGCCTCATGCTCGGAGCTCTAGGCAGACACACCAGAGGAACAAGAAGGTTGTCACAGCATTCAGGAGCTAAGTGGGGAACAGTTAGCAGAAACCACATCTGTCTGAATTAGTCTTGCCAACATCTAGGAACACATTTGAGTTCTGTAGAATGTTCATAATAGATCATTATAAAATGCAGGTGAAAAAGACCCCCAAACTAAACCAAAATTCTTTCTTTTTCCTTGGTTTACCCTTCCTACACAATTCCCAAGTGAAATAAAACACCCTCTAAGTTTTGATTTTTTTTTTTTTGTTGCAAAATTAGTTAAGGATTCCTTTCTTATTTACTGGGTGTCAGAATATTGACATTTGCAGGAAAAACATTAAAAAGTTGTACACAAGAAGGTCAAAGAATTAAAATGGTTTGGGATGAAAGGGACCTCAAAGATCATCTTGTTCCAACTCCCTGCCAAGGTCCTGGTTGCTCAAAGCACCATCCAGTCTGGCCTGAAGTGTCCCCAAGTCTTACAAGAAAACACCCTAGTTCAGAGCAGAAAGCTGGCAACTAGGTTAGCCAGAAATACAAGCCAATTTTATCAGCTACTTTGCCCAGCAGAGTTCCACTGCCTTCAATAGGCACTTTGCTTTTTACCGATACTGAGATCTGGTTCTCTCTCAGCTGCATTTTGAAGGAAGTTTCCCACAAACTCTTCTCCTGATTAGTTCATAAAGGTAAATTGAGCTTCAGTACAAGTGTTTTAAAAACCAGCACAGAACATGCATGAGTGAAGTATTTTTCATCCAATTAGGAAAAACAAGATGTGTCACAGACTTCCTACTGTGCCTAGAAACTACCTCCAACTCATACTTACATTCTTTATTAATTCAGCTGTGCTTCCTCCATTAACTCCATTGTCTTTGAGTTCCATGCAATTTGGTCTCATTCACTGCATACTGACTAAGGGACAAGTATGGAAAAATCTGTTTTCTGTTCAAAATTCCAACATTATAAAGAATCTGTGAAATCATGTAACAGTTCATTGTCAGCCAAACCACCATGGCCTACTACTCTACCTTGTCTTTAGGTTTCTATCGGAGTTTTGAGACCTTTCTTTCCTGCTTCATCTTTCTTTTCATATTTGAAGAGAGCAATGCATTGTAGTATTAGTATGTTCTCACACTCTCAAGCTGCTCTGCTGATACACAGTTGATGAGAGGGAAGTTTACATGGGATAAAATATATAGATCCTGGCATTTTCTCCATCAGACACATTTCTGTAATTCTGAACTCTCCCATACAGCTGGCTACAAGAAAGTACTGATTTTTTCCCAGTAAAATCCTTTAAGTAGGTTGCAGAGGCCAAGAACTTCACAGTTTGTTTTTTTTTTTTATTGCCTGAAGTAAGTGCGAACGTTGAAACCCATGTTCGCAATAGGAGTTTGCCATGCCACCTTCTCTCTACTGTAACACCAAACTTCATTAACTTCTGTTTGGTTAATAGTTTTTTTATCTAGTACCTCAACATTTCGATATGAGGTCCTGAAAAAAATGAACACTCAGCTTGGTATCAAAGACCATTTTTGAGTCTTCAGACTAACACTTGTATTTCCAACAGATTTTACATCCTGACATTTGCAGGCAGTGTAATAAAACCTACACAGTGTAATCTATCTAATGACAAATAACAAAGGTGAATACACATGATTTCAAAATTTATGTCAGTCCTATGTTAGGAAAGAGCAACCTTTTCCTTTCTTTCTTTTCTTTTCTTTTCTTTTCTTTTCTTTTCTTTTCTTTTCTTTTCTTTTCTTTTCTTTTCTTTTCTTTTCTTTTCTTTTCTTTTCTTTTCTTTTTCTTTTTTTCTTTTTTTCTTTTTTTTCTTTTCTTTTTCTTTTTCTTTTTCTTTTTCTTTTTCTTTTTCTTTTCTTTTCTTTCCTTCCTTCCCTTCCCTTCCCTTCCCTTCCCTTCCCTTCCCTTCCCTTCCCTTCCCTTCCCTTCCCTTCCCTTCCCTTCCCTTCCCTTCCCTTCCCTTCCCTTCCCTTCCCTTCCCTTCCCTTCCTTCCCTTCCCTTCCCTTCCCTTCCCTTTTCCCTTCCCTTCCCTTCCTTCCTTTTTTTTTTGTTTTTGTGAATATTCTTTTCCTTGATTTCACTTTAGATGTTGTATTTTTTCCTAAATTAAATAAACAAAATGTTTAGTTTGTTTGAGGGATAAAAAAAATAACCGTCATGTTTAACTTTGCATATCTTCTGCTTTGCCAAAACTAATGAAGAAAGTTCCATGATGTTCTCTCGTATTGGCTTTGCCGGAAAATGTTTTTTTCTAGCTTTACCTGAATTGCACATGATGCTTTGTGAAAATAGAAATTATATGCTATGTTTTCCCCTGTTTCATAAAGTTTTTTAATTCCTACAGCAATAAAAAACTGATTTGCATTAACTTCCTCTGGTTTGATTCCATAAAATATTATAAGCACAGTAGGAATCAACCAGAAAGCCAGAAAATATAATTAGAGAAAAAATTACCTATAATCTATCAATTAACAGTTTAGTTCTGAAACATTTCCTCCCGTCTCTCTGATAGTCCTGGAGTGATGATAATTTTTATAATAAAGAAGCAGGTAAAAAGCAAGTTCAATCATCTTCAGGTGCTGTGGATGTTCACATAAAAACCAAAATTGCTGCCAAAAGAAAATAGGCATGCCAGAATTGTACAGTATGTTAGGAGAAATTTTTCCAATTTACTAGTTTGCACGTAACTAAACTTACACTATAATTTTCACATTACTTTCATTTCCATACGCACACACAAGTGTCCTGAGTTTTATGGAATTTTGGATAAGAGAGTCAGAATATATTTTGAAAGGATTGAAGGGTTCCAAAGAAACTCTTTCAGGTCTAGTCATTGGCTGAAAGACTTTTGGAACTGCATTTCTCAACCTTTCTTTCAATACTTCTGGCTAACATGGTTAGTCTTTTCTGGAATTAAGTCCTGGCATAATTCCAAGCATTATTTATTTTATCAAAAGAATTAAACAGCAACCTATTATAAATGCAATATGCACTATAAGAAAATAACAAAAAAGTAGTTTTCTGAACATAATGAAAACAGAGGGATATTTTAGGACTTCAAAGCTGAAGCTCATCAAGGTTTACCAGCGTCCAATAAGTTACTGTTTCTTCATTTGCACCTTGGTCCACATTGCAGACTTCCCACGTTCCCCTTCTTTTTACTGTAAGTGGGTAGTATTCCAGGTTTTCTTGTTCTTGTTAAGCAATGTCATGGTATTTTTCAGAATCTGGTCTGCAGAGTCATGGGAACAGAACAAGATAGAAGTCTGAGTACAGAGGGATTGAGTGCCACATCCATTTGGACTTGGAGACAAAAGAGAAAAGCTGATGCAGTTTAAGGCCAGCTGACAGCTAAGTACCATGGCTTGCTCTCCTCTGGTGGGGTGGGGAATCAGAAAGAAATGGCAAATCCCCTGGTTGAGATTAGAAAAGTTTAATTTTTGAAAAAAAAAATTATAATAATGATTTTAGTAATAAGGAGAGGGGGACAGACTAACAGAACCCAAGAAAAACAAGTTGTTCGCTATCCACTGACCAATACCAAGCCTGTCCCAGAATTGTGATAGGCCTCAATTCCAGATAACTACCCCAGTTTATATACTGGGTGTGGCATACTGTGGCATGGAATATCTTTTTTACAGTTTGGATCACCTGTCCCAGCTATTCTTCCTCCCAGCTTTTTGTGCTGTCTCCTCAGGAGACACTGAAAAGTCCTTGGCTTAGGGTAAGCAATACCCAGAACAGCCAGAACATCTGTATGCTATCAATATGATCTTCATACCAAACCCCAAACACAGCCCTGTACTAGCTTCTAAGAAGAAAATCAACTCTGTCTTAGCCAAAACCAAGTAAAAAAAAATAAAAAGGAAATATCCTGGTCCCTCTAGAAACACAGGTTTCAGAAATAGGCTGAGCTGGAAGTCAACCTGGTGTTTTTTCAGGCGTATGACAGTAAATGAAGTTTTGAGGATTGTCTTACATTAACCCCAGCTCTCTGTGTAAACATGGCTTTACATCACTGGTATCTGAATGTATGGAGAGGGTGCTAACTCACTCCAAGAAACCACTGTGTTGCGACTTCTTTAAATATTTTATATCTCTAGAGTTCAAACTCAAACTATCTTAAATGCCTAAGCAGCATCAATTTCAAATGCTGTGTAGTCAGAGACATGAAGAAAGTCAATAAAAGCTTGCCACAGGAACTACTTCTCCTCTTGCAATTCTGCCAAATTTTAATGAATCTGATATAACAGAAATGGATGCCAAACAGACTTCACTTCTCTTCATGTTTGTGTTGATGTACAAGAACATGAGAGTCAAGTCAAAGACAGTGTTATGCCATGCCTGGGGATCTGTCAGCACCATGTAGTATTATGAAACAGGGCACAGAATCTGTGCTTGCCTTCTGCCATGTCATTCACTATATAACCAGGTCTTGGAGTGATGAAACTAAGTGCAGAATTTGGGGCTCACACAGTGATTCAGTTTTCCAAACTCTGCTGAACTCAACTAAATTCAAATGCATCTTGTCTATTCTTTGAGATACTAATTTAGCCATTACAATGGAATTTCAGTGCTTGTGATCATGAATTAAACAGCACCAATGAAGAATCACCTTTCCTTTGTGGTCAGTAAGGAAAAAATGCAAATGCTACATGCAACATTAACATGAAATTACTGAAGTAGCACTTGGAACTATAAAAAAATACCAGACTTTTTCCTCTTTCAAGAGAATTGCTTTTCACAACTTGGGTTTTTTTTTTTGCTTTTCAGAACTATCACTCATTGCACTTCTCCTCACCACAATACTGTCAGTTATGTTTCTCTTCTCTGATTCAAGTAGTTTATGACTCATTCCCTTATTGTTGTATGCTATACTATAATTGTTATTTCCGTTATCTAGTACATGAATCATTTTCTTTGCAGCTATTTGTTAGAAAGAATGATTCTCATGTCTCTTAACATTTGTTTGAGTTCCTTCTGCATTGATGATGATCATATTTTATATGCATTAGATCTCAAGCATTTTGCTGCACTGTTGTCTACTATATATTGAGCACTGCAAGCATTACCCATAGAGCATAAGTCTTCCTTGAAATTTTATTCCTCATAATCCTGTTCTCTCCATTTTCCTGGACCACTTTGTCACAGCCTTAAGAAGAATCTTTGGAATTGTTTGATTTCCAGACATCATATATAAAGGTCAACAAGAAAATTCTTTAAGTTAATGCTCTCTCATTTGCATATGATAAATAATATAGCAAAACAGTGAGTGAAATTCTTGCCTATACTGAATCTAGGAGGACTTTTATACTGACACTGTGGAAAATCATCTGAAGTCCAAAAATGTCTTCATTACACTGCAAATTGTGCCTAGCTGTCAACTGCAGTTAAGAGCAGGATAATTGTATTTCCTAAATGTATCTCTTACTCAGGATTCCATGCTATACTGTACTACCATGCTGCATTAAATTTAAAACTGGAGCTGGCAGACATGATGGGTAAAATCCAGGCTGTGGAAGAAGGCCAAGAAAAGGTCTATGTTCAATTGCTGTCCCTTTTAATTATTCAAAATATCAAGAGAGAAGAATTGTGGAAGTTTTAACAAGGTTTTTCTACCTTCACAAATATGTGTCTAAGGGTACTCATAGGACATGAATATGCTTACCATCACCATAGCCCATCTCAGCAAAATAAGTCATCTTCATGTTTAGCTGACCGTTTGTCTTTATTTATAGACTTTTTTGCCCCTAATTTCTTGTATTTCTGTACATATTTCCATCTGAACATATACTTGTTGTCCCTTTTTTCTTGCTGATGGTTGATTCAGGCTATCTCCTTCCAAAACAAGGGAAAACTGCCTGAACCTAAACTTGCTCCTTTTCATGACCTAAAGGCAGTACCATCTTACTGCTGGTTTCACTGAACACCTGCCCTGGAGAGGAAAGAGGGATGCACTCAGAGCATTCACATATGAAGATAAGGAAAAGAAACTCATATCCTCCAAAAGGCAAAATTTCTTAGTGCAAAAGTTCACTAAATGTTATAAGTTATGACTAATATATCAAGAAAAAGGAAAAATAGACATGGACTGGAAGTATGTGTCTACAGATTTTACTTCTGTATGGTATGCAGTGGGAGCCAAGGTCTCATCCCTTGCATTCTCTAATGAAGAGACCAGATGCAGCAATAGTGGAGGGTATATAATTTCATCTAAAGAACTACTTTCATTTTAAGATGTAAGAGAACACACAATGCCAGAGATTTCTTTATATTCCTCAGACAAAACTTATAATGGTAAGCACATTTTCTGTATCCCTTTTAACACATGCACTGTTTAAGTGTAAATCTGTAATACCAAATGAGAATAATAGTTATATGAGTTTTAAATGCTGCAGTTTCAGAAATATAATGCATACATTTATAAGGATAATTTATATATATTCTCCAGTTTTAGATTCAAAAGGTTATTTTAAGTCAAGCTTCTATGGCATGTAACATCTACCAAAACCTGCCCATGCAAACCCAATACAGAAGGTCATTTAAACATACCAGCCTATTTTTAATTTTGAAAAACATATTTATATATATTATGGACTGGTTTGGTTTTTGTTCATTCTTCCTGATTTTTGATTCTGCTATTTATAACTTCCTGCCTATTTCTCTTATCTAATAATTTATTGACATTCATACAGTGAGAAACCTCACTATTTTATGATCTTCCAACCTACATTGGTAAGAGTTGAAGTTATTGCCAGAACTTATGTAGACCTTTCCAAGAAACAAGTGAAGGGATGGACAGAGACCAAAGGCCTGGTGAGGACAAGGAGTTTGCTATTAAGCCTTAGTTACACAAGCAAATAGGTTACAGACCTTGCTTGTACAAAACCACGTAAAGTGGGAGACATTAGAAGAGCCACTCTGTTTTGAACAGAGTAAGAAATATTTCAAAGCATCAATTTTCAGGAGAAATTACTGAATTCATTGCTATAAAGGTATAAGGAAAGACTAATTTTGAGCTTTCTCCAATGCCTGTTTATTATTTTTTTCTTAATCTGAAGTCGAGGTTCTGTAAGCAAGAAAAACACTGAACCAGAATACAGCACTAGTTGAAAAGAACCTCTTCACCTATAAGTTGAAAACTCTTGACTTGCAAACAGCAACATGTCATGTGGCCAAGGCATTCAAATGAAACCCCTGAAATTAAGAAAATAAAGCCACCCAGGTTCGAGCTAAAATAAATGTTTCTCTGAAGAGGATCACGAGATCTGGTTTAGCTTACCTAAGCATGCTAAGCCTTTTTAGGAGGGATAGGTGGAGAATTCCAGTTCTTTCTCCATTAATGAGAGAATGTATCTTTTTCAATAAAGAACATACAGGTTTACAGATGCTGATAAATTATTTTCCTCTGGATCTTTTATTGGCAGAAAAATGTAGTGCATTTACTGTGATGGAAAAAATAAGAAAATAGAAAGTGACAAGATTTAATATTGAAAGAATACTCTAGATTCTCCTGTATTCATGCTAATGTGCGCAAGTTATGTTATTAAAGCATGCTCCTGCCCCAAAACATAATATTGGTTTCAAAGATCACCTACATTTTGTCATCATGGTAATGGTAGATGGTAGACTGTAAATAAATCTCCTAAATGACTTAGAAAGACTACAATGAAAGTAATTTTTAGTTGTCACATATGCTGTACCACAAATAGCTATAATTTAGGTGGTAATTTTTTAGTTTTACCAAAGTAAACAACAGAAATCCACATCAGAGTAAAACAAAAACAACCACTCATTCTCTAGATGATCCATATAAAATCAGTTTTGCTTTTAGTGCCCCACAATAGTGTGCCACTCTGAGTAATGAACGTACTGCAAAAGGACACTATATTCAGACACTTAGGAAAAAAAATATAGAGAAAGTTATAATAAACAAATTATACATCTATGCCAATGTACTATGGAACCATGTGTCAATCTCTGTCTATAAATGAACACTAGTAGCAATGTTTATTTTTCACCTGTGTGATTACTAGTCCATTCCCCGTGAGGGTAACAAAATTACTAGGAGATGAACTCTGATATGAATTGCTCTGTGAGTAGCTCATGTGAGGTTGAGCCACAAATTGATGTCACAGCATTATAGAACTACACCTATTATGAAAAGCACTGTGTAAAATTAAGAAAAGCTAGTCATAAAATGGCTATATTTAACAAGGATTTCTGGTAGCACCCGCAAAATTCTGCATTGGAATAAAATGAGGACTCTGGCATAAAAAGCTCACAGCATGAGTAGAAAATTAAGCAGAAAGTTGTCAAGAAAGCGATCAAACTTGTATTTTAAATAAAACGTTAGATGCCACAGACTTTCAGCACAAGTCCTGAGGAGATGAGATAGCAGGAGAAGCAAGTACGACTACAGATGCCTTGAACTTTTCAAATAAAACAGCTCTGAAGTTCCTTCAGATGATCTCAGATTTGTAGCAGTTCTACGAAAGATAGTTCAGGTTCCTGATGAGTTATTTTTAGATTCCTGCTAGACTGCCATAGAACCACAAACACTGGACAGCCTTTTCCCTGATTGGGTTTCAAGGCAAACAGGAAAGCTAGATGCCCCTTGAGGTCATTCAGCAAAAATAGTGTTTCTCTGAAATGAGTTTTTCAGCTTTTTGCTACAAAAGAGGATGAGGATGACTTGTTATGAATATTAACCACAGTTCAAGAATAAAACTTAAAAGTGTTTTATTTACCCTGCCAAGTCCTCTTCAAAACATTTCTTTTAATCAAAATCTTTTTTTTTTTTTTTTTTTTTTCATTTGTTAAATCCCATGGTGGTTCAACTGAACCAGATCTTTTGCCATGCAAACTAATATGCAGGTGAGAAAGGGCTGCAACATGACTGAGATGCGAAGAAACAGCAGAACACCATCAAGGAGCTATTTGGATGACAAAAGAGGGACCAGAGAGACAAGCAATTTGAGAGGAAGATCACAGTTGCTTCTGGGTCATTATCTTCCATTAGTAACATGTATTGCTCAAAACTTTTTTCTGCTTTGTTTGCAAACACCATATAGCTTTATTTCTCCATTTTTTTTTTCTTTCTTCTTCTCCTTTTCTCCCCCAAGAGTTTATAGCTTTCTTGAACTTAGAATCAATTTTTGCTATAATGAAATTTCTTTTACCTTTACCCTCAGAGCAGCAATATGAGGAGTCTGAGTGAAAGCTCAACAGTGAAGAAATGGAATTAGTCTACAGAGGCAAACCCAGCACAGGTAGTACTCCAACTTTGTAATATCAAAGTGGGAGACTTTGCACTTCCAGGACACCTTTATCTTCATATTTCTCAGCTTAAAGGACAGCTGGAAGTGTTTTGGAGAGGCCCAACTCCCTATGAATATAGAATAATTTAATTACTAAATGAAGAAAGAGCAAAAGGAAAAAGCTGGCTGAAGCTGTATCAGTAAGAAACAAAATTCCAACCATCTTCTTGTTTTACAGCACTAGTTTACTTGCGTTATCTCATAAAAGTTAGCTGGTTATTCCCTCTTTCCCTTCAACATCTTTGTTATAGCAACAAATAAAATGAATTATTAGTAACTGAAGGTCCAGTAATATTCTGGGAAATATAGGGCTTCTTGGGAAGTGCAAACTCAAAATGCTCTCAGGTCTAGTTTTTAAGGCACAAAACTTATTTCTGGAATAAACAGATGAGTGGGGATACAAGTGAGCATTATAAAGTCACCCCAGGACATTAATTCAGACTGCATGGGATAATCCTAAGGAAAGGAATACACAAAAAAGTGTGGTTATCTATGGACTGCTTTTTTGTACACATATGACCTTTCATGAATATACCACTAGGTATTTACTGGGTACATTAGGAAATTAGGAGTAACCAAAACCAGAACTATATTATAAAAACCAGAATGTATTCTGAAATGTAAATGACATAAAATTTTCTCCACTCTATCTTAACTATTTTATTTTGAAGATTAAAAATCTACTTTGACTATTTAAAGGTAGTGATGTTCTTCAGAAGAGTACACATGGACAAACAAGGGTATATTCATATTGACCATATTCTACAGTCAAGACAGGTTCTCTTATCCATCCATGTATTATACAGCAGCCTTATTAAACAGTCTCTTAAAACAAAATTTCAATCACCACTTATGAAAATCCAAGTAGCTGTTACAGAAAATATTAATACTATTTTGGAGTCTGAGTGAATATATTTGACTCCTTTTTATGTTTGAAAAACAATTGGTTTTCTTCTTGTAGCAATATGGCTGGGATATCTCAGAGGACTACAGAATTCTTGAGCACACTAAGAAGTGTCTTCCCTTTAATCAAACCACACCTAATTGGAGATTTTTTTTCCCAGCCATCCTCAAAAGTCCATGATGATGTTATAGCCTTCTGTCAGCACAAAACCATAGACCTCAGTATTCACTACAGTCACCATTGTCATCTTGACTATAACACAACCATCATGCATATGTGTCCCTACATCTCCAAAATCTTCATGAAGAGAATAAATGGCACTCACATATACAATTAAAAAGCATTCACAAACTGATACAGAATTCTATGCTTATACTGTAACCTCTTTCTCTGGACAATCACAAACTGTTGCTTACAAAACCACACATGTAGTCACTGTCAATGGAAACCAGGTTCTCAAACACACACAAGAATCTTAATTCATGTATCCTGCAGGCTCACTGTGCCTGACTGTAAGAATATAGTTATTCAAGTGTATACATTCCTAAATCTGTCTATAAGACAGCAGGTATTCCTGTATGAACAGAAAGATCTGTAACTTATGGGGGTTTTCAAGGGTTTTTGAGCTGATGAGGTTTTGGGGTAACCATGAATACTTCTCAGACTTTTTCAAAAAGTTCCAAAATAATCATATCAGGGAACAGCTCATGCACAACCACTGCATACAAAAGTGAATTCATTGTCATTTTATATACTAGAATTTTTGAGAAAAATCAAGCTGGCTGCAGCTGCTGACAACTCCTGAATATTCATGTTCTTTGAACCTGGTGATTTCGAGCCTGGCAAAAGCAATGAATCTGTCACAAACAAAATAAAAGCTAATTCTTGCACATAGTTCTCTTCTTTGCATCTTTGAATTCAGATAAGGGGAATAGTATAAATCTTTAAATATGGTGTTTTGTTTTTTTTTTAATCAAAAATATAAGGAATAATGAAACACTGTGTGTGCTTTGAAATTTATTTATGTCACTGAGTTTTTTATACATTTCTTACTTTTTCTTAGACAACGAAACACATTTTGCATAGACTGCTGGAAGTATAAAAGAATAGTAATAACTGCAGCAAGAATTTTGTTTCTACAGAAAGCACCCTATCTGGAAAGCCTGGAAGTTTAGGATGCCTCTGGAGGAGAGGCATTTGTCCTGTGTTTGTACAGCACAGCAGAACCTCAATTCACAACCACTGTGATGTACTACCACATGTTCTCACAAATCACAACAGCAGTTAAATGAAAGACTATGTGGTATCCATATTTCTGCTTTAGAAGCACCTATACCATGTGACAACAATGTATGAATCATTTGCTTTTCAGTTCTCTGGAATATTTTACAGGAACAAAACAAGAAATTAACAATATCTTTACAAAAAAAGGAAAAGACCAAAAACAAACAAACAAAAAAAAAACCCAACCACCACCACCACCCCCAAAAAAAAAATCCAAACTCAACACCACACAAACTAAAAAAAGCCAAGCCAAATAAAATCCAACCTAATATTTTGGCTTCCCCAGTCTGAACTGAGTGGTGTGATTGACACCATACCACTTTGTCCTGAATACTTTATTAAGATCCTTTTATTCATAACTGGGGTTACTCTGGCAGTTTTCTCACCCCATCTAATTAAAAAACAGTGGCTTTTCTTCATGAGCTATTGTTCTTCATGAATTCTTGCTCAGCTGACTGTACTGACTCTCTCTCTCAGGACTTGAAAAAAGGATAATCTAACACAAACTGCACAGGAATTGTTGGGTCCCATCTGACTAATAAAACACAAATACCCACAGGAAGATGCTTTCCTTTTCTGCAGGTATGCACCTCCATTAACATCTGAATTCCCTCAGGAAAGTTCTCTACCCTGACTATTGACTCTGTGGACACAGAAGTAGACTTGGCATCTAAAGCCCAGCTGTGATGGGGCATCTTTGGAGTCCCTGAGGAACCGTGGCAGCCACCATGTGTGTGTATCTAAGCGCAGCATAGCTGCATGAGAACATCTAGGGACATGAAAAATTGTCAGCGGCAGAGACCCCTTGGGGGATGAGTGCTAATCCCACAACACTTGACTGGACAGGCAGCAAGTGTGGCAAGGGGAACACAGGGTCCAGAGCCTGAATATTTCATTTCTTTGTGCCCTTTGCACAGGTGAAACACACACTTATGACTTAGAGACCCACCTGGTGCCCAGGCAGCATCTGGGGTGTAGGTAAACTAAACCACCATTAAAAAAAGGCCACCTAAAGCAGCACTGCACGCCTGTATGTGCACAACAGGACAGAGATCAAAGTGGGAATGAGATGTCACTGGAATTTCTCTTCTCTGTCACACATCATTTGCATTTTCTTAGGGTGCAGATAATTAATAAAATAGCCCAAGTTTAAAACAACCTTCACATAAAGGCCTCCTTGAGTAAATTGGACCATGTGTTAAATGATGACATAGACATCAGGAATATGAAATAAATCTTTAACAAAATCCCTGCGTGAACAGCTTCAATAGATCTACCAGTGAAGCAAATGTAAGAATATTTACTTAAATTTGCCTTTTTTTAAAATAAAATTATCTCTTCCCTTTCACTTACTCCTCACAGTAAAATGTACCAACAAATATTTGCACTGTTTTTCCTTAATTCTTTATTCAGTCTAATTCATTGTATTAGTTTGTTTTCAAACTGTCCATGTTTATTTTTTTCTAAATAATTTAACACAAAAGCTGGCACTGTACAAGTCAGGCATCCATCATAACAATATTTGCTTGAAAATAACTTGTATTTCTTACTAATGAGAAAAAGGGAAGGGAAGGGAAGGGAAGGGAAGGAAGGGAAGGGAAGGGAAGGGAAGGGAAGGGAAGGGAAGGGAAGGGAAGGGAAGGGAAGGGAAGGGAAGGGAAGGGAAGGGAAGGGAAGGGAAGGGAAGGGAAGGGAAGGGAAGGAAGGGAAGGGAAGGGAAGGGAAGGGAAGGGAAGGGAAGGGAAGGGAAGGGAAGGGAGGAAGGGAAGGGAAGGGAAGATGAAAAGGGGAAAAGATCTGATTTATTGTGGTGCAGTTCTTATCTATTCTGCATAAAAATAACAAGTGGATTCCTAAGGTAAAACTAGATTTTGCTATGCAGAAATATAAAACTAATATTGATTTTAGTGCAGAGAAAATCTTTTAAGACATGAATTCTGTGGAGTGAACACTGAATGCTTTGAATATTATCAGAAAAGGAATTTTAGCTTCCAGTCTATACAGATATTTGTTACAACCTCAAAGGTGAAATTGAATTTGAGTTAAACAGGTCAGCCAGGACTAAAATCCTTTATTTGTTACACCTAGGTAGTTTGAGTTTATAATTTTTAATGTTACACTAAGTAGCCATAAAACAAACAAAATATTTTTTTAACTATCCAGCTGGATTTTCTTTTTTTAAATTTTACTAACTTTTACAAATTATACTTTTCTTGCTCCCAGACATCTGCCTTTTCTCATTTTCCAATAATTGCATATGCATTCACTCAAACCTGAAGACTGAGCAGTAGATGCTTACAGGAGTTGGTGTGATCTATTTGTTCTGCACTGCAAATCTAAGCTCCTGTATTCTGAAGCTTTTGGCTCTTTAGAGCTCACTCCTCCTCTTATGGTGCCTTTATAGCACTTATTTGTAAGAGAAATCATCAAAAGACTGAAAATGTCTTTCTAATTGCCCTGATTTAACTTAGTGTGCCAGTTAGTCAATGCCTCTCCTAGTACAAATGCCTCCCTGGTTCCAGGCACGCTGGTCACCTGTAGCAGAACCTCTGCTTAAGCAGTAAAATACTTTCAGCTTTAAGCTACTGGTGAAAGTTATCAGTGGTGGATGGAGAGGGGAGGTTATGCTGCTTTTGGAGTTATGAATGCCAAGACCAGCCTAAATCATCAACCCAAAAGTTAAACATTCTGAGCACGTAAAGAACAAACTCCAACAAAATATGGTAACAGTGAGTATGCGGCAGACAAAATTCGTGAAGAACTAACAGGTGGTGGTACTAATAACTTATCTAAAGTTGATGAGCTAAAGGCTGCATGACTCACCTAGAAATATGACTGACAATCACTTTATAATGTGAAAGGCCAGTCCCACTTTTTAAAGCCAGGCTCTTCTAACACACTGCTTCTTGGAGTGTGTGTGGACCTTCCTTCCTCGAGTTGGGATGCTTTACAACTTTAATCCTTCAGGCACAGAAAAAGAGATTTGCCAACAGTCATTAGTATGGGTAAGTAACATCAAGCCCACTTAATTATTTTGCTAGATTTAAACTTCATTGTTTCAATATTGCTTCAAGAAATAATGCACTTTACTGGTAGTTTTAATAGGCTGTGTAGTAAATAATTCTTATTGAAGTCTTTTAGTCTAATCATTATCATCATCAATTTAAATAAATATTTTTTGCATAAATACAATTATGTTTAGGTTGTCATTCTTAACCTGCATGACAATGTTGTATAAAAGCTCAGTTGCACCTATATAACCCTTTAGACACAAATTATTGACCAAATCTGGGAATAGAATTGGATCCAGCCACACCTAGACTCCTCTTCATGAAGGAGTTTAGAAATCAAGGGAGGTCTTTCTGAACCTTGTGACTCAGCAGGAGGGTCTCCCTGATAAACTTTGTCTGAAATTTCCATTCTGCCTGGGACACTATGTGAACCATCCATGGACAGGCAGTGAGAGCAGTGGCTCCATCAGGATCACATCCAGAATGACTTTCCTTTTTCTCCAGCTGCCTTGCTGACAGTCGCAACGTTTCAGGGAAAGATTTCACAGTGAAATGTTTTCTTTATGCTGAAAATTCTTTATGCTGTGAATTCCCAGGAGGTGTCAGACTGAACACAATACCAAGGTAATTTCCTAAGGTTTTGATTTTGCTGGGGAAAAAAGCATTTAACCACTCCTCATAGTAAAAAAAAAAATAAAAAGCATTCTGTGAAATACTTACATAGACTCCGTAGCAACAGAACATGGATAAAAGAAGGGCTGCATGCTATAAAAAGAAAAGCATTAGACTTTTTTATTAAGTATAGGATTTATATTTCTTCCCACCTAGCCATTACAGTATACTACATGTGCTAGTGGTACAAACATAAAAAAATCATCCCACAGCTAAGAAAAATCCCTCAAAAATAATGGATTTTTTGTTTTGTTTCTCTATATGGGGAATTTTTTCATCATGTTTCTCTTCAATTTTATATACATCTGTTTCTAATAAATTAATTGATTGTAATTAGAAGCAAGGATACCACATTCCTATAAATGTCAAGCTGACTCTGTGATGAAACAATCAAATGAAGTTTTATTTGTAAAGGACGCTGAAAAAAATCTACCACTCTATAACAGCGAAGGAAAACACCTGATGCCTTAAGCAAAATAGAATCTTCATTACATGGCAATTTCATGAAATATTGCAACTTAAAGGTAGTGGCAATTTAAAGGCTTACCTTGTAACAAAACAAGACAATGATACGGTAAAGCACAGAATTAAACTCTGGTGGAGAGTTCATGTCTATCCTTACATTCAGTTTGAAATAAGAACATTAAAAGTCATGCACTGTATAACACACTTTAGAGCAGCATTTTGAAAAATTTACCTTATATGAACTGAGAAGCAAATCCCCATGTCTCCTTGGTAATTATTTTATTCCTAGTCACTTCCTGCAACTCTTTGTGCATGTTGCAAATAAATATTTCATTATTTTTAACTCTAGATTACATTTTAATGTGTACTCACAAACTCCTTTATGTGGGATATAAATACAAGAAATTCCAGATTCTGGGCTACTGGATCAATCTCTGAATTCAAGCTACTTGCAAATAAGAAACAGGGAAGTAAAAAGGAAATTTAAGGGGAGTTTATGTAAAGCTTCCTATACAAACAGACCACAACAGTGCTAAAGCTGAAAATGAACACCAGATCTTTGCACTCACTGAGTCTCCACAGTCTAGACCCTGTCATGGAAATAAAAAATCTCCAGGTTTAAATGCACAGTGGCCATCCTTCCTCTTCCATTTGGCCTGAGCTGTACCAAAAACCTGTTGCCACAGTGGCTTAATGTCAACTTAAGATTTTAACTTGTAAAAAAAAGTGAAGTCTGGCAGCACAAAACAACTAAATTACAAAAAGAACCTACCTAAAAGTTGTCCAAGTTTTAGTGCTTCAGGATTCTTGGGAATGATTGCAAATATATTAAACTGGTTAGATACAGTCATTTGTGTTGGAACTTCATCTATAGTGAAGGTTACAGCTTTTCGGTGTACTTGGGTGCTTAGTGTTTCAATCAGTTATTTTTTTCATTTTTTTTTTAATTTAACCATGTTCTGCCAGTCAAATTTTGTCACAATTTCCATTTGAATTTACCTTTGACATTGTCATAGGCTATCACTTCTGGGTAGTGATAAGACTACTGTAAAGCTGCAATAGACACTGTTGTTGCCATAAAGATCATATGTAGTTTGCAGATTATAATGGAAAAAAACGCTTTCATTCTAAAAATGAATGTTTCTCACATATATATTCATAAATCAAAGTAATGCAACTACTCCACAAAAAATCCCAAAATCTATCAGCCAAACAAAATTACTAGCCAATAAAGCCACCAAAATATTATTTATTATAACGGAAACCTGGAGTTCACTCTGCATGGTCTTATCTGTATCTGACACACCCATATTTTTAAAAAGAACATTAAAAATCCTACCTGTATTTACAGGTGGTGACTCTGTGACACAACAAAAAATGCTTGGTTTTAAGGTCTGCATTTATTTGGGCTTCTGTCATGGCTATCACCACTGCTGATACCTTCACTTGCTTGCTTTGGGATGAGAATGATTTTGGAGAAACGTTACCTGAACATTGCAAGGTCAGCATCCTGGGGAGTGATAAACTAATGGTGCATAACAGGATTTTGAATTCTTGAGCTATTTTATTATTATTGGTAAGATTCCCAAGAAGCTTTTCTAGTGTACCTGTCAGAAATTCTTCTGATAACATCAACACAGCAGAGGGCTTTACACTTTTTGTCTGCGTCTGGCACTAGGTAGGCTTTTGTAGCTGGGCAAAACGTCTCCTGTTTATTTAATTTTTGTTTTTTAGCTCTAATCTTCTGAAACTTACACAGCAGATATGCAGTACAAAATTCACTCTATATTTATCCTGAGGCATACTTTCTTCTTAATATTTTGATTAATTTAGGTTTTGCACATCACTGCAATTTCAGAAAAATATTTAGGCCATATCAGTGAAGGAAAGTAGCAATTCCGGTTTGGATATACCACAGGGGAAAAGTTGAAATTTACAAAATTAGTGTAAGTTTTCATTTCTTCTCAGTTCCTTGATTGTATTTCCATTCCCATAAGGATGAGATGAAAAATCTGAACATCACCTCTGTCATCTTTTTCATATATGATGCTGTGACGTCATGGAGACACGCAACAGAGATGACAAAGTCAGATCGAGAGGAGAGAGAGAGAGATTTATTTTTTGACTTAACCTTATATACCTTTCACAGAAAGGGACCACATTGGAAGATAGAGGTTCAACCTCTTCAATTCCACTGGTCTTAGAAAATGTCTATCAATTGTCCCTCCTACTGGAAGGAATGTCAATAATAATATTATTTATAGAAAATCGTGAGAAACTGACTCTCAAATATGTAAACAATCAGAAGGTTATAATTAACAGCAAAAGAACAAGGCAACACGTATATTCAACTCTTAGGCGATAGTGTCATTTAAAAAATATCTGACTATTTGTATCCCTCATAATAGTCCTCTGTGTATGCCAACAAATTAGTTGTTATCTAGTTTTATCAGCTAGACATGCAACCAATGTAGAAAGAAAGTGAAGAAGAGACTGAAGTACTAAATATGAAGAGGATTATCAGGAAGAAAATCTTTCATTCAGTTAAGGCTTTTGACAGGAGTGCACTCCTATTTACTAACAAAACAAAACAAAACAAAAACAAAAACTAAAACAAAAACAAAAAAAAAAAAAAAGAAAAGAAAAAAAAAAGAAAAAAAAAAGTTTTTCACCAGGTCTAACCAAACAGCATAAAAAGAGCGTGTACTCATTTCTATTCTTCTATTTACATTGGTCAGAGTCAGCAGAGATAAAATAACACAAGAACTTCTATGACTAGAGTCAGAGAACTAGAGACCAAACAATTTATTGACCCCTTATTCCCTGCATGTTCCTTACTCCAACCTTAAACTGTCCTGCAATAGCATTTATCAAGTAACCTAGAAAGAGAATATTGCCTGATTTATCATGCTTATTTCTTATTTTACAGGAACCAATATTCTAAAGCAGGTTTCCATAGATATCAAGGAGTGACTTTTGGGTGTCACCTTTCCTTGGCTGATGTTGGAAGACCACCATGTACTATTATATAGATCATCTTTGTTACAGGTCATACCAGACTGAAATAGCCATTCATTTTCAAGGACAGTTATATTTCCCTTCTGTAGCAAGGTAGCCAACGGCAACTATCAAAACCTCTAAGTGAGGTGTTTCTGCATATACAATAATTATGGCATCTTCCTGTCTTGTTTTTTGGGTTTTTTTGTTTGTTTGTTTGCTTTTGTGGTTTTTTTTTTTTTAATAGGAATAAATCTTCTTGCAATCTCTTCCTGCAAAAAACCAATCCGCATTGGAAATGTGAAGAATGCAATAGCTGGAGTCCTCACGGTGCATCTTGAGTCTAAATGGCTTCTCTACAAACCTCAGAGAAAATCTTAAAGTCTTTAAGAGGTATTTTCAATAAATCAAATTCAATAATGTGTGGGTGTTTCTGTCTTGGAAAGTCGCTGATGTAAAGACATCTAAATATGCTAGTGCTCTGAAATAAAATGTCACATAGGTTGTGTAAGAACAGAAACATAAGTTTCTTATGCTTACTACAAAGAGAATCTCATTTCAAAAGAAGTCAAAAGGAGAAAATTAACAATTGATAAACTGTGCTTGGGAAGTTAATGAGATGAGTACTGTTAGGCTTCCACTAAATGTTACATCTATCATTAATTTTTTTGTAAGAAAAAAATCAAGCCTTTGCTGGTTTTCCTTACAAAATGAATGCATCTTAATTAAAGTAATATATGATGAATCTGGGATGAAGTTATGTTGGTATTAACATTCTAGTAGAAAAAGCAAGGTTCTTATTAGAATTGGATGTACTACATAACATAATGTCAAAATCAAAGCCACTACTAAATCAGTTGTAGGAGCATATGAGAATTTAAATTAATCTATTAAAGAAAGATGTAATTCAGTCATTAAAATAAAACCTGAACATTATTAATTCCCTCTCAGGAGGTAAATGCCAACTGTGGAAGGTCCTCCTCTTCCAGCAGCATCTGGCTGCTTGGCAGGCTCTGCAGGCGGCTGTGTTGGCAGTGTGAGAGTGGATCTTGGGACCACCACGTGGTTAAACTGCTGAGGGCTGTGCTGCCTCGGTGACCTGGATGTCATTTTCATTTGATTCATTGTTGCTTGTGCAATTGCATTTGTCTATGAAAAGGCTTCTAGATAAGATTAGAGCAGTAATGTTAAATATTCTCATCTCACATCATTTCTATACTTATCTTTTGTTCATTCTGCACATTTTTCTTCATATATTTTTGCCTTCATTTAACTACCAATCAACTCTGAGTGTCATTATTTCTTGCACTGGCACTTCTATTAATACATGACAACTCCTTTTTCGTCTTTTAGACTTTCTTCATTCTCTTTCTTGTGGTTCAGCTTCAGAAGAGTTGTTCAGAAAAGAAAAAGTAAATATGTTTGATTTTTTTTTTTATTTATTTTTTTTCTCTTAATCTAGTTCCTAAACAGATCTTCTTGTGTTCTCAGGTCAATCTGGGGCCCAAATAATTCAAGCATGGATATCTGAATATATTTAAATATTCCTTTTAAAATATTTTCATTAAAAAAAGCATGAGATTTGCACTGAAGACTAGAAGAAATTTCTATATATGGCATATTTTTAAATATGCTGAGAAGAAAGCAACTGTTCTCCTACTCACTCAGATATTCTCTTTCCAGCATGTTAGTAAGATTTGTTATGCCCATTTACTACATGGGTTCCAGGAGAGTAATAAGGTACCTTCAAGGACCGTGCCCCTTACATGACAGGGCTTTTTATAAAACTCAGAAACTTCAAAGTGACCTAGACAGCACTAAGTTACTTCAATACTACCGAAGTCCAAAGTTCATACCTGGTTTCCTGAGGGCACACTTGCCTATGTGCTTACATTTTTGATTTGACTTTAAGATGAAGACTTCTGCCTCTAAGTTAGACATGAAATGATTCTTCTTTATTTGGGGTCAAGTTAAACAACATAAACTTAATTTATTAGTAACAATGGCTAGGATCCTTACTCTTCGCTCTTCGTATCTAAATTGCAAGGACACACTAGCTCTGTGCCCCTCTTCCACAGAGGTGTGCAGGAGCAGTCAGAAAATGAAGAAAGCTCTGCTTCCCAGCTTCCAGGACAAAGGGACAACACAGGATAGTGCCAACCACCCACTGGAGGAATAAAAGAAGGAGGACGTCCTTTCCTCCCCACTCTTGTCTGCCATGATGTGAAGAAATCAAAACTTAAGTAAAATAATTACATGAAAGGAGAGAAATAGGAAAATAGGAAAATAAAATAAACACTGCATTTTGTATGTAGAATCACCCAGTCTTACCCCTTTTCTCCAACATCCTTCCCCTTCATTTCAGAACCCATTATGTTAATAGGCTGATTTCTCAGTGACATTTGTGATGTAAGGAAGAGATTTTCAATACTGCCTAAAGGATTAGCTAACAGAAATTGAGCACGTAATTCTCCTTTGAAAGTTCAATCCTTACACTTTGCCCTCTAAGAGTTTACAAATCCTAAGAAGATAACATTTAAGATTCAGAATCACTTCATTATGAAAAGTATGCTACTTCATTACAAGACCCTGCTGATTTGTAAGTAAACTTTAAAACTCTTTTACCCGAATTAAAGGGCTTACCTCCCTAAATTCATCCATTCTGTGGCATCTTCTACAGAGAGATGTGATTTTTGCATACTTGAAGAAAACACGGCTTTCACCAGTTTAGAAGGCAGAGCAGCATATTAATGTGCTAGGGGGCATTCAGCATGCCACTCTCCCAGAAAAGTTCATACATACTGGAACTGAAATAATGAATCACTTCATCAGAGTAGTCCATCACCGCTGACAACATTTATCTTTCCAATATTTACACTTTCTTTGGAGCAACCAGAAAATGTTTTAATATGAGCAGCTTATCTCAAGAGATTTTTTGCAAGTAGGAAGCAATATACAGATATAATAAACCTACTAGGAAACAAATGCATCGTACATGCGTTTCAGAACATACATTTTGCTGAAGTATTAAAGAAATGCTGCCTTAAATCTTAAAATTTGAATGAACTCTAAAATCTAGATATTGTTCACAGATATAATTTTCAGTAGACTTGCTTACATTAAAAAGTGTATTTGTAAATTGAAATAAAACTAAGACTCCTCAAGAAATTAATATCTTATTGCGGTATTTGACTATGTGGTATCACAGAGCATTTTAAATTTAGTACATTGGAAGCAAAGGATTGTGAGGCCAGTAGTTCCCTAGGTCCTCCTTGCCATTTTGAAGGCTGAGGTAACATTTGCTTTCTTCCAGTCCTCATCTACCCCTCTGGACTACTTTGACTTTTTAAAGATGATTGAGAATAATCTAGCAATGATGTCCATCAGTTCCCTCAACACTTTGGGGTACATCCCAACAGGGAGCATGGTCTTCTGGAGGTCAGATTGGATTAAAAGGTCTCTAGCCCAATCATCTCCAACCAAGTAAACAGAAACCAACTAGGTTTGTGAACATCATTAATTCATGACATTTCTTGCTGCTGTTCGATCATTTCAGATCCCCTATATTCATATAAATGTTCCATAACACCCTGAGATGAGCTCAGTTGGTCTGAGCATGGTGCAAATAACACCAAGGTTGCAGGTTTGATCCCCGTACAAGCCATTCACTTAAGACTTGATCCTTTGGATTCCATTGGAATCCCTTCCAATTCACAAAGGACTGTGATTCTGTGGTATAATAATGTTTTTAATTTAAATATTTACCTTTTCCCCTGAAAATTTAATTAAAAAAAAAAAAAAGATTGTTTGTATAAAGCCTGATGTATGAGTAGATTATGGATCTTTGCAGGAGCTACATTTCCTCATACTGAATGTTTCATATCTTTATAATTTGAAATAACCTGAAGGTCCTCCAAAGATGTAAAAGCAGCCTCCCCAACCAGAAGCAGGATACCAACTCAAGTCACTGAATGCTATTTTTTAAACTCTGAGCCTAATTCATAGGTTAGCCCTAAAACTTTAAACTTTAATTGCAAGATTATGTTATTATGTTATGAGTTATTATGTTATTATGTTATGTTATATATTATGTTGTGAGTTTTCTGGTTTTATCACAGATTTCTAAAAGGGGTATTGTGCAAATAAATCAAACACTGTCAGCTGTAAGATTTAAGACAAAATAAATTGTATTTTGGCCTTGGGGTCATATTGAACAACGAACAATACATTGTGGGTCTTACGAAAAACTTCACATTGTGGGTGAAAATAACCATAAAGCATGGCTTAAAACCTAATGCAAGATCATTAAAATCTTTTCAAAGGTTATTCTTCATTCACAGCCTTGTTATTTTAATACATGGAGCTGGGCCAACATATCATGAATATCAAGTTGTTTAAGAAAAACCCTGAATCTAAATTAATGAGAGAATCAGCCAGCTAGCCTATTTCTCTGCTTTTAAGCACTGATAACATGCATTGAGACATTTTGCAGAAATAAACCTGCTTGCATGTTTTCATGACCCCCAGTGCTATCAGGAGGGAATAACCAACCTATTGAACCCTGAGAGCTTTGCCTGCACACATATGCACACACTTGGTATGACTTTTATTAAAGGAAACACACAAATTTTGAAAGATTTGGAATTTGAACAGTCTTCCTAGAAAGTCTCAATCCAGCTCTATGTGACAATACTTCAGGGGATAAGGGCAATTTAGTTGGTAAAGTCTCACTTGTTATTCACTCCTTAGGAAAAACCTATTCTCCTCATCACATCACTCATGCTAATCCAAGTCAAAACATTGTGAGCACATTTTTCTTTCACTATTGAACATGGCCTACAAAGCATGAAAAAAGGAAAAAAAGAGTAATTTAGATCATACAGAGGTTGAATTAATTGTATATTTTAATTCTAAAAACAAGGAAGCACACATGCACTGGTGCAAGTTCTGATCTCTGAAATAGGAGGAGGTACAGATACTCTTTAGTCCTACTCTAATACTTCTGAGAAGTTCCGAGGATGATGAGAACAATTCATAAGTGAGGTGATCTGTTTTATCCCGATTCAAACTTTCTCTTAAGAAACCCATGAAAGAACTAAAGTGATCCTCATTTATTACTTGCTGCATATATTTATAGAGATACTCCTTATAATGCCATAATTTCGTATTAATTACACAAGAGCAAAAAAGACATAAAAACTAATCAAGACATATTCACTTGCAATAACTCTCAAATATTTTTAAGTACCAAGCATTGGGCAATTTCTTTCCAGATGACATTTTAAACTAATGAGTATCAAAATGTCATGCTATCCACAGAAATGTGAGGTATCCTCAGTTAGCCAGTCAGAAAATTACTATGTCAGTTTGAATGACCAGTTTCTGTGGAAAATGTAAGAATTATCTACCAAGCAGAAACAGCAAATACCCAGCGAGTAGATTTCACACCTTTTTGGTTTAACACTGTGCATCTTGTATTCTTTTGACTAGAATATCTGTCTTACTAGCAAATTTTATGTTAATGCTTCAGTAAAACAATTTTTTAATATATATATTTACAGAACAATGTAGGTATTCTCCTAATCAACTTTATGTAAGTAAAACATAGTTAATACAATGTAAAGTTATATTAATGTTATTCTACATTTGGAAATATAAAAGATCTTTCTCGTTCAGCTTTGTCTTACTATTAATTTACAAGCTGCTGATAATATAAATTCTGCTTCATTTTTTTAAAATGTTTTAGCAAACTCTGATTATCTTATATAACTCAGATTTCTTATCACGCCCTCTGTGAAATCAAACGTGAAAGCTGTTTATTACAGTATAGAAGTATCTTTACAAAGCACTTCTCAGATTCCACTGCACCTGTTCTAAAAATAACTTATTTCCTATGAGGACAGAACTTGACATTGTAAGTAGAATACACTATTGTTGTTTCTTCTACCTTCTGATAATCATTAATGACAGCTTCCAACAGAAAAGGGCAGATATAGCAAAAAGATGAATATTATGGCTTTTAAAACTCCTCTTACTAGAGGGTACACTTTCTTTCATAAAAACTTCTGCAAATGTGAAACTCATAGTTTCCAATGGCTGTATTCTTTTCCATATACAGATATAAAGTCATCAACATAGTATTCTAGACAAACAAATTTGCAAGCATTTCTTCATTTCTTAAATAATTAATCCTTAACACCTTCCTCTACTGATTTTAACAAAATTTTTACAAAACTGCTTTTATAGTTCGGTGCCGAATATGAGCTTACTAAATTCTTGCCAATACTTCTGATCACCAAGATATAGTATTTCCATGCAACATGTGGATCTAAATATATAGATTCCACTTTTGATTACTCTAGCTAGTACATCAGAGAATTAATTTTTCACATTGTGTTCAAGCTGTTGTATTGAAATTCTTGAAGAGAGTAACTGGGGTAGACCAATTAAGGGAATAAAGCATTAATTTTCAACACCAGTAAATTCCGGCAAAAGAGTAGCTATGCTTAATGATTCACTGACTGCCTAAATATGCAAGAAAATACTTTATGGTAACATTTAGATCCAAAGAAAAGAATATTTTTGAGGATTAGGCTGAAGCAGAGATTTGGAAGATAAGAAACTGTACAACAGAGGAAGCTGTATTATTTACTTATTTACACACATTGAATGGCAACCTCACGTACTAAAAAATTGCAAAAAGAGTCATGTGATTTGGTTGTGGGGAGATAGCCCCTAATTAGGAAATTACAACATTTAATGTAACCAGAGTATACTCTTGAAGAGCTTTGCCTGTCCAAGGACCTTTGCATATGACTAAAACCATCCCATGTCAAGCAATAAAGCGGACCTCTACTTTTTTCACATCAGGTACACATGTGGTCAATTTCCTTCATCCTGTTAGTCTGCTCAAACACATCAAGTTTGCCTGGAAAGCTCAAGATTTTGGCTTAGTAGAGACGGGAAATGATTAACCTGCATAGGAGGTTTATTACAGGATGCATCGTACGTGCCGGAAAGTTGCATGAAAACCCCTCTTGTCGGAGCTTGGGACATCCCTTTGGGAGTCTGGAGCTGCCGAGATCCCTGCCAGGGGGCTCAGAGACCCTGGCACACAGCCCAGAACACCAGTGGGTTCGATTACGAACCATGGAGCAAATTGCCACCTTTACATGAGGAGATATAAGCCACAGCAGTTTAAATAGTGTGATAATTAGTATATCACAGGGTGTAAGTGTAGATTTTAGGATTTTTGTATAGGGTTTTTTGGAGACAAGATGGAGGAATTTGGGCATGTCTAGCCTTTCTTCTTCTTCTTCTCTACCTCCATCTTCACTGATGATGTTGGTACTTTTGGATAGGTTTAGAGTAGATGCTCACTGTCTAACATAGGTGATGGGTATTGGGGAATAATTGTAAATATGTCATACATAGTTTTTTAAAGATAACACCACCCTGGGGGCAGGCAGAGTGCCTCTGACTGTCCTGCTGAGGAGACCTTGGCTGGGCAGGAAGAAAATTTTGTAGATAAGAAATAATAAACGACCTTGAGACCGAAAACTGAGAAGCGTTGTCTCATCCTTTGAACGCACGGGCTGAAGCAGAGATCTCAAACAACAAACTGGGGTCCCAAACCTTGTGGGACCCCACACCCTCTCACAAGCACAGCCACATGCTAGTGAGAAGTGTCATGAGAGATCAATATGAAAAAATTTAGCTCACAATTCAAAGACAACTTCACACCCCTGCTGAAGACTCCAGTCTGTTTCAGAAAATGTCATCCCTGACTCACAGATGTAAAGATCTCTCAAAACAGTGAGTTGTTGATAGTTCAGTCCCCAGAGGGCACAAGGAAACAGTGTAAATCTGACACTATTTCAGTCCTATCCTCTAGGGTAAGCAGAGAACAAATATGAAGGAGGAAAACTTGGTTTGGGTACTCAGGCACTAGATCGAAAGTGCTCTGAGTTGGAGAATGAAAACAGACTCCAAATATTTTGCTATGGAATACACTCTTGTAGCAGAATGCTCTTCCAATAGATAATATTCCTATGCATTTTGGGAAGAGTTCAAGATAGAATAATGGCAGTTTGCAAGCAACATAAATTACTAATTATTGTAAGAGACAAGTTTTACTTTCACACTGCTAACTTAAATCTGTTGTGTTCTTGATTAAGAAACTTAACCTTATAACAGCATGTTAAGTTCATTCCAAAGAAAAAATTATCTAGCACCTGACTCTTTAAAGTTATTGGTAGGTTTACCACAACCATGAAATATAAGTCACTTAATCATATATGGAATGCCCACTTGTTTAAATTAAAAGGGATTGCCTGTATCTGTCTCTCCATCTGTGAAATTAGGAATGAGCCAGCCCTCTAACTGCATTATATAAACTGTGCAGAGTTGGATGGAACCAAAATTGATACAGCAGAAGTTCCAGCTTACACTAACACCATTACCACAACATTTAAGTTCAAATAAAATGTATAATATTATCCACATTTTATTTACGTAGGGTCGTGACTATAAAGTCGCAGTCTCTTTGGCTCAGGGTCACCCTTAGAAATACCTAGATAGATACAGTCCAAGACATTAATTAAAAAAAAGAAAAATAAACAAAAATTTATCATGTACATTTAAATGAAGAAATCTCCCTGTTTTTCTTCAAACAATCTTTTGGAGGGGATTTGTGAACTTAACCAGCAGATCCTTATCATTCAGGGTAACTCCTCTGGGAGGACTCATTCACCCCTATATTAGTATGAGCATTCCTTTTTGAGTCTTCACACAATACACAAGACTTTCACCTCTGCTTCTCTGCAATTTTGTACAAATTGGTTTTTAATTATTCATGTATACTTACAGCCTCACTTCCACCAAGCTTAACTCTATTTAGATGCTTCTACAGCTCCTACAAACTAGAGAGTCTAAAGCCAGGTGGTATTTCACTGTACTACAAAAAGGGAAGGTAGCAGGATGAGAAATTCAGGACGGTTTCAGAACAAGCATTTGTTTAGTGCTGAAATATAACATGCATTAGACAAAGCTGAGATAAAATTGCTACAGAAATAAGCTGTTTCTAAAAATTTATTACTTTGGCATGGTAGTAGAGTGTGATTACATTTGGTACAGAACTGGAGGCCTGGTTTTGATTGCCTGGTGAGTGTTCCCACCTGTAGCTGTGCACCAGCACAACCCTCTTCAGTCCCATGCTCCAAGGAAGAGAAAGTGACCATGTCCCTGTGCACTCCTCCTATGTAAAGTCAGCAGTGAGGCCTCTGAAAACCATTCCCTGTTGCTACCTTGTTTAGGAAAGCTTTTGGCCCATATTTTTTTTATTGAATTCACACACAGAATTTAGCAGCTATTTAGCAGCCAGGACATTGGGAAGAGCATGAGTTTTCCTGCAGTCACTGTTAGTGACAGTGAAAACCAATGGCCCAGAGATGCATTTAGATCCACAGCTCATAAGATTAATCTGAATCATCTTCGTCTTTTCTGTTCTCTCTATATTTTCTCAGATGATGTGTGTCTTGAATTCAGATTGTAATCCCATTTTCTGAGAGTGATGGGAAAAAACACAAGGGTGTCTGTTCTCTTCACAGCAGTGGAAAGGCCCTGAGCTGAAACTGAACAAGCTGCATTGAGCATTTCCTCTGAGACAAGGAGCAATGTGCCCCAGGGAAAGAGCACTAAACTACGAAATAATTAGAGAGAAAGGAAAAGTAAAGAACCTGTAAGAAAGTGTGCTGGCAACTCTAGGGAAGCTGTCATTTCTGTTTCTTGGATTTACTTTTCTGTGGCACACTGTGCAGTCCTGAGTAATCTGAAATTGCAAATACTTGGAATCAGGGATCCCCAGACTCCTCATTCAGTCTAATACTCAATAAAAATGGTCACCAGTGCAGTTGTTAGTAAGAGTAAGTAACATGCTGCCTGTGGATTTTTCCGATTGCTCTCCAGTAACTGTCAGAGCAATTAATGTGTTCAGTGCCAGAGATGCCTCCCCTGAAGAGTTTCTTTCAAGGAACAAGTTTTTTGTATTGCCAGAAGAACTTATCTTGTTTTACCCTCATAGTCTGAGCTACAGTTTAGCCAAAAATATCTGGTGCAGGAAAAAAGAAAACACTCAGGCATTCAGAGTAGGTAGGACATAACATTCCTTCTATATAGATGGGTTTTAATTTAGATTGAGGAATATGTGCTCTAAATACCTAAATTAATTGTTAGCATTACCAGTAAAAATAATATTGCAGTTATAAATTTATTATAGTTTGTTTCTTACTTTTCCCACTCTGTCCTTTTTGGGAGACACATGGTAATTTTCCCCAGGTTTCTACAGCAACTTCATAACAAACAAGCAGGTTGCTGAAGCTGAATCTCCAGAACACTGGACTCATTATTTTTTAATTGAGACATAGGGAAATGTGCAATGATGCAGGATCATCAGCTTTTCTCTCAAATATTCCACCTTTCAGTAGAGCAGCAAAAAGTGGGATAGAATTAAATATCAAAGTTTTCCAATCCCGAGGTTCAAAAATATTTCCAAGTTTAGAAAATCTTTTTAAAGTGCAATTAAGATCACAAGCATTTGGAGGAAGGGAATGAAGTTAACTGGAAATCCTCGGCATGTGTCTGCTCCAGTTATACCTCCTCTTGACAATGTTAACCACTTCACATTTAAAATTCATGCTGCACTTTCAACAGTATATCTTATGGGGATTTTCAGCCCCAAATTATCAAGAGAAAAGTCAAAATTCTTGAAAAAAGGTAAGTAAATTTCAAATTTTAAAAAAATGCTTATTCATATGAAAATATTCCCTTAAGAAACCAGAATCTTTATATGAAAATTACACTAGTTGAAAAATGCCTATTCCGAATGAGAAATAAAACTCACCAGGAAAAAAACTGGAGAAAGATTATGCTTTATAACTCACCATTTCTTAATAGAGAACAGGAAATTAATGCAGACTTGTTGGAGAAACTTTTCTGGAATTATTACAATCAAGTTTTTGTGTAAGAGAGGAAAAAAAAAAAACAAAAAGCAGCAATATTTTTGTTCATTCCATGAAACTGAAAATTTTGTATTTGAGTGAAAACTTCACAATACAATTAAAAGTAAAGGTAAAGACACAGTAAGATGAAGCAGAAACTACAGCACAGAGCACCAATAACTTATATAAGGCTGCAACATTTGAAAGGCATATTGAAAGCTTTCTCTTTATAATGTTAATTGATGAAAAGGCATTCCTTTGCATAAAGTATTTCTAAAACATGTTCAGAAATCTCACTCTGCAGAACACAACTACTGAAATACAGGGAGGCAACAAATCGTTAGTTCGAAGTATATATGCTTAGGCACTTAAGCCTTTAATCAGAGTCTAAAATAGTGAGAAATGATACAGAAAGAATGTTGAGACATGACCCCCAATTTATTTCCTTTTCTCTGGGCAAAGTTGAGGTTTATCAAGTCTATTCCCTTTCTATGTGGCTAATGTAAGACTCAGACAGATGATGAGCTTCCGAAAGTATTCCCCGACTCATATGTCTATCTTTGTGGCAACATATCTCCTGCCTTTCCAGGACTGCCCACTACCTAAAAATGTCACTCTGTATTCTGACACCACATTTCCTGTGCTTTCTCAGCTAATTACCAACACAAACATGAGTATCCATGTTAAAAACATTCATTCAGTCAAAGAGAATTTTTCATCAGCCCTTACCTACTTGTTTTTTCAGGAAGGAAAGAAAAAGTGTCTGTTAATAGGGACTCTTTCATTCTTTTCCTCAGGTTTTTCAATGTCATGGACACAGAGGTAGATGCACATATAGCTCTAGGTTTCAGGAATCTACTATGGAAACCAGGACCAGACTGCAGTGTATGGCTCTTCCTGCCACTCTTCCTGCCTCCCTCTCAAAACCTCTTATGCTTCATAGACCATCAGGTCATGTGTTAATAAGGGCCAGTTTCTGTCTCTAATCTATGACTGTTGTACCTTAAATTGTTTAACTTAGTGTCTAATATATGTAGGCTATGAAGGTATATAGGTGTTAACAGTGTCTGAGATCAATTCTTCCTATAAGAACATTGGTCCAAAATGGACCTTAGCTTTAAACTAATGGGGTGTGTGGTGGAGAAGTAGAGAACCATGGTAAAAAAACAAACAAGACCTCTAAAATGTCAGTAGCAAGATTCAAAGAGGAAAAAGGACACTGCTTATACTTCAGTTTGTGAACATGGAAAACAATATGGTTCCAAATATGTTCACTTGTACAAGAACTGAAAAAATATAGTTCAAATGCATTCACAGCAGTGTTGGTACCCAAGGTAGGTGATGAAATCTTAATAACCATTACATGGCTTAGAAAAATGGAACTGATGTAACTACATGTTCTTTAAAAAATGTTAATTCTTGATAAATATGTGAAGACAACATCAGAGCTAGGAAATTTCATTCCCTATAAATTAAGATAATATTTGAATTATTTTAATTAATTTTCTGAAAGAACATACTAAATGCTGGTTTTTATTAAAAATGTATAGAAATTGATAAGTTCCCATAATAAATAGCTGATGTGTTAATAAATAAAACTATTAATTGTAAATGAAGCTGGTTTTTTTGTAACCGTAAGAGAACTATAGAATCACAGACATATTTGGACTTGGAAAAGACCTTCAAGTTTATGGAGCCCAACCTTTAACCCAGCACTGCTAAGTCCACCACTAAACCATGTCCCTCATAGCTACACATCTTTTACTATCTCCCAGAACACTGACTCCCCCACTTCACTGAATAGCCTGTTCCAATGTCTGGCCACCTTTTCAGTGAATAAATTTTCTTAATATTCAATCTACCACCTCATGTGGTGCTTGAGGCCATGTCACCTTGTTCCTTCTTGCACACACTCATACACACACAGAACTGTCACAATTTAGAGGTCATTCAATGTGTTTAACAATCATCAAATTGCCACAGAATAAAGCAGCTGTTCTGCATCTGTTTTGTTCTAGAACAACAAACAAAAAAGCTGAGTTAGAACTCCCTTTGCTTCTATGTTGAAATGTTCCTGAAAGAGATTCTCAATGGTGAGGTGAAAGAAAGATCTAGTCCTAAAGAGTATATAAAATATTTGACATAGATATAAAACCTTGCTTAGGAAGAGAATGGAAGTTCTGACTCTCACAGTTTTGCCTGTGGTGTACAGAATTGCATCCACAGGAAAAAAGTGTGGGTAATGTTATTTAGAACAAAATTGTCAGCAATGGTATTTTACTTTTCTGCTGGTACCTCAGCTTTGTAATTAGTCTGCACACATTCAAACTAGTAAAGAATTGCTTACATAAAGAATATGGCAGGCTTAAAAGACAGATTGACAGGCTGAAATCCTTGCTTGCCTCAATGACAGCACTTCCACCACTTTGATTTGAGATAAGGTTTCTTTCACAGACATTAGGACTAGAATTGTTATTATCTCTTCTGATGTAAAGCAGGAGTGATAGACTGTCATCCTGCAACTCCTGAGCTGTAATTCAACTGCAGCAGACCATTTAAAAAACATCTATTTTAAATTATTCAAATTATAGATTTATTGCCCCTTGAAATAAATAATAGAGAAAAAAAATATCCCATTTTGTAAAAAAAGTGTTGCTGTTTGAAGACCGTGGATAAATTTTCAGGAATATTTAAGAGCTGAGTGGTCTAAATTTTTATTAACTTTGGCATGGAAGTCACACAGGAGCATTTGAAATTATAATTTAATAGCCAATTAGTACATAATATGGAATCTTTTCTCCCTGTTGCTGACTGAAGACTCTTGATGTCGACATGTGCATAATTTAATATATAGAATCAATTCAAATAAGATGAATTGGTGTATTCATTATGGTTTTCAACTTGTTTATGCATCCTTTGACACTTACAAAACAAACATATACACATGAAATAAATAGTTACAATCTTCTGGAACTATGCAATTCTGTTTTCTAATTACTTATGTGACTCATTAGAATGTGGTGACAGTGTCAAGTTCTATCAAGAAATGTCAAATTGCTTGAATCATGACTGACCCGTGCAGGTTTAAGCAGTCTGGGAGAGGTAATAAAACATGACATGAAACCTCAAGCAGTGTCAGAAAGGTCATTGTTTTTCTCTACACATTACTTGATGAATCCAAGCAAAATTGTATGTTGAAGTTCTCACTGGTGAAAACATAAACTATTGCAACTTCGTTGTTGTTTATTAGGAATCTTATATAAGCAAATGAAGGATGTAAGGTGCCTAGATTTACACTAGCACAAATGACGTAAATGATCCTTGACAGAGAAAATTCCCTCTGTGTGTTGCATGCTTAAAAAACTTTAAATCCTTATAAGTGAAGAAACCACCATGTAATTCTCCACTATATTTCTGCAATACTTTTAACAGTTTAAAGTGCATCAACAAAAACAAAGGCAAAAAATTTTAAGATATTTGTTGCTTTGGTTTTAAAGGAAAGGCTCATTAAAATAAGATCATGAAAGTGTAGTGATTTACAATAATGGTTTTTATGAAGGAAATTAAAAGATTGCTTTCACTGGTATATCACAAGTATATTGCAAAAACATTCTTGAAGACACTTACAAGATCAGGTCTGTATTCTAATTATAACACACGAATTAGAAAAAAATCTATGTTAGAGTTTGTAACTTGTACAAATAGAACACACCCCCATTTTTTTTCCTTACAGCACATTGTACATCTCATCTCTCTTAAAATAGTAACACTGAAAATGTTCAGCATAATAGTGGAAAGTAAGACAGTGCTTTATATCTCTTTCTAATTTCTACAGAACCACATGTCTGTTACACATCCCACCCTTATCATTTTTATCTTCATTAGCAATTCCCTTGTCAGTATTCTATAAAAAAAGTACGAAATGACTACTCTTTTAGAAACATAAACTCAGCTGTCTCAGCTGTGTCTGTCAAACTGATATGTACCATCTTTATTTAGAAAACCAAGTCATCTTGTTGTTCCATCAGTGAATATAAATATTGATATTTTATGTAAATAAGCACATAATATATTACATTGGAAACATCCTTGTCATTTTTACTCCCAGACTATATAATTGAATTATAGTTTAAAGATGTTTAGTTTGGTCCTTTTTTATGATCTTAGGTAGAGCTTTTCAAGGTAAATTTAAAATATTATTTTAAGGAAGATAGCCTAGAAAATTACTAGAGAAATGTAGGACTCTGTGAAATATGTATCAATATGGGACAAATGTGTAAGACTACATCTTCAAAAGAGTATTCAGCTTGAACTCAGGAGAAACAGGTTTTCTTGAGGAGCAACAATTTTTTTTAAGATTATTTGAAGTACAGAAATTTTACACCATTCATTAATAAAAAAAAAAAATTTAGTTTCTCACTCATGTAGACCAAATTCAGTTATCCCTCCTAATTTGAAAAGTGTCTTATTCCCCTGAAGAGCTGTTTTGGGGATTTAATATCTTAAATAAGCAGGTAAGCATATTCTAGGTTAGAAAAAATTTGGATTATAGAAGAGTGAGTGTACTCTTTCTCACATTCCATGAAATAATTCAAAATCTTCTGTTCCATTCCCACCTTTTAAAAAATCAAAAACCTGGAAAACATTTTACAAAATGAGATTATTTCTTTCTAATTAGTTGTTGTTTCCTATAGAACCATAGAATCATAGAATGATAGAATCACAGAATATGCTTCTTGTTGGAAGGGATCCATCAGGACCATCAAGTCCAACTCCTGGCCCTGCACAGCTGACTGCCAACAACTTGCTTGTAATAATTTTTAAGTCTGTGCTTTAGCTGAAAAGAAAAAGACTGATGTAAAATGTAGTGTTTTCATCTCTGTAATGAAAAATTAATTATCCATTTGCTGGTTTGTAATGTCCTGTAAGTGTCTCATATGACCGTGCAAGAACCATCCTATGCATTCCACATAGATTCATGTTGGTATTATTTCTTACAGCCAAGGTCATGTTTCTCTCTGTAACTTTCTACTTCCTGAATATCTTACAGATATTTATTTTCAACTATATCTGTCTTAACAATGCTTATAATGTAGAATAATACTGAGAAAATTTTCTTTCTGATCTAAAAAGGATCTGATGTATCACAGCTCCAGAGTGCTCTGACTTAAATCCGCAAAGCAAACCTGAAAGAAATTTTACTTGTCATTTTTCACAGGGATTTTCAAGGGTTACATTTGGCAAAATCCCATGCCAATGAAAGTGAACTTGAAACATCACCCCATTAAATCTTATAGATCTTCCACTGACCAGAGGACTGACAGGTAGGTCTCACAGCAGGAAAATTTTTATCAGGATGTATTTAAAAAGAATTTACTCTTTGTCTGTCCAGGTCTCCAAGGACAAATTTATCAATGAAAAGGAGAGGAAGAACTAAAAGTGTTAAACCAAACTAGAGATTTTTGTGTGTGTGCAAGGCACTTGAATAGCCTCTTTGGAGTTCAGAAGAGGTGAAGTTCTGAAGTTCTCCATGCAGGCATATCCTAGGCATATCAACAATGTACAGAATAATTAGTACAGCTTAATGTATAAGAGGAACTTTTCATGGAGCATTATTTCATCAAATTTAGCTATTTGTCATGAAGAATATAAAACATTTCATAAGTTTAAAGACCCAGACTCGGCAAAGAACAATTGTTACAGTATCTTAAAATAAAATGGTTAGTCCTTTTATAAAATAATTATCAATATTTGAAATTTCTATTACATAATTAGTATTTGTTATCCCTATTGAAAATCTTCAAAGTCTAATAAATTTTGACTTGTTGGTTGTCCATCATTGACACCACACTCTATCTGCAGACAGAAACTCATAATTCAAGTTTAAAGTGAGAGTCATTTTGTATTTGAAACCCTCACAATCATCACCTCTTTTAAAGTGATGGAAGTGTTAATGGGCTATAGCTAGAGTGCTTTCGATGCAGCACTTTTTGAAAGCAGCAGAGCATTAATATTAACACCAGGTTTAATATTAATGATAGAATTTACAATATGGTATTAAAATTTAAATGAACAGAGTACTGTGCAAATACCAGTTGTGCACATGAATATAAAATGGAGTATCTCATACGGGAATTTATTCTCCGTCCCTGTGCAATTTTTATTGCATATCACTTGGTTAACAATCTTCTAAGGAGAGATTCAACCAACAGAGTCAGCTCGCTCAAGACCCTTCATATGTTCTTTTTTTAAATAACTTTTTCTAGAGCTGAAACCTTGGAAGTACTTTGGGTTTACAGTTCATTTCTGAGAGGTATAGTATAAAGCCTTTACTAAGGCTCTGGTAATAGCCCTTTCATATTAAAACACATTTAAAAACAAAGACCTAAAATAATACCTGTGTGCAATTTTGTAAATGTCATTTCTTGATGCACTTCTTCAAAACTAGGTGACAATTTTCCAGGGCATGTATTCCCAAAGGACACCACACAGAATTTGTCTTAACAGCTGCTGCAAAGTTATATATGAATACTGCCCAAGAATGCATAGTTCCTTCCTGTATATGCACAGGGCCAGAACAGCTGCTCTTCCAGCAGCTCTCACTGCAGCAACCAAGACACATAGGTGCTGAGGTTTATGATCCCGCTTAAAAAGGAGACTATGTCCATCCTACATCTGTGCATACATCTTCACCACAGGAGCACAGCTTCTGTGTGGAATCAGAATTCCTTCTCCCTATATTGTTGCCACAACTAAATATTCGTATACTATGAATTTATGTCTCTGCCTGATGTTTTTCTACCCCTGTGAACCTTCTGGTTCTGTTCAGCTGCTACTTTCAGGGATAGAGGGTTAGGTGAAGAAATTCCAGTTTTAAAAACTGAAATAGGGCTATAAACCTATTATTATCACAGAATTTCCTGAATTGCCTCAGCTGTAAAGTCAAAAAGCTATATTTGGGTGGAACACTGGAATCAAAACGCTGGAATTGTTTGGGGTTTTTCCCTCAGAAACTAGAGTGCTAATAATTGTGCAGGCAATTAATATTGCGATAAACCACTGCAGTATTCTTGGTAGTTGACACAAACAGTAGTGCTGCAGAGTAAACCCTTAGTATGATCAGCAATGGCAGAATCTTCATTTTATTGTGTAAATTAGAGTGTACATTTAGTGATAAGTATCAGTTTTGAGTATCAGACTGTTCTCTGCAGGAAAAGTTTAGTCTGAACTTTAAACATTTCTCTAGATTTGCCAAATGGGAGCAGCTTCGTGCATAGATTCATCAAGATGCCCTTTCCTACAGAGTATGAATAGGAGCATACGAACTGGTTTCACATGCAGATGGAATTTTTAATCTGCACTCTTTTTCTTCATATGCAAACTATCACTCTCTTCTCTCATCATTGAATGCTTGTTTAATCTGCAATTTGAAAGCAAAACTTGCAAAAGTAAATTTGGGAAAGCCATTGAAATATCACACGTGAAGTTCTTTATTTCCATTTTTTCCTTTTCCTAGTTTTCATTTCTTTTCATTTTAGGTCTTGATCCTCATGGCTAAATTCATTGTATCCTTATAGTGTGGAATATATTATTAATATACAATATGTAGTATGTATGTATGTATGTAGTATGTATGTATATAGATGAAATGAAAACCTACTGAATAGAAGCTGTGGGCTGTGAAATCAAGTTAGCTTTTGGGTTTTTTTTCTATAAGTATTCTTTTAATGACAGTTATGGATATAAAATAAATCAAATAAATTACTTGAATCATAAGCCTTATTACAGGTTCAGAAACAAGAATAATGTTCTCGATTCCCTATTTTTTCTCATAAAGAGGAAAAGTAAAATAATCATGCAATTAAAATCTAAAGACTTCACAGATAAGAAAAATATAAAAATATCACTTAATGAAAAGCCTGTGTGGTATGATTATATTTATTCGGTATCTTGTCCTCAGTTCCTGAGGTCAGAATGGGCAGTTTTATCATGAAATAGGTATATTCTGTCACAGTCTTGTGTATATTGGCATAAGATAAAGCTTAAGATGTCTTTGTGTTAGAAAGAAAAAGAATTTTTCATGCTAACAAGTGGAAACAGAGTGGCTTGGGATAGCAAGTGAGAATTCAAGGAATTCTGATATCGCTAAGTTTCCATGTCGGATGCAGACGAATATGTATTTTTAACTTTCCATTCATCAATTCTCTACCTGCCTTTAGATCCTGCCTTTTACTTTCACGAACTAGAGGATTGTCACTTCCAACATGAGCTCTTCCTGCAAGCAGTAGTAGAGCTGTCTCATCATCAGGGTCTGAGGGCCAGAGCTGTGCATTTCATTCTCGAGGAAAGAAGGTTAGTCAGCCTGCTCACTTTAATATCCTGTGTTACATCCATGTAAAATTAGCCATCACTTTATCCTACTGCAGCTGTGATCTGCAACCAAGGGCTCTGGCCACTCATAAAACACTGAAGGTTTTGAGCTAAATTTCAGCATTACATAAACAATATTCCAGCTGTGTTCAGGATTCCTTCTCAACTCCTAGAACCAAGTGGATTTTAGAGGTTCTGCAGGATCTCATTGCTCTCATCTAAATGTTTCCTGAAAGGCCATTTACTCAACAGAGAATCCTTTCACTCACCATCTCTCACCTAAGCATGGCTAATCTGTAGCAGTACCTGCCTCCAGGTGTGTATTGCCCAGCTCTGCCTTAAACAACGGTCTCTGTGGTGAGCTGAACTTCCTTAATCCATAAAATCACAGTCACTCCTGATTTTGGTGAACTGCATATATTTTCGCTGGTGAAAAATGCTCACATACAATATGATTCAGTTTCTGACTCTGTCAGACCAGACTCTGTCAGCTTCTGCTATGGAAGCATTAAAAATAGGTTGTTGGTTCTGTGTGAGCATTTGCAAATCCAGAGACAAGGCTTTGTCCATCATTCTCTGAGTGTGAAACTTGTGCTATTTCATCTACTTTTTAATTTATTTTTTTTTTAGCCACAGTAGCAAGCAGAAACTGTAGAACTGTGAAACTATCAGTATTCTGACTCAGTCATAACAGAAACTGACATTCCTTCACACCAAGTCGTATTTCAGGATAACAAAATACTTTCAGAAGTAAACACAGAGGTCACTCCCTAGGGTAGTGGTCTCTGGCTATCTCTGGAAAACAATACAGAAACCTTTTATTACATACAATATAGCTTCAAACCACTATTTCAAGAAGAAAATGAAAAATGCCAGTTTTCAGACAAAGGGAAGTTTATGGTTTCAACCTCACAAGTAGGCAGTAGACTGAATTCTACTAAAATAAGAGGATAAATGGAAGTATCACCAAGTCAAGTTAGAGTCATTGGTCCTATTTTGGCTGAGCATTAATAGAAACTTCCATTATATATAGTTCTTTTTTTTTTCCCTCCTAGTCAGGCAATCATTCCTCTGCATGTGAACTTGTAATCTCTTAGCCACTTAATACACATGCAGTTCAGGTTTCGCTTTGCAAGCCCTAGCCATCCTTTCAAAAAGAAAAAGACCCCCTCCACCCCCCGCAAAAAATACACAGTGAAATTGTTCAAGGCCTTAAATAACCAAAAATTAAGTATTTAATCCTAAATATTCTCTCCAAGATGGCAATGCCAAGTGACTAATAATACTTAGGCATAAACACTAGTTTGATAATATTTGTTTTGTGGCCACAAATGAGTGTAACCCCATCCTGTAATAAAATAATCTTTCCCATCTTTCAGGTCTTCAGCTAAACACCAGTAACTTCTCCAAGTCATGATGGTTATTGCTCTGGCACAGGAAAAGGTTCATCCCTCCTTTCTTCACTCAGCCATATCCCCTCTTTCAGCAGTTATTCTTATTTCAAATACCTGCAAAGGGTAAGAAAAGCCTGGACCAATTTTCTCACAGAGATTTGGAAAGGAGAGCGGAATTCTGTGAAGAAAGAGGTCCCCAGCTGAAACCTCTACCAGCCCATGATTATGCCCTGTCAGCTGTGCTTTTACCTTCTAGGCACAGGCTGTAGCTCATATCGACTTCTCACCAGGATTTCTACATCTTCCTACAAATGCCTCTAAACTTCTGTTTTGACATTAGCTACAGTCATAATGAGTAATGGGAAGTAGCTATTACACATTTTCTAGAATTCATGGAGCATGTATTTGCTTTTGGCATGCAGTCCAGCAGAGGAATGGAAGATTAAGTAGTTACATCTTGCAAGCTGAGAGGCACATTTGCTGTATCGTTAATAAACATCATAGCTTTGAGTGTATTTAAATTAATATAATTTGTTAAATCTTTCTGAACAGGAAATCAATTTTACTAGGGTAGAGACAAAAAAGTTAATCAAGCTTAGTCAGAAGAAAATTGGCCTTTTCAATTTTGTTTACAGTAAAATAACCCCATAGATTTTAGCAAAAAAGAAAAATCAGCAGCTGAAATTGTGAAGTAAAATCTGAGTTGCATAAAAGATTTCTGAAATGTCAGGAAGGAGGCAGGTTTTTTGCAGTTTTTACTGAAGTTTCTGGAATTACAGAGGGAGTTACAAGTACAGCTTCTGTTGGCACTAGTGGAATGTCAAGGAAAACACAGCCCGTCAAGTGCTCCATGCTCCGAGGAGTTCATGCTGAGAAAGTATCCATTCCAAATAATTTTGATTTATGTCATTGCCTAAGGCAAATTAGTAGTTGTCTCTCATCACCACCAAAGTATTGATGTAAAATCATAGATATAAAACAGTCATCTACAGGGCAGAACTCCCCCTGAAAAAGGAACCATTTGTTCTGGTCTGTCTCTCAGCAGTCTTAGCTGAATGGCTGTGGTAGAGGAGAAGTATAAGGACTTTTTTCATTTTGCCTTTTGAATAATTTATGAACCAGAAATAGGTACTGGCAGGAACCAAATCATAGAGAAAAAGGAACCAAGGAATAGATTTCTGACTATCTGCAGTAAGTGGTCATGAGCAATTTTCCAGAAGACATTCCCAGATGGTGGAACACATCCTTATAGTTTTTATTTCAAAGACAAAAATTATATTTTTTTTATTTGCATGTTTCCACTTTTTAAAGTTTCCCAAGGCACTCTATTCACAGTCCATGTCCACTTAAACTCATGCCTGAAATAAAATAGGGCAATAACAACCTCAGAATGTCTGGGGAGGACATCCATTGCAGATCTGCCTTGTCTCCCTTCAGTACCTGGAGCAGGAGCAGCAGAAAGAATTTGGCCATTTTTTTATTTCTTGCTTTCTCATTCTATGCTGTCTCCCTGTTTATAACAATTGCTTTCAGAAGTTGCATTAACATAATCTAAATCTGACTAGTTGCCAAAGTCTTCTTCTGCAATGATGTTATTCCTTGATTATTTAGAAATAAATAAGCAGACTCTTTTAATATGTATATGTATATGTATGTATATGTATATGTATATGTATATGTATATGTATATGTATATGTATATGTATATGTATATGTATATGTATATGTATATGTATATGTATATGTATATGTATATGTATATGTATATGTAATGTATATGTAATGTAAATCCTGATAATTTCTGGTCTGATGCTCTAGATTCATAGCAGTGATAAACCAAATTCCTCAAACTACCTGGGCTTGCAGTTAACATGGATTTTGCGTTTGGTATATGCAAAGCAGAGGAAGGGGGAACTCAGAAAATTATGAGTTTTTTATTCACAATGTCTTTTTTCAATTTGACTTCTGTCATCACTTTGCCTTTAATCAGGATTCATATTATTGTTTCACCTCATATTACCTTTCTAACTTTTTCAAATCATTAAAATAGAAACTCCAAAACTGAACTTCAGAAGACATATCTCTATATATTTTTCAGTATTTTTCTTTCCTTTAATCAATCATTGAGAGTAGACTGCAAACTAAATATTAATCCTCATTGTTCATTTTCCCTCACTTTCATGCCTTCACTTCCATCCTCACAAATTCATACATCTCTTAGGACTCCAGTTCTTGCTTCCCTTTTTCTTTTCTTTTTATTTTCCAAGCTGGCCCTTCCTTCTTTTTCAGCATATTGACCTACGTATATTTCAGCTTTAATTGACTTCTGTAATATGTCTGTAGAAAAAAAAATTCTTTTATTTTTTTGTTTTACTCCCATGCTTTATTTTGCATAAGGTTCTGACTGTATGTCCGTGCTTTTGAAATTCTGCACAATATCCCTTCCACAATGGTCATGGCTCTCACTTGTATGCTATGCCCAGCTCTGATCACTACATCTGATCACTACACTCTGCCAAATGCTAAATCATTCATTCTTTTAGAATTTTTCATGATTTATATTTTGGAGGTGCTATTCCAGAAACAAGACTATACATATGATCACTTCCTTTAAATTAATCTATAATAGTGAACCTGATTTCTAATAATCCAGTTCACTTTTTCACAAATTGTCCAGGAATAAATACCAACCATATCATTAGGAAAACTCCACCAATGCTTAAAGCCTCACTAAAAATCAATGCTCAGTAGTGATGTTGAGGAAAGATGTTCAGCTACAATTACAGAATTAGAGTTGTATTGACTTTTCATTTGAGGCTCCAACTCTCAGTAGACAGCTAAAGTGATTCTGTGTACATGACAAGATCATAACCCCTGACGCTAGATCTACAATAATGGTAATTATTGTCTACAGAAAAATACAATTTCACTTAATCCTTCATGATTTCAATAGCCACATTGAGCTCATTTTCATAATTATGATTCAAGTGACAAAATTTCCATGGATGGAAAAAAAAGCTCTTTTGACTGAATGTTTCATTTCTCTTTCAGAGTTGCTCTGTCTGTCAATGAAGAGTTTGATGTTTGTAATCTAACATTTCAGATTTTCTAATATTCCTGTCTGTGAAAGTTTCTTAACCTGTCCACATACCCTACCAGAGCACAGCCAGTCATACCCACCCAGAGCACAGCAGGCCCTCCCAGTATCTTCTCTCTTCAGCAGCATGGCCAGCAGGTCTCTGCTGTACACCCCATGGTGTGGCTGGAGGGTGTGTGGGAGAGACTGGGGACAAAATCCTACTGGCATAGCTGCAGTCCTACTTGTATCTGTGGTTGCAAGAACTCACGGGAGCAAATTATCCCAGAACTGCAGGTGGATTTTACCTCACATAGTCCCTTTGGCTCACCCTAAACAAGAACAAAGGAGCAAACAAACAAATAAGCACACACATGAGAGAGATGGGCAGGAGACCAGGAAATGGAAATGAAGCCATATTGAATGTGTCTCACAGAAAATACATGGGAAAAATCAACTAAATTGACTTTTGGAGTTTTTTAGCTCATGAACTCTTGAATTCCAATCTGAAAGAGTGCTAGGGAAAAATAAGTTCTTTTGTCCCTCTTTTCTCCCTTTTATAGGAAATATGGATAAAGATGAGCTGATATGAATGATCTGTCATGAAATAGGTCTCCTCGTAGTGTGGGATATATCCTCTGAACTCCTTGGGACTGGTGGTGAGACAAGAACTGTCTGCCAAAATCAGGGAGTTGTATTCTGTCAATGTGGAAAATATTTAGCATTTCTAAATTGTGAGACACATAAAACCTAGTTTTATGTACTGTGCAATCCCCATTAGAGGTTCCTGTCACAAAACCTGTGTAATCCTAGACAACTACACACACATTTATAGTGTATATTAAAATTCTATTTGCTTTATGACCAATCAGTTCTTGTCCACTTTGAAAGTGAATGACCAATGTCCTGATAGTACCAACTTTACTAGCACTAGTTTCTAACAGAGAAAATTATACATTATAGACTAATTAAAAGTCTAATCTCCTTAGGTTAAAGGTCTCCCAATTGCTTCTTTATATGATTGGGATTTTGAATAGTGGAAAACAAAATCAGCAGCAGATTTCATTATTGTATTGGGGTTCAGGAACAGTACATGTTTAAAAATAAATTTTGTGTTTTATTTATTTTTTAAGAACTTGAAAGAAAGAAACAGTTTAAATAGCTTAAATGTCTCTTCCTTTCTCAGAATTATGCTGCTAAGTGCTTTTCATTTTCATTTACATACATTCTCAAAGCAACCCAGAGCAATTTGATCAGCTGGTCCCCGCTGTTTGGGGTACTAAAATCTTTTAGTTCTCCTTAAAATCATCACATTGTGTTTGAATCCTAAATCTATGCTCCTTCCTCTCATCTATACTTCATGCCATTTCTTCTATTTTTTTAGAGTACATGGAGGACAACATTAAAACCAAGGAGCTAATAAATGTATTTCTAATTGTTTGGAAGATCTGGGTTTGGACCATTTAAATGATTGTCTTTCTGATTTTAGAGCTACCTTCTTCTCCAGAATCATTGATACAATTTTTTTTTTCCTCAGTTCTTAAACTAAATTTATCTGAAAATTAACCAGAAAAAAATTCCTGCAGAATTATCAGCACACTTTTACACACATATGGACAAGTATCTCATAGACAGCCATGGCACGAATGTGTCCAAGTAATCAAGCAGAACAGCACCAAACACATCCAGGTGAAGAGGCACAGCAAGTTTATTACTCCCTGGCACCAGGTTACATACTAAAGTATTAGCAGACTCATCAATATGGTGGAAAAGATGGGAAGTGGGTGCTCTATGCCAAAGGCCAATGTCAGGTATTACATCAGGCTTCTGTAGGAGGGAGAAATCACCTCCCTGGGATTACACTGCCACTTTGTTGTCATGACTTGTGAAGGAAAACCAGACACCCTATTTTTATAAGCCTATAAAGCACTGAAGTTCCCAGTGGGGCTGCCTGCAGCCTGCATAGATGCACACAATGTGCTGCATAGCACAGCACATTAAATTCCAAAAGGGAGAGCTTCAGCATCTCTGGCTGATTTCCCAACAGGTCTGGAACCTTATAGAAAGAACAAGATGTTCAGACAAGAAGTGAAGAGCACTATGTTCATAATAGCAACTGAATACATAATGACCAAGAGTAAGGGAAGAATAAATATATAGAGCTACGTGCAGGATATGCAGCAAGTCCTGCCTCGGCTTGCAGACCACTTAGAGCTAAATTCAGTGCCCACTCTGGCAGAAACACAAATAGTGGTCCAAGTGGTGCAGCCATGAATCAGAGCCTGTAGTTATCATCTACACACCGCATGCCAAGATCATTCACTTTGCTGAGAAGAGAATTACAGTATATAAGTGGCCCTGCTGAGCCATTCCAGTATCCAGGCACACTGCAAAGTAGGCCACTCTCAGCATGACTATGGTATTTTCTTTTATATACGCTATCCATATGGTAAAAATAAGACCCAGATTTTGCAAAGAGCTCTGTACAGCTAGACTTGCCTTTAAAGCTAAACCAGGTCACTGTTTTGTTGATGCAGTTTCATGCTTAGGAATTGCACTGAATCGAAGGCACTAGCTGTAATGTCAGATACTTTATTACATGATTTTCTGGAAACAATCATCTGCATATCCTTGCAGCACATCATTATAGATGAAAAATCATACCTGCAAATACAGAAAAAGCCTAAATTAAGACAGACACTAAAGGTCCCAGTTGATACTCTCATTTGTCATTGCACAAATCAACGATTACTTAAAAAAGACATCTTATCTATGTACAACACAAAATAAAGATACAAAACACCTCTAGAGTTCTCTGTATGAGTCTCTTAAAACCTTAAAACTTTTTCAGGAGTGAAGAACCCTATTAATATTATATTTGAAACCTATTGTTCCCCAGCTGGGATCATCTGGGAAAGGCATGAGAGGTCATATATTTTTGATTTCTGTGTAATAATCTCTGACTTGGAGAATGGGCATCCTTGAAAATCAGGTCAGTAATACAAAAAAACAATCTTCAAATATACATTGTAAACATGAGATAATGAAACCATGTGCATGCTGTATCAACATTATGTCAAACTACATATTTATCAACAATCATGTCAATTCATGAATTTTTCTTGAGGTTCTTGACCATCTTGAGAGTAATCCCCTGGACATTGATTTTCTTAATGTCCTCGAAATGGCGCAAAAGCAGATGAATTTTCAGGTGTGAACTCACCAGTGACAACAAGGGAAATAACTACAAAAATTTTCTTTGATCCACTGGCAATGTTCTTGTTGATGTTTTTCTGAGTTTCATCTAAACTGCTTTGTAGGGTTTGTTTTATCTTAAATGAGAGAAAAATATTGGCTGATATGCAAACTGGCATCCACTCTGACTGTTCAGGTTGTCTTTGACAGGTTTGCTACTCAGTCAGCCAGTTCCCAGCCTATGAAGATTTACATAGTTATTTTTATTAGGGCTGAGATACTTACACTTTTCATATTTAACACCATGAGGCTACAGCTGGTCCATTTTTGTATTTTCCTTTGGTCCTTCTGGATCAAAATTCAGTCATTTGGCATTTCAATCTATTTTCTCCTTGATGTACCATCATTCATAAATTTGCTGAGAGTGTATTATGTCACATCACACAGCCTGCTGATGAAGATATTGAATAATACCAGAACCAGTATTGACCCTATGGTAGCTCTGTACCTCTGCCAAATGAACATCAAGCTATTGATTACTGCACAATGAGCTTGGCAGGTTGGCAGTACAGCTGAATTTCAAACAGTGTAACAGCCCATTTGTACAGCCCATGGTTCCTCTGTTTTCAGCTAAGAAATGCTTGGAAGCCAGTGTCAAAAGCATTACTCAGACTCAAGGTGCATTAACCCACTCTCCTCTCAAACATACATTTGATTTTTTTTCTTCAGATAAAAAGTAAGCAATGTGGTCAAGTACATTTTACCCTGGTAAACCAGTGGTGACAAATTTGTTTCCTTTCTTTCTTGGAGATTAATTCCAAGAGAACGTTTCCTGATCAGGGACTGACGTAAAGCCTACACTTCCCTATTTCACACTTCCCTATTTCCTCTGGCTGTTCTTTGGATGGAAGCAACGTTTGCTTTTTTCCAGTCATTGGGGACCTTGAGTACCACAACTTTTCATTAGGTGATAGACACTTTTAGTGTTATCTCTCATGTGTGGCTCTCCTTGGTAGAAAAACTGTGCATATCCACAGTTTTTACCTAGACCCCAATGTGCTGGTCCTGTTCAATCTGTCCTTTCCCCACAGCCCTTTGGCCCTCTTTTCCTTCCTAAAGCATTTCATAACATATTTTGAAAGTGTATTATGAAATGGTTTAGATCCCAAGCATAGCAGCCTTACGAGTACTATTGATGTAATTTCCATATGTTTTCCTCACCAAGTTGAAAATATATTATAATTTCCACTATACAGAGATATTTTATTATTTGCCGTGGAAATTAATGCAACAGTGCTGCTTTTGTTACATAGGAAATCTGAAAATATGTTAGGAAAAATCCAGGGAGGTATCACTACTCCCAGATGCTGCAGCAATGTCACGATATACTTTTATCAAATGAAAACGAGAACAGATATCCAAAACCTTCAGAGAAAGGGGGGTATCGTTCCATTCCTGCCAGGAGGGTTTTTTTACACAGCACTCTCTTCTTACTGCTGTTTTCACTGATACAATTATTGGCGTTTGAGCACTGCATTTATTTCAGTTGCTGGAATTATCACCCTTAGTGATCTGTCAGTGCAGCCTCTGCACTTGGCCTACCACAAACAATAAATCATTGATTCTGAATTGATGTTTGATAGAAATATGAAAAATATAAACTATATGAGTGATTTCAGCTGAAATACACAACTTCTTTTAGGTACTTTGTCCAAGACAAGTATTCCAGTACAAAAGACTCCAACGAATCTACAGAGGAGTCTCATACTTCTTGTAGGTTGAGTGAAACAAGAGTTGACATATGTTCCATAAAGAATTACTATTTTTCATCTGCTCCGCTAATAACCTAAGCTGGACACAATTCCATCAGAGGAGAGTGAAAGAAACCAAAACACCTCCTTTCCCACACAGAATGAAATAAGTAGAATATGAGTAAATGTTAAGAAGGACGCCAAAAAGTAGCTACATTTCTGGCTTTTATTGATGTGGATTTGAATCCTTTTCCATAATCCCAGTAGTGGTGTGTTTGTCACTAGCTGTGCCATTGCCAAATTCTAGCCTGCCCTCTGCTTTAATAGGTAAATCCCACACCACAATTATCACATGGGAGGGCTGACAGAAACTGCATGGACCCTCATGACATCCCTTTCTGCACTGTATATAAGCCATGACATGAATCAAATAAAGTGATTTATGAATGTAACATTATTTTACAGGGCTACTTGGTGCAATTGCAAAAGGTGGTTTTGAAAAGTCTTCCAGATTATTCAGGATAAGAATAAAAGACCAGGATTTCTCTTCATGAAAAAACCTTAGAATTTTGTCTTAAGATGTTTCTCAAATTTTTAGTCACAAAAGAGTAATAATAATGGATTTTTTCTTCTTACAGTTAGAAATACATTTTATTCTAGGACTTGCAGTCCTCCCAAGACTCACATCTTTATATGCAACAACACAGAAGAAAATGCACAGAGAAGTGAGCCCTTCTTGAATGAAGGTTAAAAAATGAATTTTTAACCCAGTAAGAGTAACTGCAGGGAAAAATGCTTAAAAACTAATAGATATTAAATATGTGTGTGTATATTAACATTTTTTATTATAAATCTGAGGGGTAGCGTGGAACCAGACCTGTCAATGACAAAATGCACTCTCCCCTAATGTATGATCCAGAAGAACTCCTTTCTGGGACTAACTCACACTGCAGGTACCTGAATTAAAGTTCCCTCTACCTCACCTGAAACTTTCCTTGTTGTCCACTTTAACTTTTTGTTATCTCAGGAATGTTTGGTTTTAGAGAACAAGAATTAAGTTTAAAGACAAACGTCCCAAAAATGTACATATTTAAAAAAAAAAAAAAAAAAAAAAAAAAAAAAAGTGACTTTATTAATTTAGCTGCAGTCCTCAGGAGAGGACACAAATAGATCCAATGTCCAATGTAAGTGCAGGAACTTCATGTTTCTTATTGAAAAATCAGGCTGAATAAATCTTGCCCACTGTTATTATTATTAAAATTGCACCTGCAAGATCCAGTGTTTCTAATATCAATATCTAACTAGTATATAGCACCCACAAGTTATTAATAAAACTGTATTACTTGATCTTTAGTGTAATTGTAACTAGATAACATCCCAAACCATACTGATTTAAGTAATAACCAATTCTATCACAGAGCTCATAGTCTCCGAATTTCAAAGTATTTCAGATTTTTTCTAAATAATTATTTTTGGATGCAATTAGAATCCAAATAAAGCTCACATTTGAAAAAAGAGATCTAAACTGATATTTCTCACTATAATAAAAGAAGACATTTCTTCCAAAACATGTCTTTTGTAGGTATTGAGGTTCAGTTTCAAAAGAGGCTTCTGTATCACAACTCTTTAAGGATAAATAATGATAAATAGCACAAAATTATTCTAAAAGTGATCTGCAGCTGAATTTATTAGTGCTTCAAAATAGGTAAATCTTTGAGCATGAATTAATTGATGTGAATTTTTGTCATTAAGACTGACCATAAATCACGAGCTATCAGCAAACAATATTATAACACTTTCACAAAGCTGTTCTAAAATTAAAATTCCTATAGAAAATAGGTAGCACAAAATGCACAATAATTTTTTGCGACCCCTTTGAAAAAGTATATGAGAGTTTTGCCTCTACTTGCTATTGCAATTTGCCCTATGGATTTAAGGGAATGGCATGAGTCATCACTTCTGAAAAGCCATCATAACGGTCTTCCTGAGTTATGAAAATCATTAAAAATTTAATAAAGTAGATTCTAGTATGGACACTTGCTCAGAAGGCAACAGAGGGCTGTGATATTCAATTACAATAATGAAAGCTGAAAAGAGAACTTTGGAACATGCAAAAAAACCTGGCAGCAAGCCAAAAGGCTGTGGCTTTTTTAAATTAAATAAATCTATTATTATTTTGCAACTAGGAAGAACCACAGAAGTTTTGTGCTGAGTGTAAAATAGAAAAAAGTAGGAAGTAAAAATTATTAACCAAAATAGAGAATCAACACCTTCAGTACTGGTAATATCCTAATGCAAAATTTGCATAAAAAGCTAACAAAATTGGGGAACAAAAGAGAGAGAATGATGCTATACCGACATTGCTGACACACATGCCCAGCTAGAAGGCTCTCAGGCTGTCACAGGACAGTTATGCCTGTCCTGCTCTTGGGACCCTTGGAATCCACCTGCCTCCTTTCTTTCAGTGACAGACACAGGAAGAAGTTAGCATCCAATGTTCCCTTCTGCTCAAACGCTTCAGGGGGTTTGCTTGAAGCACGGAGGCTTGGTGGTGGTGCTGAAGTGTTGCATCATTAGAGTGCAGGAAGTGTGCAAATGCTAAACTGCACAAAGCCAGAGCAGGGGCAGGGGAGCCAAACCTGGTGCAGGTTTATCTGCTCGTCTATACACACATGCATAGATAAACCTACTCAATTTTTGATGGAGATTCATAACCTCCAAAGCCTCAATCAAGTGGGTTTGTTTCAGAAGAAAATAGCTGGCTCACTTTGAGAGAAAGCTTCAGGGTAAGTTACACTAACTACACTGTCAGTGTCACACTAACACTGTGGGATCAAGACCAAAATTGGAGAGCTGGCTGATCTGACTGTTAAAATTCTCTGTTAACAGGTCATGAGATAGAACAAAAATAGGGATGGATTCAAGTGCAAGAAAAACCTAGCTCAAGAACCAGTGTGCAACTCTAGAAAGCATGTGAACTTTTTCCAAGATAGAAATGTTTGGATTTAATGTCTCTAATGTCATATTTTTACAATTCATCTGTGTCAAGCTAGGCACCTGCAGTTCATTTTTACATGTATTAGAGTATTTTATTCAAATAAAACTAGGATTTCAGGGAATGGCTGCTGATTGATCACCTCAGCAGGCTTAAAATATTTTATTTTAAGAGAAGCAGATAAAATTCTGTGGTACAGAATTCTCTCTCTAAGCGTTGAAAATTAGTAAAAAAGAGCTCTGAAAGAGCTGAACCACTTCTTCAAAGAGAAGATGTGAGTATCTAAATGTTGTCCCCTGAGTTGTCTGGACAAACTGCCTGCATAAATTGACGAATTTCAAAATTATTCATTTTAACCACATGCTCATTAAATTATGCGAAAGTGAGAGACGAAAGGATGTAATTGTCTATATTTTAAACTGTGACATTTTAAATAGAAGGAATCATTGCAGACTGAGCATGTCTTTCCAATACAGAGGAACTCAGAACTCTTAGGGAATAAATCCAGGTCTTGCAGATGAAGTTTGACTTTTTTTCATTGTTTAACTCCAGTTGTCATTTACAGCTGGAGGAAGAAGGATGAGAAAAGGTAATACTCAGTGATAGCATTTGTCATCCCGAGTCACTGTTACATGTGCTGGAGCCCTGCTTTCCTGTAAATGGCTGCCTGACCATGGGCAGTGGGAATGAAAGTGGGGAATGAATTTCTTGTTTTCCTTTGCTTGCATGTGTGGATTTTGCTTTACCTATTGAACTCTATATCAGCCCACAGGTTTTCTCACTGCTAATCTTTCCAATTCCCTGTCCTCCAACTTCTGACACAGCAGAAGTGAGTGATCAGCTGTGTGGAACTTAGTTGCAGACTGGAGTTAAACCATGACAAGAATGAATATATTCTAGTCACAAAGAGAAATTTGGGATATTTTGCCTGTTTATCCAGTACACCCACAAGGTACTTTAAACTTTGATGTTTTATTTTGTGCTTAAAGTTGATTATTAATCACTGTTTTTAAATATTGAAGTTTTAGTCATTTAATAAAAATAACCAGTCTTAATACTTACCATATTCAGGTTTAAAGTCACATATGAAGTAATGCAAATAAACTGTCTCATTTTGTTTCTGCTGTAAAGAGCTAGAAAATATCTTGTTGAGTTAAATGCATGAATAAATATTTTTATAGCCCAAAGCACTTAGTCAATTCAAGAACTTCAATGTTGCCTTAGGCAGGGTCTTTATCAGTTTAAAAATGCATTAGATTTTCTTAGTTGTATTATAATGCAATTGTATTTAAAATCTAGGATTAAAAAACAGAAAAGAGATGAGAATATAAAACTTATTTTAAATGAAGTTAAGACCCTCTGTCTTAGTTCATTATTTCTGCTCTTTAGTTAATGCTGATCTCTTGGGCTGATCACCCCAAGGGACGTATTCAGACCACTGGCTTTCTTTCTGCCATATAATCATGAGAAGAACAGAGGCATGGGGAAGCTCTTGTAGCAGTAGAGACTGAAAGAACAGTGTTTCATTCAGAGAAAAAGAAAGACAAAATAAGCCATGATGGAGAAGGCAGCTAAGGAACTTGAATTCATCTTTTTCCATAACAGAGAAATAAAGAACCTTCAGTGACATGGAAAAGTAGGAAAATCAATACTTAGAAGTGAAAACATTTCCTACACAATTAGCAGTGAAGCTCTGCTATAAAGTACTGCGGAAACTAAGAGCTTATCAAGGTCAGTCACAAGCAAGAATATGCACAAAGGAATAGAGATTCTTGTACTTGAGCACAATTGCTGTCTGCTGAAGAGCAAACATTTTTTCTGGGAGAAGGGAAGGAGCCAGTGTCATTGAAGTTCTGCAGGAAGACTTGAATCCCTTGGCCAGCATGCTTTGCATGTTACAGTCAACCTGCAAGTGTAAAAAGGATCCAAGACTGACTTAAACTCACAGCTTTAAGGTTAACACATTCTATCAAAAAAATTGATTGAATAGGCATAAATTTTGCCTAAAATAGTAAGAGTAATGAACCAGTAGTATTTCTGTTTGCATGCTGTGCATGAACCTCTCTAGCTTTAAGAACACACAGAGTCTTCTGAGATAGCTCACCATGAGATTATGGACATGATGTATGTGTTTTCTGACCCAGACACTGATTATACAACTTGTGGTCATGAGTCAGAGTTCTCACATCCTGAGAAAGGAACTTTTTCTGGCTTTTTTTTTCCCAGTGTTGTGCTGTTTATTCTACTGTTTCAATTAATTCAGTAGAAAGTAGGTGAGTTTAAAAGAGTTTCATATCAGTTAAGTCTTGAGGAAAACACTTCAGAATGAGATGCAGAATGCTACATACTATTCATCTGCAACACAAAATAACTATCATTTTACTAGTATTCAATTTTTGGGGAGTATGCGTAATTTAGAAAGTCATAAATCTTTGCATGCAAGTGCCATTGTGTTAAAAATCTTTAAACTTTAAAAAAAAAATGTTTCTATTCCCTGTTATGAACCTGTCTCACATTCGTCTAAGTTTAAGCACAGTGAGAATTTTGCTTCGGCTTATTCATGGGAGAGATAAAACATTATTTATCAGTTTTAGAAAAACCTCTTTTTTTCTCCCCGTCTAGCTTTCTTGTTCACTTATCTTGTACTTGTCGAAGTGTAATTTGCTTGCATTTTCTAAAATCAATATAAAAACATTCTGTGCCTTTTCACTTTAACACAATGAAGAGATGCCATCGTTACTAAAATTTATAGCAACACTTGACACTTTATGTTCACTTAGCATGACTTTATTTTTAGGTATACTTATGATAAGGTAGTGTCATTGTATTTAATTCATTAGCTGTCTGCATTTTTGTGAATGACAGGAGAATCAAAGGCATTGTAATGCAGAATTATGATAACATGATTCCGATATGAAATATTTGGCTAATTCAGTGTGCACACTCTCTTTATTAAAACACAAGAAGTAGACATTATGCCTGACTTCAAAACCAAACTGCAGACATACTCTATATTCAGTATTTGGTGCCAAGTCACGGGCACTTGTCTAAGGGTAAAAGGACGACAGAAAATTTTTTTGCCTATTGCGATCAATGACAACATGATGAGAGACAAACTCCACAGCTTTTTTATCTTCTGAATGTTCCTGCTGACCAGTGCTAAGTATTCTACTAATGAGCAATGAGTGAAGCACTGGGAGCTGATTGTGAAGTTTAGGGACAGTTCCCCAGCTAATAGAAATCACAAGTAGATCTGAAATCAATGAAGAACTTCCAATTCAAATCCTGATTTCTGAATTCAGGCAAGAATGACATAAGAATGACATCCAGTATAATATTATTAGTTGTAGCACTAGTAATAGTAATAGAGGAAGCAACTACTGTTGCCATTGCTATTCCTATTACTACTAATCTTACATTGTCTTACTTTAAGATTGTAAAGGCTATTAAGTAATAATTAAGATACCAAATTAAAAAACATTTCAGTTTATAAAATTTTGTACATGATTCATTGAAGATAAAGGACTTATACAGCAAATTTAAGTTTATGGTAATAATCTCACTTTTTTTATATAAACAGTTTATCTGTTCACCACCCCTCAGTGGTCCATCTCACAAATTAAATCCTGTTGGATTAACTTGTTAATTAAACCTCTCTGATGGGGGAAAATCTAGGATAAAAATGGCAGTGAGAGATAAAGAGTGAAATGATCCAATTCTGCTCACACCAAGGTCACAAAGTGACTTCTGCAGCAGAAATATGAAGAAAATAAAAGTACTGTATTATTTTAAGGCACATTTCCGCAATCTGATATTTTTATACTATGTCAGAACACAATTCCACACACCGCATGGTTACAACACGGAGTTTTGATGCTGGGATAACGAGATAATGAAGCATTTCTGGTTTATATATTTTTATATTTTTTTTTATATCTTACTCTGGATAACTTTTCACTGTGGGTTGTAGGTGAACACTGCCTTGATAAACTTCAAAAACCTGAGATGAAGATCTTACAGTGTAAAACATAAGGTGATCAGTAAGTAACAGAAGAATATAGATAAGGCTATTCTCATCATGCAGCTCCATTACTTTGAGGTGCTCTTTCATGTAAATGCTAACCCATACCTTTGTTACTTTATCCATTGGGGTCAGTCCCATTTTGACCCATCTTGTTCATTCTGAGGATTTTTATCACCCATCATCCTGCCTCATATCTTTACTTCCTCTGATGTCTGTTCACTTACCTGTTAACAGGATGTAAATCCACCAGTTTCCAGCATGCCACAGTGAAAGGCTTCATCAATCAGATGGAAAGTCTCTTGGCAAACAAGTGTTACTCACTTGGTCAAGGGGATCCTATTTCTTGCCAGCCCCCATACCTAAATCAGGAGAGATTGTCATGATACCCAGGGCAGAACATTTAGTGTATTTGAGGATCTGGAGTAGAAGATGGCAAAAGGTCAATTGTAGCTTGGTTATAACACAATCACCTCTTTGTCCTCTAATTTTTGGTTGAAATTAGCTGAAAAACAGAAGACAGCAATCTGAGATTTTTTTTAATTCTAAAAAGGAATCATAGAAAAATGAACTATTTGAAAATGCAGTCCAAGTTGTTTAGCTGATAAAAGGCATGAGTACATTTTCTGTTAATTTGAAACAGGTCACTAAAGTGCAATGAGTCAGGGTAAGAGCTGCACTTCTCATTCTGTGGGATGCTGACCCAATTAGGGAAAAATGCTACAGTGCTTGAGACTCTATTATGTTGTAGATTGGTTTAGAGATACCTTATTGCATTCCCTAATTCTCTCTGAGTTTTTTGCTTTCATGCTAAATTAGACCAATTCCACATTTTGGAAAAAATTCTTAAGGTGAACCCATGTCCAAATTGTCTATACCACATCTCTTACACGTTTTTAAAGTCAGCATTATCACCTTTAGGTCCTTTCAGAAGTGTTCACTGGAATAGAGTAAAAACTAATACTTTACACATGAGAAAAAATAATTTTATTGCCTTTATCATGCACAATTTTGTAAATGATAGTTCTGTGTCTCAAAAGAAGCCAGATAAATTCTGGTCTTCTGATTAATTGTACCCAGAGGCAGACACAGGTACATGCAGATGACTGCCAGCACAGAAAACCTAATCTCTCCTTTCCTCCCTCAGACATAGTCTGCAATTTCTTTTTCTGGGACAGGTTTCTACAGAAGTGCTCCTTTTCATGGCTTGTCTTCACACTATTCTGAAGTTGCCTGTAATTTCTATGTGGCATAGTTTTCTGCCTTCCACTCATCAATAAAAATACCCAGTTTTGAGGTTTTGCAGAATCCTGCTAGCTGATTAGAGATCAGGACAACACATGTTATAACCCTGAGATCCTGCACAGCCCTCACATTTGACAGATTGGATTCTCAAGTACTACGTGCCTATTAAGTTCTGTTAATATCCAACTGTGAGGTGAGAAAGGTGGTGGTTAGTGAGGATCAATGTCTTTTCTATTGTAAATAGAAATTCTGCTCTAGTATAATTTCAATAGTATTTGTCTTTCACAAAATCAATTAAATTGGGATAAAACCTCTAAGTCCAAGTGTTGACTGAACACCATGGTGTCAAATAAACCACAGCACTGAGTGCCATGTCCAGTTCTTTCTTAAACACCTCCAGGGATGGTGAATGCACTGTGTGTCTGGTACAAACAAACTTGAATGAATGGCCTGTTGAATAAAGGTCTCAGGGATAATTCTGCACAAATCCAAAGCTATATTTTAACAGAAATCTTATTAAGAAATACAAAGCTATTAATAATGTCAATGAATAGAAAAATTACATAAGAAAAGACTTGTGATACATATGGAGTATATCAAATCTAATAAATATAATAAGAGTTTTAATCCAATTAAGCAACCTGAGTAACATATAAAAATAAATCACTGGTTCTGCTTCTAGTCATAGATATCATCTATATTTAGATATATTATCTTAATTATCTTTTCATCTGAATTTTAAAATAACTGTATATACAGAAAAAGAATTTACAAGATTTGCTTATGACATTTCAGTTATTTTGATACTATCAGAACTTGGGCTTTTGATGTCATCTGCAAATTCCCTCACTATCACATTAATCTCGAGCCTGAACCTCAGCTGACACATCTTAGTTAGTTTGTACCATATGAATTTACACTGTGAATAATCTAATATGCTCTTTTATTAACCACTAATTATATTTTTAGTTCAAAGGAAGCAGACTTTAATGCAAGATAAAAATGTAAACACTAGAAGACTAACTATGGCACTTGCAAGTACCAATTACGAGAGTTTGGCTGATAACCTTTTATAGTGCCTATTATCTTGGTATGCAAATGATTCCCAGCAAAATCACACCTGCCTCATAATGTGCCAAGATACTTAGTTTTCCTGGGCTGCTTGGAAAGCAACGTGGGCAGCAGGGCAAGAGAGGTTGTTCTGCCTCCCTATCCTGCCTCCCTCTCCTATCCTATTATGAGACCCCACCTGGAATGCTGTGCCCAGCTCTGGTGTCCCCAGCACAGGAAGGGCATGGACCTGATGGAGCCAGTCCAGAAAAAGTTTGAATTGTGTTTCTTCAGTCTGGAACAGAGTAGGCTCTAGGGAGACCTCAATCTACACATTCAGTAATTAAACACTACTTATAAGAAATATGGTGGCAAACTTTATAACAGGGTATGTCACAATAGGGCGGGGGTAATGTTTTTAAACAAAAAGAGGACAGATTTAGACTAGATATAAGGAAAAGAAATTTATAAGGGTGCTGAAACACTGGAACAGATTGTCCAGAAAGGTGGCAAATCTTCCATCCCTGGAAGTATTCAAGCTCAGGTTGGACAGGGCTCTGAGCATTGAGATGTAGTTGAAGATGTCACTGCCCATTGCAACGGGTGTTGGACTACGTGACCTTTAAAGGTCCCTTTCAACCAAACTATTTTATCATTCTGGGATTCTCTGATAAATGTTTGGCTTTACTGGACGCTACTGGCTGGAGGCAGAGCTATTAAAAGAAGCTGAAACAGGTTCTAAAACAGAGTTACACCTACTTTTTGGTAATTGACAGATTGTTTAACAAAACCCTTCACAGATCTTGTGTTTAATTAGGACACACCATTTTGCAAACAGAAGCAACACTGCAGATGGTTTCTGTCAAGTTTCAGTGCCTGTGTTGGGAGTTAGGTATGAATTTGTCAACCAGAAGCCAGCTCCAGTTTTACTGGTGATGACTGATGCAAACACATCTGGAAGGGAATAATCATGTCTCACCCCTGAAAGATGAACAGCCTCTCTCCCACAACCATTTACTTGTGGGGCTTGACTGGACTTAGTGAAACTTTTGACATGCATTAGGGAATGTGATCAGCCCAAGAATGTTGGAAAAGAGAAAAGAATAAAAAGGTAGTGAGGGAATTTTTATAAGGGCGTAAAGCAATAGGAGAAGAGAGAGTGGCTTTAAACTGAAAGAGGGTAGGTTTAGATTACATCTTACGAAGAAATTCTTTACTGTAAGGGTGGTGATACACTGGAACAGATTATCCAGAGAAGATGTGAATGCCCCATCCCTGAAGGGTTGACCAACATGGTCTAGTGGAAGATGTCCCCACCCACAGAAGAGAAGTTGGAATAAGATTAGATTTAAGGTCACTTTCAACTCAAACCATTTTATGATTCTGTGAGTAATATTAAGAGTAATATATGAGTAATATTAAGATACAGAATGTGCTTAGAATGTATTTAAACTATTATTTCTGTATTTGAGAAATTAATTAATTTCATATTATAGGAATTTATTCTGAAAAATAGTCTAATATGTAACAGAAATAAAATCCTGGGCCTAGTCAAGTTACTGTGACTGCATGGAAACTATCATAGAATAATAGAAAGTTCAGGGTTAGAAGGAATACAATAACTTGTATTTAAATTCAAATGTCACTCTTGTGCGGCAGAACTGCAGCATTTATAAAGCTAACCTGCAGTAACATCAGTTTTGGTGTGGTAGCAAAAATATCCCACTCTCCTCTACGCAGATCAGAAAGCAGAGACATTCACTCAGCAGCTGGCTTTCCTGGTACTTGCTGCCAAAGACATGGCACAACTAACAGCTTCTGGGTTCTGTTCCAGCTTTTATGAGACACCGTTCTCTAATGTTCTTTAAAACTGGTAAAACAACATACTTTGCCTAATCTCATTCTCTGAAACAGATGAACTGTTTTGTCTGAATGTTTTGAATAAAATTCTGTCTGATGCATAAACCTACTGTGGAAAATTTCAGTCCAAACAGTTTAGTTTTGGCCAAGTCATAAGCAATTTAAAAGAATGCCAGACATCTTTATAGGGGAAGTTGTCAGCTCAAATGCTACAGTCACACCCACCACCCACATACACAGACATGTAGATATACACAGACATATCATCAGCCATATAGCAAAAAGGAATTGTTTGGATCCTGTGCTGCATTTTTTTTCCCAAACCTTTTTAAAACTGGTGATTGTTAAAATTGCAAACTCTGAGCCTTACTGCCTTGCAAAGCTGTGACTGTGATGGAAGAAGGCATGAAAAATAGAAAGGACAATTTCCAGTCAAAAAATATGTCTCTTGTAATTGAGTATCAAAGTGCACTTTATCAAATATTTTCTATTAAGCATGCAGGTTTATAAAATTCCCTAACGATCTTTACTTCTATTATTGTGAAGTAATATACTTACAGCTATATTCTATTTTCATTCTGAGCTCAAAGAAGAGTAATTTTTTTTGCAAAGCAATATTTTTCAGAAACTGTCTGCATATTCCAGTACTATGATATTATGCCTGGATAAAAGAAAAATTTATTTGAATAAACCTTTACCAGTATTTCATAATCACAAAAACTAGAAAATACATCATAAATAAATAAGAAATTTGAACATTTATCTTTGAAGAAGTCTGTGACTGTTTTCCTAAAGGGATCAAGAAATTAAAATGTTTACTAATAATTTCTATTTAATATTTAAATTTAACGACATGCTTCACTGAGACTTTCTTTTTCTAAACAGGAATGTGTGTAGGATTTGCTGTAGTACACTCAGACATTTCTTTTGAGATAAATTTGCATTAAGCATGAAAAACCATTAAAAAACATGCTTCTACATTTTCCACCTCTTAGATTTCATCCTTTGAATTGAACATAAAAGTCAGACTTTTACTAGATAAGGAAAAAACCCTGGCTTGAGTGCATGTGTATCTATAGAGACACTTGGTTGCAAGGGGCTTCCTACCTCCCTGTGTTCAGGCTCTCCTTGCAATAGACTCATGTCACATTATCCCATTATTGTTACCCAGTATCTGTCATAAATGCCAATGTGCATTCAGTTTCATGTCCCAAGCAAGTACAATAACAGGAAGAAAAAAGGTGGCGTGAATTATAGAGTTTCCCACAAAATCCATGTCTAAAGACTCTTCAACTTAGTGTTTTCCTTCCTGCAAAATGTTGTGGAGTCCTATTTGTTATCTCTAGAACTGACATGGGAATCTCAGTCAGTGAAAGTAAGCTCTTGGTGTTTTCTCTTTACAGGTGGCACTTCAGGGCATGCTACTGTGCTCTTGTGGCCTCAATGGCTTTCCTTCTTATCTACAATATTGTACTTAGCACTTCCAGAGACAGCTGTATAATAAGTCTGCTATTGACCTAGAACAAAAAGTTCATACCATCTGTTAACTTGCAGTATAAAAACTGGTCATGATTTCAATTGAACTAGTCTTCTGTTTCTTTCTGAGGTATGCTTGGAAGCTTAAAATTGAGAGCCTGAGAAGTTTTAGCTGTAGAGTCATTATTCAGGGAAACAGAAAAGAATATGTTCAAATTCTTTATATACTTATGTTAAACCCTATTTGCTAATTGTATTTTAGATTATGACACTGACAACTTTCTCATCCGCCTTTATAATTTGAATATTCCTTGAGTTTTAGATGTGCTCTGTATTATAGAAAAAACATTAATATACCGTCAGTACTTCAGTAAATTAATAATTTACAAGCCCCAAATGTCTTATTGACAGGAATTTTATGAATTTCAGCTTACTAATATCCCTGAATCATGTACATTTTCCAGGAAGTGTTTTTATTTCACACAACAGTCTACTTGAAGACTGTTTTATTGTAGTCTACTCTACAATATCAGAGGTTTGAAATTCTGACCATAGACATAGGATTTGAAAGTGTCCATATGACCATTAAAAATATTTTAGACTTCTTAGAAAGAAGCAAAATTTTGAAAACTCACAAAAACAAAACAAAGCAAAAAAACCTGCCAAAACAAACACACACACACACACACAACCCCCCCCCAAACTAGAAATACAGTTAAACATTTGAATTGCAAATAATTAAGCTTTCCATTTTAGGATTGCTTCCTTCTCTCCATAGCTTTTAGTACTGTTTGGAAGACTTGTTTGTGACCCTGAAAATAGCCATACTTTGTTTGGGAAAGAAAACCAAAAAGCTAAAATTAGCTGAAATATCTCTGCTCTCTCTTATAACCAGGGTCAACAACAACCCATAAGAACATTCAATACAAACAAAAGTATTTCAAAGACCAAAAAAAAATTTTATTTTTCTAAAGCTGAGTCACTTGCAACCTGAGTTCTGGAGAAAAGCAAACCTAACAGTAGCTATGTACTGCACTAAAGTATCAGCATTAATTTTACTGCAGTAAGGTTTCCACAGATGAGCGAGTTGGGGATAGACTGTTTGTAGTTGCAGTTTCTGCCTCCTGTGCTCCATTAAGGGGCTCTGCTGTACTGTGTTGTAGAGCTCTGCATTGCCTTACTTGAAGGACTCATCTTTCTACATAACTGATTTTGTCAGTTGAGACCTGAGCTAGCTGTGAACTATTTTAAACTTTATTTTTGTAGGTCTCTCTGGTCGTTGGTGTAGAGAAGTGTGCAAAAGATAACGACTTGCTTTGATAAGCATGACTTTTATAAAACTGAAGAATTGAAGGAGAAAAGGAAGAAGAAGGGGATGGAGGAAGAAGAAAGGGAGAAATAGCGAAAAAGAGAGAGAGAGAGAGAAAAGAGAGAGAGAAAGAGAGAGTGAAAGAAAGAGAGAAATCTTTCTCACCTGGCCGTTTCATAAGCCTTTTTACTTTCCCAGCAAAGACCCAGAACTCTTAGAACAGGTCTCAAAGTTGGGGTATGAAATCTGGGTCCAAAAGTAAGGCATGGTGTCTGTAATCATAATAAACTTTGCCAAATCCTGTTGCTTTTCCTTCCTGCAACGGCATCTAAAAGTAACAGCAGATTGAGTGGTCTTTCCTTCCCCTAGATTTATTGCTAGTTGGGGTTATTTTCTAACATAAGTCTGAACTAATGTTTTCTGAAGTCATAGTATTTTTTTTAATATAACTAGTCCTTGGATGACACAAAGTGCCATTTTTTTTTGCAGTGTTTTATTTTTCTGCCTTTCAGATTTTTTCTGATTAGTCCATAATATAAATATACAACATGCTGGGCTAAATGCCTCAGTTTCTGAGGGCAAAACTGGAACTACAGGTTTCTGTCCAGAAGCCTCAGCTACTATTTGTGGGAGTGTAGCACCTGCATAAACATGTCATGAATCTCAGGTTATTCTGCTAAAAAAAAAAAAAAAAAAAAAAAAAAAAAAAAAAAAAAAAAAAAAAAAAAAAAAATCTATTTGATGGGCAATCAAAAATAACTGCTATTATTCCCAAAACACTGATTGACATGGCAGCACAGGTTTCAAAGGAGCCACCTTGGATAATGTCTGTCCTTCTGTCATGCTGGAAGAACCTACAGGGGCTCTCAATAGATGCCACAGGCCTTCAAACCACCTACTGGAAATTTTTAGTTTTGATTCTGGATAAAGATGATTTTTATGGGGAGTGACTCCTCCTTCTTAAGTGGTGCAACCCTGCCCTACTTAACCTGCAGGTAATTTTGCAGTGGTCCACAGAAAGGGCAAAAACACGAAAGCGAGGGTCTGATCATCCCCCCATTTGTGTCTGGTCATCAGTTTCTGAGTACTCTCTTGTAGAGGAATTCTACTTCTGTCACGGAAGAAATACTAGAGCAGAATAGAGATAATAATAAAAGTTGAAGCTTTCAAAGAAAATGTCAGGCTGTATTTTTTTTTTGTATTTTCATTCCTCCTTCTCTCTCTCTCTCTATCTCTCTCGCTTTAATATTGATGCATGGCTCCTGGGCATTCACTAAACAACTTCTAATAGGAGGAGTATTGTGTTTTGCAATAAATGAGCTGGCAAATAGAAAATTATGCCTAGAAATTGAAACACAATAGTCTCCTAGCTCAATAAAGATGGACACTGAAATAATGCAAGTCTTTTCTTTCAGTGAAAGAAGGAAACATTATTCCTTACAGTTGCATGGTTTCTGGGTACCCTCACCCCAGTCTTCTGGGGTTAGGCATGGTTAATTTTAGCCACTCTCTGTTGCATAACTGTTCCTTTTAGCTTGTGACTCTGGAGTCAACCTCGGGTCAAGCTGCATCCTGCTGGAGGCTGACATGTAAATATGAGACAGTGTTTCCTATTCCAGATTCTTTGGAAGATCAGAAGCAATGCTAAACACTTTCTCTCCTATCGTTCTCTTCACAGTACATTACTTAATATGCAATTTATTTTTTGAAAATGTCTTTGATGTTCCTTAAGTACACATTATTATTTTGCACTTTACTACTGCAATAAAAAATGTCCCAGTTCACTGGATAACCGGTGAAGCTGTATACCTTAAACATGGTGCTGACATGTAGCACATTAAGGTATCTATTACACACACATTAAAAATAATTTTATCCATTAAAACAAAAAACCACTAAAAATAATTCTTTAAGAATATGGTGTATGGCAGTGAAAATTAAAAATCAAATGTGCTTCGTTATTATAAAACAACAGAATATTACAATCTAGCAAAATGCTGATAAGATGTTTAATTCAAAACACTTTAGTTACATTTGTTATTTATGCTATTTAAACAGAAAAAGTTTTAATACAACAGAGAATGTGTCCTGCAGACATATATTCAAATATATAGGGAGACAATTGAATCCCTAATAGGGAAATAAAAGAACAAACCAACAATTTTTGAGATGAATATGAAAAAAACAAGGAAACATCTTCTGCACAGAGTTAATCATCAAGAAATCAATTTTTTTAGCATGAAGCCTTCCTGTTAATTACAAACTTAGCACCTAGAAATGTCACTTTCAGTATGCAAGCAGAAATATCATCTTTATTTTTCTCACTGAATGTTATATAAATCACGAAATTATCATTTCCAATTTGGTAAACAGAGCAGACAGCAGTTGCTGTTGGGTGTGTTTGTAAAATCATAGGCCTCAGCCCTCTGAGGTTTTCCTGAAATAAAATCTGAGCCCTTCCTCCTGCTGTTCCATGAGTTTTGCCTCTGCTTCTGAATAATGTTCTTAATACTTCAGCATCTGCAGTGAGTGTGGAATAGGAGGAGATGAACTTTTAGAGGACATGGCCTTACTTATGTGCATATGGGTCTAGTCAATAATAATGTGTAAAACACTTTGACTTGCTATGAACTGACTTGCTGTTACCATTGGCACCATTTTGCAGTTCCTGAAGTGTAAAATTCTGCAAATGAATTGTGTTCTTTAGATATGAATGTCTGGATTATTTCTGTTTGTCACAAAATTTTATGAGAAGTGAGACTAATTCTGCTCTTGCACATTATTCAGATAGCAGAACAATACGGGAAGAATCTCTCTAACTTTAAAAGGGAATCTTTCTCATTCGAGGAATTCAGTTAAAATTATTTGGTTTTATTTTGTAGGTTCTCTTCTCTTCTCTATCTTCTTGACCCCCTGATTTCCTTAGCGATAACTGTGTTTGTGCAAAGGTGATAATTTTTAGAGACATGCAGAACTTGTAAAGCAGTTCCCCAAATGCTTAAATAAGTCTGAGTTTAACATGCCCACCTAATAGACTGTGCTGATGTGGTATATAAGTAAGGATCTGAATTTTTAATTTAAAGAAATATTTTAATTTTTGCATCCATCCATGTTACTTCCAAGTATGCAAGAATATTTCTTCCTTAATACCAGTAGTGAGAAGGGAAGGAGAGAGCCATCATCTTCTTTACACTGTCTAGGTGGCTAGCAGCTACACCTTCATTTAGATTGTCAGGTCCATCAAGTCTTAAATACCAACTATCATAGTGCCCATCTCTGTTCCTGAGACTTAGAGCAGTACACACTTTCTGAAAGCTGTATAGCTAAGGATACTGATGTTTTCTTCCAGCATTACAAAATACTTATAATCAAACAAAGCTAGGTATGATGAGAAGAGGGAGCATTCCACTGGGGATAGGTACAGCATGTCACAAAGTATTTGTGAGGCGGATCTTGGGGCTGAATGCCAGAAGCATTGCTATTCATACTTAGATCTCAAGACTGATTCTGTTCCTAACATCTTCTAAGAACATCTTTTAAGGACACTGGAGCACAGCACTGTGCTGCCTTCTGCCTCCTCAACGCTCACTTTTCCCTTCTTCCCATGTGTTTGTGCATCACTTCACAAACTAGCACACTTCTCTGTATTATGCAGAGTCCTTTCTACATAGCTGTTAAGAGAATGCAGAACTGTAAAAAAGCATTTTCAATTTCATTGGTAGTTCCAATGACAAAGGAAGAACACATCCATCCTTGTTATGAAGCTCAGTGTTTATACCAACATACCAATATAATGAAGCTAATTGTGTTTTCCTGGGAAGATTACCAGGTTTACCTGAGAATGGATATAGGATGTGTAAGGCAGTCTGTCAGACTTCTACTAACCAATATACACCTAGATAATTTACCAGTGCTTCTCTGTATATTCTTATAAAGGATTATTTCAATTAACAAATTGGGAATAACCATTGTTTTAAAAAGATTATCAGATACTTTCTATTTTGCATTTATGAATAAGGCATGTTCTATTTTTGTAGTTGCAATTAATGCTAGAGCTTAGAGACTTTAAAAAGATTCTAAACTTAATTAGATTTGAAAAATTTCCAGTTGTTGACTCTAATGATCCCTTACATAAAATAGCACACCTAAGTCTGACAAGGTATTATTTGTCTTTACAGCTGAAAAATGCTTTTTGCCAATCACAGTATATAGTGGAGTTTGATTTTTTGTACGGGTTTACAATTTTTAATTTTTTTCTGGAGGCAAAAAAATGAAAATATATCTTAACAGAAATTTGTGAATAAACACAATCACACCAAAAAAATTGTTTTAGAGATTATGTGTTGCTTGACATTTTAAAGTATTAAACTGCAAAATTATTGCTTGCAGCAACTATAAATATTTCTTGCCCACTATGTTTCCATGGCAACTGTGCTAATTTATTCAGAGACCTTTGCATTATTTTAATTTAAGAGATACAATAGTATCTATACTAAAATTGTTCCTCGATTTGACATTTTGATCCCGTCTGAAAAAATATGTGACATGAAGTATTTTTAGTCATAAGCTACATTATTATACAAAGGGTGGGGAAGATGTTTAAAATGCCTTCTGGTTGATTTATATTGCATAGGTTTTTTATACGCAGATATAGGTACACATACAATTAGTTGCAGAATAAAGGCTCAGACATTGAGAACGTACATCTATTCTAAGTCAGTCAAAGCCTCTGAACAGAAATCACTCACACCTAGAGTCATCTCACAGATAATATTTTCTTGAACATTTTTGGTTATCCTATCATATTGCTTCACAAGGAAAAACCCCATAATATTTTTAAGTTTTCAGAACAGTCTAGTCTCTGTATCACTCTTTGCCTTTGTTTCCAAATCTCTTAATGTGCACAATGTGTGAGACGCTCTTCAGAGACTAGCATTTATATAAAGTTTGTTTGTGAATTTTAGGATATTGAAATGTAACATAACAAGAAATTGTTTTGCTTGTACTTGTCCTTAAGACCTGACCGACACCCGACATGGGTACAGGGAGCAAAGGTATAGCATACAGATATTAATTTGTCTCCTCCTCCTTCTTTGGGACCATGTACAGCCTCAAAGGCTGTCAGAAGCAGTATCTTATGTCCAAAATGGAGCACAGAACCAGGCTCCCTTTCAGATATCTGTATCTTATACCAAATGCCTTCTGATCATAGGCTTTGAAAGCTGATTTCCATGAGTGCCCACAGTATCCTGGGAGGGGAGTATTGTAAGTATAATGCAGCAGTTGCTCATTCTCTATGGCTATGTAAGAGTTCAGCCTCCAAGACTGTCATTAAAAGCTTTGTGTGAGCATCAAATTCCTTTCAAAAATTTTCCTCTGCACACAAATAAGAGTAAATTGATAGGTGTAAAGGAAATAACTTCTATTAATACCATTTTTATCCTGAGCTCAGAATCAAATTAAAGGATTTAAAGTTTCACTGCCTTTTTTTTTTATAGTCATGGGTATAATTTTGTTTATTTCAGCTGTATGAAAAGATGGATTTGATGTTAAAAATCACTGTCTCTTGAGAAACCTTTGTGTTCATAGTTTTTGACTGCAGACAAGTATGTTTCTGAAAGACAGAATAATTTTAATTGAAAATTCGATCTGCATACCTAATCCTGGGCTGCTGGTGACAAGTAGCTAATATAAAAATTGTACTAGAGTATTCAAAGTCCTTTCTCTAATAAACTGTAATAAACCAGTTAAGAATTTATAAATTCTTCTTCAGGAAGATGATGATGAAATGTTCATCTACTGAGTTTATATGCTCCTCAGATGCACATAGGTAGCTGAATTTTAAAATCTTCATCAATTTAAATATCTCAATTAAGAAATAACCTTATTATTCAAACTCCTCAACAGAAATATCTTCTTTCTCTTTGATTACTGCAACTACGCAAAAGTAGTTTCATTCAGCTAGCAAGTGAGAAAATTGCTCAATGTGTAATTTTTCATGACTGCAGCAGTTTTAAAGATTGAACCTCCAAACATACTCCCAGTGGGCTGCATGTCTATGTGATATTAAACAATTATGAGAAATTAGCCCAGCTGCAGAATTAAATGGTAGTGTTCAAATCAGATGTTATTTGATTACTTGCATTGATGATCACAGTATAATCCAGTAATAGCGTTTTTTTCACTTATCTTGTACATGCATTTGTTTAAGGGTTCTTTATCTTTGTTATTTAGATGACAAACTTGTCAGACCAAAGACTGAGTATACAAGAAAGAGCTATTGCTATGACCCTCAATTTACAGCCAGATAATTGAAACACAAAGATAATAAACAGCAAGTTTGACTCCAGTTCCACTAAACCTTAGTTTTCCTAAACAAATTAATTTTCTCACTGTCTAAAACTTTCTTTAGTAATTGCCTTTTCATTGTTTAGGCTGAACACTGCCTATGGATTCAGGACATAGGAAATAATGGCAATTGCAGGCAATTGAATTAGCCTAGAAACATGTTTGTGCTGATGATTTCTAAATCAAGAGTTTAGTAGCTTTATATAGACAGCTATTAAAAAAAAATCGCTGGAGGGCAAATAACATACAACTTTTCATCTCTGCAAGAAAAAGTTCCAGAGATATAATTAAATACTCAATTTCAACAGTTTTCAAAGAGCCATTTTTCAAAAAGCATGGATCCACCTTGGGGACTGATGCAGGTTAAAAAACCCCAAAAAACAAACAAAAAAAACCAACTTGAAAGCCCTCTTCATTGTTCCTCTTAGACATACAATGTAACTTGGTATCTGTTTTTCATGCTCAGGATCAGCTTCATGCTTACAGATTAAAGAGCTGGGAGATCATTCAGACAGACTATCTGCCAGGAACCATGCCCTTGTATAAAATCCTACAAATACCGACAGTATCCATTTCAGAAATCATATATTTCCTTCAAGCTCAGCTTTCAGACCAAAGTATTAAACTGCAGTGTATGATGTTTTTACTTCCAAGTTACCTTCATATCTCTTTAGAGGTATAAACTATTTTCAGCTTTGTGTGCCTTCAGCAGTCAGAGATAAAAAATACCATGTATCTGCTGTCAAGCTGTTAGAAAGTCTTAAGCTATCACTTTATATGGGGGATCTCAGAGATCTTCCAGTAAACACCACCATTAATGAACACAGGACTTAGTGGTCCTTAAAGCTTCCAAGATGTCCTTGGATTTCCATTTAAAATAAATAGGTAAGTTAAAAAAAAAAAAAAAAAAAAAAAAAAAAAAAAAAAAAGAAAAGAAAAAAAAAAAAAAAAAAAGAAGAGGGACCATAGGGAGTGTCCAGTACAGCCTTCTGCTCAAGAGGGGAAGAGCTTTGACGTCAGCTCAAATGGCTCAGGGCTTGATCTAGCTGGGTCTTAGAGATGCCCAAGGATGGAAACTGCTTAACAACCCTGAATAACATGCATCTCTGCTGGACCATCCTCATGGAGTAAAAGCTTTTCTTTGCATTCATCCTGGACTTTTGTTTCATTCTCCTGTTATGCACCACTCCAAGAAGTCTGGCTCTATCATCTTGATCACATCACCATAACTATGGGAGGATGCTGTTGGGTGTCCTTAAAGCCACCTCTACAGGGTGAACTCTGATAAGTTCTGTCCCTCAACTTATCCTAACACGGCCCGTGTTCCTGTGAGCCTCTGTGGAGTTTTCCCCAGTTTAGCTACTCCTGCCTTGCACTGTAGAAACCAGTACTGGATGCAATACTTTGCCATGATCTAATCATCCCTTCCCACAACCTATTACCTCTTGAGCTCTGCCTGTTCAAGCAGCCAGTGAAGCAGAAGGCTTTCATTCATTCCAGGGCACACAGCTGACATTCAGCATATGGAGGGTTGAGTTTCCATTTACTTCAAAACCAGAAGAAATGTTGGCAATATTTTTGGCTGAATTAGTTTACTCAACTATCTTTCATTTAGAATTGCACTGCTGGGTTCCTTTGGCTCTGAGCTGCTTCTCAGAAGCCATCTAGAAACAAGGTGGACAGCAGGACCTTAGCTCATAGGGGCAGTAGAAGGTTTGGCTTCAAGTGCACCCCATTGTGGGAAACAGTAATACCATCAGAGACAAAAATTTTCCCATTGAAATCTGTCAAAAAATAATGTACTTTCTTATTTCAAATGTGTATGCAGAAAATAAAAATGCCTGTTAAAAATTGAAGAGATTTATATACATATATAGTATACGTGCATTTGCTGTACACTGTCCCCTCATCATGTCTCAGTTTTTTCTGTTTTCTTCCTGCTGTTTTTCCTCCCTTTCCCTTTCCTCTTCCTATTTAAATTCCCTTTCCCTTTTGATTCAAAACAGAATTTGTCCACAGGAAGTGAACTGAGGTCTAAGATATTACATAGAACATCAGAGCATCCTTGTATAGTAGACCTTTTTTAACTGTTTTGAGTTGTATTAGAGTCAGTGTTGAAAACTCTACAATCCTGGAATATTATTTTTTTTTTTTCACTGACATATTTTGTGTGCAGAAATTGCATTACATGGACCTATTTTTAAACAATTAACTTTACCTCTGGCCACATTATCTGTCAACTGAGTTCAACTGCTCTGAATAATTAATGTTAGCTACGATCTGTATTGTGACAAAGAAATATCTTGAAGGTAAAGTTATCAAATTTTTCTCAGATAAATCCCTGTTTCTCAGCTCTGTTCATACTGGAAGACCCCCAAAAATGTTTTTATTTTGGACCAAGTAAAGTTGGAGGTGCAGTAATTCTGCTAATGACAACTTTAGTTGAAATTCTTCATAAAGCTACTCATATGAATATATTCAAGATTTATTAGAAAATTAAGACACCAATGAGGTGTACTAAGACTCACAGCTATTTTTGCAAGTAATTAACCGTATCAAAAAGTGCTACTCTGATTTTTAATTGATTTTCAGGAGTTCACCAACATTTGCAAAAACTATTAGGGAGGGAGTGTTGTGCTTCTTTCCTTTAAAAGACCTGATTTACATCACTGCATTCGTGAAGGCACCATTAAAACTATATAACTGGAAATTACTCAGACTACATAAGTGTAACAGAATAAGGCACAGATTTTAATTCAAGGTCTTTTAGATGTTTCATTGCTGAACAAAATGTGTGTGAACAAATAACACATGAAATGAAAATTATCATGTGTACTGATGAATTTTAAATCATGAAAGACACTATAAAACACAGAAAGAGGTACAGATTGTGCTCTCTGTCCTGTCAGTGTCACCATCGCTCCCTGCAGCAGAGATGTTCCCATGGGACGATGATGCTGGCTGGCAGCTGTCTTTCAGATGACCAACAAAGATGTCAGTCAGATGCTGCTTTGAACAGGAGATGGTCTGGCCCATTTAAGAAAAGATGATTCATAATTGCAAAGGCCTTATAATTCACTCCTGACATTGTAGGCTGCACAAGTTAGTATTACAGCTGATAACCGTGAAAAGGAAGTATAGAAGAATATTTCATGTTTTACCAGCTCATATTTTGAAGATATTTGCAATCACTAACATTTCTTCTTTTCTTGTTGTAGACCCTCCTTCAGTCCCAGAGCACTGCAGGAATGGTGAGGAACTTGCGCAATGCTGCAAGATAGGCAAGTACAAAAATACAACACTCATCAACCTGATGGATATGCATCTTATTGTGATTAACTTTATATGACAGTTAAAGCTTGATAACTGTTTAATCTGGTGTGCTCTTCAAATTTTACTTTGCTCTTTATAAAGAAAAAGCACATCTATGTTATATATGTGTGCAATTTGTGCATGTAAATAATTTTTTAGAAGAAAAGACAACTGAAAACAGCAGTGACAAGTATGCGTGGCAGGTTTTCTTTTCCCTCTGAAAGCCTCCCACTGAAATATTTTGTCATCCTCTGTATCAAGTCAAATTTTGATGTCCTGAGAAAGAAGTCACCAACAGAAGTCACAACATAACTGTGAAGAGGGAGTTTTCATTGTAGGATGACCAGGCTTTCCCTGGCTGTGCATCATAATAAGCTAAAAGCACTAGAGAATACTCAGAATACTGAGATAAGTGAGTTTGGGAGCATCACCTTTGAATATCTTTTACTTTTACTCTTCCAAATTGTAAAATCTCCATCACCCTGTCCAAATAAAGCCATTAAATTTATAACAGTTTTGTATAGCCACAGTTACACTACCTACAAAATAATTTTTAAAAGATCTTTCTGCTTGTGTTCTGCTAGACCTATTGCTGCCCCAGATACTTGCTGCAGGCAAAAAAACCCATTGTTTTTCCCAACAGAAAGCGAGCAATTTCATATAAATGCTACTGTGAACAAACATTTGCCAAGCCTTAGGTAACCCTTGGTCTCTAAGTACCAAATTGCAAGTGGATTTGACTTGAACTCTTAATTAATACAGGGAATATTATACAGCCTCTTGTGCAAAATTCTCTGTATTTTTTTTTCCTACCTAGATATACACATGTGCAAAGGGAGAGTGAAAAGTTAGACACTAAGATTAGTAGTTATTTTCAAACATTTGTAAAGCTGGGTGAATGAAGGGAAAGAAGGGAAGGAGAGGAAAGGGAATTAAGTATGACAGGAAGAAACAAAGACATGGTGGAGAGAAAAAGAAAATAGTTTTGTACCTTGGTCAATGGAATGCAGAAAGCAGAACAGAACGAAAACACAATACACTCTCTGTAGTGCAGAACTCTGATTTTTGCTGAGGGTAAACAGGCATGTGAATGCAATAAAGACAACAGGATGCAAGAAAATAACAGAATTTGCCATAGGTTTGTATGCAACCAAAATAATGTAAATCTCAGTGTAATGAGAGATCTGGGTGTCAAGGGAAGCATTACAATTGCAGAAAGGTAAAACTTTACTAGCAGTGTTACAAATTTGAAATCTCTGTGCAAATCCCAGCAGATAAATGAAACCCCAAAATTACCTCAGATGCTTCTGTCCCATATATACACAATATGCCATGAAGAACCATGCACCAACATACCTTTTTGAGATTTAATAAAAATAAAGGGAAAAGCCGTGGTGAAACAAGTCATACTACAGCTCTTGGCAAGGAACCACAAAAGGAGATCCATCTTTACAAGATACAAAGGAAACTTTTCTAAATTTCGGTGTGGGCTAGGAAGGAGATTTTAGAAGCAAAGAACCCAAAGGAATTTCAGGTTATACCACTGAGAAGGTGCACTACATTCCCAATGTATTGTCCAAACCCTGCTGTCGCAGAAATTAAGTCCAAGCTTGGTTCTCTAGAATACAGACATGATATAAGCCTATAAAAACTGAGAGAGAGTAAATAATGAATAATCAGAATATGTCAAGAGATAAAACACTTCCTATATAATCTCCTGGGCTATTAACTACTAGAATTAGTTTTCCAGTGGAGTAAGGAGACTGAAATCTTGAGGGTTTCCTGCATATTTGCAAGGTTATTGGTAGTGACTCCATTTAACTATGGTGTCAAATTTTCTTTTTAGTTCCAGGCAAGAACATTAGTTGAATTGTAATATCAATACACGTACTGATACTTTATTATGTTCTTTATTAAATTGTCCATTTCATTGCATCACCATTTGTATGAAATTAACTCAGGCAGTATTGGTAACACATTCAAAGGGGTTGAAATCTTTCCTAAGGTACTCAGCTGATTTAGAGGATTGTGTATCACGTCCCAAATCAATTGTTGCTTAAAAAAATAAAGGACATGCAATAGACTTTGCAGTTCGAAAAGCAAAGTAAATCCTCCAGCCTTTTCTGTGTAAGCTTTTGATTCCTTGCCATGTCTAACTTACTAGGGCATGTATGTCACTCACATGCCTTGTTTTCTTCAGAACAGAAATTATCTCATGGAAAAGACTGACACTATGGCTATATTTTACCAAAGTTTTCTGTCTAGATTCACAAGCAAATAGGATTATACATTGCAATATATGCCTAAATTTAAGTTAAACATGGTGTATATTATGAAGTGGTTTTCTTCTCCTAATTATAAATTAAACTGAATATTGCATTATAATTTTTTGTTTTTTACTTCTGCACTAGAGTGTGATAATTTTCTTCATTCATTTCAAGTATTTAAGTAGCTGCCTCTCAGCATTTTTTCTTCAATGTTTGACTCCTTCCCCTCTTCAGGTCTTTTAAAAATATCCATGAATAATCCATGTCTTTCCCTGTTCAGATCTTTTTTAAATATCTATGTTACCCAACACAGTACTTTATTCTGTACTCTGTAAAGAAACTCCTATAAGTATTGAAACCAACACACCTATGTTTAGTTCAATCTAGCCAAGCAAGAAGGAGGTAGTAAAGAGAGGGTTTGATGTAGACCAAGATCAGCACAGCCATCAGTCTAAAATGGTCAGCTGTGTAATTTGAAATAAATAATTGAATGAAGCGGATAAAAAAAAAAAATGGCCAGAAAAAGGTGGTTTTTACATAGTCATGGAGAAAATACAGTTGAGTCCTTCTCCATCTTTGGGGTTAGGGTAGAGAAAAAGAGTATGCATCATTTGATTTAATTTTGCAGTTCATGAATGGGAAACTAACATTAATTTATCAGGCTGCTTCTTAATTAATTTTTTCAAACTGCAAACTAACAAAATAGAATTATTAATTTAATAAATGCTCTATTTAGATGGGATAGAAGGTTTTATTGAGCCCATAGATTATTATCTTACTCATTATAGCACAAGTTTCCAGCTTTCTCTAGGAGACAAAATCTTTGATCAGAACACACTCTTGTTGTTAATAAAAAAACCCACAAACAGTATTATTAATTTAGCAAGGAGTAAACTAGTATATATTTTCACATATCAGGTTCAAACACACATGTATGTGTTGTTTGTAAATAAATACCTCTTGCAAGAAATTTCTAAAAAGCAACTTTTGGACAAATTGATTTAGCGAAATACCTGATGTATTTCTTACAACTTCTATTTAATCACCCAGATCATTCGTTTGTACATCAAAGCTCTGTGTGTCACATCACCTTGCCCTGGCTGCAGAGCTGAGTGAGACGGAGCATTCCCCTTCCCAGCTCACTGCACTTCCCGTGGTCCTTGTGGGGCAGAGCTAAGCAGGGCAGAAGGACTCAGACACTCAGACTTCCCCCCATTCCACCAGCAGTCACAAGGACCTTACAGCTGCTACTGAACCCTCTGCCAAATAACCACAAAGCCAAACAAATCAGATACACTTAGACTCACTTGAAACAATATGAATAATACTATAGATAACTCTGTAGCTAGTAACCCTTAAAGGATCTCCAAATGATTTGGGGGCAAAGTTAATTTAGTGCCAATCACAGCAGAGGGACCTCTTATCTTCCCTTAGTCCCTTGGCCCCAAAAGGAAGAGCAGAGCTGGAGTTCTGCCGTGACTGGGAGACTTTTCGAGGCAGCCAAGCTCAAGGAGTGATAACCTGTCCCTGATGTGTCACTCCCAGAAAAGATTTGGCCAAGCTTAACTGCCTCCACTAATTCTTGTACTCCTTTTGGGATAATACAACAATATCTCAGAAGCAAGACAGAAAATTAGGCAAACTGAATCTCAACTTTTAAAAATATTTTGAAATAAATTATATAGATATATATAGATAATAGAATATGTAGATAACTGTGGCAGAGTAATTGGTCATACTCATAGCCTGAGTAACCAACTGTGAACAAGTTCTCAAAGGTGAATATCAGACTGTGTAAAGTAGCTTCGAAAATGCAGAAAACAGATTTTTATACAAAATTAATTACTTTAATTCATCAGACAGAGGATAAGTAAGGGGAAAAATAAGTTTGTTGATCCATGAGAGACTGGAGAAAGCTTATACAGTGTGAAACTGTCTTAATTTTAAAAATAAATTCTTTCTGAATCAATGACAGCAGTATGGAGCTTTTGCTGACAGTTTTTCCTGTTTGTTTCTTGGATTTGATATACAAATAAAAGAGAAACATGAATTCCAGGATTTCTGTGGGATGTTTTTAGGTTTTGGGGCCTGACTGCACATAAGTTCCCTGCCTGTAAGTGCTCATAGTGAGCCCACCTCCAGTGTCATGTCAGCAACTAAATGCTGCATATGTCATGCTAATTCAAAGAGCCCATGGTTCTGCTTAAATTTTAAAATACTTTTGAAGTACTAGGAAAGGGTCACAATTGACAAGAAACATAGAAAGAGCAATATCTAATCAAAAGTTAGTGAATGACATGAGGTAGCAAGGAAAGAGTCAAAATTAACAAAAGAAGGAATCAGAGATAAAATAATTTTCTGTTGTGGAGTTCCTAATATTCTGTTCAAGAAATAAAGCCAATTTTCAGCAAGAAAAAAAGAAGTATAAAAGGAACAGTTTTTGAGAAGTTTGTAGGATAGCATGGGTGCAATTCAGAAGTAAAAAAGAAAATCTATTGTGTAGATATCAGAAGTATCAACAGAAAACATAGAAACAATCTCTGCAGAGTCAGAGTGGACCTAACAGAAAACTATGGAGACACAGGGTTTTTCTGGAATTAGGTACACTAAATCACCTGCCTGTAAATACATAATTGCTTAATTTCTCTCAGCCTCTTCATAGATCTGCACTCTGCAAGGACGCAAACATGCCTGGCAGGTGATACTTTTCAGCTCCATGAGTTCTTTCTGAGTCTGCTTACCTGCAGAGTTTTTGAAATGCATGGCTAGAGGTATTAAATTGCATTTGGACAAAAATTCTATATTTCCCTCTCCCATGTAGCTCTAAAGTGCTGGTGATACAGAGCTCACAGTAAAAGTCTCACTTGCAAAAACTACACATTTGTCTCAGAAAGAACTTGTCCTCTGTTTCAATCTCTCTAAGATGGTGGATGAACTAGAGATACACAAGAGTTGTTAACGGATCTGCAGGGGTATTATCTGTTCTGTTTAGTTCTTCTCCTACTATTATAAATGGTTCTGTCAAAAGCCTTCTTGTGAAAATGTAAGTAGAACATAAGCAAAAAAGAATGTCTTTGGCACAGTATGAAAAACACTAAACAAAAACCAAAACTCTACAACATATCATCTTCTTTCTAATAACACACCCTTTATTTACACAGGACAGACTTTTCAAGGGAATAAAAGGTTATTCAGTTAGAAAAAGAATGATTTTAAAAAGTTATGTCACACAGTTGTATTGTTAGTGTACTAGTATGTCTGTCAAAACTGTATCTGAAGGCTCATGAAACTGAAATGCAGCCACAAAATCAGAGAATAAAAACCTGGGCAAACATTGCAGATAAACAAGAAATTTAGTAAAATTTTAGAAACTTTCAAATGCCAATTACTTAACTTTGCTTTTGTTTCAGACCTCTCTAAGCTGCATGCGTTTGAAAATCGAAATAAATGTGTTAATCAATTCTTGCTTATAAAACAAAGACTTTTCTTTATAAGTCACCAGATGGGAAAATATGCAATGCCATATATTCTGTACCTCTGCATGAAAAAATCTGCTTTATTTCATTTGAAGGAATGAACTACTAAATTTCCTTACTCTCTACAGCTGTTCTTGTCCAAAAGGAGAGGCTGTTAAGTACCTACAGAAATAAGTTAAAGAGCACAGAATCTATTCAGTCATATATGGCTGATTATGTGAGAGGGAGAAAGAAAAAATTGATGTCTTTGTACTTTTTTTCATATAAGAAACAAATAAAAGCATGATTTGTATTAGGACTTTTGTACTTAATTTGACTGCAGTTTAAAAGTGATTCTGAGATCACGGCAGTCTAAATTTAGAGATGTTTACTATAGATGAAAAAGATTTTTTTTTATTCTGAAGCAAAACATGAGAGTTTGGAAGAACATTTAATTTAAACATTGATGGAACAAAGCTCCAGTGCATATGGTAAAGATTAAATACTTGAATAAAAATTGTTAAATTAATACTTTTGATAATATCCTTAAAATTATTACGAATCAAAAATGTTTGCACTACAGCCTTGATATTTGAAATATCATTAAGACACAAAGACCTTTTCTCAGGGGTGAATTCAAAGTATAAGATGGTTCTTAAGTCTACTGGTGGAAAATATGAATTTAATTCACTCTACTGGATAATAGATATATATTATGCTGTGGTTTAATCACTTCCAGCAACCAAGCCCCATGCAACCACTTATTCATTCCCCACCAGCAGGATCAGGGAAAAAATAAGAAAGGTAAAATCTGGAAAACTCATGGGTTGAAATAAAGTCAGTTTATTAGGGAGACCAAAAAGCTTTACACACAAGCAAAGCAAAACATGGAATTAATTCAGTGCTCCCTATGGGCAGGCAGGTGTTCAGCCATCTCCAGGAGAGCAGGGCTCCAACACATGTGACGGTGACTTGGGAAGACAAGCACCATCACTGGACACTCCCCTTCCTCCTTTATCCCCACACCTTAAATACTGAGCATGATGTCACATGGTCTGGAATATCCCTTGGGTCACTTGGGGTCACCTGTCCTGGTTGTGTCTCCTCCCAACCTCCGATACACCCCCACCTTCCTCACCAGAGTGGCAGCATGAAAAGCACAGAAGGTCTCAGATCTGTGCAAGTACTGCAATAACAAAAACTTCCCAGTATTATCAACCCTATGTTCCATACAAATCCAAAACCCAGCCCAGCCACTGCGAAGAAATTCAGCTCTATCCTAGCCAAACCCAGCACAAACAGTTCTTTTGGAAGTATCTTATTTAGAGACATCTTGATTTATGTGGATCTTCCTGAAAGACCTTTCCTAAGGAAACAGTGGGTAGTCCCAAAATTGAACACCTCCCAATAGGCTCCTAGAACAGCAGGCTAAGATGGGAATAAAACAATAAATATGGATTCCATTTAAAACCAATGGAGTCCGGACTTCACTGGATTGGATTGGACTTCACTTCTTGGATTCCTACTAAAATTGAAGCAAATTTAGGAATCTAAAATAACAATTTATCTGATCATGAGTTAAATTAAATATCTGATAGGATGAATCACACTTTAAATTTCATTGACTCTCCTGCATATATCCCCATTGACTGCATATATTACCATTGACTACAAATGAAGAGAACATTTGAAAAGACATTTGTAAAAATGTCTGGGAAAATATTGTCACATTTTCATATATTTACATAAGCCTGACATCATTATTACCATGGTCTTAAAAACTGATAGATGGTAAAGGACTTTACTAAAGTCCTTTTATTTTAGTTTCTCAAATGGTCATTTTGAGATGTACAGAGAGAAGATATTGTTTGACTACGTAAAAACAGTGAGTTTAATCACAGAATACCTGGACATCCCCAGCAAATTACCAAAGATAGAGATGCAATATAGTAAAATTAGGAAGACTTTTAAGGATGAAGAAAAGATGCATTCACAGAACTCCTGACTCAGCAGGGATGTGACATCATGAGCTATCTCTTCTAATGGATAGCAGGAGGGGGTGGATGCTTAAAAAGCTCCCAAAGAGCCTTGCAAAGGTTGTGTAAGGATTGTGGATCAGATTCCTGAGCAGTAATATGACGTTTCAGAGAGAAGCTTAGTAAGACTCTTGAATTTTGCAAGGACTGAGAAGAGCTCTAACACATTGCTAGTGAGATTTTATAGCTTTGTGTAATTGTTAAAATCCAGAAAAATAGAAATGTAGCAACTTGGGGTTTTTCCCCCAAAACCGACAAGGTGCAAATATATAGGTTTCAAAGAAGTTTAATTTGTTGACCTTTAAAAACAACTGGTTTTAGTAATGGTAGCAGTCTTGCCCTGAACTCACTGCTATGTATGACTAACCTTAACTTCAAGATGATTAAAGGCTTTTTTTTTCTCCCTGTCCTCTGTTTTGGAGATTCAACTACGAGAGATTGTACCAGCTACTTACAGAGTAATAGCAGTGCTATCAAATAAGATAAGGATCACTTTTTTCCTGTCATGGTTATATCTCTTACAAACTTCAGGCGGCCCAAACCCTTATACTGTTTAAATTTTGTGTGTGCTTATAGCTGGAGAGGGAAAGTTTCTGAAGTAAGAAATGCCTCTCATTATTTCTGAAGACAGACAAGTCTTTGAAGAAATAGTTTTTGAAGTCAGGGTTTAATAATCTGAAAAAATCATGAAAATGCTGAGAATTCAGCACAGGAATATTGCACATTAAAGTTACTTCCCTTTCTTTAAAACATCTCTCAAGTTCAAAAGTTTACTTCAATGACAATGTGTAATTAAAGACTTAAAAGTCTGGGTGACTGAAATACTCTGGAGTGCAAAATTGCACAGAAATACTGGAAGCCTTTAAAAAGATATTTTAAAGACTGAATTTCTGCTCCTCTACATGCAGTCAAGAATAACATCTTATAAGAACACACAATGAAACAAAGAAAGAGATTTCTTCATACTGTTTTTGATGCTCCAGAAATATCTGGTTCAGGTCACCTCAAGTTTAAGTGAAGCATCTCTAAGAATATTCATGTTATCACAGTTTTAGAAGACTCAGATTTTTGTCACTACACAGGCCCTACAAAAAAAAGGCAATTCCTTCCTAGAACATTCCCCTGAAAAGAGAGAAACAGTGTCTTGAAATGACTCTCTAGGGTCACTCCATTAGTCATCAGCAGTGCCAGGAATAGAAAACAGGTTTTCTTATTCCATGCCTCAGACCTAATTTGTTAGACTATATTGCTTTCCAGAATGGTTGCTGTGACAGTATGTAATCATATAATGTGGACTTCTCTTTTCAGCCCCTTTGTCCTTCCCAGACTAAGGCTTGCATACTTCACTTCAGGTCTTCAATTACTTCACTTTTACCCTAAAGAAACTATCACACTACTAGGCTTATATTCAAAACGTTGCATAAAGATGCAAGTGAGCCTTTTCAGTGACTCTTATGTTAAATAGAAAGAAAATTGTACCTTTTTCACTTCAAGTCATATTTTCCTTTGATTTACTAATCCATTTTGTTTTATCAGCTACCTGAATCCTCACTGAAAACCATTTTTACAAAGTAATTGTTTTCAGTGAGAGGAATGTATTTTACAAATTCTTAGCCTTTCACAGAACTAGGGAAAAATTAAATTGGATAGTCATGATTTCGTTTAGAAAATATAAAGGCTATCACTGCTCAGAGGATAACAAACAAGAATTAAATCCTATTTTGAAGAAAGATATATTCTAGCTTCAGAGCGTCAATAAAAAAATCAAGAACCTAAATTACCCTCTGAAAAAATTAGCCATTCCCAACTGCTTATTGTATGAAATACAATGGGAGCCATAATTTCTCAAGCTGCTGTACTACAGTAATGAACTATTATCATTTTCTGTTTTAAAAACAGTTATGCTAATGGAAAAAAAAAATTGCTCTGCTGTTTGAATGCAAATAATTCAATATTGCTCCTTATTTCAAAAGCAACATTCCTCAACAAATAAACTGGCCTTTATCTCATGAGAATTCCAACAAGAAAGGTGATTCTTTAAATGAGGCCAGCTAGTGACAACATTATCTTCACATTATCTCACCCTTTCTCACTGAACAATGAAGTGAGAGAAGATGATTTTCTCTTCTGGTGTTTATACTGATCAAATTAAATTCTTTGGTACATCTTATTATGAACACAAGTCCTCCTGTTTTAGCTATAAGTGAATTTTGTCTTTCTTACAGAACTACTACATAGAAGTTCTACAAGAAGGATAAACAGCAGTAATAGACCTTGTGTTTTTTCCTATACCTTTATAAAGAACTTCATCCAAAATTGTAATGGTAGTCAGCAATTAGGCAGTAGGCCACCCTTTCACAACCTGCATTAAGTATGGTGTTGACCCCATTTAAAGAGCAATCCAAAGAGACTGGGCAACTGAAAATCCCAAAGAGAAAGAAGTGTTTCTGACAGGCGTTGTCTCTGAAAGGTGTTCTGATAGCAAGGAAGCCAGAGTGGCAGTGTACTAACCTCCAATTGAGTTGATACCGACAACACTTTGGGTAGCCAAAACCATTTTATTGGGCTGAATAGAATGCAGGGTTAAGTTCTCCACAGAATTTATATAGATAGCTAAAGAGATTGAATCTTGTAACAGGAATATATGAATTACAAGTAAAGTAAATACAGTCTTTGAAAAAAATCAAAATATCAGTTTTACTTGTTGCGGGGAAAACCACTTAGGAGGTAAATCTAGTGAAGGTGCATATCAAATGCAGAAAGTTTGCATGTTCTTCTCTGATTTTCCTACACTCACATGCTCCCTTTAAAACCTGCTCACTCTCATTATACCCACATAATATGATTAACTTTCATCTGAGAGTGTATAGCAGAAGCAATCCTAAATCAGTGGTAGATTACATTCATGAGCAAATATTTGCTCCATTAACTCTAGTAATGACTGAAGGTGTTTGGGCATCAGGAGTTTTACTATTTTTGAGAGACAGAGCTCTTTCAGTCCTTTAAAGGTCACACTCAGTCTGACAGTGGAGAACACAAATTCTGAAGTTTGCAGAGAATGCCCCCAATTTTCTGACCTTTGAAGCTGTGAGCTGTTCAAGTACTACAGTTTATCTCTGTTCTATTTGCAGCCTGTAGGGAGAGGTAAGAGGTTCACCTACTTTTCTAAGCAGAGCATACTGTGCTTGACACTTTCCCACTTACAAAATAACATGCATTTATCAATTTTGAACCAAAAACTCATAAGGCACCTATCCATTGTAATACCATTCATACATCATGATAACTCTGGTATTTGAAAATAGAATTATGAAACGGTTCATCGGAGTATAAACCCCTTTATTTTTGTTTATTGGGGAAAAAGTTGTTATAGCTGATGACTGAAAAACTGACTATATTGTTCTATTAGACCTTAATTTTATATTGTAATTACTGCCTTGGCCACATGGATGTGTAGCTGCTAAGCTGGTTGGCACATTCAGTTTGCTGGGATGATTGATTCCTCTTTTCAAAAAATACATAGTCAATATGGTCATCATTTAGTATAATTTTATTGTTGCTTTGGTGAGGCAGTTAAACATTTGTTTAACACCTATTCATGCTAAAATACTGTGGAATAGCTTGCAAAAGACTATAAAATATGTAATATCACTTAGAAGTCTGACTGTACTCTTCATTCCATTTGCACATTATTTTGAGATTGTCTATTGGTCTTTCAGTACTGCAATGGAGCTTATAATAAAGACGTGGCAAAATTTTTAACAGGCCCTGTTGGGGTAGGACATTGAGTTATTATTTTAAATTTTAAAAAGCGTAGATTTAAATTAGATGTAAGAAGGAAATTTTTACAGACCCTAGACCAGGCTGCTAAGTGATGTAGTAGATTCCCAATACCTGGAAAGATTATGGTCAGGTCGGACGGGACTCTGAGCAACCCAATCTAGTCGGAGAGGTCCCTGCTTATTGCAGAAAGGTTGGACTAGATAACTTTTAAAGTTTCCAACCCATACTATTCTAAGACTCCAGGATTTTGAAGACAGCAATATTTTCTTTTTAAATTTCCTGTCCTAATGAATCAGGTCCATAAAATTTTCTATACAGAGACAAAGATTTGAGTTTCTTTGAAAGTGATCTGGTCAAAAATATCATGAAGAGCTTTTATAACATATTAAAGGCAATTTTTACAATATAAAACTGTGGAATAGGTTGTAATTTTTTCAGCTTTCATTTACTTAAACTTTCTAATATGGTGGGTTATGAAAATGAACTTACTGCAGATCATGCACTAATATCCATGTTAATATTTGCTTATAAATCCTGATAAACTAGAGGTGAAAGTCACATTTTCAAATAGACTCTTCCTCAGAAGTATTCAAGGACATGTTGTACAAATATTTATGTTAAAACTGCAATATGTGAGGATGAAATTAATTCCACTCATCTGTGAACTCACAATTAAGAGGGATCATGTATAAAAGTACCTCATACAGAAATTGAATAAATTAAGATCTGTAATAAGAATACTGTGAACTCATATGGCTGTGTTGTAAAATATTTATGATGTTATACATTTAGAGTTTTATTGTACTTTTAAGACAAATTTAAAGTTTGTATCACATTTCCTCTCTATATTCTAATACAGGAGCGCATCATAGGGAAGATAAAACCTCAGTTCTGTTGGAATAAATTTGGTTGTATACACACATATGACCATTAGCTCTTTTGAATAATTAAATATGGAACGTTGGCGTGGTTGATATTGCAAAGAGCATATAGAAAGAAGAATACACAGAGACATGTAGTGGGGACAGGATGCATCAATGCATGAACCACATGACTGCTTCTCACACCTCAAAATGATGTAGAAAAGACAATGAGGCACATCAGCAATGAAGACAGATTAATGATGTCACTTATTGTATAATTCAGTGGGGAACCTTCAACTGCTGCCTGTTCCAGTAGTCCTCAGCCCAGACCTCTCTCCTACAGCTAACTATGAAGCTGTAAGAGGGAATCTTATAATAAAAACAAGGAGATAACGTGTCATCTGCACCAGCCCATGACCAGAATATAAATTTACTGGAGGTAGAAGGTATTATGTAATCCACTGTGCCATAAGTATGTACCTAAACACATTGATTCACCTCTCTTTAAACCAAGCCAAAGTCAAGAAATGTCTCCTACAGGGAGGCACAAGTATATGGATCATAATTGCAGTGGTTCTCCAAAGACCCTTTTTGCAGGAGACATCCACAAGCTGTGATTGTTCTTCAGCCGTGGTAGGAGTGTGCCTGCACTCAGGAACATCTCTGATGTAAATAAGGCTGCAGTCCATACAGCTCAGCCTGAGAAACCTCTGCAGCTCTAGTGCACAGCTTGACTGACTTTAAACCAGAAATGTGCTGGCATGCAAATCCTGTACATGTCCGCTGCAAAAGCAGTTGATTTATTGTACGCATTCTCCTGGCTGCAGTTTGCCTAAGTAAAATATGAAGAATATTCACTACCGTGAGAATTCATTAGATTTCAAGTAAAATGTTTCCTAATGAAAAAAAAAAAAAAAAAAAAAAAAAAAAAAAAAAAAAGAAAACAAAAACCAAACAAACAAAACCCCAAGGGAAACAAGGTTTAGGAACTAAATAAAATATAAGGGCACTGTAAAAGTTACAGGATAGGACACTTTTTTTCCTTTGTGCTTTTAATGATTTGCATCCTAGACAAATCCACCAAAAATGTGGGAAAGGTTGCCTTGAAAATGAAAACCCTTTAAGGGAGGTTCAGGTGGGAGCTGGAACAACTTATCCCCCTGTGATGCCACTGATAGTTGCAGCCTGCTCTGCTCCTGGTCACTTCTGAGCTTTGCAGGTGTCAGCTACAACAGAGTTGTCAGAAGAGACAGGAATTTTTAATGCTTATTGTTTCACAGTTCTCTGGTGTTTTGTTTTTTTTCTAATTATGCTTCAAATGAGTCACTATTTTAATGATGACCCTAATTCAATTGTATTAAATTAGACTGGCATGTAGCTCATTGCTACCTTGATATGATATAATTATTAGATACAATTTTTTGTCAAATGAGGTGATTTCTGCCCTACACACAGCTGCATTTTTATTTTTTTTTTTTATTACTTATCCTTTCCATATAAACCTTTATTTTTGTTTTGCTAAGAAGCTCTCTTTCATCAAGTATTCTCCAAGCATGGGTACCGGATGCATGATATTGACCCAGTAGTTCATACTCAAGACATTTAGATTTTTATGGATATTATTTTTCTTTTTTTTTTTTTTTTTCTTTCCTCCTAAAACTCAACTGCATCTTCAGCAGCTGCAGTCCAATTACCTCTACTGACATTGCAAGGTGCTTATTAGGCCTCCAGTCTGACAGTCTCTGAAGAACTCAATTAGTTGTTCTACTTAATCTCATTTATTTCAGAGCTTCTCTAAGCAGAATCCTCCAAATGTAAAACTTCTCAGAGCATATTAAGGTGTTGATTTTTCAGGAAAAAAACCCAAAAACTATCAGGACTTTATCATTCCAAACTGCTTTTAATAATAAGAGCTAGATAGCTCAGCATCCTTTTACAAGTACTAAAAGCACAAGAAGCTTCATTTCCTACATGCAGGGTTGCAATTATTCTGGTGCATAAGAAGGTACAAGACCCTGTTCAAGGTTTTCCAGCAGTGGAGACACTTATATCTTTCACTGCTGTGTGTTTACCAGTGCCTCATTTTCTGCATGCTTACCATTGCCATTCCCTTCATCCAGCTGTTTACAACTTTTCTTCCTCTCCTCAGCTGCTTATTTCTACAAAGATTTTAAGAACTTCATTATTTTTGAAAGTTTTTCCACCTGTCAGAATTAGATTGCAATTAGTGGGTAAGTTCAAATATTATCAAAGGAAGAAAGAGGCTGACAATGTAATGACACAACTCTTGGTTTTGTTTGAAATCATGTTAAAAATCTTAAAGAAAATTGTGGAACTGGAAAGCACATGATAGTAAAAGTGGAATAAATGTCTGATAGTTAATGGGAATTCAAGGATAAACTTGTTCTCAGAATCCAAATACTACAACAAAGCCCAGTTTTAACTGCATTTCTAGACTTTGAAATTCCCACTTTGGTCTTCTAAAAGATAGCTGAGGACCCTTCAAACTCCCTCTTGAGTTATGCAAAATAAATGTTTAATGTTTCAATAGTTTCTAAAACAGATAAAAAAGATACATATAATAATAATTGATAACCGTCTCCATGTAAGTATCATCTTGTTAATTTGGATTTAACAGGTGACATTCTTAGACAGCTAATTGCTTTTACTATCTAATCAGGAAAAACTACACAATTCCTCCAGATATTTTTAAAAAACCTTCCAGTTGACTAATAAAGCTAAAGATATTACCTTCAACTGGCTTTTTAAGACAAGGATAAAATTGTATCTTTTAAAATACTGTATGTACATATATATAAAATATATACAAAATATATATATAAGGAATATATGTAAAGCTGTAATATGCATCTATATAAACTTTGTGTACATGCATAAATGTATAAATATTTTTGAAATTCTTATTACTCAAGGGGAATGGTAGTAAGCGCAATAAATATTGCAACGGTAGTCCTGGATAAAACTGATGCTTACAACCTTATGCAACATATGCAGACTGAAATCTGCATTATTTATGGACCCAAGATATATTACATGATATAAGGAAGACATACATATCACTCATGTTTGAAGCATTGAGGAGCCAGAATTGCCTACATTTTTACTTCTAAGTGTGAAGGATTCTTTTTAATTGTAGTTCAGATAAATTATATGAGTATAGTTGAATGTGGGGGGCTCATCACAAAGAGCTTGCTCTGCCTCCCAAATTAACATTGTCTATAAACAGTTTTTTTCTAAATGTTTTGCTCTGATATAAAATAGACTATAGACTGTGTTTAGCTATAAATGTGTTTGAAGTGCTATTAATGGCTTATGCTCAGAGAAGTAAGTAACAAACACTTTATAGAACCCAAGATAATTTCTAGTATCTTTGAATAAGATATCATGTAAACCTCTTAGTACATTATCTAAGCAAACATTTTTCCACCTCCCCTGAAAAGAATGCAAGATAGCTTGTTTTTCCGTTTTCCTAAATAGTACATTGTACTTTCCTAAGTTGTTTCCAAGCCCAGAGAAAGGTGAGCTTAGGCTGGGGTTTGGCTCTGATTATTCTGCAAAAAAAGTAGTTCTGTATCTTTTACCTTTTATCTGTACCTTCCACAAAATGAGAGTTATGGTTTTGAAAAATTCATCTTGTAGCCATCTTCAGAAAATAATGGGAACCATCTGGACTGATTGGTATGGAAATCAAAACTAATTGATCCTGCCATTTTTGAGCCTTTCACAAAACATGAATATAGACAATATTATGCTTTCTAGAGCTAATCAAAACTCTACTTCAGATTACTCAGTGGTAGGTTATTAAATCTATTTGGATCCTATTTTCACAGTTAAAAGACCTAGCTTGACAAAGTACAAAGAATTTTTTTTTCTTGATTAATGGAAGATGCTAGCAGAGTGTGAACAAATATCTAGAAGCAGGTAACTTTTTTTTTTTTTCTTCTCCCCATATACTTTCTCTCCAGGATTTTTCCTATCTACTTCTTAGCCTAGATCTCTTCCATATTTTTCCCAGTCAACAGCCCTTCACTGAATAGAAGTATTGCTGACCCTACACAGAAATTTTCTGATTGTGAGAGATCTCCTCCAAAAGTGGCGGCACACCTGTGAAAATCACAATGCAGTTTTAGGGCTGTAAATTTCTCTCTCCTCGGGGAAATAACAGTCCTATATATCCAAGTCTGGGAAAGGACAGCACCTCTTGTTGTTGCCCTGACTGAACTTGATTGTATCAACACAACACTGCAAATGAATCAAACAGTACAGGTTCTAGAAAGTAGATATATTTAAGCTGGAACAATATGTACAGAAAGAGAAAGAGGTTTATGGTTGAGTAACAGTTCCTATATCCCGTCAAGAGGGGCAGTACTAATTAGTAAAGTTACAGAGTTCTTAGCCCCCTGAAAATCAGAGTCATAGAATGATTTGGGTTGGAAGGGACCTTGGAGATGATCTAATTCCAGTACCCAATGCTCATCTTTTTCAAACACTTGACCCTTGCCTAGCAATAACTCATCAACGCTTGATTTGTGTAATTCAAACAACTCAATTTTTACTACTGAATGATATTAAGGGGACAAGTATTTGTCCAGTTAAAAATAGGATTTTATGTTCCTCTACTGGATGATCATGTATGTGAGAAAATGTTCTTTTTTTCCTGGATAGTCTGTATTTCTGAGAAGGTAAATCATATCAGAAAAGCTAGGCTATCTGCTCTGGAGCAACTTGAAATTACCTCTTTGGGATTGTTTGACAGACAACATAATTTCTCTCTTTGATAATTAAGCAGACCCTGGTGCTAATCCTAAAACCTTCAAACATATACTCAATATGAGAAACTCAATAATGTAAGATTTCCTCATGCTGCTTCACCAGATGAAGAATGGCATTTGAGTGAATGTCCCAGGCCAGAATGAGCAAAATTAATATGTATTTATGACTGTCAGCTCATTGATGTAAGAAGTATCTGAAATTCAGGCAGGATATTATCATTTTTCCTGAAATAATTTTTTTTCATTTTAACCAGATAGTAATGTCAAAGATGTCTGGTTACACACACCTGCCCCTCCCCCCCCCCCCATTCCAAAAAAAGGCAGAAGTTATTTTTTAATGTTTTTTAATGCATCTATGTGACTTGCATCTTACTTTGGCATTGCTTACAAGAACTCCTAGTTATTTTAATAAGCTTGCTACGACAGTACAGATGCTCATTTATCAGTAAACTGCAGAATGTGGGAAAAACACTGCACATAAATGGGAGAATACATAACCATAAAAAACTAATGGTCCTGACAGATTGAGCAAGTAATCTTGATTTTTGAAAGCAGAAATATATAGAGATCTAAAACTCTTTCAGGAAATCCAGACAAAGAATACAGATTATTGACCTTTCTACAAGTGCTGAAATATTTTTAAAAAATTTATAATTTCAAATACCTAATACGTTCTTGAAGGATTTAGGTGGAACTAATGACTTTTTAAAAAAATATTTAATAATTTGTAGTCAATCAAGAAGACAAAGGTGTACATTTTCTAACAGAGGAAGGATTGAAAAGCCTTCAGTTAAAAATTTGGGTTTTCTATATCTCCACAAACAGCCATCTCTGTGGGGAAATATACCTCAATCATTTGGTCAAAGCTTGCCCAGGATTTTCAGCTCACATATGGAATCTCACTGAAGGTAATCAGATTTCACATTTAAATGATAGGTTGAGGGACCTCACCCTAAAACTGTATAGCTGGGTTTTCCAAAAATTAAAAAAAGGGAGAAAGGCAAACCTAAGATACATCTGGGATAAAAAAAAAATTAGGACTGAGATAAAATGTAATGTTTGTTGCTTTAAATGGAAATAAAGACAAGATTTATTTATATGAAACTTTGAAAGAAATTATTCAGCCAAAATCAGTACCATTGTAAAATTCATAATAGATTTACAACTCAAATTATGCAGATTTGGTTCTGCAGCTCTGATTACCCAGTATGTTTATGGGATGGCATGTCAGGATATCTGAAATGGTTGCAGTGACAGTGGAATGCTTCATAGCAACAGCTATGCCTTAATTGCTGAAAATTATTAATTGAAGAAAACCCTAGGATAATGTGTCCTAATGAATAAGGAATATAGAAAATGCCTCAGGGACAAGCCATTTTTGAATTATTAAGTCAAACTTAGCAGAAAATATCCACCAAATAATATATTCTTTTTTTTCCCAGTTGGTGAAGACAAAAACTGTGTATGTAAAAGCCTAGTCTGAACCAACCTAAGATAATTCTCAAAATCCTACAATGGAAGAAAGGTCTGTAAGCGAATTCATTTTAGCATCTCTTCTGGATATCTGTAGCATTCAAATCAGTAATTTCTCCTTCTTATAGTTCTCAGGATTAGACACCACTTAAGTAATTTCAGCTCTTTCTCTTTGAGTTCAACAGAAGATCAGAGTAATGATTTAAGACTCTCTGTCTTGAGGAAAAAAACCCCAAAATGGTTTGAAATAAATTTGCACCTGGATTTTTCCCTGTTATCTCATTGTATTTCTTTATATGTATCTGATCCAGCCCAGAGATCCAGGGAACATCATCTCATGTTGTTCCATTAAACTCCCCAATTTTAAGTTGTGTCACCATTTCAATGACCAATTATCTGATGAAAAAGAAAAGTCAAAATGGGGATAAGACTGTTACTGTTTGAAAGATAAACACAGGAAACTCAGGACATTTAAGAGTCCTACAGGTCCAGCACTGGTCTTAATCTACTTTTCAGTGATGGTCATTTAATGCATATTCTTGTAAAAGGATTGGTATAAGAATAATTGGCAGGATACACTGGAAAAACCCCTATGCTTTGAATAACAATTAAGAGTTGATTGTTATCTAAATAACAAAAGAGAGGTGAACGTCTTAAATGTACATCATGATCAAATAACTAATTTACAATATAGTAATAATGAAATAAGGAGGCTTGGTAGTGTGGCTTTAGCTTTTTTCCCTTTATGATTAGGATGATCTTAAAATTATATAATGAGCAACGAGTATTATAATAAATATGATTACAATATGATTACAATATCTTCAAGCCCAATTATTAAAAAATATTTTACCCCTTCCCTTCAGCATAAATATTTACTAAAATTCAGAAATTTCTCTTGTGCAGTATTCTGAAGAAAAAGAAGGGAAATAGTGCCACTCTATAGTAATTAGTGAACTAGAACCCTCTTCACTGGGGAAACTGTCCTCATTTGTGAAAATCACGAGGTCACATATTAGTTTCCAGTACTGTTTGTGTCCATCTCTGTCAGCAAACCTGAATTTTCAATGAACTTTAAACCAAAAAATAACCAACCCCAAACTTATTATTAAGTTATCCCTTCCAGAAAGCTACAACTCAGTTAATGCATAATCAATTTCTGTTACCTAGTACAACTCACTTTTTAATTCTTTCACAGATTTATGATGCTTCGGGTTCCTCTATGTTTGGGGAAACAAGCAAAGCTTAGAAGCCCCTGATTTGCTAAGAGGTTCTGAACAATATATTTTGCTAACTTTTGACAAGATAGCTCAGGGCTAGATCCAATAAAAATGCATTATGCATCATTGTGAAGCTCTGAAAAATTGATTTTTATATTGGATTGAACCATTGGCTTGTTAAAGAAACTTAACTTGATAACAACACCCTTTATCCCCTTAGGAGCTATCATTTCATGTTAGGAGGACAGAAACAGTGCAGCATATATAAGGAGTATTATTCTAGCCTTGTGGGGTCAAGGAGTTATCTTGCAGCACAGCCTGAGTCACAGGGCTGAGCACTGGAATAAGAAAGCAGGGCAGAAGTTTCCTCAGGGGACAGAAGAGAAGGAAAATCTTTTCCACACTAGGATATACAGTCATAGCTGAGCTCTTCGGCAGCCACTTAGCAAGGCTAATATTCGCGTTTGCCTATTTATAAAGCCACATTTCTTTCATTATTTTCAATTGCCAGGGATACCTAAAATAAATATAGACAGGGATGAACCCGTCTAATGTAGCTCACTACATTCTTCTCTTTCGTTGGGTAGTCAATATTTGTTATAGCTCTCTGCTCAGACCACTTGAGTACTCTTAATCCACTTGAAAAGGCTTGTTTGCTTTATGTTATGCTGAGATCACAATGTCAGACAACACTGTTCCTGGCCCAACCTTCACATAAATAATATAGTTTTAAATCCATAATTATGGTTTCATCAAGACTTCTCTACTCTGCTTCTAGTTTGATTTGTTTCAATATAATTCCTTAATATCTACTTTCTTGAAATCTGATTCCCTTGAAATGCATATTGCAAGGAAAGAGTAATGATAAGAAACAGTGGGAAGACTCATGCATTTGGTGATGTAAACTCAAAAGTAAGAAGAGGATGATTGATTCACTTTTGCCTTATAAATAAATTTGAGATCAATTTTCTAACACAATGTTCAATGTATTCATTATCTACAAGGTATCTCTACTGTTAAAAATCACTTAGGAGTGGAGTAGCCCTTTGCCTTGAGAAATTCATGGATTAGTGAGATGTGAAGAGATAGGTCTGCTTTTTTTCGTTACTGTGAGTAGCCTGGCCATCGTAAATAAAGATGGGAAAATGGGGTTCTGATAATTAAATTCTCTCTCAGCTTTAGAAAACATGATATGTTTGAGCTTTCCTGGGGAGGCAGGGGATAGACAAGGCAAAGAAGACTTGCCCTGGGCATAAATTGCATTTACATTCTCGATTTTTAGAACATTCATTTTGAGATTATGTATGAGGCAGAAATTCTGAATTGCATATGAAAAGGTTTTAAATTATTTCCAGTAATATAGCTAACAAATATACTACAACAAAAAATTGTTGCCTCCTCATTTTAAATATAGCTTACCATGGATTTTCAAGCAAACAAGTGCAAGAAATTTCTTTGTCCTCACTACTAGAGCAACATAGCAGACTAAATGGCAAAACATGGGAATATCACACTTTGGCAAATTGTCTCCTGCCTCTACTCTCTATAATACAGAGAGAGAAGAAAATTCCTCCAGCCTGCCTGACTGCCAAGGATGCTGCAGCTTTCCTGGCTGAATGGTCTGTTATATACATTTCTTAGTGCAAAGACTGTCAGGCAGGATAGCTCCAAATGAAGAAGGGCACAGATGTGCTCCTTTCTCAAGCACTTGGTTACCACTCACAGGAGTATGGACATGGGCATGCTTTGCTTTGCAGGGATGAGGAGAATCCCAGCAAGGCTGGATGCTTAATAAAAGTGAATGAACTGCTGCTGTCCCTGTTTCACAGTTCTGCTTTAGCCTAAAAGCCAAGGCATTCAATGTACACAGATACACAGATGTAAAAACTTGCAGATTGAAATTACTAAAATCACTGGAACAAAATCTGTTGTGTTCCAGTTTTATTCATATCTTATCTGCATGCTCTCTATTTTGAGTATGCAGAGAATGTTTTACAATGTGTGTAAACTCATAGAGATCATGCAAGTCAGAAGTACAATGTTGTCTTTGAAGAAATTAAACTGTCATTACAGTTAATTTTAAACTCATATGCTAAAATGAATTTTATTTTATGGTAAATTAAGAAAAAGAGATTCTATTCCTTTTGAGAGTTGTGGTGATATTTCTCAAACTCATTTGCTGCAGAAACATTATTTCACGTTCAGCGTAATTCTATCAGGCATACTATACTTGGGCATAATAGCTGAGAGAGTGTGAGAAAACAACTCATGAATCTTTAGTAAATTACATTTATCCTTTCTCTCAGAGCTACATGGATCTTGCCTGCCCTCAGCTGGATTTATGAAGGGTTCATTGAAAAGTGGTGGTGAGAAATGTGTTTGAAAACCAACAATATATCATGTTGTATAAGAAATAATATTTTCAGTCTCACCAATGACATTACGGTATAGCTAACAGAGAACAGAGTCATTTGAGGAATTTCTGATGCTAAAAAGACAAACAAAACAGTAGGAGAAAGAATAAAAACTAAGGGTCAAACAAAATGTTTGACTAAACAACCCAGTAAAACAAGAGGCTTTCTGGTCCAAACTGTTCATAGGACAAAAAAATACCTTTATTTCAACTGAGTCAAATACCATCTATTTTGCTGTCTTCTGGATATATGAGGTTTCCTTCAGTCCCTGAAAAGGAAAATCTCTATAGAAATAACAGAGCACTTTGTCAAGCAGCAGTGGTCAGAACTGTTCTACTGAAAAATACATTCACTGGGCAACATCCAGAAAAGAAATCATAGACTATGATTTCCTGTGTTAAATATGTTTCTCTAAAGATCTGAGAATAAACAGACAAAAATCCCGGCTAAGCTGTAGCAATAATTGCCTGTTTTGTAATAAAAAATACTGGTTGCCAAGAAGGTCAAACTGGTACTTAAAAATTCATGAGTCAACATTGTACTCCTTATATTTTCCTCTCCTTCCCTTGTTATCATATGAAAAAGTCAGGCACTGATGAAGAGTGGGATTAGGAGACCTAAACAACAAATAAATCCAAAACCTACAATAGGTTTCATCAAACCCTTGTAGATTATTCACTTTCCCCCTCCATTACTGGGTGTGTTTCTGACATCATTCTCCAAATGATGTAAAAGATGATGTATTGTTATTCCTCTTACAGTCTTCCCCTGATGTTTTCTACTGAAATAAAGCACCTCATGAAACAGAAAACTGATCTCAGATCTTTTGAGATCCTATGTCTCTTTAAACCTTTTCAATGATATTTGATTTATTTATCTTGTGAAAGGTGTCACCAAAGGGCAGACTGCTATATGAAAAACCATAATTTTGCTTGTAAATTAATAATGTCACTGTCTCTCCCCTCTTCCCTCCTCTCCTGCCCATCTGAGATAAAAGAACCAAGGATGCCCTCATATACCCATCTTTCTCATCCGATATTTGGAAACATAATTCATTTCTGTAACTTATCTTTGGCATCAATGCCTGCTCTCTTACAAAACTCTTGTGATATTTAATCACTACAGCTCCCAGAACTTGTACGGTGGATTGATCACATATCACATAAAAGCAAGAACACCATATAAGAACTCTTTAGGTCCATCAGAAAGGCATCATATTGACTGAAGTAAAAACAAAGAAAATCACGTCCTGTTAAAGTCTTGGTCACATCAAATCTCAGCCATCTTAATTTATCTCTTAACATACTCTTGCATAAAAGGAACAAAAAGAGCAGTGGAATATAATGAATAGCATTCTGTATACAGGATGCCAGCACACTTCCTTATTTCACCATGTGTTGAGGTTGTGAGGAATATTTTTATCCTATTGAGCTATACTAAAGTTTTTTCTTGTTTTTTCAGAGGTTTTGCTGTTATCAGGATTCCAACAGAACCATGGATGAATAGGAGTATTTTTTCTGCCTTCCTGCAAAGGCAAGATGAAGATCTTTTCCTTTCTGCTTGTGTAAATTCCAAGATATCTACACTATCAATATTATTAGCTACTTTTCTGACATTCTGTTGAGATGTTCAGGAAAAGGTTACAAATTAGATTTCAATTATGAGAACAGCAAGTGAAACACTCTAAGGAAACCCTTTCACAGAACCCAAGAATTACAAAGGTCAGGTTGGAAGGGACCACTGCAGGCCATGTGGTCCAACCTCCCTGCTTAATCACAGTCATCCTAGACCACATGGCACAGAATTGTGTCCAGACAGTTTACTTTAAACAAGGAAGTAGCAAATCTTTCCTGAGCAAGTGCTTTTTCTTCTCGAAAGAAGAAGCATCCAAACTACCTGAATACACTACTACTACAGTAGAATAAGAAGTTGAAGCCAAGAAACCATCAGACTCCAGTCTGGTGGATTCCTCTGATGTCAGTCAAAAAATTTCAAAGAGATGGTCTTTGAAGACCAAGAGGACTTCATCAGTACAAAATCACAAATATTTTACTAAAGTGGTGTTTAACTGTTTCAATGATCACATGGCACTATTTAAAAGTTCCCACTTGTCTACAAATGAATGTTTTCAGTATTTCTCATGCCAAGAGGCACGCACAAGAACAGGATGCAGGAACAGGCACAATGTCATACCCAGCTTTCTTCTCAGAGGTGTTTGGCTTTTATTTTCCTTTGGGAAGCCAAGGGAGACACTTGTGAAACCAATGTAGATGAGCCAATTGGTGCAATATCAGAATGGGACAGTTGCATGTGTCCTCTCCTGGCTGGAGGTGAACTACCTCATATGTCACTGTGGGCGATGAACAGATGACATAAGACCTCGTTATAAAAACTGCATCTGACTCCACTTTATTAAAACAATTGCCCTCCTTACATACCTTTTAGAACAGGCCACTCTCATTGGTTAGAAGAGTGCCAGAACTCTTCTTCCCATTGGCCCAAACCGATGGATAGAGACAAGTCCATCCCACTGAAAAGAATCCAAAACATCACTCTCATTACAATAACACTTGGGATGTTTATGTCAAGTCTGTGAGAACAAGGTCTTCTCAAACCCAAACACCAGGAAGAAACTGAGTTCAGAAAGTCAGAAACCTCAGGCCTAGAAAACCAGACTACACTCATAGGTTACTCAAGAAGACTCATTTGCAGAGATCAATTAACCTTTACATTGACAAACATGGGAAATATCACTGATTGAAAGATTTTTTTTTTTTGTGTGTAACCACTATAAAAAACAGAGACATTGATAAATCTGGGCCTTGTGAGGTTTGACTGCCCCTAACTTGCACACATTCAAGATGAAGAGACAGTTACTTTTTAAATATCCTAGAAACAGCAAGACATACTCAAAGGTCAACAACTGGCAATAGAGAAGGCTATTCAGTTGCTCACCAAAGTCATCAGGTACTCAGGAAACAAGTAAGGTACTTGGGAAGCAAAATACTTTAATATTGCTTGCTTTTTATTTTTTTTAAACTTTGATTCACCAAGATAAGATTCCGAGTCCACCTCATTTTCAAACATGCCTAGCATTTTTATGCTTAACATGTTGCATTAAAGGTATTTATGTGAAACTAACTGCTATTGAAATATCTGAAAGCTGTGATACATTTTACTGTTGTCTTTAAATATAAATGGAGATATAAATGGAAGTACTTTGCTATTACGTTGTATCATCAGCTGAAGATAGAAAGCTTCACTTCTTAATTTGCGTGGTACTTAATTTCCTACCAAATGCAATGCCATCATCACAGAGGCATTAAATGTTTCACAGCAAGTTTTAGTGAAGCAACTTGGATTACACTAAGTCAGTAAAAGTCAGTTCAATACCAACAAACCCATTCAACATATATGGCCTATAATTCCATTATGTGAGATTACTTGTTTGCTGAGTTTTACAGAAAGCAACATCACAGGAAGTAATTAAAATGCTTAAATACATTAAAAAATCCATTGCAAATGACTGAACTCATGGTGCTTGGCCTTGTGCAATTGATTAGTCTATTGGGAATCTGTGGAAGGCACTGTGTTTGAGGAGTTAGTAATCTTGGGCAAGCCACTGCTGGGCCTTGTACTGAGGGTGTGAGGACCCCATAGGTTAGCATGAACAGGTACTGTAAGGGAGCCTGCTGGCATGTCCTGTGCCAGCCCCTAGCACTACTGGTCTCATAGCAGAGAGAGCATCCAGTCTATTAGGAGACAATATATGGGTTGGATTTTTTCACAAGATAAAAGGCACCACAGCATAGGAGGTGGGAGGAACCCCTCTATGGCTGGCACCTGTGCTGAATGACATGGGAAAAATCTATCCAGGATCTGCTTGATGCTGAATGAAAACAAGGTTCCTAGCATCTGAAGGGACAGAAGACTTATGTTTTATCAGTATTCCTCTTTTTATTCTGTTTTATTAAGATGTTGCCAAACCTTTCTCATAGAGATCCTGAAATAATCTTCTCACCACTATCAATACCCGTGCACAACAATTTTCTTTCAGTTTGAGACAAATCACAATTATGCAATAACATAATGGCCTATGCTATATCACCCCAAGCTACAACCTTACAATAAGGCATATATACTATTCAGTAGTATGCATCCTTGCAGATTGAGAAGCATTAAGTAACTATGTGAAGTTACTGTGGCAGAGAATACTTACAGGAAATCCGCAGGGATATCTAAAATGCAATACAAGCACACCTTGTCTCTATAAAAGCCCTTGCAAGGGGAAGCACTAAGTGCTGTAAGAGCCAGTACCTCCTAGGAACAGCCTGGCTTTGCTCACCAGGACCACACCCCTAAATTTTCCTCGAATACCCTACTTTTGTTGATGGCTTTCCTCTTCAGACAGCTTTCCACCTTAGCCTGCTGTGTTGCTTGGTCCCATGTCTCCTGGCCTAAAATTATGAAATTCCTCCAGCCTACTCACTAATCTAACCACCAGACTTTGGTCCTCTAGCCTAAATCTTATGCAGTGCTCTTCAGCACCTGCAGCCCATCAGTGGCCATTTCCAAGTCAAACAACCTTTTTTGGGGGTTATTGATCCTGAAGAGTTTCTAATCACTTTGCAAACAACACAGGAATTACTCTTACAGCTTTTTAGTAGACTTTTGTAAGTTGTTTTTTAGGTGATTACATTCAGTAATAGTTCTTAAGCACAAAAAAGCCTACAGTAATTATGCCAAAAGGAAACATTTTTCAGGTTTAGCTCAGCGCTATTACATTAGTGTTCAATGAACACAAATGCATGCTTCCTCAAGTATAAATTAACACTTTAATATTTTATTTAAACACATACTAGTATATTTAAATCTTCAAATAAATTAAAGAAATGCAAACCTACTCTAGCAAATGGAGGTTAGTTCATATTTGAAAAGCCCTGGCAAATTAATCACAGCAAGAGCATAAAAGATGAGGAAATACTGTGGTTACATTCAGATATAAATTTGAAAAGTTGTTTAAGTTATTGACCAGAAATGGTCAAATCACAGCACTCATATCTGATATTAGTAAGAAAAACTGTGTTAATGAGAAAGATAACAGCTTTGAATGACTTTTTACTGCACTTATATACCCATAAAACATAATAGTTTTTGACTGATATGAAAATACTCCTTCATAGCAAGAGAGCCATAACTGATGTATGCCATGACCACCTCCAGTATTTGATTATCTTGTGGCTAGGTCAATACTCATTAAAAGTCTGATATAATTTTCCACTCTTTTGCACTAATAATGCAGAATTATTTTTTTTTATATAATTCCATTCTGTCACATTTGCACCAGATGTATCATAATTTGATGAGTAGTTCCAATGAAAACAGTGGGAATACTACCCAAAAGGAAACAGGATTTCAGAGCTCAGTCCACAGAAAAAAATTGTTTAGACTGTAATTATTATGAAACATTTTAGTAAACTAAATGTTGACCAAGAAACCACCAAAGAAACTAATTTGTAAATCATACCCCCATTCATAGTGATAGGGTAGTATTTTGGCTTTACAATGTATACCAGGCCTACAGGACTTCCAAAGTACAAATCTTTCCTCATATCTATTTTGTATTGTTGTCAAACCTGAATTTAATCTTAGAATCCAGGACCTGTGAGTCTTTCAACAGAATTTCTACTTTATTTGCTCACTGCATATTAGTTTGAAAGAGTGAGGCATAATTTATCCATGCCACTGTAGCACCACACCACACTTTTCAGTAAATTACTATAATATGACTAATGCCAGTTGCTACCAAAATTATTGATAGTGACATTGTGTTATGGTGTTCATTCTCATTTTGTGCCCCACTAGACTTCTTTTGCACTCCTTTCCACTCACTGTTCTTCATGTTATGAGGAATAAGGAGTTTCAGTCCCTGTCTTTTTGTCTTGCCTTCATGTCTCCTTATCCAGGAGTTTAGTCCTGACCCTAGATATCAGATCAGATATCTAGGAAATATCAGATGAATGTAGATGGATGAGGAGGATGGAAAGGAGGAGAGACCCGAACATTCCTGTGTGGATTCACTATCTATCAGCATCACATCACCTTTTGCCTGAACGTATTAATTGCATCTCAGTACTTCATTATAAAATTATAGTTTATAATAATTTGAAATACCTCATTTGATGCTTTTAAAGGAACCATTCTCCATTGCATTTAAACAAAATAAATTTCAGAAAATGGCATAAGCTTCCATAGGGAAGAATGAGTGATGAGCAATGGACAAGAATATTCTCTGGGTGGGTTGGAATCAGTTACTAGTAGATTCCAGAGGGAATTTTCATGTCTTCAGGTAATTGATAAGTAGTAAAACCATTTTGGCAAATCCATCTTGGAGTATGTAATATTTCCCAACAAGAGTTAATCAGTTATTAGAAATTTGTTCAGCCTGACAGATTTTTTATCTGCCTCAGGATGAACACTGCACAGTTTGCTTTATTTGTCTGTGTTTTTCTTCCTTTTAAGAAAAAGCAGTTTATCTTATAGCATGTATTCACAATGAAATTCACAGAGCAAAGAGGAAGGACACAGAACTTCCTTCATTACTGAATCTCCAAGTCAAACAAGCATTAATTTAAGTTCTTGTCCTAGTTTGACCAGCCCAAGAAAGTGAGCTGGCTAAATTTGAGATTGGCATTTTATTGGACCAATGGGAAAGCATTTTCTAGTTCTTATTCCCTTTGGAAGCAGCCCGGGCAGGTCTCTTTCCTCCCGGCTGTCAGAGCACACACCTCTGCCCTCTCTGCCCTGTCCAGGGTGGGAGGAGGCGGCGGCGGGCCGGGCTGGGGCTGGGCCCGCTTGGCCCGGCCGGGATTCTCCGCTCCTGGAGCGGTGGGAGCGGCTGCCGAGCCCTCACCGAGGAACCCACCGGGCCCATCCTGGGAGGGCAAAGGAGCCGGCAGAGCCTGCAGAGCTTTTGTTCCAGTGAACACCAAACCACGCTGGCTGAGGCTGTGTCGGCAACGGAGCGGCTGAGCATGGGGACAGCACCTGTATGGGCACCAAAGGAGCTGAGCATGGGGACAGCACCTGTATGGGCACCAAAGGAGCTGAGCATGGGGACAGCACCTGTAGGGCACCAAAGGAGCTGAGCATGGGGACAGCACCTGTATGGGCACCAAAGGAGCTGAGCATGGGGACAGCACCTGGATGGGCACCAAAGGAGCTGAGCATGGGGACAGCACCTGGATGGGCACCAAAGGAGCTGAGCATGGGGACAGCACCTGGATGGGCACCAAAGGAGCTGAGCATGGGGACAGCACCTGGATGGGCACCAAAGGAGCTGAGCATGGGGACAGCACCTGGATGGGCACCAAAGGAGCTGGCATGGGACAGCACCTGGATGGGCACCAAAGGAGCTGAGCATGGGCACCAGGCACCGATGGATGGGCACACCAACAGAGAGCTGTAGCATGGGGACAGCACCTGTATGGGCACCAAAGGAGCTGTGCATGGGCACCAGCACCTGTATGGGCACCAAAGGAGCTGAGCATGGGCACCAGCACCTGTATGGGCACCAAAGGAGCTGAGCATGGGCACCAGCACCTGTATGGGCACCAAAGAAGCTGTGCATGGGCACCAGCACCAGTGGCCCCCGTGGTTTGTGCTAAAGGCGGCCCCGCAGCCAGGAGCAGCCCTGACCCCCATTCCAGACTGAGAGCAGCTGGCACAGCTCACATGGAGTCGGCAAAAGAGCACGTGGCCAGCAGAAAGAGCTTGTTTCTGATACAAGACTTAGACGAAATTGACTTTTTTTTTTTCAGCATTACAAAATTTTGTACTGGAAGAACACTAATTCTCTCTTAGGCTAAGAAAAAAGGGAAGTAAAACTTTGTAAAAACAACCACATGAAATTGAAGTCGGTAAGAAAAAAGTTATATTTTAGATTGAAGGGATTTTGAAAAGTCTATCTTAAACTTAAGTTGTAAAATTCTTTTGTAAAGCTATAGTACAGATATACTTAATATATCAGACTTTGGGTTTTCCCCAGTAAGTTCATGGAATGCTTTGGGGGGTGGTAGCGTTCTAGCCACAATCATGAGCAGAGACACCAGTGTTAGAAGTTTGATGAGAAACCTCAGCCCCGGGGATAAAAGGGGAAGACCTGTTCCAGAAATGAGTGAAAGAATGCTAGAACAGCCCATCCTTAAAAAAATGCACCCTAATAAGCTAATATAGACCGAGAACACAGTTGTGAAGAAAAACTGTAAAAAAAAAACTTCACAAAAGCAGATCTTGGGCACCTGCGGTTTGTGAGAAAATGAAGCCACAAGAGTTCTTTTATTATAAGAAGCTTTCCACAGCATTAGCAAAAAATACTTTTCCTCTAAATGAACCAAAGAACGACTATTTGTAGAGGTAAAAACTGACTGAGATTTCTAAGTGTTGTTGTCTTTACATTGTTGGTTAAGAAGAAAAAAAAGGTTGTGGGGAGGGAGGAAGAGTGTTTTGAAAGTTCCACCCTCATTCTTGTTGTTTTTCTTTCTTTTACTGTTAGTTAATAAAGTCTTATTACTTTTAAGCTTAAGCCTGCTTCACTCTTAATTAGAACCTTCGAAATTGGCAAAATTAAACCAAAACAAAAATTAGTGTTTCTGCCTAGTTTCGAATTGAAACCACAACAGTTCTCAGTATCTGTGTTCCTTCTTAGAGTCCACATGATGAGAAGATAAATGAGAGGCCTCTCAAGGTCTCTTCCAGCTCTTATTTCCCATGATTTTTGTGGGCTGTCTTTGGGATATGGTAGATGAAAGAAGATCAAGAGGCAGTAGCAATGGCAAAAACTGAAATAGAAAAGAAGGGGCAGTCAAGAGAGATAGAACAGAGTTTCAGGACCAAGTTGTCATTTCAGGCTGAACCACAACAGATTTATTTAGCAAAAGTAGTTCTTATAAAGGCTATAGGGAAAACATGTAATGTTTTAATAAATGCAGGACTAAACCATTAAAAAATAAAGATTCCCTCTGTCAGCAAATATGCATCAACAGTAAAATTATGTTGTTTGCTTAACAGCTTTAAGTTCTATAGTTACAGATGTTTAAAATTTCTTTTTCTTTAAAACTTTTGAAAGAAGGAAACAGTTCAATATTGGCCTTACATAGAGCTAGGAGTTTACAAAAAAAATTAAATAACTTGATGATATTCCAACAATACAGAGCAGTGTTAAAATCACTGTGCACTTCATGTAAACACATATTATGTGCTTGGCGAGATATTCAAAATAATGAGTACATGCTGACTTTTACAAGAGGCCCACATACTTCAACTTGAATATACTTCACCATAGCTAATGCAAATGAAGAAAAAACTATCATATTTAGGCATAAAGGAAAGAAACCCCAAACAACAACACACTATTCTGTTATGTAAACAAGAGTCATGATTTCCGTTCACAACAGTGCAGCCATAAATTCCAGCTAAGAAAAATTTTGATTTCCACTGATCTGAGATGAGACTCAGCCCCAGATGACCTTTGCAGGAGGCAATAAAATCTTCTTTGTTATATAAACACAATTTGAAATATGGATTCTGCTGCTTCCTAGACAACTGTTCAGGAACTGCACTTAGGAGTAACGCTAAGTGAAATTCTGTAGTGAACTTCAGGTCCTGTGACATTTTTTCTCAGCTGATGCCCTTTAAAAATGGTAGCATAAAGAGGTTGAAGAGGTTTTTGTACACTCAGTATTTCTGGACATTGTAATGTTGATGTCTATATGATTTCTGTTTAAAGCTGCTCTTTACTTGTGTTTTACATAATTTTTCCTTGTAACTTGTAGCTTTTCTTTTCATTTTAATCCTTGCTACTCCTTCCTACTGAAGATATCTTCTTTCCTAGCCTCCTCATGCCCTATATATTTCAGATCTTAAGGACACTATATTTTTTAAATATTTCTGTAATGATATTTTAAGATTGAGCTGTATAAAAGGAAGATATTTTGATGTTCCTGGTCGTTATAATCCTGTTTTGACAGACTTCCATCACATACACAAAGCAGATTAAACTAGACAGAAGAGTGAAGAGAAGGCAGGTAGAAGCCAAAACAGGCAGATGAAAAAGGACTAATTTGAGGGACTTTCTGTGTCTTTAGTGCTTCGTCTCTTCCTGAGTCACACTGAGACTAACAGACCTATGAATGACTGACAAGATTTAAAAATTGTATTGGTTTCTTTTTTTTTACCAGCATTTCTTTAAAATGTAGGCCTTCAAAATAATTTGACTTGCTTCTGTTGACTATGAAAAAGGGTGCCAAATATGAATCTCAAATTTCTTTGGAAATGGCACAAAAGAAAAAGAGAAATAAGACATTTCTAAAATCTGTATGTTGAAGACAGTACCAACAAATCAATGATGACTAAATCGAACAAATAAAATCTTTTTATTTTCATTTACTCAATGGCTTTCAGTCTGATGTCTGACAATGCTGTAAGAAGCATAACAGTGAAAGAGAAAAGTCAGGGTTTTTTAAGAGAGAAAGCTGCTCCAGGTGTTTGAAACAAATCAGAAAAAAAAACCCTGTGAAAGTCTAGGCATATATACTACTCCTTTGAGGCAATTCTAGAATCTTGAATGTACACACTTGCTGTAATGACTCCAGTTAACAATACAGGAATTCAAAGTTCTTAATCCCATTCTAATTTTCAGGGTCCCTTTTTAATCAGTCAATTATATAAATTAAATTTGGTATATTAATCTGTTTTCTACTCAGCAGTTTCCCTTGCCAAAACTCTCTGCCTAATATCAGTGTAGATACTCCTTTTATAAAATCATCTGAACTACATCTTTAACATTACCTGGCACTACCCTCCTCAGCCAACAATGCTTTGTTGTTATTCAGCTCTGATAGTGTTACAGTTCCTTAAGTAACTCAGACTCAACTGCTTACCTACTAGGAAGGCCTGGGGCTGTCATGAATCTTACAAAGGGTTTTGATCCTGTAGGAAGCCCTAGGTGATTAGAATCTTAATATAGAACTCTTCTTCACTGCCCTGTTTCAGGTTAAAAATGTTTTGTAAGCACATTTTTCTCCAAATAGAGAATACCTAATGAAAATAGGCATGAGCTGACTGCAGCCAGGCCAGCAATTAGAGGTTCAACCAAGATATAAGAGCTGCAAGTTTGCATCATTTTTTCAATGCTTGGTTAATTATTTATAAAAAGTGGAAGAGTTCCAGCAAGAGAGAAAAAAGGTGCTCAAGCTAGAACACTCAATTGTTTAATGATGGGCACTCCTAGAGGATATAGATTGCCTTTCCTGAATTGAATTCAGCAGAATGGGGATTTGATGTCAGGCCAATGTTGTAATTGCTATGATAATGTATTTCTAGAATAAGTGAAGTTTTGTTTTTTTGGTTTGGTTTTTTTTTGTTTTTTTTTTTTTATTTTATGTCACATACAGAAATTAAACATATAATTGTGTGAGAAGTTTGTTTTCATGGGACCACAAGATAAGAAAGATGTTTATAAAATCCTAGAACCATTAGGTTGGAAAAAAGCCCTCCAAAACTGTTGAGTCTAACCTTCATCTGAACACCACCTTCTCAACTAAATCACAGCACTAACTGCCACACCTGGTAATTTCTCGAACACTTCTAGGGAAGGTGCCTCCACCACCTGGATAGCCCATTCTGATGCTCAATCACCCCTTACAATAAAAAATTCTTCCTAATGTCCCACCCAAACCATCCCTAGTGCAACTTGAGGTGATATCCTCTTGTCCTGTCACTTGTTGCCTGGGTCAAGAGGCCAATCCCCACCTGGCTACAAGCTCCTTCCAGGTAATTGTAGAGAGTAATCAGGTCTCACCTGAGTCTCCTCTTTTCCAGGCTAAACAACACCAGCTCTTTCAGCCACTCCTCATGTAATTTACTTTCTAGACTCTTCAGCTTTGCTGCCTTCTCTGGACAGGACAAAATCTAGCACTTCAATGTCTCTTGAACTGAAGAGCCCAAAATTTAGCACAGAATTTGAGGTGTAGCCTTACTAGTGCTGAGTACAAGGGAACAATCTTGGTTCTGGTGACCACATAATTTTTGATACAAGCCAGGATGCCGTTTGCCTTCTTGGCTACCTGGGCGCACGCTGGCTCATGATTAGCTAACTGCCAATCAGCACACCCAGGTCATTTTCCACTGGATCTTTCTTTTTATCTCTATCTGTGGACTACTGCCTTTGAACACTTCAGGCATTTTAATTTATTTTTTTTTTAATTTTTCAAAGAAAAATAAAACAAAAAAGAATTCATCAATCCTTAGTCTGGGAACCATCAGCAAAATGTTTCTATCCAAGCATATCAATAGCCCCTTCATCACATGAGTAACTCTGCCTGTGAATTTTAGGGGAAGGCATCTAACCAAAAGCTGGAGACCCTCTAAAGCACTTTGGGGCCTTTGAATGTACCTAAGGAGCAGTAATCATAGCATAGCATAACACAGAATAGAATATTTATATATTCTTATTATTTATTTAATATTTATATTAATATAGAAAAGAATGGTTCCTTCTGTTGGAAGGGACCAACAATAACTATCTAGTCCAAGATCCTGACCACTTCAGGACTAACAAAAAGTTCAAGCATATTATGAACAGCATTGTCCAAATGCCTCATAGACACTGAGAGGCTTAAGGCACCACCTCTCTAGGGAGGTTCTTACAGTGTTTGACCACCCTCCCAGTAAAGAAATACTTCCTAACATCTAGTCTAAACCTCCTCTGGAACAGCTTGCAACTGCTCCCACATGTTGTCTCACTGGATCCCATGAAGAATACATCAGTAATTATGTTCAGATCAAGGTGGCCCCTGAAGTCTCTCAATATAACAGCAAGATAAAGAAGACAGATCCCAGCCTCCACTGGGCATTTGCACAATTCCATGGGGATGATCTTGCTTTATTCCTTTGCAAATAGCTGGGACATTGGTCTTTAGACAAGGTTTCCATTATTTTTGAGGGTCTCATATATATACAGGAGCATACAAATGCATACAACACAGTCCAGTGAATTTCAGAACATTTCTTATCCCAGTTAATGTCTTAGCCAAACTTAAAAGCAGCATGGGGTACTTTGATTCCTCTGCTTGCAAATAGCATTTCTTTGATAACAGACTGTGATGTAATGCTCACTTCATAATAATTATATCATAAATGAATGATCACATTATTTTAATCAGCATTATTTAGAGATTTTTAGATTTATGCAATATGGATGTAGAATGTAATTTAGGAATTCAGAAAAAAATTAGTGAATGCCACATTTGTTCTTGAAGTCATGAGTGGCAATGTAAAAATTTCTGTCATGGAAAACTAAATCTAGCTAGCTAGATATGAATTTGCCAAAAGGAAAACAACATCCATGACACCAATATGTTTTGACAAGAATTTAGAGAACTATATGAACATCTCAGAAGAAATGTCAATCGTGTCAGGAAAAAGTCAAGAAATTAAAACTATTATGGCTGGTTTTGTGCATTTTTAAAATAATTGCTAATATTTAATAAATGTACTTAAAAAGTCAATAATTAAAGCATTCTCTCCTCTCCACCAATCAAAATAAATACTTTAGATTCACTAGATTCAGAAAAAAACCCTATTCTTTTTACATGGACCGGAAAAAGCATCTCAGACCACAGCTCTATCAGACCTGCTAGATTCTGATGGTGCAAGTCTTATATACATTCACTACAGCATCCATTAAAGGAATTTGAGTACTTCTGTTTTGATATTTATGGTTATATAATTACATTTATTAATCGAGTGCAGTGTCATTTTACAACAAGAGAATAACATTATATGTATTTCTCCATTTTCAATTTCAATGTGTCATGAATAAGGCCAAGGATAAGATTCTGAAGATCAAGGATATCATTAAGTATTTAATGACTGTTAGGTGCCAAGTTATTTCTTGAAATTTGTGATACTGTTTCCTCATATAAAAATAAGTAAAAGAATATTAAGTTTCTAACCTTTTTTGTAAAATACTTGTGTTGAAAAGTTATACACAACAATAACATAGGTTAAAGGCAGGGAGAGAATAACACATTCGGGTGTGGTTTTTTTCACCACTGGCTTCAGTGGTGAACAATTTCTCTTTTTTTCTTCCATTCAGTGAAGCAACAGCACTATCATTTGTTTTACAAGTATCAAAATATCTTTTACAAATGTCAAAATATCTCTTTGTATTGATCAATTCTGAGACAAACATTTAAAAGAAATATGCAGACTCCACGAGGATGCACTCACTGATAGGTTCTTAGCACTTATTTCAAATAATCACTATATCTTAGAACTTATTTCAAAAGCAGAACCCTTCTAAGATAAAAAGTCTAAAGTAAGAAGAGTTTAAACTGATCTGTCAATTATATGCTGCTAAAGAGAAAAGTTAGATATAATTAATTTTAAAATTAAATATTACTTGCAATACTGTATGGCATATACAGTCTTCAGTGTTTTCAGTCTTCTGTCTTCAAGACAGAAACACCAAGGGAGAACACAACACTCATTTAAATAAATGATATTTACATCACTGGGGAAGGATTTTAGGTACTTACAACCTGAGTAAGGGATACTAAATATTCCTAATCTGTTTGGCATTCTGCCGACATACAGACCTCACATTTTCATCTTTATGTCCTTCCTGTTTGAAAAAATTTCTTCTTTGGAAAGAGCTGGGCTTAGTTCCACGTGACTTGGTAACAATCATTGTCTCTTGGATCAAGGTGGTCATTATTGTCCATGTGACTTGACAAATAAATATTCCTATATTTCATATTTTAATATGAGAACAAGGAAGGAAAACCCCTGGGCTGGTGTCCTTTTATAACTGTTGAAGACATTAACTCCATCAAGTTCACATCTGAAAAAATTCAAAAAAGTGAAATTTTCCTGAGCTGCCTACAGTGTTTCTTCTCACAGTACTGTGGCAGATTAATAATATACTCTCTCTCTCTCCCTCTCTCTCTCTTAGTTCTTTTCTTTCCAAAAAACACGCAAAGAAAAAATGCATTAAGATAACAACATGATCATCAGAATGAAACCTGAAGTATTTTAATGCATCAAAATAATATAGGTTCTGGGAAACAAATTTTCATACATGTTTTTACATGGATCTTCTAATAAAAGCATTACAGAAATGGGCTTGTAATTTCCCTCACATGAAAAATCACTATCACCCTGAACACAAAACTAAGGTTTTTAACACATTTAAAAAGATAATATATTTTTGAATTAAAAAAATTTGATGAGTCTTACAAATTCCATTTAAGAACTTAGTGTTTACTAGGATGGAGGTAAACCTTGGTTGCATATAAATTAAAATTAGAATCTCAGCTTTACAATTCAATCTCATTTTAAGTCTCATGTTGTCTAAATATTCTCTAATGATTTTAAAGTATAGAACACATCTTGGTAAAATGTGAGAAAAGATCAGGTCTAATTAGTATTTTCTGTTAAAGGGAACTATTATCAAAATTTGTTACACTGCCTTTTGTAGCCATTAGTTTACAATAAGGAGAGTAATAATGGGTTTTTTGTATTATTGTTGTGAGGATAAGTTCAATAATTTCTATATGTATGCAATATTTCATGCAGTAATGTAATATCTAGCTCATTATTACTTTATTATTAAAATAATTATTATGCAAACATTATTATAGCTCTCCCAGATTTTTGCAAATGTATGTACTTGTATAATATTTTCCTAGTTCCTTTCAGCCACCTCTTCATAAAGGCAGCAGATTCTGCTGATTTCAGCATATTCGGTGGTGGTGTAAAGGGTTTACCATATTCTGGTTTTAATCATGATTAACATGAACAATTCAAATCCATTTTCTATGAAAATATAAAGGTTATCCATTGCTCTAAACAAGATACACTGAATTACAATCTTCCAGCAATAAAATGTCATCAAATAAATCCTGAATTATGTTTATTACTACTATTATTCACTACTATTGAGTGATACTAAGTATCTTTTTAGACTCATTACATTAAAATGTTTTCAAACATAGGTTATTTGTCAAAAAATAAAATTTACGTAAATGATATCTTGAACTGAGTACAATTATGCTATTTGCATCATCTCTGAGCAGAATATTTGCATTACCACATCATAAAGGATCCTTTCTCCAATTTTCTGGGTTGATTTTGTCCTGTTACTGCCAGTAATATATGTGACTCAAAGCAGAAGAAAACTGCTTTGTCTGCCTGTCCTCCTGAGCTGCAGCAGCTGGGTTTCATCCTACAGGACCAAGTTGTAACTACACCTTCTTTAGGTGACCCATTTCCCTCATTCATTCCAAGTGTAACTGGGGAACAAAAAAAACCAAAAAAAACCCCCAACCAATTAAACAAAAACAGTTTTCCTGTGTTTCTGTATTGCTGAAGCCCCCACAGATTTAGAGAGAAGGTGGTAAGCTATCCTGTTGCCCTTGTCTTATCAACAAAACCACATGTGGGCCACAACATCAGGAGCTAACTGGAAACCTGACTCAAAGCAGGTGATGTCTTGAGGATAGTTCCGCATCCAGTAGAAACTTGCCTTGATTCATCAAAAGGCATGCATTTATCCCACAGCAGATTTCTGTGAAAGCTGTTGAGAAGCAAAAACGAAAGTATCCTGCAAGACAGTTGTAATACACACCAGAATCCCTTCACCTAAGTACAAGGACAGTTTTATAGCTTACTGAGTGTGCAATGTGCATTTTCACTCATAGCTTGTACCATCAATATATATTATAAGTTAATAATAAAGATAAACCAACATCAAAATCAAAATTAGTTTTGAATTAAAATTGTGTTGTTTTGCATTGCTACTTCTTGTGTTTTGTACAAAATCTGCCAAATCTGTGAAATACTCTAGGCACCTGTGAGTCTGCTGATAACAGGTGTTCTGGAAAGTACATCAAGTTTTCTGACTAATAAGGAAAATTTTAAATGAAAGAGGGCTAAGGGTTAAGGTCAGTCATCCCTCTTGACATAAGACGATACGATGGGAAGCATGCCTGTATCTATGCTATTGGCTATGGTACACGTGTTCTAACATTCATGGTCAATGCTTGCAGTCAGACATTTGGGACTTAACATACTTGTAACAAAATAACAGCACATACCATCTGCTGCAGGTGTATGCTTCAAAATATTGCTCTAGTATGTACACATTTTGTAAATATTCATGTCTCAAGGTGAGCCCCATTTTCATTTCTACTTTTTTGCATATCAAACTACATATTTTACTTAGGTTAGACATTTTTTGATATTTAAAGGCTTTTAGGGATAACTCTTAGCTAACAGAGTGAAATTCTCTTTTTTTCTGTAGAAACAGCATGCAAAATGACCTTCTGAGTGACATAGTCAGAATAACTGAGTTATGTTCTTCTGGTAACTCCGTGTGTGCTACCATTGCCATTTGCCCAGAGAAGCTATGGAAGCCCCATCCCTGGAAATTTGAAAGCCAGATTGCATGGGGCTCTGAGCAATCTTGTCTAGTAAATGCCATCTCTACCCATGGCTGAGGGGCTGGAATTAGATGATCTTTAAGGTCTCTTCCAACTCAAACCTTTCTATGATTCTATGATCTAAGTGAACTGGATGAGATCTCTGATCAGATGATTATAGTATAGATTTAGTCTAACATTTGTAATTATTTTGTTGCATTGTCTTTAAGCATTTAAGCATTTCCTTAGAAATTGTTACAGTTCAGAAGCTTTGGGGCTGGCTAGTAGGTGATAGCAGCTGCAGAAATTCATATCAAAGATTACAGGAACTCCCTTCAGGGCCAGGACAGCCATGTGGTTAATGCTACAAGATTTATTATTAGAAATAGCCACAGGTGTTTTAAGTATTACTTCTAGTATTACATTCCCTTTTTCAAGATTTTGGTTCTTTTTTTGTTAAAGCCTTTTTTGCTAACTGGAAGAAACATCCTAGAAATTGAAGCTGATAGTGAGTTTGTTTCCCGAAGCACTGATTTTTATGTTATGCTAAAATGCAAGATACTGATCTGTAGAGTTTCCTCTTAATATTCAAATACATCTATATGTTCTTATGGCATGCTTGGTCTATGTTGCACATGGGTCTGTGCACTGTCTGATGCATTCATGTTGATCATCTAGTAATTGTTCTCTTCTGGAAATTTGTGACTATTGTAGTTGTTCTTGGAGGGAATAATTCTTTAACGTATTTGTGATAAATGTTATCTTGTTTTGTGTAAAGGCATTTTGCCTTAGCATTTTCTGAGCAGTGATTTTGCTTTCATTCTTTCTGAACACCTCCATGCTGTATTTAGATAAACAACTATACTGAGCTCAGAAGTGTGGTGGTCACTGTTTTGTTATTCTTTATTAGGAGAGATGTAAAAAATTTCTATACTAGATTTTCATTTGCATAGAATTGTTAGAGTTGCAAAAGACCTCTAAGAACATCGAGTCCAGCTGCTGAAGGAGCACTGTGTTCAGTACTAAACCACTAAACTACCACCCGAGGGTCACAACTACACATTTTTGAACACTTCCAGGGATGGTGACCCCATCATTTTCTGGGCAGCCTGTGCCAATGTTTGACCACTGTTTCACTAAAGGACTTTTTTCTAATATCAAATCTAAACCTCCCTTGGCACTCCTTGACACCATTTCCTCTTGTCCTATAGCTCATTACTTAGGAGAAGAGACTGACACCCAACTTGCTCCTGCCTCCTTCCAGGCAGTTGTAAAGAGTGGTAAGATCCCCCCTGAGCCTCCTTTTCTCCAGGCTAAACATCCCCACCTCCCTCAGCTGCTGCCCATAAGCCTTGTGCTGCAAACCCTTCACCAGCTCCATTGCTCTTCTCTGGACTGACTCCAGCACCTCAATGTTCTTCTTGAAGTGAGAGGCCCAAAACTGAAGGCAGGACTAGAGATGCAGCCTCACCAGTGCTGACTACAGAGGGAAAGCATTCTTTTAATTGTAAAATATCAATGATGAGACCAAGGCCTCTCCAGTTCCATGCTGCTATTCTAGCATCAATATGATCAGCTGCATGCTCTGTATTCTGATATAGGCACCTAATTTTCCTATTGTGAACACAATGAATTTGTCAAACTGTTTAAACGTAGTGTAACATATATTATAGTCCTCATTTTGATTAAGTCTTCCAGAATTCACATAACAGTCAGTATCACATTGAACATTCTCTCAGCTCCCCTGTGAATCAATTCAATTAATGCTTTTGCAAAGGAATTGGTTGATTGGTGAGCCAAGAAAATAACCTGCAAGCAAGAGAATTTAATAACCCACAGACATTTAGGAAGGCTTGCATAAACACTAAACTTTTAAAAAACAGCTAAAATAGAAGTGTTTTCTGCTAGCAAAGGGTATATTGCAGTTTTATAATTAGTCAAGTAAACTGTAGAAAATACCAGTATTTTCAGAGAAGAAAACTGAGATTCAGCAAGATATAGATTCTTCTTCCTAATGATATTTGAAAATCCCTAGGAAGCACGTAATTAATAATATTTGGGAACTTAATATTTGGTCTGCTCCTTTAAAATGTTATGCAGAAAAACCTGCAAAGCATTAAAATAAGACTGAAAAATGAATGTTAAAATCACAGCATTTAGACTGAGCTGAACTTTTTGAAGAATGATCCTTCCTTGACACCGACACACAAATTTTTTTTGTGTACCAGCTGGATTTCATTGCCATAGGAAAACTGTCTACCTCAAAGGCAAATTCAAGGATGAGTCATTCAGATCTTTAACAAGAAACACAGATGGAAAAATGCCACAGCTGCACAGAGCTGGAAGCAGAAAAGTGCATGACCTTAATGAATACGCTTTTATATTTGACAGATTCCATCAGAGAACTTGCAGTAGCGGCAGAATCTCATGGCACCATAAAAACATTTTGGCATCATTTAATCCCACTGTTTCAAGAAAAAGTGTGAGATTAGAAATATAACATAGAAACTGCTTTCTACCCTTGTTGCCTAGAACTGATATGTTCCTGGAATAAAAATTAAATGTAGAAGTGCAACATGCATAAAAATGCATGTTTGCTTTTTCATTTCCTTTTTATCAATTTTTTATTATCTTCCAGAACTTTTGCCATCCTAAACATTTTCATTTATCTCTTATTTGTTGTCATTCCTTAGCTCCAGTTTTTGCAAACCTTTTCTCAATTTCCAAGGAATCTCCTCTCTTTTTTTGACACATCTGCTGCAGTTCAACAAGGAAAAAAACACATGTGAGATGTAATAACCCTGTGCAGTAATCCATGCCAGAGGGTTATTAGAGAGAAAGCTGCCTTTCAGAAAAGGATCTAATATGTGCAGGATCCATGGCCAGGCCAAAATCCCTGGCCCTTATGAATTTCAGCGTGGAAACAATGTCTGAGAGAGCCTCATCCTCAGAAAGGACAACTCTCTTACATCGACCTTCTGGATGTGCATCTAAAGAGGTGGGCTGCCAATAAGCAGGGAAGGGCTGTTATTTCAGTAAAGGCCATGACAGATTAAATTCAGATTCCAGCCTGTTAGTTGTAGTCACAAATGTTCACAGCCTATTACTAAAGAAAGAATTTAATGCTCTAAATCACTCCCACTGTTAAACCAAAAAGAGTAACACTCCCTTCCCTCCATGTATAATGCATTACAATGAGCAGAATCAGAGAAAAATAGTGGGTGTAGATGCTTTTGTCTACCCACATAACACAAAATATAGAATTTCCTGTGCACAGACAGTAGTAGAGAGCAAGGAAATATTTGATTGGGCACTGCTTAAGAATTATCTAAGAATGAAAGAGGAAGGGCAAAAAAAGATATTTTGCATCCTCTGGATAGTCTTCCTAGAGTTCAGGGACTGAAACCTTAAATGTGTTGACATAGATAAGACCCTAATCTTTAAGGGTAACCTTTTCTTCCCAGCATCAGTTATTCAGTACTCAATTAGGTAATGATATTCTAAAGAATCATCTGTCGTGTCCAGTAAAACAGCTTTCTTAAATACAAAAGAAATGTTAGCCACAAGTATCAATATATCTCTTATATATCAATAATCAGAGGCACACGGCTATATATCACCTACTGGAATATCAGAGATGATGATACTGATAAGACAAGCCAAATGCTGAAAGCTCTGCTGTTTGAATAGAGAAAGAAGATTGATATATACTGTGAGTCAGTTTTGACAAAGAAAAGATCTTATAATTTCCATGCCTTCTATTTCCCTTACCAAAATACTTTTATTTTCTTCTCATCAGCTAGACATTACTCTATTTTCAATTCCTGACTTACTTCTCAGATTTTTAGCTGTTTAAACAACCTTGATTTTGCATAGCTTCTCATGGTAAATCACTGTTTAAAGCTGTTTGATCCCTAACTCTGATCATACCCCACAAGGAAAATCCAGAAGCTATTTCTTCCACAATAGAACTAAGACAGTTTAGGGATCCTATTGGATCTAGTACTTAAAGCAGCTATCCTTTTATGACCTAAGTAAATTTTCTCTAATGAAAATTGCTGAGATAGGAGAATATTGTGGAAGAACATGGAAAAGGTACAGAGCCATAGTGTAAAAAATAGTTACGTAAGATCAAATGTACCTGTAATGCAACAACACTGAAATCAGTAGTTTACACCACATAATAATGGCATATTCTATTAATAAGGAAAGTTTTATGGCCATATAACTACAAGATATAATTCTATAGTGTTACTGCAAGTTACTTCTATTCACTAGAAACACTGGTAGGGGGTAGGTGTCTTGCAAGGGAAGATAAAAATGGATTTCTGGGTCACAGCCATGATTCTAGGTATTTTTGAAAATTAAATAATAGCATAAGAGATTTTTCAGTCTTCAAACTCTATGGCTGGTCCCAGATTTTGCCTGGAATACATGGATGTTGATGCAGTGAAAGTCTTTCTCAGAACAGACCTGGATTCAGCTATTCTAGAGGGTCTCCAGCATGCTTTACAACCAGCAGCACTCTCCTGAGGCTGACTTTGTCACCTCTGTGATGCAGAGTAACATTTTCTGGTCTGAAAAAAGAGTCTTCAAATCAACTACTGAATCTGCTGCATGTCTCCATGGTTACAGTACAGTCAGTTGCTTCTTTGTACACAGGAATAGATGGGATTTTTAAAAACTCAGGCTTTTGCAGAATGACAATCAGAGTTGTGACTTTCCCCCCCAACACATTGAATACACATAAACCAATTTTCATTAAGAAAAGGTAAATGTAAAGGTAATGCCCATTATACTAACACAGACTGACAAACTGCTCAGGTAAAAAAGTTCAGAGGGCAAGAGTTAGGGTAGGAGAGATCAGATTAAAGGTTTTGAGAATGCGGCCTCATAAGGGCCAAGTAACAGACATTTGTGCAGACTGGTTTTCTTCCCAAAGTCCCCTCTTTGCAGCCTAGCCCTTTGTTTACTTAAATCCTGATAAAATTCCTGATTCATATGAATTGCTCTCCATTAGCCTAAGGATATAATTTCAGTATTAGTGTTAATTAAATACAGCTCCTGCAGATCCAGTGCATAGATCACTGAAAAGAGTGAAGAGTAAAGATACTTATGTGGATCTGTTCACCTCATTTTACATTAACTGAAGATGAAGAAAATCACAAGTAGATTTCCCTATTATTATTCATCTTTGTAAAAATATCACTGGCTTTTATCCCAACTGCTACGAGGGACCAGGATGTCAGCCTTACATTTTGAAACACCATCATCAAAATGCCCTCTAGCAACACTGACTTAGTGGAGACAATGCCACCTACTGAAATATTAACATCCCTTGCTTCAGGACACTTTCCTTCATCACTAATTGTCAAAGGAGAATTGACAGTGTTACCTAGAGAGCTGCTAAGTTTAAACTGCATCACTACTGTTCTCAAAAGAAATGAAGGACCTCTTCTTCTCATCTCTCCTTATGATGATAGGAGGGGAAGAACACAAGCTATTTCTAGGCACACATGAACAAAAAAGCCAGCATAATGTAAGCCCTTGCCTTTGTTTCATTTCCTCTTGAGATTTTTTTTTTCTCCTTCACAACTGGAGCAAAAGATGCTTTCAGTTCTGTTCTGCAGCTTTTTTTCCTACCTTAGAAAAGGCCAGATGAACATACAATCTGCAAAAGAACAAAATAATTGTTATTTGCTCCAGAATACGAGTAACTAAGATTTCCTCTCTAGGACTAACATTGGTAAAAGGTAGTGGGTCTTATAAGAAGGACCACTGAACTGATGTATCCTGAACATACATAGCAGTAACTTCTTCCTAAGATCTGATTTTTTAAAAATCTATCTTGCACTGTCAAAGGAGCTTGTTTCAAAAGTCTTAACTATTAAAGTAGGATAAGAGCTATCTTATATAACAGTATTTAAAAGACACTGACTGCATAAAAGCAGCTCAGGGAACTGTGTAAAGTTTTAGCTATGTCAGGATTCTTGCTCCATTATAAATAAGTCATTCTACAGTCCACTACATAAATAATCAGCAGGAAAATTCTTCAATTCTTCATCATGGAGGAGTTCCCAGAAAGTTTTTGTAACCATGCATGTACTTATCTCTCTAACTGATCAAAACTTTCCACCAAAACAGAAAATTAATGTTGTTTAGCCAGACAAAAACAGACATATACAGAAACCTAAAATAATGGTAGGCAATTCTAAAATTCATAAATTATAACAAAATTAGATTTTGCTCTTCTTTTCTTTTGGAAGTCAGTCCTTTTGAAGCAAAACAAATAGCCATAGGAATGTTGCAGTCCTGTATGATATGACAATGTCCAGTTTGATATGTTAGCTCACGTCCACCTTAGAAAGAATAACACACAGACAGTAGAATTGATGTCAGGGTTAGGTTAAGAGTTATTCAGAATATTATTTTTTCTCAGTGCTCCATCTTATAAATTATGCATGATAGATGGTAATGGATTCTCTGCCTGCCTGTGACTGATGTGGTCAGTACTGTAAAGGTACAAAGAAATCAAAAGTGAATCCTTTTTCTACTGTGCAAGAACATGAAGGCCATCCACAACAGTTTTTATGTGGTTTGAAGCTAATTTCGGCTGCACTTTTGTTTTGCTTTTTAAATAGTTAAATTAAATATTAAAGCATCACACAAAAATTCTTCCCACTTTCCTTGTGTACTTTAATGTTAAATGAATGAACTGAAATGCAAATGTTATATATAAAATTACTAGCATGCACGAGCTTCCCAACACTGAGTATTTTCCAAATGAGCATTTTTCCTTCTCCTCATGCTTTTAAATGAGCTCTTTATTGCCAGTCATTGGGATTGGATATATGCAATTGCAGATGGCCACTATGATCTGACAGAAATTCTAAATATTCATTTTTTACTACATAAAGGGTTTATAGTGAAACAATTTATCCTAATTGAAGTTACTTATTTGACATAAGCAGTCAGAAGAATCAAACCAAAATTACCATACCTAGATTTGTATCTAACGGGTAAGAGCTTTGAATGTGAAATATGCATACCTATACATATATAACATACAGATTCAGATGAAGATTGGAATTGTTTTTCAGAGCTGCATTTGTCTGCATAGTAATTCAAATCCCATTTTAAGAGTCAGGGTTATTTCTCTGTCCATTTACTTTTGCTTTCTTCTCTTATGCAGTGCTATATAAATGGAGCTTCTATAAAATGAAACAGTGTTTTGTTGCTGGTGGCATTGATAAATAAAGAACAAGATACTATAAATATTTTATGGAGTTCCTAAAGGCTACATTCACTTTCAGATCCTTCTGCATCTGAAGTAGATTCACTGGGAGCATGTTAGTTCATTCGAGACTTGGTCTATTCACTTTGTTTCATTACATCCACATAAAATGGCAGTAGCTGATCTCTTTTTTGTGTTGTTACAAAAAACCCTACACAACAACTGCAGTCATGATTATAGTTGAGCGAGATGATGTCGTCACACTCACAAACTGCAGCATAAAGAACATAAAGAAAGTTCTCAGTGGCAGCTGGTGTGTTTGTTCAAGGCTAGGTTGCTATGCTATATTACGTTGTGTTTGTTATGTCATGTTATGCTGCTGAATAAAGTATAGCCATGCAAACAGCAGGTGGTTCTGTGTAGGGATTTCAATGCATAAAGCTGCCAGTTCCTGTGACTGAGATCCCCAGCCAGATGGATTTGCCCTTGGCTTGTGCATGCACACACTGGCCATAGCAGAATGAACTTGATGAGCTTTACAAAGTCTGACACTGTCTTAAGAGCTCAGCACTCATATGAGTCACATAGTCTGCATAAAATAGTGATTTGATTTGGTATGTTGCTTTGCTACTCAGGTTGTTTTAAATATCATTTTACTAAATTACGTTTACAGTTATTGAAATGAAAAACCAGTAGGAAGCTAATGAAGGACCTATCCAAATATCCACTGCTTGGAATTCCCATAGTTTTTCCAAGAATTGTTTGATGTGTCTTTAAGGAACATAGTACTATGTTTAGATTTTGCATTCAGCAAGAAATATAACACAACTCACTCAATTATCCATATCTACAAAGTGATGATTGATCCAACTGTTACCAACTAAGTGTTTTCATGAAAGAGGACCAAGATGTTTTGAGGGTTTTTGTGTTGTTGGGAGTTTTTTTATGGTTTTATAACTAAGTCAGCATTATTTGCTTTCAGACTGTATAGTGTTACTTCTGGCCAGAAAGAACTTAATCTACTAAAATCACAAATTGTAGCAACTTTTTGGTTTTATTAGTAGGATTCTTAGTCCTTCATGTACTTTTGAAGATTTTCAGCAAAGAACCTTGCAGAGAGTGCAGACAGAAAACTAGAATTATACTATTTTCAAACTTCAGTAGGGTTTTTTGTAACACTGCATTGCTAACGTCATTTCACTCCCTCTTTTAAAGTGTCTGTAAACTGAAAAAGGTAACTGATTGTCTCCAGCTTCTGAACAAAACTTCTGCTTTGGAAATGTTAATACATATTGACACTTTTCTCATATAGTCCTGCCGAACATCATGCAAAATCTGTAAGGGGCTTTCATTAAATGAATCAGATAAATGCTTTCCTACTTGAAGGTCTAATATTCCTTTCTGACATTAAAAAAAAAAAAAAAAAAAAAAAAAAAAAAAAAAAAAAAAAAGCAGATGAAATACATCCTAGTTGACTGCTTACAGTCAGGTTTTCTACATTTTTAAAAGTAACAGGATTCAAAGTCCTAGTGCAACTTTAAAAAAACATTAAAATGAAAAGAAGTAATCTGTGACCATCAATCAGTCCACTTGATGAGTTTTACTTCTTAGGTTCTGAAGGTTCTTAGGTAAAACAACCAAGATAAAGAGCATGACTAGCAAAAGAAAGAACATGCACTAAGGAGAACAAAACAAAAGGTCCAGAGGCAGAGCTCATGGTGTAATCCTAGAAGGGGTTATCAAACACTATCAAACAGCAGCTCTTTGTGCACCCTACTTTTGGACCATGTATCCCACTTCATAAATTGTCATATCTCCTTCAGACATCCAACCACTATCAGAGCAATCAAGTTTTGAATTACTTTTCTGCATCACCAAGGAACACAATTTATAGCAACTTACTCTCCTTAATACTGAAAGAAAATAATATGAATCTGCCTGCCTTCAAACAACATGTCCAAGAACTGCTGTTGCACCAAAGGTGAATGTATCACCCATCCGAACCCCCCCATCACATTTACAAAACTCTTGAACCTATATCTGCTGCTGGGTAACTCTCCAGCCTACTTGTGCCTGTATTGGTCCCAGTCCTGCATGCACCTTATAGCAAATAGGTACTATAATTCACATAAATTTAATCTGTTAATTTACTTAGAAAATAAAACCCCACTTCTCCCCACAACCTCTCACAATCCTCCAAGTTACAAGAAGGTGTTGTACAATATGCTGCAGAGGCTACAGTTGGAACAAGAATTAAAATCCATAAAGGTCAAAAGGATAATAACAACATTGGTCTTCAGCAATCAAATTCCACTATATTTAAATGGTATGCAGATTCATAAATATTAAAAAAAATAAAGATAAGAACAACTGTTGTCTGAAAAGCATCTTTGATAAAACTGCCAACAATATCTTAAGGGTTCATGGGGTTTTAGGTTTGGGAGGTTTTTACCTGTTTCACACAGCAGTTAAGGCTCACCATCTGGTGTGAGCTGAGATTTCAGAGAATAGCCAAACTGGCCAGAGTGATGATTTTTTGCCAACACACTAAGTATAAAATGCTTTGGGAATGCTAAAAATAAATGCGGGCATCATATATCACAACTGTGAAAACAAAGCAAGGAGTTGAAAACAGAAAAAGAACCATTTAAAGGAATTAACACACACAAATTTTTGATTCTACTGCCATTAGTTCTTAAAGAGAACTGCTGAGTAATCAAAACACTGTTGATTATCTTCCAAACCAACTCTAAATTTTCCATGTAATCCTTCCTATTCTGTTGGGCCAACTCAGAGAATGAGTAAGCATTTGTTTCATCAGTTTCAACAGTTGCAGCATAAGCCTCTCTAAGCCTCTATCTATGTTAATTATCTTTTTTTTTTTTTCTTAAAAAGACATTTCAAGCTAACCCTATTTCAAAACAGTGTTTTAGAAAGCTATCAAAAGCAAAGTTTAAAGAATCATCTGATGCCTCTTTTCTTTAACAGTGATATTTCTTTCTGATTACAGAAATGCCCCAATTCACAGTCATCTGGAGCTTCTACTTGACTGATTTCCTGATACTCTCAAGTGCTCAATAACTTCTTGACTTCAGTATTAAATCTCTGGTTTCTTTTCTGATTCCTGCTGAGTTGTGAGTGATTACATATTCAATTAAATCTCAATGTCTGAAGTTCTAACATTTTATTAAATGGAAAAGTATAGCTCCATATACTATACATACATAGATATACACATATGACAAATACTCCACACTCAGGTTTTTTTAATAAGAAAATAAGCAGAACATTTAACAAACAAAATTTTTAGTCTCCCAAATGTACATTTTTGTCATGTTTTCATGTGCTTACATGTGTCAACATGCTTAAGCTATTATTATTGTACATTCTCTGCTTAGTTTATTCTTTTTTAAAAAAATCTTAGTGTACTTTTTAACTTTAATTCTAATTAGCCTATTGCAAGACCCTCAGGAAAGGACAGGTTTATTCCACAAAATACCCAGATACAATGAAACAAACAATTTTTTAGCTGCAAACATGACCTGTATGTTAACAATATGAACAATTCTTTTGCACATGGGACTTTGATCTGCCCTCCAGATATGTAATATTTTGATCCATCAAAGTTTATATTTTAAAATCTGAAATATACTCTGAGTGAAGTACGTTGAAAATTGTACATTATTTAAATATTTCTGTCACTTATAGTAGTTATCAATACATGACTCCTTGTGGATAGTTTGTACTTGAATGCATCATTGAGTTGCCTCATTAACAAAGTAGGTTTTATTTCAGAAAACCATAAATTGAAGTATTTACAAAGGGGAACTATAAAGAAAGATTAGGCAAACTTCTTATGGCCTTCCAGTATCATAAGTGGGTTTATAAAAATGAAGGAGAGGAACTTTTCATATGAGTAGGCAGTGTCAGGGCAAGGGGCAATGGTTTCCAACTGAAGTAGGGCAGGTTTAGATTAGACCTTAAGAAGAAATCCATTACTGTGAAGGGGTCGAGGCACTGGAACAGGTTGTCCAGAGAAGTTGTGGATATCTCATCCCTGAAAGTATTAAAGGTCAGGTTGGATGGAGTTTTGTCAAGCTGGTCTAGTGAAAGATGCTCCTGACCAGGGCCAGGGTGGTGGAACTAAATGATCTTTAAGGTTCATTTCAACCCTAAGCATTCTATGGAATCATTCTATAAATCAGGAAAACATTGTTTTGAGAAAACTTCTCCTAGATAAAGAGAAACATTTATTTTTAAAAGACATGATTTAGGTATGAAGAGAGATATCTGTTTTTTTTCCTACAAGGAAAGAAGCATAACATACTGTGACAGATTCATTATCCTCCAGGGAAGAGCTTGCAATCCATCCAGCACAAACCTTTACCCAGTGGAGAGCAGCTTTGTCAGTGGGAAGGCCTATTTATGTCCACACACATACACACCTCTTCTGCTGCCCTTTTAACCACATATAGTTTTGACTTGGGGGATATTTTAGCTGTACTCTACCAGATTGATGTCTTTCTGAGAGCCTAATAAACAGATAGATCACTCCATCAGTTCCATAGTGTCCAACATGACATTTTAATGATTCTGATCCTAAATCTTTTTAGTTTATCAATATTTTTTCTCTAGTCCATAATATATTGCCATTCTGACTAATTATTTTTGTGTTCTTACACAGCAGTATATGAATTGGTCCAATATACAGTCTTCTTGAATTTTAGCAAGGACTTTGAAACTGATTTTTGAAGATATATTTATGTTCATTATCATCAAAGTTGAAAGAAAACCCCACTTCTTTTCCTTTTTAGTTTCTTTTTAAAATATTGACTGTATAGCTGAATATTATTGCTCTTTGATTATACTTGGATAAAATCATGTAAATGGACTTTAATTGAATAATTTTTACTCAATTTTTATGTTGATTGCATATATTCTAATGTTTATGTAGCCACTTTTTACATAGTTCCTATTTAATTAAAAGCATTTTATTATAGCTTCTGTTTAATTTCCAGATTTTATCAGTCTTTTGAACACAAGAAACTCTATGATAAGGTACATGGCTATAGGTGTGACATTGAAAATCCTGAACTGTCATTCTGAAAGGACGAGCAGCATGGCAAATTTAATGTTTTATTCAAATTAAACTCTTTTTCAGCTACAAGCTAATAAAATGCTGCTTTAGGTTAGTATTAAGTCCTGTATTTACTCATTTGGAAGAATCAGTGATCTCCTAGGCCTTTGATAGCTGCAGCAACACATAATATTTGTCAGTATTAACAAAGAGAAAAAGAATTGTCAAGGACAGAGCTTACATGACTCTCAGGGAATTAAATCCTCAAGTCCTGTTGACTTGAAGAAGAAGGTAGTGAGAAGTGTTTGTCTTCCCTTCAATCTATGGCAGACCTTTGTGACATGAGCAGTAAGGTCTCACCCTGAGAAGGCAGGCAGGTGAGGGTGTGCACAGGAGAGGACTGCAGCAACCTCTTCAGTAACCTGAGTAGCAAAGTGAGCTCATACCACAGAGTGAGTGCTGAATGCTCTCCCTGGCCTGTTAATAAAGTTATTTCTAAATAAATAACTTATTATTTATTTATTTATTTATTTATTTATTAAATTTAACTTGTCACATACAGAAAGAACATTAAATATCTGGGATACGGTCTAGCATTTTGCTTTCACAATCCTTTTCCCTAACCCATGAGCAACAAAAAGCATAAGAAAAGTAAATTACTTTATCAGTCCAGTTGTCTGTTTTTCTGCTGTGTTGTTATTATTAGTTTTTGTTTTTTCAGCTTGCCCACAGAAGTATGAGGGCAGAAGGTGTGCTCCAGACCCATTTGTGCACAGGCCCAATATCCTCAGCAAATCCAAACTCTCAAATCCAAAAGTATGACACTCGGATGTCCATGAAAACTTAGGCCTTTTCTTTATGATCCTGTCATAAAACACTGCCAAAAGGAATCACTAGAAATCAACAGAGCTTGAGAAGACAGAAAATACACTGCCACATCTGAAAGGCAGCATTACGGAGCTGGAGAAAGTATTTTTCTTGATAGCTAATGTCTGAGGAGCGACAGAGATAAGTCAGTGCCTCAAGCAAGATTCAATTGCAGTGACTCCTGCTTGACAAAAGATGGTGAAAATATGAAATGCTTAAGAACTTTGCTTTGACTCGGGAAATAATGCCAATACAGAATACATCTGTATTTGTAATATTGTTTGAAGATAGTTTCTGGTTTTAAGTTTTACATTTTGTGGTGTCTTAGACTAAGAAACTACTTTCCAGTTGCAGATGCAATCCTTAAAGTTTAGCAGGCCAACAAGAAGGATCAGTTCTGGCTATGCATATGCACCTCTTCATGTCTCCATAAAAATTATGTTTGTTTAGGCATTGACTGCTGAGCCTACAGAAAAATTCTCCTGGAGTCTGCTCTCTGTAAAGCTGTGATGTGTGGCTGGGTAGCAGCTAATAGAGCTTTTGTTCTATTCTGGGAACTGCAGAGCTCTCTCTGAAGGAGAATTTTGCTTCCCTACTGCATTCCCATTGGATTCCATATCCGGTTCCTACCATTCATTCATAGGTCTGACAATTCACTGGCTCTTGGGCAATTGTTTCACTTGCAACAGATATTTGATGGCACTGGCAGACAGGCATGAGGTAAGCGTTTATATCAGTGGGAAAGCAACACTACACAAAAGAGATTGGAGCAAAAGGTTCATACAATCTGCAGTCAAAATAACCCCTAAAGAATTAAGCAAGTCAGAAGTTATTTTGAATAAAGGGGTTAGAAATTACAATTAGCTCCTTTTTAGATGTCATATGCTGTACAAAGACAAAATAGTTGAGTCACAGCCTATACTCATATTAAAGCTAAAACTCTCCTCAGCAGGTTTAAAAGAACAGTTTCAGTTATTGTATCTGACATTTAATGGGTAACTGCCTTGATTGTGCTGCTGAAAGAAACTGAAAGGCAAAAGCATAAGTCAAAAGTAAACAAACACCCCTTTCAATTGAGAGAAGTTTTACTTACTCCTGTGCAGAATGAACTATCCCTAAGTAACACCATGTTAAACGCCCATATGTGTGACACAAGGGTTCCAACACATTAATTTCAGTTTTCATATTTCATCTGTAGTAATGCATAGCTAGTAATAATGCATAATTATTGAATAATGAAGGGATTTAATAATAAACCAGTGTCACTAAATCTCACATACACCCACACCAGGTTATGACTGCCTGTGTATCATAAAAATTGAATAGGCAATGAGTTCAAAACCCCAAAAATTGGGGTTTGCTTTCCAAATACCACCTTATTTTAAACTGCTATGGCTCTTCAATTCTCTTAACTGAAAACAGCCATTTTGATGCAACACTGAAACGGAGTCCCTTTTTGCAATTGATAATTACTGCCCGGGGTGACAATACCTGCCTGAACTCCTGCGTATCCTGATGTGGCCTTCCACAGTTCTGAGCAGCCATCGTGCATTCAAAGCCAAAGGGTGAGGAAGACAGGTTCCTTTCACATCCTCAGGCTTTCTAACAAATTCATAAGGGAACAGTGTTTCAGAAGTCAGAAACTTGTTTGTCAGAACAAAATGAGTTGAAAATCCAGCAGAAGACAACAAAGATGATTAAGGAACTGGAGCAGCTCTCTTATGAGGAAAGGCTGAGAGAGCTGAGCCTGCTCAGTCTAGAGAAGAGAAAACTGGGATGGGACCTCCTCAATGTCTTTAAGTATCTGCAGAGAGTGTCAGAGGATGCAGCCAGGCTCTTGTCAGTGGTGCCACTCAATAGGCCTGGGCAGAAGCTGATGCACAGGAAGATCCACCTGAATATGAGGAAGAACTTTACTGTGCGGATGACCACATGCTGGAACATGGACACAATCCTGTGCCCTGTGCTCTGGGATGCCCCTGTTTGAGCAGGGAAGTTGGACCACATGACCCACTGTGGTCCCTTCCAACCTGATCCATTCTGGGATTCTGTGAACTTGAAGAAATCACAGTAGTTCACTGCATTCTGTTCTAGGCTCTATAAAATTGCTGATCACAAATTAGAGAGCTCAGATTTGCAGCACGCACCTCAGTTTACCTGATCCTATGAAGGATCTATTTGTGAGAAAAGTAGCAAAAGAAGACCTGAAATATAATTGCCAGTCCATTATAGAGCTGGTGTACAAGAAGAAAAGACTCTGAGAGACAGACATGTAGATAAACTGAAGAAGATAGCAGAGGTGTCAGTAAAATGTGAAATTAATCAGAACACTAGTATGTGACTGCTAAAGCTATGGACTCCCTAGTATATAACCTTTTTTTTTATTATTATTTTATTTTAAGAAATAGCATTAGGTAAATTGGTTGGCCTGAAACAGAATATTTTTTAAAAGTCATTTTTTTCATGCAAACTGGCACTTTCTTTTCCTAATTTCTGATATTGCTGTAAAATATTGTGGTTCAGCATTTTTTCTTTTTTTGTTTTTCTTCAAAGGACTACTAATTCTTACTTCCATTCAAAATAGTCTAGCCCACTCCCTTTCACTCTTTTGACTGAAAAGAGACTAACAGCACAAAATTCAGTCAGTATTTTAAGAATCTAATGTGATTTTAGCTGTCATTGTAAAACTGACAACAAGAGGTCCCTGTAGACAGAAAGAGATTTTGAGTTGGTACAAAATAATAATTTATACTGCATTGCTTTCTTATATTTGCCATGGGAGTTCTCTTTTATTTAAAAATCAATTTTCATTATTTTTTCCTTCATTTTATAGATATTTTAACCCACCTTAATGCCACTATTACACATCATAGGTTATGATTTTGCAAAGATTTCTTTTGATATCTATAGAGCAAATCTGAAACAAAACAAGCTTAATTTTAGGCAAAAATAATGAGTGCACAGTGAATCTATACAGAAATTGTGGGTTTATTTTGTATTTCAATACATTTAAAGGCTGAAAATAAATGCTATTTGCCATTAATTTTGTCTTTGTACATTTTAAATTTTGTTTGATACTTTAAAAGTAACCTCAAAGTTGATTTCTTAAAGGTGCACAGCTCTGGTATGAGTCCAGAGTCATTAATGGATACCTGTGAATTAGACAGCAATTTGTACAGAACATGCACAGTGGTCCAGATAAACTAACCTTTCATAGGCCAGAAACAAAAATGTTCCCTAACCTAAGAAATTACTCTCTCCAACATTTGTGAAACTAACCTATTTATTCAATTTACTTAAATGATGACCATTATTCTGCCATTAGTAGCAAACACACTCTGTTCTACTGAAGTTTTGTTTCCTTATTAGAACTAGTAGATGATTAGGGAAAAATATGACAACAAAATTTCTAAATAACTCAAGTACACCTTTAATTTTATGAATAATAACTTATGTAAATTGGTTAAATGAGAGTCTACGCTGTCAAGGTTTTTCACTTGTCTGTTTACATGGCAGATGGTTCAGATTTACTATTAGCATATTAGTGGGAAGCTAGAAAGAAAGAAAATTTAAGTAGCTGTTATTCCCCAGAAGGAAGCCATAGAAGCTTTCAAGCGGGTGATTTTTGAAAATTTATAAACTGAACTAAAAATTTGTAATGTAAAGATTGATGGTATTCTCATCTTCTTCAGTGAGGATGATTTTTATCCAATTTCAAACACATCTGAGGGTTCTTTGTACCAGGTAAAGCAGCATTTTTGTAGGTGAAACCAGACTTATCTTTTGCTTAATTAAAGCTACCTACTCTTAATCTAAAACAAGTAATTTTTTTTAGTTCACTGATTAAATTGAAGAAATCCCCTCCAAAAAACTATTACTGAAAATAATTTATTTGAAAATACTTTAAAATATTTAAAAATCAACCCTGATATCTACCTGTGTTTTAGATCTATTTATTTGGTGAACTTGTCTATTTTTGGCAGTACAAAGGCACTAAAACACACACACAGCACTCAGAAACTCTCAACCAGTCTTTAGGCAAAACCTAATATTTAGCTTTTTATTGCAACAAAAGTGGTTGTGATTTCAGTGTGTGGGCAGCTTTATATTCCCAAAATTCCTTACTGTTCTGTTCATTGCCAGAATTTTCCTAAGGGATTTTCCACAGTTCCTAAACTTGATCTGATATCAGGCTATTGATTCTTAACTGTTGTCCTAGAAGACCTCATCACCTGTGTCTAATTTTACAAACACTGAAGTTTTTAAAATGCCTTTGGGCATTTTTAAGCAAAATACAATGCTTTTCTAAACAGTAACCAGAATTTGATAATAACTTCCTTAGTTCTAACCAAAAATAAACAATTTATGCTTTTTATTAAAGAGTGTGCTACTGAAGGAAATGGGCCTAGATTCAAAACATGTGGCATAACTGCTTTGTATGCTAAAAATCAACTAGATTTTTTTCTCCCACTGATTCTTTTCTATCTGTGGATTCAGTACTTTTTGAAGAAAGCATTATTCTCCCATGGTTCAGCTACTCTAAGAGATTTTGGGCAGGATATTAATATTACAGTATATTCATCCATATTATGACTGCCAGAAATTCTTATTTACTGTTCACATTATTAATAACTCAAACATATTACCCAATTCCATATGAGAAATATGTTGAGAAAGTGAAAATTATAATACAGAATATATGGAATCAGGCTCACAATAGAACATGAACAGCACAAGCTTTGTAGAGATACCAGAAAATGTTCTCTGAGGCTGCCAAGTACCAAGAGAATTTTAGAATATAAACTAAAGATTTTATCCTTCACTTCATGCAAGGAAATGCTAAGCTAGCAAGACTGAGTAGTACCAGTATGCAAAAATAACAATGTAATACTGTCAGTCAGTAATACAAAGGCAATATAAGATCCAGTAGTAACACCATTTTCCTTTCAGCCATTGAAACATTTCAAGAAATCCACCGTAGTTTCTAAACCTTGTGTTTTGGCAGTTCTGCTGCTGTTGATGAGAATAATAGAGGCCATAAGACTAAAATTCAATGACCTAACTAATCACTTGGCATTGGTCATTCATGTTGATATCTGAAGTTATCAGAAAAATATTATTTTTAAAAACTTTAAAAAAATTTTGCAATCCAAAAGAACAAGAAACTTTAGGAAGTCTAATAGTCCAACTGAAAAACATATTTTAATGAAAGGAATCTTATAAGCAAAAATATGCATTTATGTAATACCTTAATTTTCAGATTTCTAACAGATATCTAATGTGATCTTAAAATGTCATAGATGATTTCTTGGTGTTTACATTACTTTCCAGAAATATTAAATGCCACAAACTAATGAAGTTCGAATAGGAAATTATAACCTGATTTTATTGTAACTTAAGAAAAAAAAAATGTTGAGGAGTATTATGAAATACAGAGAATGATAATTTCTCATGACTTAAAATTTTTGCATACATCAGTGAAGGCATAATAATAAAAATCCCCATTCTGTAAAGAAAAACAAACCAGTATTTTTTTAAAAACCTGTTTCCATGAATATATAGTGGATTTATTGAGACAAAACATCTTCTGTAGGCAATTATGAAAGAAAAATAAAATTGCTGATTAAGATTATCCATTGTCCTTTTTTTTTCCAGTTCCTGCTAATTTCATTTTCATTTCTATTGATTATAAACAGCTATTTAGCATTCTCAAATACATTTTAAAAATATATTTTTAAAAATCAGTAGATATATTGCTACTTTTTCAAAAAAGAAAAAAGAAATATGGAAATCTGGTAAACAAGCCTGTTCGTTAGAAATGTGTATCATTGCCAAATGCCAAGTGATTACTTTCAAAAAGCAGTCAAGTCTTCCATGCAGGCTTTCAGCATGAGAAGATACAAGCAGTGAGACAACACAGAATACCCACTCACCATTATGGATCCCAGCAATTCAGATATTATAATATGCATGAATCATTTTTTAGAGAAGTGTTATTCATATTTAGGAAATTTAATTGATTTTATCTCTGTCTGCAATGTGGCTAGGTAAGAGTTTTTGACTGTCACTGCAAGATTCCATATTTTTTAAAGAGATATTATTAAACTAGTAAATGGCCACAGAAAAAAAAAATTTCATCTTGCCCTTGAGTATTAATAGCTCTTGCTAATTTCCAAAGTAATTTTTCAAAGCTTATTTCTGGGCTAAAAAAGAAAAAAAAAAGGCGGGGGGGCGAATTTTCTGAGTAAAGAGTGCTCCATTAGTAAAAGTCATCCTTTATATGCCCAAAATGAGCATCAACAACTGAAATATTTCCCTGAGCATTTGGAGTAACAGGAATTCAGTCTTAAGTGTTGCCTAGTTTACTAGAGCTAGTAAACATGTTTTCCTTTATGCTTCAGTTATCCTTGTGAATAAAATGAAACCTGCATAAAATAACAGAAAATACAATGAAAATCTTTATAAAATATTGGTGTATTTGTTATGTCACTACTATACATGTCCAGTTAGTACAAGCAGAGATTATGGTGAAAGTTAGTATTAATAATATTAACTTTATATTAATATTATTAATTATTATTATTTAATAATTATTAATTATTAAAATAATAATTATTAATAATTATTAATACTATTAATATTAACTTTTAAAATTTAATTTAGTTTGTAATATTTTACCTCTTTGTGGACCTTCTACATGACCGATCAGACAGTTTATGTTCAAAATAAGGGGCTTTAACCTCTTGAACACTCAAGCCTTTTCAAGTCCTCCAGCCCCTCTTGGTCCTTCCCAGACTTCTCTAATTATCAAGGTTTTGATCGTATTAATTAAAAATTTAATGTATTCTCTGTGCTTCAAATGGGCAGTGAGTTACCTGAGATCACTATATAATTTCTCTAGTAGGTGGCCGGTGTGTCAGAGGTGATTGTTGGAGCAGGCATGTCTGGACTTACCACTGTACAAACAAATCAACAGGAGGAGCCTTTGTGAAAGCTGGGAAATGTCTACTGAGAGAAATCTTTAAAGTGGGCATCATTGAAAGTGTTGGATAAAAACAGTGAGCTGAAGCTTAAGGTCAGGGATGAGTTTAAGATTTGACCAAGCTTTAGGAGAGACAGAAAGGTTAGAGCTGCAGTTGAAATGGGGCTAAAAAGGGGAAGCCAAAGAACTTTGACCTATAACATCTTTACTCAGGAGAGTGCTTAGTTTTAGGGCTAAGGTTCAAAAAGACACAAGACCTAGGGCTGCACTGGACAGGGGTTTCCAAATGCAGTGGTGGGCTTGATAGAATTTTCTTCCCTGACAACCTTATCACCTAGGCCAAAGCTGTGACTATGGACTAACACTTAGCCAAGGCCCTAGGTTTAGGATTAGGGATAAAGTTAGACTAGAGCCAAAGCCTAGAGCTGGAGCAGAAATGGAATTGGATAGAAGTTACCAACGGCAGAAGTGGGCTGCAACATACTGTCTGCCTTGAGAACAGACAGAGTTTGAAAGGCACTGCTTAAAGGAAGAGCTGTTTGAAAAAAGATTTCTTCCCCTGAGAAGAATTTCCTGCTTGTTTGTGGGCCACATATAGTACTCATTTGACACTCATGGTTAGCTTCAGTGTTAAAGAGCTTAGAGACAGACAAAGCCTTGGAATGGTGCTGGAAAGACAAGGAAAACCAGAAAAATGAAGTGATGGAGTGGTGGACTGGGAGTTTTACACTGAAAGATATTTTCTAGTAATGCTAAACATTTAAAGGAAAAATAATCTTAACTACTTTTTTTCATTGTGCTTCTTCTCTGTGCTTGTTCTAGGAAATGAGCTTGTTGTCAGGAATGCTTCCAGATCAATTGAGCTGAAATATATTTGCATGCAAAACTTCATTCTACTAGCCATGCTCATCTGGCTTAGCATACAATATACCAAAAGCAAAACAGCATGCATTTGGAACACACACACAAAAAAAGTATAAGTAACAAACACATATTGAACTAGGCACCATTTGTAGAAGTTATGGGTAAATAGTTTCACAAAGCTGAGAAAAATTGCCAGCTTAGAAAAATTGACAAATGGGAAAATAGAAAAAAGACTCCTCACCAAATGCATGACACAATGAATTATTCTCACAATTATTTCAGCGGCTGGTGCAAGTGGGAAATAAAAAAAAAGCAGTGCTCACAAAACTCAGAACTAAATCAAGAGCTAATCACAAATGCTGTATGGCAGCACCAGAGCAGCTACAAGAACTTATATACATTCAACAACTTTGCAATGCAAACTTCTGATGAAGGAATTAATGAATTTTTAATGAGCGGTATTTTGATTAAAACACTCTCCTTGCTTTCAGAGGGAGACAACACTCTCTGAATGGGTGGTCTGTTATAGGCAAGTTGAGCATTATATCCATTAGAGCAATGAAGTTGAAGGCAGCTTGCATGATATGAACCAGCTACTACCCAGTCTGCCAGGTTCTGGCTCCTTACATAAAGAGTGTTTGGAAATAAGTAGTTGTGATGTTTATGGTAGACACTTGGCAGTGGACACACTGCAAATGTATGGACAGGCAGTTATATGCGTGGGCAAATGCTCATGCTCAGAAAGGTGAAAAATGGCTGCTCCGACCTGTGTTCAATAGTTTTGCTAGGTTGTATTTCATGATTTCAGAACAGTGTTCAACCTACACTCAGTATTTGTGTCTGGGGATTTGGTCAAGACCTGAAGAACATCAGCATTTGAATAGAGGCAAACGAAGAGTCATTCTATGACACAAATATTGGGCTCCTCTGCAGCAAGAAATAATCTTCCTAGTATGAACCTTGTGACTTTTTGAACAAAGCAGAGAAATACTTTCCACTGCAAAAACCCCATGGTATATATATGCCATTTCTGCTTTTCCTTCACTCTTAGCTTTGCTGTTTTCGTTCCATCAGATGAGATAACTGTATAATTTCTCACTAGTAAAAGACTACAACATACATACTTCTTAGTCCTGAATTCATCTTACTCCTGAATTTCCAGTAACGGCTGTTTCTGAAAAATGTTATTTAGTTTGCGACAAGGTTCTGGTATTTTTTACTTTAAAAATTTACAACAAATAACATGTGCTTCCCTAAAAAGAACTTAAATTAGACTAGTTCTAATTTAATACAAACACTCATCCAAAAACCTAGAAACAAAAAAAGCCACAAGTCTTTGTGTTGGGAAGTTTGAGATAGCTGTTTCTGCTTTGTGAGCTGCAAACATTTCTGAGTCTTCCTACAGATCAAGTGTATGAATAATTTAAGATTAAAACACAACAGGCTCCCTGAACTACACCTAAACATCAACAGTTACTCTGAGCCCTGCTGACAACACCCACAGCTTGAAGCTCTATTTAGTCAGCATGACTACTAGGTCACCTATGTAGGTGGTGGCTGAGTGATTCAGACAAGGCATCATCTAGGACTGCCAAAAACTGACTGTTCATTGTTGATACCCAGACATGAACTCAGAACCAAGAGATTTCAAGGACAGCTTCCAAGAAAACAGGCTTTATAGTAGCAGAACAAAAAGTACCTTATGTAAAACCGTAAATGTGTGACACAAATAATGAAGAATAATGTATTACAAATAAAACATAAAAATTCATATATGAAACAAATACTTCATTTGTTTCTACCTGAAGATAAGTGATCACAAGACACATAACTCTACATTAGAAATCACTAACAGAGGGACAGCTCCCTAGAGAGGAAGTCCAAACATAGTTACCTTTTCCAGAAGAAAATAGTCAAGATTTCAAAACATTTGCATATAGGAACCTCCAAATGCAGACCAGTTCAGAAAAAGAAAAGGAGCCCACCTCAGAGTATAACTATTTATTTAGTACCTTTTTTTGGTTGTTATAAACCTATAATTCAGAATTGGAAAACAGACATCGTGTTACCTGCAGTCAAACTTACTTTCCCAGACATGCACTTTGGAAGTTTCAGTTATGTTACCCTTTTTGTGTTTCTCACTTTTGCATCACCTTAAATTTTTTGTTTACAAGTTGTTTCTTTCTATTTCCTTAGCCTAAATGAATGAAAGATAAAGCCCAGGAGTTATGGTTTTCTTATAGGCTTAGAATTCTGTATCACTTTCAGATAATTCTACTGAGTTTCACAGTATCCTAAAGATGGATGTCAAAGCCAAGGTTACAAACCAATCCCTTCTGCACAGCCAGTGAAGCAGCCTACTGCTGCTGTGGGTATTTAACATCAGTCCCTTAGGCAGAGTCTCTTTTAGACAGAGAACACTATTTTACTGTACAGGGAAGGAGCTTTGAGCTTGACTCCTGTAATAAATCACAACTAATTATGCTAATATGTAGGGCATGAAATTAGCTGCTTATCTCATGCCTGTGACATCTATTAATCTGTATGTTGGAATATTATTTGCATTTTGATGTTTATGAAGACAAGACAGCTTTTCACTACAGTAGAACTGAACAGCTGTTCCTTAATTCCCAAAGTCAAATCTCCCAAACTCCTTTATCAAAAGAGATTTTGGTGCCCCTCCGCAGCTCCTGTGGGATGTGTCAGCAGATATCCCAGCCCAGGCAAGAAGTTTAGTGAGTCAATGTTTAAACAGATCAAAATCAGACTGGTTAAGTACTGTACAGATTAAGTAAATATGCCTCAAGACTTAGTGAACAACTCACTATCAGCTTAGAGCAAGCAATTCACTATTGTACTCCAACAACCCTACATTTCTCAATGCTGCTCTTTCCATGAGTATATATTACACTTGTAGGATTTGCTTTCATAAGTGACAAAAATTCCACAACATGCACTATCATCAAAAGCACTTGCACAATAGCAACTATCTTATTCACCACTTTTATCAGATTATGTTCCCAGAATTCATACTATAAAACAATTAGACCAAACTAATAAGTAATTTTAGAGCTGGTAGCATGCCAGTTATTAATATATTCAAATTCTGCAGTAGTTATTGATGAATGTCAAAAATTCCTATTTATATAATGTCCTGGAAAATATTCAAGCTCCCTGAAAGGGCTGTAACAGTCATGGCTGTAAATCAACCATTCCTACACCTCCTGCAGCTGTGCCTGATTCCTCACTGCTTCATGACAGCTGAAGTCTGAGAGAAGACAAGGGACATGGGCAAAGGAGTCTTACCAGTCAAACATACTGCAGCATGAAGACACAGGGAGAAAGAGGAGGAAAAAAGTCTCCTGGTATAAGCCACTGTTAAAAAAAACCATTAAAACCTCATCCACATGCTATGTATAATCTACAGCACAACAAACCTCAAATGTGTTTTGAGACAGAGATATCATGATTAATCCCACATACTTTGAGTCAGCAAATTAATCAAGAATTTACTTTTGCAAAGCATTTTAGACTTTTTGTAGACTAAAAGCTACTGAGATCCCGTATGGTCTGCTTGTACCTGGAATGTCTGAGGTGTATTTCAGGACAGCCGCAGCAGAATATGGGCTGCAGGTGTGGCTGGGGAGAGGCCAGAGGCTGCCCCGTGCCAGACAAAGCTGCTTCCAGACTGTTCCAGCTGGCTCCAAAGGGCTCACTGCAGTGCACAGCTGAGCCATGCAGCCGAGCTGGTGGAACCTCTGGGAGGAGGTCCATGGCACAGTGGATAATCTCTGCAGCCCATGGAGACCCCGCACTGGAGCAGAGGAAAAGCATGGGGAAGGAGTGGCACTCTCCTCTTGGCAACCCTGACAACCCTCACCCCTGCCAGGTGTTGCCTTGCTGAAAGGAGTGTGGCCTGAAGTGAGAGCAGTGGGCAAGGAGAGGAGTCTGGAGTGAAGGAATGAGGTTTCACATGAGTTCTCTTGCTCCTGATCTTTCTTCACTTCCTGTCCCACTCCCCAAAGAAAAGGGGAGCAAGCTTGGTGGCCAGCTCAGGCCACCTGAGCACCTCTGCTCACAGCTGACACTACTCACAGCTGACACTGCTGCTTCCAAAGGGGATTTGGAAACAGATTTACTGCTCTGCTGTGTATTCCTGCCCCTTTCCTTGGACAATGGCTGTGTCACTGCGGACAGGGAGTTTCCAGCTGGCATCAGCCCTAGGGAAGATTGGATGAAGGGGCAGGAAGGAAGCAATTTAGCAAGTTTATGCAAACAAAGGGTCGTGTTGAAGGGTCCCATCCACTCCCCTTCCCTCCTGATTCATCTCCCTTTTTGTAACCAAAATTTCAATTTACTTATTAAATATGTAATCAATATTTAAAAATTTGCCAAATAGTATAAATATAATCAAGAAATCTGTCTATTTTTAAAAGCTTCAAACACATGGAAAATGTGTTTTCTAGTACATGTAGTAACATACAAAGGCTTAATTAAGAAGTACAGTTGAAATTGTAACATATTCAAAGAATAAATGGCATTGAAAATCTGAGGAGATATTGTGTCTCACAGATATTTTTCCTGAAATTCCTATGAATAACAAAAATCCATGTAAAATGAAGTTGCAAATAAACATAGCTGAGAAAAACATTAGTGATAAGTATGTAATACACATAATCTACAGTTGTCCTCCCACTACTTCAAATAAACGTTACAGCTCTCGTTCTGGTTTCCCCTATTATTCCCTGATCAAAGTAATAGAAATTCTGCTCATTTTGTAATTTCTTTGATGATTTTCTGGAGCCTTAAGCTGTTCACCCGAGGAGATCACAACATGCAGGCCCAATTCACTAGAGAATTTAAGGACGTCTAATTTTATGAATTATCATATCACAACAGAAGAAGCTACACACATGCTTAAAATTTCAAAAGCACTTTTCGTTTTAGTCTCACCCAAAATATATACAGAGAGGGTCAGTAAAATGAATGTAGCTTGCTCATTATCTGCAAATTTCAGAAGCTTCTTATTTCTTGAGTAATTAAAACAAAAATAAAAATTACAGTGTTTCTTAACAACTGGTGCTCCTCAAGACATCTATGCCACTTGCTATCAGAAAAAAAAAAGCAGTGACTATGGTCCTATATCTTGTCACAGGGTTATATATTCCTTTTGATATTAGCCACCAGAAAATAGTCTAACATATTGCAGTAAAATCAATTTAAGTTAAAAATGTAAAATAAATTTTGCTGTTGATCCTGTGTACATTTTATATTTTCCCTAGCCTTTCAGTTCAAGTGAAGCATGAATGTTATTTTACCCGTGTAATTGAGAACTCTTATTCTAAAACAAAGTTCATTGAATTGGTACCCAAGTGTAATGTAATTAGGAACACAACTATTAAAACAGCAAGAACATCTGTGCAAAGTGCAAAATGTCTATTGATGGCATTCATTGCATATTTTTATGTAATATATACATAACTAAAGATAAAGCACTTGGGAAGGTTTTTGCATGTGCTATTTTTAGCACTTGAAATTATGTAAACTCAAGATACTTCTATGTTCTATCCAATCAACACTAATTATAATACACATAAAATACACAAAATTATGTCTGCAAGGGCATCTCCAAGTATTCTGGCTTTTATTTGAAAATTTAGCAAGGAGGATTTTTGAATTTTAACTGTATAGTTTAAAATAAACTAGAAGGTTCTGATGAGCTTTTCATCTGTGAAGGTTTCCTCAGAAGGTACTCTTTGCCACATTAAGGTGCAACCCAGAAAGATATGGCTGAGAATTTATTTCCCATCTGTTTACCATGCAGGCCAGCAAACCATTAGATGATTTCTGCTGAAAAATACCCACAATAGCCACTTATAAATCATTCAAATAAAAAGAGTAAAATGTCCTTTTTGGAGGCTAATAGCACAAGATTTAATATTATACAATTCTTCATTTCCTAATAATTAATAACTGAATGTTACATTATAATCACTGAGATTTCTTTATTTACTTCATTACAAACCGAGAAAAGACATACCCCATCTCAATATATGTTCCGAGGTTAACTAAGTGTAAAAAAATAAATCCTGAAATCACTGTAAATCTTCATAATACTTCATAACATGCTATATAATTTCATAATAGGCAACAGCACGTAACATATTATGAAATTATACAGTTAGTATTATGTATTCATTATATTGCTCAATAAACTACATCACAATTTTACCTGATTTACTCATGGTCAAAAACCACAGTCCGTGGTCATAACCTTCAATTTTCTGTCTTCATTTCATATTTAAAATTTGCTCACAAATTTAAATCTGGTACAAAAAATACCTCCAAAACATAAAAAGGGGCAGAATTGTTTCAGCAATGCAGTGCATTTGGCCATTTTGTATGAAAGAAAACCACACCCAGTTCAGTCTTTTACCTTCAAATGCAGAATCTGAAAGTCATTTTACTGATACTCTGAGGAGAACAAACAGCAAGAAACATCTTTCCTGTCTTACAGTCTGATACAGAAGAGGCCAGCTCATGTTCTATATGAGTTCAGAAGAAGTTTTATGGTCGTCATGAGAGGTCACTAAAAATGTAAAAGATTGGAAATTCCTGCAATGATTCTAAAATAAAATTTATCCAAATCTTGACACAGTAGGTATTTTCTGTGCATGCTAAAGACACTCAGCTGTCTGCACTAGATACAGCATTCTTTTCCAAATATCAATGAAGTCAGTTATTAACATATTAGATGCACGGAAAATATGGTACACATTTTTCTCTGTCATTTATATAGACTTCATATCTAGAAAATGATTGGGCAGTCGTGGCATAGTGTATGATTTTCATCATAAAGAACTCATCGCTTCATTTAAAAGTATATTTTAACCTGAAGGTATCATTTCAATTTGACTACAGACTTTCAGACATTAATAAAAATTGGTGACAATTTTTATTACATTCAGAACTCAATTAAGTTTTCTTTGGTCTGAAATGAGTTGTTCTGTTGAGCAAATCTAGAAAATATTTATCTGGCATAATAAGCCTTTTGTATTCTCCAGAATAAAATACCTGATTCTTATTATTAGAAGGTCTAATGCCTGAGGCTGATGAACTTTACATTTAATTTACCTATATGAATCTGGTCATATCTACAAGACACAAATTGTGGTGAAACTCATGCAATCTTTTACTGAAATCAAAATATATAGGCAAAAATCATGATATCTTCCTTTTACCAAGTTCACCCACTGTTTAATTCTTTCTTCTTGTGGGTTTGCACACAGATTTAATAGAAAGATACCTAGAGATGATGTTCAGATTCTACGTTAAGGAATAAGCCCCATCCTATCTGGAACAAAGTCCTACTTTACAGTAACTTTTGCAGAGTATTGCAAAACAGAGCTTGTTTACAGAATGCAAGAAAGAACGTTCTGTGATTAGGGCAAGGCGGACATTTATTCAGCTGTTCTAATTTAGATGATTCATATGTAAGAGAACAATCTCAGTATGAAATAAGCAACATTTTAGAGATGAGAAAACCCAAACTGAAACTAAAAATATTAGTCAAATTGGGTGGAATTTATTTTTTCCATGGTATAAGAAAAAAAATCAGTTATACCTTATCTATAATTCCATTCTTTACAAAGAGGTTCTTTCTATCTCCCTTACTGCTTAAGAATTATTGAGTTTAATGTGTCTAATAGTTCTAGTGCCAGTCTTTCTCTGCATTTTAATTCCTGAGAACTAACAAAAGGGAAAAACCCACCCATATTAATTTAAAATAAATTCATGTCTGTCCATAAGCTGCTTAATGAATAAATGGAAGATTTACAAGTCCATAATCATTAGAATTCTCCTTTGGTTATTCTCAGCATGCCCCCGATAAAAATGATATAACTGCTATACTACACTGATCATAACAAAATAGATATATAGCCTTGCACTGAAATGCTATCTGAGATTCTGTCACTTGTGCAAGGGATCATAATTATATGCTGCAGAAATGAATTAATGGAATAAATGAAGTATGCAGATATCTGTCAGCCCTGACAAACAACTTCGCTGTTCAATTAGCATAACTCGATCCTTTATTAAAGAACTGAGATTACTCATCAAAGTTAAATGCTTTATTTATTTAAGATGCTCATTTATAAAACAGGTCTAAAGAAGTATCAATTTATTTTCCTGAAGCCTCTTAGTGACAGAAAATGGTGTGGTTATGTACAGAAGACAGTTTGTACATGTTTTTAATACTGTGGGCCACATCCCTAATCTATACTATTTTGTGAGCTGCCTCTTCACCCATTTACATGATTTGACATTCCCATGGCAACTACTGTAACTGCCAACATGGAAAAATACTAGTGGCATATTAAATGCATTTTAACTTAGCAGTAAGCATATCATCCCTTTTGGGGGCGAAATGCAGTCAAAGCAGCTGGAGCTTGCAGTGAGGAGTCACAGAACATACCAGAGTCTGCATAGAAGGAGCAGACAGAAGCACCCTGTGACTCCTCAAAGTCTCCAAACACATAAGCAGTTTTCCCGAGTATCTGTGCTGAAAAGCTTTGTGAAATGCCACTGGCAGATGGTTCCTAGAAAGAAGGACTTGAGGATAATTACAAGCCTGGTGTCAGCATTCACTCGGGTTTTGGCCAGTGAGTGCTTCTGTCTGAGAGTGTGCAGAGAGCAGCTCACAGGAGAGGGCTTCACACACAGAAATTCTCCCCCGCCTGGAAGCCTCCTGTCTCTGCTTCCTCTCCAAGGAAGCTACTTCACGTAAAATGGGTCTGAAGCACCAGTCCTCAAATAAAGGGCACAGCAAATGGATATCTTACACTGAAGACCTGAGTAAGAGGAAAAAAAGTGAAGGGAAAACATGAGATAAACACGTCCTCCTGTAATTTAAGAATCAGAAGTTTTAAAGACTTCAGTGAAGCCGTCAAAATCTTGTCTCATTCATGGTGCCCATTGGCATATCTTCAAGTCTGTGTTTCGTGTCTCTCCCAGACAGCAGCAAACGAAGAAAAAAACAAGCCAAAACAAAATGGCATAAGGTAATTTAAAATAAGGACATAAATCTACAGTGAAGTTTCAAGATAGATAGCAGGGAAAAATTATTTCTACCCATATTAGAAAAAAATTGTTCGAATAAGTTTGCAATGAGTTGCAATCATAAATCAAGAACACAAGACTTTTATGAAAAAGAGAGAAAATGGAGCTAACTCGTTAATACCAGAATAGTACTCGAAGACCATCACTTGTAAAACATACCGGACCATTCCTACTATTTATCCTCTGCTGCCCTCTGGTGTCCTTTTAATTCAAAGGTCTTGTAATAAACGTCTTTAGCTGAATGATCTGCACAGAACCTAAAAGACAGGACCCTTAGGAAAAGGTTGACAAAACAGTCAATCTTTGAGTGAAGCAGCATGTTTTCAGGCAAGGGATACTGACAATAAGTTAACTCCTCCCTGCAGTTTTTTTTTAAAAAAAGATTGTTTGCTTTCTTTGCATATGTGTGTAAATATATGCACTAATGACACTAATGGTCAACGGAGGAACAGGTAAAAGTGTTCTTCCTGAAAGACAGAAAAATGCTTCCACACACTATTGAAGCACCTTAGTTTGAACAAAATTATTCTGATGGAGAGAAGCAGTTGGTACTCCTGTAAATAGTGAGCTGAAAGTTCATTCAAAGGCAGCTTCTATCTTCACACATCCAGCATGAAAAAAAATTAACCAAAAAAAGAGGAAAAGGAGAGAAAGTGCTAGACCAACGGATTAGTATTTTATGGCTGTAAGAGAAGGAGAAAACTAGATGATTTCTGCAGAGCTAAAGACAGAAGCAAAGAGACCTGCTGGGAAACTGGACCAAAGCTCAAGTGGCTTAATCACACCATTATCCACCATTTATGATGGTGGCAGCAGAGGATGAAAAAAACAACCTACACAGTAATGAGTGTATGCAGTTTTACACTATTCAAATCTCCAACCATGCCTTAAAGTTATCTGAGTTGGTTTTGTTGTGATTCACTGATGAGAAGACAGTCCATGAGTGACAGAAAATAAAACTGGTCTGAAACATTGTACAGGACACAAATCACTACAAGCTTGGATGAGACTGTAAGGCTGATAGGAGATGATCTTCTAGCTAGGCATGATTAATCTGAATTTAGATTAATAATAGAACACAGCAGGAAAATTTCTTTCATGATTTCCTAGCATTTTAACAGATGGATACACAAGAATCCTGCTCTGGTAGGAAATGGGAAACATGCCCACACAGTCTTGGATAGAAATTTGAGTTATTTTCTTAACCATTTAATTTTCTTGCTAGCTGTATATAGGTCCTCCCTTTTCTTCCTCCCTGTGCTAAGTGCTAATCTTCACTCTACTTCCTACTTTGGCCAATTCTTTCCCTGCCAGTTATTTTTCATGTTCAATTTGCTGAGGCACCATTTGTCTATCAAGGAACTTCCCTTCCCCTCTTGTCCTGTGTAAGAGTAACTAATCTAATATCATTTAGGGAAACAAAGATTTAGGTTGGAGTTCCTCCATAGTTTTCTCAGTAATGTTATGGAAAAAATAACAGTCTTGATGACCTTCTGTTCATCATGCTACTCCTAGTCACAGTTCTTTCGAGCGAACCTTAATAAAGAACAATCTGCTTGCATGACTGATACATATTTGGATCATGGCGATCTGAATTGCCATGATCAGACACATCATCTGAAACACTGAAGTACTTGGAGCAGCTCTGAAGGCTGATGTGGAAAAAAATTGTCAGACTAAGCGGTAAGGAAACTTTTTCTTTGCACACCACTAGCTAAAGTTAATTTCTGCAACATAAAAATATGTCAGCTCTTACAGATCCCAGGATAAAAAATATTTTTATAATCTTGTTAGTGCAAATGCTAAATCTAGGAGAAATACGTTTTCTTCTTCTGGTAAGTTACTTGTTATTTTAAACATTTCAGTTACTAGAACTTGATTCTATTTTCAATACTCTTAAATTATATAATAATTTACCATACAATGTTGTGAATCCTGATTTAGGATTCTGGTGGCTATGCCAATTTGTCATGAACGAGTGATTTAGATTGTTCAAAGAATCATTGTCAAAGGTAATAGCAAAAGTGGAGTTTTCTGGTGTCTTATGAGAATGAAATGTCTCAGTAGGTTAGCTGAATTTATATAACAGTGCCACAGATCATTTCTTCCTAGGAGCTTGTCACTTTCACACTCTTAAGACACAAAATGTGTATGTGAGGGATTTTCTTAAAGTAATATAATTCTTCATTAATATATATATATATATATATACACACACATATATATATATACAGTATATACAGAGAGAGAGAGAGAGAGATCTCAAAAGCAACCAGCAGTGTGGAAAAAAAAAAAAAAGGAAAAACTCTCTGTAAACTTGGCCCAACCTCTCCCCCTTGATTTGGTTTTAATTTGTGTTGTTGCCTTCAAAAATGTGTGCATTAAAAATGTATTGTTTAACATACAGGTAATTGATGTATGCAATCATTTTCTGCAATAAGTTATTTGGTTTTGTGACATAATACATTTTGTTTGTACAGTTCTCTTTACTGATAATCATCATAACATCTGAGCATCTCCTAATCCTTACATTATTTGGATGCACAACTGAAAAGTAGGGAAAAAATATATTTCAGGTTTTGCAGATGATGACAGAAGAAAAGTGTAGTTACCCTGTTATCGGTCTATTTTCTGTAACTACTCATCATGTTGAATGTGTTGATTTTTCTGCTAACAATATATTCTGAAAGGTATAATAATCAGAGAAACAACTTAGAATGAAAAATACAACTTAAGTAAAAGTCATTAAAATATACACAAACAAAATTCACTTCCATTAGACAGTGAAGAGAGATGGGGAGATTGAGTTAAGGTTCAAATTACTGATGCATTAATATGCTAATATAATATTTTGCTCATATGTATTCAGTTTAGGTGAAAGTATATTATTAAAGCTGCAGGCACTGTGCAGTTAGTAAAAAGAGATTAAGTAGGCCAAAGGAGAATTTGTAAGTATTTTTGACCTAATACATAAAAGTTTTAATATAAATCTAGAAGAATAAAAGCACTGGGATCTATCTCAGTACAGATGTCACTGATACCAGCTTATTAAAAAGCCCAACTAATTCTGAAAAACACAAAAGGTAACAGTATAGAGTAAAATTCAGCTATTTTAACTTCTACTGTTTGATCTACATCCTTTAAAAGGCAAGAAAATATTAGGCTCTAAGGACCAGAAACAAAATGGAAATGCAGCAGAGAATTTAAAATTAGTCTTGCATGGACTTTGCAACCTTCCATGTTCAGCTGCAGGCCCTAAGGGACTTTTTCTTCTCTAAGAATTTCAGTCCATTTATCTTCTGGTTCTCCAGAATTCTCCCAGTTGCACTTCAGGCTTCAAAATGCTGAGCAGTTTCATGATTGCCTTATGCCTATACTGAGATGAGCCATCCCTCTTCCTTTTATCAGCAGAAGGACTTCTTCTGACTGGCAGTCTGAGAAAACCTTGCCCTACAATGTCTTCAGGTAGGACAGCAGCCAGGAAGGCTGGCAACTCTCTTCATTGGTGAGGCACTGGAACAGGCTGCCTAAAAACATGGTGGATACCCCTTCCTAGAGTTATCCAAAGCCAGGTCGCATGGGGCTCTGAGCAATCTGGTCCATTAAAAGGTGTCCCCACACACGGCTGGGGGGGTTAGACCTAGCTGATCTTTAAGGTCCCTTCCAACCCTCACCATCCTATAATTCTATGATCTTTTTAACTGCACCTCGGGTCCTGAGAGTATAACGTTGGAAAAAATTCTCTCCATTGCCTGGAAGCAGCAACAGTAAGGCAGCTTCCTGAATAGCCAGGTGTGCAATTTGAGGTTCCACTTTAAGGGACAATGGCCCACAACAATACTCAAACCTGCTGGGGGCAAGTCTGCATTTGAAGGCTTGATCTCAGACACTGCTTCATCAAATAATTCAAAGTTGCTCTTGATAAAGACATTGGAAAGCACTTTCAAGCAAGACAAGCCTTGCAAACGTTTTCTCTTACAATGTATTTTACAAAGGCTATAGGAGCACTTGCAAAAAAGTCTCATATTAGCACCCTTACCAGGAAGGAAGGAACAGACCTGACAGATGTGTCTGATCCTATATCCTCCTATTGGGCATAAAATATAATCTTTGTTGTAAGTCAGCTGCTGTGGCAGAGAAGTCTTTTTTTTACTTTATTTTAAGGAAGGAAAAGCACTCCTCTCCACAATTAATAGCAAGAGACTAAAAATATCACCATCATATATTCACTAGTAAATAATTCACCTCTTCAGAGCATCAGTCACTGGCTGAGCAATCTGCAATTTCTCTGGAACCTCGGACAAAAAGGGTCTGCTCAGCTGGAATGAGTGCAGCAGGCAGCTGTCTCGTATTGATCTCCATTGTCTCAATATCTAACTTAGCACCTCACAGTGCTATTTTTTATTCCTTGTATTTCAGGGCAGTAAAACCACTACTTAAACATGCTTAGTGACAAAGATGCATTCAGATGGAAGACAGGAAACCGAAAGACGTTTGTGGAGTCCCTTGTAAGATGTGTTTAGTAAATGGAAATGAGGTATCTGAAGATCATCTCACTCTAACTGCATTACATTCAATCACGGGACAGATAGGGTGATACAGAGGACATTTCATCCTCCAAAATAGGATTAGAATGGGATAAACAGGACGTGAATATGTAGACACATGACAAAATTATAGACATGCCCTGGAAAAAATGCTATGAGAGTAAGGAAATCTCAAAGCATGGTGACAGCTCCACTGCAGGTCTAAATAGGATAAACACTTTTTCCTGCAATAAAACTCCAATTCTTCTACTTTCAAAATCCCTATATAAAATCTAAGTAGGCTGCATACAATAGTTTGGCTTTAAAAGAAGGATTCAAAGTTTCTCCACAGTCTGTTAGCTCTCCCAGTAATGCTTGGATAAACAGGAATGAGTAAAACAAAGCAGAAAATAACCATTTCATTTCAAAGGATATACACTTTATCAGAATGTGATGTGACACAAAGCCAAGTTCCATTGGATGGACTGGCTGGAACATACTTTGCCTTGGGAGTTTCTAAAGTGAACAGAGAACACAGGTGTTTTCATCTGAAAAGAATTCATCCAGAATTCATCAGGTTTAGTAATTCCTTCAGAAGTAAGGTTGACAGATCTCCTGAGAGGCAAACATCTGTAGAGGGGTGTCAGTCCCCATGCTGCTTTGTTGGGTTTTCTTTAAACTTGATAATACATACTTTATAGTTCAGTTCATTTAAATGAGGGTGTTAAGTTCCTGCAGAGGTCCATGCAAGGACAGTCAATTAGTGATGTTAAATACAAATTACAGGCCTTATGTGCTTCCAAACACATGATGGCTCTGGGACCATGCAAACCCTGTTCTCAGTTTTGGCCTGTTTATACATTCTCCCCTGCAACACACACACCTCTTTCCACAGCCCAGTCCTGTGGTTCAGCTGGTACTGGTAATCCCAAGCTTTTCTGAGAATCTACTTTTCTGAGCACTTCATATTGATTTCTGTAGCTCAGGGATGATGTGGCAGTAAAACATGAAATTCAGGGTCTGCACAGAACAACCTGGAGGGAGAAGTACAGAAAATTCTGTTTCAACAGGCAAGCCCAGAAGAAATTGAAAAGCTGCAGGAACAGAAATTTGCACGTGGTTTCATCATAGTGCAGACTTCATTGCTGGAGTTCTCTTGTGTATCTTTGTCTCCTTGCAGTCAACACGGCTAAATAGTAACTTAGGCCTTACCTCTCAGGCTATTTTCTTTAACAAATAGGGATTGTCACTTCCTCTCACTTTCGCTCTTCCTCTATGATATTTTTATGTGTCAGTAGGTAAGCAGGAGACTAGAGACCTAAATGTTCTGTTGATCAGGAACATGGTTGCCCTTCCCTTTTCCTGTGCTTTCAGGCTCCTCCTTCTCACCCTCCTTCAAAATCGGGACAACAGTTGCCAGCTTGCAGTCAGCTGGGACATCTCTGGATTCCCAAAACTGCTAAAAACTTACCAAGAGAGGTTTTGTGATGCCATATGGCCCCAAAGATTTGTAGGGATCCAGTTGGAGTAGCAGATCCCCCACAGTTTCAGGGTCGACTTGGAGTTGATAGTTCTGGTTGTCGTGGTGCTCCAGCTCAGGCTGAGGCCCCCTTGGTCTGTCATCTGTGTAGAAGACGGGCAAAGAATGTGTTAAACACCTCTGCCTTGTCCCTGTCCCTGTTTGTGAGGTGACCATTCTCATCCTCTAATGGACCAATGTTATTTTTACACCGCCTTTTGCCATTAATAGATTTCAAAACACTCTTTTTATTGTCCCACATATTTCTGACCAGCTTCAACCCCAGCTGAGTTTTGGCCACACAAATTTTCTCCCTATAGCAGCAAGTAGATTCTCTGTATCCTTTCCATGTTCCACTAGACATAGACCTCCCATTTTAGCCTTTTTTTTAAGAGAAGATCCCAAGCCAACTTTCTGCCTTGTCTACTTGATTTCCAATATTTAGGAACTGGCTGCTCCTTTGCCCTTAGGAGGGGATGTTTATAAAGGTCCAGCACTGATGGACCCCGATACTCACAAAAATGTTTCCCCAGGGGACCTTACTCCCTAATTGCCTGAGCACCCTGAAGTCTGCTCTCCTTATTTCCAGAGCTGAGGTTTTTCTGGCACTCTCTTCCTGTCAACAGAGATTTTAAACTTAATTGCTTCATGACCACTGTGGCCTAGACGGCTGCCAATCATTACTTTGCTCATAAGATCCTCTCTTTACAAGGAGCAGATCAAGGAGAGCATCTTTCTGAGTCAGGTCCCTTAAAGCAAAGTTCTTATCCAAGTTTCTTAAGAATCTTTTGGCCTGGGCTTTACCAGCTGTATGATGGCCCCAGTTAATTTCTGGCAAGTTGAAGTCTGCCACAAGGACAAGGGCAGTTGACTTGGAAGTCTCCCTTAGTTCCTCAAAGAATAATTCCTTGGCATCACCATACTGGCTAGGAGGTCTACAGCAGACTCCCACAATGACATACACATTATTTGTTTGTCTCTTATTCTTACCCAGAGGCTCTCAACTGTGCCATTGCCAACCATGCTCCATGCATCTTTTTCCTACTCTGACAACTCATCATTTAAATCAGCAAATGAAAAATGTCACTGGCTGATATTTTGAAAGTAAAAATAAAGAGACACATGCAAAATAAAAAATAAAAAAAAACAAACCCCACAAACAAACAAACAAAAAAAACCCATGTCATCAAAGCCCTTCTGCTCCCTTCTGCTTCAATGTCTTGCCCAGTTTCAAATGACACACAGTTACCAGAGAGCAACAGCAATGGTGGAGGTTGTGGGAACATAAATAGTGTAATAAATAGCTAAATACACATACATATCTGTATATACATACAGAAATATAGCAAAAATACAGAGATTAAAGATAGTAAGAAATAAAAATAAATACTTTCTTTGAAAGAGATATGCCAAACTCAATCAAAGAGGAAATTTAATTTTTGGAAGCATTCATTATGGTATGGTTGCTAAGTGTTTTGTTTGTTTGTTTGGGGTGTTTTGTGAAGGAATGATGTCCTAAAACACTAAAACTAAATTTATTTTCATCAGTTCTATAGGTGTTAACAACTTGAAGGGAAATTGCTTTTCCTCAATGTCATAAATACATTGTAGATCAATTGTATTGAATAAACAGTTTTTCATTATCACAGGCTTACTATTTTAATAATGAAAATATAGTGAAAATTCCGTTATCATTTTTTCTTTGTCTAAGATTAAGATCAAGTCCTTGAAACTGCTTTAAGGAATGAAGTCGGTCATGCCTGCCCACCACAAACACAAGGCAGGACTGCTAGTAAGCAGGTTATCTATAATATATACATACATATATCCCTGCTAATTATTCTTCAAGGTATGTGGTGGTATTCTCAAAGAATGGTGCATGCTTGGTTCACTTCAGCTAAATGTCTCTGTCCCTTTCCAAGAAGACACAAAGTCTGCTTAAGTGACTTATCTAAAAACAAAACACCAGCTCACATCTCCCTATTCTCAAGTGCAGTTTTATTCTGTTAAACATTTTAAAGAAAAAATTAAACCTCCTCTATTGACACTTCAAAGAAAATATGTTTTCAAAGAGGGTGTTGAATTTGCCCTGTTCTCCTACATAAATGTGGAAAACTATTTTTCATTAAGCCATCTGTCAAAATATTCATTTGTACAGTTAGCTATTTCTCCCTTATTTTAAAGATTTGTGTTGATAAATACATGTTATATTGACCTGTCTAATGCACAAGTAAGACTCAGACTGTTGGCTCCGCTTCTGCTGTGAGCTTGTCACTGTGACAAACAGTGAGACTACCTTGCTGCCTTTTTGAAGCTCTACAACCAAAGTCAAAGGAATGTTCCTTGAGGCAAGAGTTAGAAGTGCTCTTTCAACTGTACTCACTTGAGAGTTATCCTTTCCTGATTTTCCTTGAGTTTGGGTTATTTATGGGTTTGCTTTATCTTCTTGCCCTATCCTTTCCTTTTTCCTGTTTCCCTTACAATTTCTAAGAAGGCCTGTGATGATACATCCAGAACTTGCAGAGATTCCATTCTGTTCTCCCAAAATACAACTCAACCTGTCGGTCAAATAATCAGGTAAATCAGACAATTCTCTTTCCTTCTGAGAACTCCTAGAAGCTTATGTTAGGTTACTAATTACCCACATTGAGAGATCACTACCCGCAGACTGAGATCATACAGAGAATCAGTTTCTCCTTTCTGGTTGGATCAGAACTGATTCTGTACAAAGCAATTTTTTTTTATGTAAACTTTAGATTTCTAGAGACTTTTGCTAATTTTCAGTCCAGTGTTATTTTCTGAAAGCTGAGTAAGTGAGCAGGGCTTTTTATTCTCTGCAGGGAGTAATGTGGATTTTGGACACAGAGCTTTTATTCTGTGCAGATGGAACCACTGCTTCAGATATTTGTATTTATAAATAAAGCTGAAAAAAGAAACAATAATACCCTTTTGGAACAGGGTTTATTAGCATTTTTATGGCTTCTTTATCCTGGGAATAGCCTTTTGCTTTTGGCTTTTTCCTTCTCTTCTCCATCCTGAATCTGTCATCTTTCTCCAATAATTAGAGTTTATACTATGCAATCAAGTTTAGGTTGTCAAGGCAAAAAAAGAGCAAAAATTAATTATACCATGTTCTCCCTGTGGATAAGAATAGTATATATTTGCTTTATAAATCATGTTTTTAATATGTAAATTACCAAGAACATCAGATTGTGAAGAGTGTACTAAAAGCTCTAAAATTTCAGTTCTTCTAAAGCCATAAGTAATTTTCTATAGTAATAACACTAATGGCAGGAGGGAAGCAAAATCCATTTGGCTATGTGAAATGAAAACTAATAGCAGTGATTTGTGACAGCAGTTAGACTTGCAAACTAGTGAGGCAGCATTCACCAAACCTCAACCATGACATGACTGCAACCAAAAAAATAATAAACACTCTCAGATCCTTGATTCCAAATATATGATATAAGCAATAGTGAATCTATGTAATTATTTGAGTTGATGCAATAATATTTTAATAATATTTCTTTTTTTTTATATAAATTAATCATGCTAATGTGAAGTTTTTCACTCTTACACAGTATATTTAGGAGTAGTGGCCAATGGCATGTATGCTGCCTCTCATTAGTCTATTTTATTTGGTACTGTCAAAAATATTTTAAGGAATAACTAGACTTCCATGTTCTTCTTTAACAAAGGAAATACATTTATTTTAACAGTTTGACATAGTTATGGCTGTGTCCTAGATGGCTGCCAATCACTACTTTGCTCATAAGATCCTCTCTTTACAAGCAGCAGATCAAGGAGGGCATCTTTCTGAGTCAGCTCCCTCAAAGCAAAGTTCTCATCCAAGTTTTAACACCAAATAGGTGCTAGAGGCAGAATGAGTAGGGCAAACTAAAGTATTTTCAAACAAAAGTCAGAAAATCAAAAATCACATTTAAAAAAGATGCAATCCTAGAAGAAACAATACTGAATCTCAAACTTTCATTGTTGCAGTTTCTAAGATTCAAAAGGCAAATACTCTGACACAGTGGATGAAAAGCCTCTGAATTTTCCCTTGTAGTATACTCCATATGATTACAAGTAACAGATGGAACTTTGCAAAAAATTAAAATAGCTAAGGCAGTGAAAAAGCAGCATAATTCACACCATTTTGAAGCCCTACTCTCACACCTTGTTTCTGAATTTACTAGTTCCTCAGATCCTCAGGTCTCGTGAACACAGTAAAATAGATTTCCACAAAATACTAAGAAAACAAATAAATATATTCTAGAAAACAAATAAATGTATTCTAGGAACAGAGTAGAAATCTTGGTGTTTCTATCTATCTCTGCTACAACTCCAGGCAAGCTAGTTTGTCTTACAGAGCTTTGAGGATCAGGAGAAGCCAAGAAAGATGGTGAAATAGTGATTTTTACTAGCTTACTTGTTCTTCCTAATGAAGATATTGATTGACTTGGTTTAGTGCTTCAAAGCTGTGCTGTATGATGCAGCATGCTTTTCTCTTAACAAGACAGTGGTTATGCTTAACGGTTTTTTTGTTTCTTTCTTCTGTTAATTAACACAGCTTTTTTTTTTTTTTTTTTTTTTTTTTTTTTTTTACATCTATCATAGCCATTATCACTTTGCTAAGGCAAACACTTTGCTGAAACAGTTTAGCAGTTGGGTCCTTAATATATATAAAAACATGACTGAAAAGAAATTAAAACCTCCAGAAACATCCAGAAAGAATTAGTCATGGAGCACTTTCTAACATTTACAACCAATCTTGATGGTGTTTTTGGTTATCTGATTTCAATATTTCCACAAGAAAAAAATTAAAAAAAAAAAAAAAAAGTGTATTATTTTATGCCAGGATCCAAAATATTTTTGTCTAGAAATTCTTATAACTCTAAGCTGATCCTTTTGATTTTGACAGCATGCATAGGGTCTGGACATACACACATCATGTGTAACATATATCTATGTCTCTGTCTTCTGTCCAGTTCTTGAGCTCTCAGTCACTGTCTGCAACAAACAGCCTGAAACAGAGAACTTACACAACTTTAAATCACAGTCTTTATCTTCTGAGGAAAAGCACAAGCAGCAGACACTATGAAAAGCATATATGAACCATGGAAATTCATTAAAAATTTCCAAAAAACAGTGTTCAGGAAACAATTTCCATGTTTTGGAAAGGATGAAAGAAGACAGAAGGTAGTGAGCAGCTGAAATTAATAACTGCTGGAAGAATGTGGATTCTGGCAGTTGGAGTGGGAGCCTCAACAGGTAAGCAAAGAGCCAGAAGAGACAAAAGCCCTTCCTTGCTATGCAGAATCACATTAATCTGCAGTGCTAGTTTTCAAATTACTAGTCTGTGTTTGGAGAATGAAGATATATGACTATCACTTAAATATTAATGCTCTGTGATTAGTGCAGCATGTAATATATGCAACTGTACAGAGATAAATCATGGGCTCTTGTTCCTGTGATACAGTCCCAATACAAACCCAAATATTTTCAGATGCACAAAACATCTGTGAGGATCAGTAAAGCTGACATGTTTTATCATGCTTGAATTATTTATTAATGGCAAAATGAAAAGTCAAAGAAGCATTGGATATACTCTAAACATTTAGAGGATATAAAGAATAGATGCTAAGCCACCCAAGAAATTAATTCTTCTCCAGTCTCCATACCTTATTTTCATTAAATAAAAATCTTAAATTTTTATACATATTCTCTGATTGTTGTTTGATTTCAATACATCCTCCTAACCAAGAAGTTTTGTGCATATTGCAGTCTGACTACACGCACAAAAAGGGTAGGATGGAAAGTGAGTTGTACCCTCTATCTCTGTCATCCTGTGGACTGCAATTTGGTCTTGTGTATTCAGTATGCTAGCCAATAATACGAAACATTATGCTTGTGTGGGATATTTTGTGCTTGGGTGGTTGGATTTTTTTCCCCAAAAGAGAAGCAGCAATGCTCTGCACTTATTGTTGTTTTTAAAAATGATGAATGGAGTATTTTAATTTTTGCTTTTAAAAGGTAGTATTGTGAAGCAACATTTGTCTATATGAAGGCTGAATTGCAGCCCAGGTGCATGGGTTGCTGACTGCAAAACTGTCCCCTGGGAGATGCTGGAATGACTATGGGTGATTGAGCACAGAACCTGTTTCTATCCAGGCAGTTCACATCCAGAAACTGATGTTCCAGTCATGTCCTCTAAAGAGGAAGCTCGAAAGTCCCATTGCCTCTATCTCTAATTTCATATTTATTACAACTACTGGCATTAGTTCCCAATTCTTCCACCCTTTGCCTGGCTCTGTGCTATTATTTGATTCTATTATTTGAATCTATTTGATTCCTGTAGCATTTTTCTACAGTTCAACATTTTCTGAATTGCTGAAAGGGGCAATTGATGTCTTGTTCTGCCAAAAATATTAATGGTGCTAAGAGATGCAATTCACTTGCAAACTTATTTCCTAGTCAATTGATTCCAGCAAAATGAAAAACTAATGAGTCAGCTGCCCTGGTCGAACTCCTACACAAAGTTATCCCACTATCACTGAGAGAAGAAAAAAGCATGGAAGGACACCACTGTCCATATCATAATGATTGCCTTTGTCCATAGGGCAGGACTTAGGAATGTAAATACTTTACTGAATTTGGAACAGTTTTGAACATCAGAATTCTTAAAAGAATGGCAGAAAAATTAGGATTCATCATTTTTAGTCCAGGCATTCTGGTTTTGTCCAACAACACCTAACAAAAAGTGTGAAAAATTTATGTGTTCTTTTTGCAGGGTGTACAACTGAGTTCCACATCCAAACAGTGAAAATTTAGGTGGTAAGTTGTGAAATTTTTCACCCTGTTTCCACAAAGAACAATTTATACATTTTTCACTTTTATCTTGGGGAATATTAAAGCTCTTGAAAGAGATATGGCTTTATTCACAGTCTTTTGAAGATGTAGGAAAGCTTAGTGTAAAAATGTCTCAAAGGAGTACGTTTTAAGGTAGCAGGTGTTCTGAGTACTAAACTTATTAAGTGATTTCTATTTGAATTAGACTGCAACACGGTGAAGAGCCTTGCTATGGGTGTTTCCTGTTAAATTGAAGTATGCTGAGAAACTTAAGGAGTTGAGACATGCTAAATTCAGACTGAAATCAGAATTAGATTCCTTTTCTAATTTTAAAGCTTTACTGTAGGTTGGATGGTTACTTAAATAGATTTCCTTCTGCATTCTTCAATTGCATAAGGTTGGTATCAGACATTTGGAGTTGTTTCAGGTTATACTTCAGTAACTACTTACGCTAAAATCTTTTCACATTGAGAAACGTGCTTCATATTTTCCTATTTATTTCATCCCACCTCACAAAAGTTCTTGCTATTGTAACAAGGAAAGAAGAAATATGATTAATGCAGGCATCCAGAAAGGACCAGTAGATAGCAAAGAAAAAATTTTTCCAAGTACTGGGGAAGGCAAAAGGACATGTTGCTACTCAGCTTCTAAGCTGCTAAACCAGTTCCTTGTGAAGTTGGGGCAGTTGCAGAACAACAAAAATTATATTTCCTACAATTAATGCCAAATTAATATTTAATTTTAAATATTAAGTTTTGTGTTTCTTCAGTAAATAAATTGTTTTTACTAGGACATTAGGTCAGATTTTTAGAATTTTTTCCTAATGTGAAATTACAACTCAATGTGAAATGAAACAAAAAAAGCCAGATGATTAAATAGAACCAAGCTGTTACATTTGCTGCTTTGGAAATATGAGTATCATCTGTCACTGTATAAAAAAACTGTTATGAAAATATGTGCTCTCCTCAGATTGTGCACTCTGAATAAACACAAAGGATTTGAAGTTTAAGAAAAAAATACCTAGCATGATTAAAAATTATCTTTTATTGGTAGGAAGTTCCTAGGGAAATAAAGTAGGAATTCATTAAATAATCTCTACCACTGAAAATAAGCAGGATTTGAATCTGTGATTTTCACTGAAGGATTGATTTCCATCAATACAATGAAATTCCATCAGTCTATTCCAGGAGATTACGACTTCTTGCAAAATAGTTATGCTTACAAATGCACTTCATATTTCCTAAGAATTTTGCAGTTGTATTTTATAAGGGTATGATTCCACAGTCTTTCTACTTACCAAGCTCTTACACCATACAGAAGGGTTTTAAACTTATTGTTTTATAGAATTAGACATACTTTGAATATTGATGGAAACTGGCAGTTTCCCATTAATCATGTTTTTCTCATAAAGGGCTACATGATGACATGCATTGGTAATTGGCATATTATTTATTCCGTTCAATTTTATCAATGCTTTCTTTTCTTCCCCCGGATATTCTTTTTAGACTACCTGAGTAAAAAACCCAGATGGATGCAAGAAGAAAAGACATAATGTGAAAGGTGCAGAAATGGAGAAACAATGCAGTGGGTGATGGAAGTGAGGGACTAAGGCAGAATTTAAATCTTTGTAAGGGAGGTAGGAGAGGCTGTCATTGATCCAGCTTATAGACACAATGGGAAAAGCAAAATAACTCTGGGTACTAATAAAATATTAAGCAGATCATAGTACTTTTCATGAAGTCACTGACTAAGGAGAGAAATGCACACAGATCACACGATGAATTTGCTAGAAAAATCTTAATTGTAAATAGATCTTGGCAAGTTTGGAAGTAAAAGCTGAAATGGTGGATTATGATCAACCTCTTCCTAAGGACTACAGCATGCTTTCACCATGTCATTAGCTCCATCCTCCTGGCTCTCTGAGAAGCCTAAAAGAAAAATGCATCCTTTTCATCTCCCAGTTTCACTGAGAAACTTTCTTCTACAGTTTCTATGGGACAACAAATCAGGGATTATTTTTTCCCCATGGCCTTTATTCTCATAAAGAAAATTTTTACTGATTTGAGTAAAATTTTCCTTGAGTTAGTACAAAACCAAGGTTTTATTAATTTTTAACTACTTTGTTAACCAAACTCAACTGCAATCTTTGTTATTTCAAGTAGATGTAGGAGTTTCACCATAAATCATCATAAACACAGGGTTAACCAGAACATTAACCTATGAGTCCTTCAGCCAAGTGACTGAGAATTTGTTGACAGTATGGGAAGCTCATGCTGAGATTTGTTCACTGCCTCAGTTGCAAAAAACAGAGATGGATACATTATGAATGCATTACAGCAAGGAATCAAAGGCAGGTGTTTCAAGCCTTGGTCACCAGGCCTCCAGCAAACACTTCTGGAAGTTGATTTGAGGCTCAGGACCCAAGAAGCTGCAGTTTTGTTTCCAAAGGACAGGTGTGTTGAGCTTGGTGACAGTTACTGGAAGGCTTTTGATCTGTCACAAAACAAGTGTTAAGTCTGAAACTTTACAAGTGGATCCCAGCTGGAACTGCCTTTCGTGTGGCCAGATCCAACTGTTCAGCACTTCTTCCCTGGTAGGCAGAGATTCAGGATGGGAAATTGAATAGTATAATCCCTAAATAACTTACTCTCTTCTACAAAGCCCAATTACTACCTAACATCTCAGGAAAGACCTGCCTATATGCCAGTGGCATGGACTACATGAAAATGAAAAGGCATGCTCCAAACCTGAGCTAAGAAAATAACATCCAAGACTGAAAACAGTAGTCATTCTGAATACTAAACCATCCTCAAACAGCATAAAACTTAGTAAAACAGCATTAAACAACTGCAGAGCCCAGTATCATAATTTTGGATTATGTGTGACAATATATTTTTTAGACAAGAATTTCAAGAAATGTAAGAAGGAGCAGAGATATTAAGAAGTACTCAGTGTTGAATCATCAGTCTTATTCCCATGAAGATTGATGCAATTTTTCAGTAATATTAAAACAATTTAAATTAATACTTTAAATATCTACCCAAAGTCTCCGGTGAGATGGAAACAAGGATGACTAGTATGTTCTTTTCAATGTGTTTATATACTGAAGTGAATAACATTTTATTGATATAGGCTTCTATATTCAACCTATTTTATAATTTTTTTCAAGAGAGTAAATATTAGTGGTAGCATATATTTGCTTAGACTTTCATTTGCTGCCTGAGCACATACTGTTGAACTGTCAACAGGAAAACATGAACAATTCTCATAAACCATTTCAAACCAAAGAACAGATGGTTTTGAGAAGCAGCACACAGCCTGCTGTTCCCTGAGGTTTGATGGAGGTCCTGCAGATCTCCATGGAAAGCAATTTTATTTTGTTCAGTTTGTCCATTGGACCTATAATTCTACATTTTAAAAAACCTCCCCAAAAGTTTGGTTAATTTCATTCAATCTTGAATACTTTTTACCATATTGCATGAAAACTGGTCTAAGTTGGAAACCAGAGGCAAAAATCTCTTTATGTAATGGATAGTATTATTAATGTTTTTTTCTAACATTAAAGGTTAATTATTCACACATTGTCTGTATCCCACAATAAGTCAAATCATGCTATTTAGGATACCTATTGCTATAATGTATAACAAAAATAAAAAATTCTGTACCGCTGCCATTTTGGAACTGATTAACTATCACTGGAGAAACCTTATTCCAAGTTCTTGGTTTGCTTTACTGGGGAAAGTGTGAAATATAGGAAAAGCTGAGAAGAGGGATCTTATACTCTGATTATCTGAATTTTACATCTCTTTCATAAGCAGTGTCATCTATTTTACTGAAATGAGGTGCTTATTCTTGTCTTCAAAAATATGAAACCTAGGGGAATCGTTAACTTCCACTTCAGAAGTCAGCAATGGAATGAGAATGCATTTTTCATATTAATTTCCTTTATCTTCTCACAGCTGGCATAGAGATTAGCACCACACATCTCTCTATAGATTAACTAGCCCCTTATAATGTGCCTTTCTATATGTATATGAAAGTTAAATTACCATCAACATCTTTATAAGAGTAACTGTACCTTTGAGCAGAGGATCTGATACAAGAGCCTTAGAAGGTATTTCATCTATTTTTTATGAGTTTGGGAATTTTTGAGGTTTTGCTGGTTATATCAAACACTTGAGAAAAATTCTTCCCTAATCCCCTGCTTTCAATGTGATTATTTAAGCAATATCCCTAACATGGCAGTAATTAAGGAAGGAAGTATTTATAGTGATTTGCAGTACAGCCTTTATAGATGAGGGACCACGAAAGCTATCTCTTTCTGTCACTTCTGTGCTGAGTCTTTAGTTTCATTCAATGCTTTCTGTGAAATAGGTTTTAGAAATCAGCTGTAATTTCCCTGATGTACTATATCAGCTACCAGACAGAACTGCAAAGAATTGATCGGATGAAAGTAAAAGAAAATTAAGAGAGTACGAGAATACAGCTGGGATATATCTATTATTTCTCTTGCACAACTGAATCTGTTCCATGTTACTTTTTAATAGATTTCTGGGACAGAATTTCTTTCTGTAATATCAGAGTGAATAGTGCAGACTTTCTCCAAGAACTTCAAAAAAGAAAGAAAAGCCTTTTACATTCATCTTTTATGGAACATGAACAGAATGTACAGATCACAATAGCCAGAAATAGCACATACTCCTGAAGAAATATGTAATTTTCATCCTACACATATGTCACTTTCAAACCAGAGAGAAAATCTTTATGAAAGAACACCAGATTGTTCCAACTGATGTCTTCTCTGAGAGCTTCACTTGAAGGGAAAACCTCAAACAACATTTACTTAACAACAACACCCTCGATAGCTAACAAATCTCGCCTGCACTAAGGAAGAGCAACAAGAAACAGAGTCTGATCATTATGAAATTACATGAATACAAAACAGTGGGAAAGTTATTTTAAAAGGAGCTTGTGCTTTTCGTATATTGGCTCTTTAACATTCACTGGGAAAACAGATGGCCTATGTAACTGGTAGGAGGCAAAGAAAATGGAAGGCATATTGGAAAGGCTTGGAGAACAGCCAAAATAAAATTGTAATTTTGATACCATAGAGTTGAAATGCAGTGCATATAGCACTTTATAATATCTAGTCGATGGCCTGCCTTAGCCTTAATTTCAAGACCTAGAACATTGTAAGCAATAGATCAAACTAGGTATATGCTTTTGATAGGACTAGTGGACATGCACTTTTCAGGTGACCTGTGCTTCTTGACCTCAGCATCCAACCCATTGATTTTCACACCCAGGTGAAACATCGTGACTTAGTGCAGAAGGCACAACTTCTGAAATACAGTATTCTTGTGAAGATGTTAAATGTTGCTAGTAGTTTTGTACAGATGGTCTTCAGAAAAGAAACAATTGGATAATCATCTGAGGTACTTACAATCTAAAGCAACCAATAAGATTACTCAGCAGTCCAGCTCATTGTGGCTCATTTTTGTTTCTTTTGCTTTTCATATTCTGTTTTGAAGTCTAATGAGTTTAAAAGACATGCATTCCAAACAAAATACCCTTATCTAATAGGTACCTGTTTCAAAGATAGCCAGTTCACTGTATGACTTCTATGAAGGCATCCATCTCTCTTGATACTGCTCAAGTTCTCTATAGCTTTTCTGCTGACTGAGTGAAAAGGTCTGTAGGTATAAGTGGATGGGTTGTACCAATCTGTCACTAGTGCTTTATGACTTGAATAGACTATAAAAAAATCAATAAGCTCTGATCAAAAAATTATGAGGATTTATACAGTATGTTTTTCAATAATTTATTAATATCCCTCTGCAATGTTAAGTCCAGTACCAATAAGGAAACAATAGGGTTATTTCTTTTTTTCTATTAGTCAATCTGTGGTTCATCTCTAAATAATAATTTCTGGTTTGTAAAGAACAGTATTAGCTCAAATGCCCACTTGCTTTGTTCCTCTGGACCAGAAGGACTCTAGGGTGAGCAGTAGTCACGCATTTACTCCAGAGATGATAAAGACTCAAATCCAGTAAACTTGGTTCTTGCTGTTATCATTAGTCACATCTGTGAGGAAATAAATTTATTTCACAAATATGTGAATGTCCCACAAAACAAAATGCAACTGATTGAATTTTTTTTCCAGGTATCAAAAGATGAAGTTCAATGAAGACTTACAAAATACAGCCCTAATTCTAATCTATGTGCAATATCTTTATCTGAGACAGTTCAGCTGTGCCTGAGGAAGACAGATAAACAGTACTCTGGGTTGGATACAATTACTAATTCTTCCAGATATTTATCTAAGTTATCATAAAGCAGCACAAACTCTTCAGCTTAATGCTGTTTTCTACTGGGAGACATCATTATGTATCATTATGAGGCAAAAAGTACGTGGAATGAAGGAGCAATGTGACACAAAAGGGGAATAATGCCTAGACATAAATAAATGGAGAAAATTAATGAGAAAGAAAATTGCAAGGGAGGAAGGTGATGAAGCTATAAATATAAAACAAAGGTGAGAAAAAGAAAAGAGTTAATTTTTCATGGTGGCAATTAGAAAGAAAGAAAATGCTGTCAGTTTGGAAGTAAGAGAAGATTTAATCCGACAGCTCAATTCTCAGATAAAATACAACCACCACTGTAAAGCACAATATTTCTTCAATGCACAAATTATTAAGGAGTGAAATCCAGATGCTAAGTAGCTTCTGAAAAATTTTTAATGAGCTTGAAGTTTTCAAGATATGTCATTTGTTTTATTTGTTGCTAATGGTAACTGTGATTTTCTTCTTGTATTGAGTTTGATGTTTTTGAGGACATATTTTCAGAAGATTGCTAATACACAAAAGTAAATATAAGAGGCTAAACTTTATGATGGATTTTCCTTCAATCATTTTGCCAGCTGGCAGTGAATTTCCTTACTGTACACTGTCTGCTAGTTTCTTCCACATCTTTCCCATTATGAATACAAGTAACTGACTGCTGGCAATGTATAACTGCAGGCTGGAGCACATACAACACAAAATCCAGACTGACCCTCTTGGTGCCCTCTGGGGCCTATTTGTGACACTGTGTTTTAAGCAAAACAAAATACAGAAGATGTGTATTTCAGGAGCATGGCATATGGAAAAGGACTTGGGTGCCTTCCCAGTATCCAGATTTCAGTTTGGATGTGGCTATTATGTTCTGAGGTGAAAGGATTTTATGCCTAGGTTTGTAAAATAAATGGAGCAAGGATTGTGTCCAAGGATGTTAGCTGATGTGTGCTGAGGAGGCAGCATCCCCTGAAAGGGAATGCTTACCCCTCAGACCTTTCTTTTGCTCAAGATGATATATCACAAGGCAGCAAGGTCACACCACTGCTAGGTTTTTTTGTAACTGTCAGACAAAGGTACCTTTAGCACATATTTATTTAAAATTAATTAGAAACAAAACAACCAAGAAGGCAAATATAGTATCACTCTGTAAAAAAGATGGGCAAAGTCTAGAACATTATCTCTTACTTTGACAACAGTACTGGCAAAAGGAACAGACCAAATGATAAGGGAATTAAACTGGAAACACAAGGCAGACAACTGCTAAATAAACAGCAACAGCATACACCTGCAAAGAGCAGGTTTTTCCTCATAAGCCTGAATGACTTTTTTTTCACACTCTGGAAAGAAGGATCAAGCAGAGAAGGTGATACAAACCAGTCAGCAGAGATATGGAGTAAACTTCAGAAAGACCAAGCAAAGACAGGCAATTAGATAATATACCAGCAGATTACCAATACATAAAATTTCACAGAGGTGTGGAAAGAAGCAATTTCACCTGCACAGATGGCTTTTGAGGTATAAATACCTTGCTGCGTCACTGTGAAGAATTCAGTAGGCCCTAAGTTAACCCCCAAACTAAAGATTATTGAACATATTCTGCTGCTATGCACAACAGTTATATTCAGCCTTTTTTCTTGTTGTTCATATATCTACACCCAACCTCAGGAGAAATTTCATTTTGATATAATAAAGAGATTTTTTTGCATTTACAAAAACTATTCATTACAACAACCTCCCCAGGGATGTGGTGGAGTCTCCATCAACAGAGATTTTCAACTGGACAGAGTGCTAGATAATCATCTAGACTCCCTTGCCCACAAATGTTGAAATGGATGATTTTTTGAGGTTTCCTCCAACCTGGGTGTTTTATCATTCTAAGATCTTCTTACTCACATGCCTTTAATTAAATTTTACTTTAACTCAATTGCCTCTTATAATATATAAGATATAATATAATAAATTAAAATAATAATAATTATTATTATAATTATTCCCCAACTTTTTATGACATTGCAAAGTTTATTAGAAGACCAACTTTAGAATAAGATTCTGTCAAAACAGACATCAATTGACTACCATATTTGACTTCAACGCCTGCCTTGTTATTAATTTCTCTCTCAGTCTGAGAGAGCTTGGAGGAAATAATCCAGACACTCCCTATTTAAATATCAATCACCTCATTGTCACCTCATTGAAAAATCATTTCTTCAGAGTAATATCAATAATGTCTTCTGCTGGCTGTCCGCTCTGTCATCTGAGCACAGACTGGCCTCAGAAAATGAGCAGGACTTGCTTCTGGTAAGTGAGCAGTTGCTTCAGCCAACAGATCAGCAAGACCACCCTCTCTACCCACTCTCTCTCCCCTTTCCCACCATTCTTTGTTCTGTCCAGAGCTGGCACAGAAGGCTGTCTTTCAGCAAGGACAGAAGCAGCCTGCCGCCACACTGAACAGTGCAATCCCTGCCATGGTTTTGGTGCTTGACCAGCAGTGCCCAGGGCTGGTGGGTGTTTCATAGCTACCCAACTCTGCCAAGGCCTGCTGCTGCCTGGGTCTGAGGTCAGAGCTTTTCCTCAGTTCCAAAATGAGGATAAGGCACCTATTTATTGTGTGCAAGCACAGCTGTGGAGAAGATGACGCATTGATTGAGAGTGAGTTGAGTGTTAGCCTTACATCTTATTTGACTGAGTACAAAAATTTCTAATAGTTTATTAACTATTAAATTATTTTTATTAACTATTAAATACATGTGGTTTACTGAGCTTTGTTGAATTACCTTTCCTCACCGTTTGCCTCTTAAAGTGTGAATTCCCCTGCTAACATCTCTATCTAAAGTTGCCTTCCAGGTACTGGGAGGGGGTTGGTATGCACAAGAAACACTGTGGCTGAGAAGGGTTTCTGCTCAGCTCCATTAACAACATCTGGATGCATGAGGAGTGCCTGGGTAACTGCACTGAGGAGAGTAAAATGTGTCACTACAAGCATAGCAAAGGGATTTTTAATGCCATGAAGTTAGAAATATAAGAAAATATTGGTTTTATCTTAGAGGTATTTGAGTGTCTTTAGTCAAATTCTTCATTTGAAGCCTTATGAAATCACAGTATACAAGGTCTTGTAAAATTTCTCTTTGTGGTTTTTAATGAAGCAGTGAAAAATACAGTGGCTACAATATTAAAGCAAGTGTGTAAAATATACCTGACCTCTTCTTTACTGGTATGAGAACCAGTATGAGTGTTAAGGGCACAACTGCAGACTCGGACAGACCAAAATTTTTTGCCCAGTTTCTCACTAACACCACCCTCAAAGCTACATAACAGCCCCTCTTTGAATTTGCTGACATCAGGCTCCCTGACAGACGGCTGTCTGGGCATATGGAGAGAAGATGACAGATAGCCTATGTTTCAAAAGGTGGCGATCAATCTAACAATGAGCTCCATGAATCATCCAAGTTTTGCAGAAATGTCATAAATCCTTTTGTCCTCACTGTAAGCAGACTGATCATGTGTCAGATATCAATGAGTGAGTTCATCCAGGTTGTTTCACACTCCACAGTTTCCAGGACAATTCTGTTAGTTATTTGGAACTGATGCCTTATGAAGGAGGAAAGAAGGAGGTTGGCATTTGAGGTAGTTGTCTGATGATACATTTCCATATGCTGCAATCTCTTGCCATACAGTGAGGAAGAGATGGTTTGTCTAGATCTCTTCAGAAGCATCAGCATTTTCAGATGAGCATTTTCAGAAGGTTTGTTTCTTCTGTTTATTGCTGGTAACACTAAGACAAAAGGTGCTCTACAGATTGAAGATGGCATTCCTTTCCAGAAAAAAAATCCACATTTTTTCAAGTACCCATTTGGTTCCTCCAGAGCATTTTCTATTTCTGAGAACAAGTATAATTTTGTAGTTAATTCTCTAGTACTAAAAGAAATGTGTCAGCACTGTGAGCTCTTCTTGGTTGCTGAAAAGGTCTCAAGGAGTTGAGGTATGTTATAAATTCTTAAACAAGAAAGGTAATTCTCTCTTCCAGTTACTGACCTGTCTCTTTCATAATCTGAACTGTACCTTTGTGTACAGCTTTATGTGCTACCTTCTCAGCTGGTTAAGCCATGATTGCTTAGTTTTTCTCTAACCTTTTCTGTAGAAATGAATTAGCAATGTCATCACCGTATGCAGTTTTTTGGGGTTTTATTAACCTGTTTGTAAGAAGACAATTAAGATGCAGAAAGCTGGTACTAACTAGTCAGCAGTATTCTGAATGTCCAAATCACTTTTGACAGCAGACTGCAGGCTGGTTTTTTCAAGGGTAAAGCTTATCCACATTATCCCCATTCAGTCAAATACTCAGGAGAGATAGTAAGTTTCCCTGTTGGATGTAGCTGTGAGAGAGACTTGTGAATGCTCTGCCCTTGACAGCACAATTAAGGGCACACCCATGTGCAGTAAAACCAGGTTAGGATGACCCTGAGCTCACACATTTTCAGTCCTCCAGCAGACATCCTTCAAGGCTGAGGCATTCAGACTCACAAGCTCAGCTCCGACGCTAGTTGAAAAATACTTATGCAGCACAAAACCTGCCTTAATGACAAAGGATTTCTGTTTTCTGTTGGTTTTTCAGCATACAAGATATTCTAATAAGACTGGAAAGGGCAATGTTCCCTCCTCACCTTTAGAGTTATATTCAGGATTGGAATCCCAGCAGGGTGTCGCTAACTTCCTGGTGATACACCCTGCTCATCCCCCATCAGGAGATTGTTGGTTCTCCTATGCTGGCAGACTAGATAAAAACCCCAGGATTTCCAGGCTCACACACGTCCAGCAACAGCTGAATTAACGACAGATAAATACTGGTATACCTGTATGCGATCCCATGGCAATTTCTATATGGGTCTTCTAACACTAATGGCAAACTGCCCCTTTACAATCCCAGCAAGATACAGCTTTTAATTTAACCCAAACAATGCAATTACTCACATAAAAACAGGAGCTTCAGGGTCTGGGTTTTTTTTGTGGTTTTGTTTTGTTTTTTTTTAATTAACATGGTCACTCAGTTCTCAATTTATGCACTTGAATAGAACAGAGCAAAGAATGCTGGGCACCAAGCTGTCCATTATTTTCATCTGTGATTTGGGAAAAAGCATTAGAACCTACATAATTTAAAATTTAATTCTTCCAAACACAGGAAGAGTGTGGAATCTTTTGGAATGGTTTTTCCCTTACAAAAAGTTTTGAGAATTTAGCAATCTAAATACATCTTAATAGGATCAGATTTAGTGCAAGTTAATCTCCTTCAGTGCTTCAACCATCCCTTTTTTTGTTGTGTGGAAAGGCTAAATGATTTGCTGTAGAAAGCTTTTTTTAAACCTGCAGTAATTTGATAGCAGGGATAACCTCCAAGCCATCTTGCTCTACAGAGACCAAGTTCTTACAATCCATTACCTGTCAAACCATTTTTAAGTGCTGCCAAGCAACTACTGTATCAGTTTGTCTAGCCAGCAGTCAGAAACAGACACCACATGCATCTGTTCAAAGTACTGCATATGAGACAACATCAGATTTGCTTAACTGTTGCCATTATTAGGTGAACCATGTCATGTTGCATCATTTATTCAAGTCAGCACATAAGGAAAAAAAAATCATAGTTCTGTCTCAATAAATTAAATCTGTTAAGTTGAAAATCCAGGAAGTGAATCAGTGGCACTGAAACTTTATGGTTCCCAAATTAAATGCTTGATTTTTCAATTCTCTAATGGGAATAGTAACTTCTTATTTCATGGGCTGTAGTAGATTTTCCAGCTAAATTGAAAGCACACATTGCTGGACTATGAATGACAATAAAAATATTGGCACTAAGACTAAAGAAAGGCATATTGTCTTCCTCTAGACAGCATCTGACCTCTTGCTCTATAAACAACTGAATTGATATTCTGGATTGTTCATACACAACCAAACTATGTAGGAGTGTAAATCTTGTATGAACTTAAGAAAAAAAAGATACCGGTTTTGCTTTTAAAACTATACATTATTAAAGAATATCAATTTCCAGGCCATTTTTCTGTGGTGGTCAATAGTAAGCTGATCATTCACATGCTTGGCCAGTGCTAGAGAAAGCCTGTGCAAGTCATTAGAGCAAGCACCTACCAGATGTCCAGGGCTACCTACAGATACACCTACAGACTGCTTAGTCAAGTTCTGTCCAAAGCTAAGATGAAAGAGCATTACCCTATGCTCAAAATCAACAGCATAAATCAATGCTTAACTCACAGGAATTTTGAAAGCAACACATGCAGGGCAACAGGGGTCCATTCCCTTGCGTAGCTTTCTTGTCTTGGTGGTGCAGGTTGGATTCCCATTGTTCAAATCACTTCCAGGTTCTCAAAAGTACTTCTTCATGCTCACTCATGAGGGGATTAACCTGCATTTTATGATTTAGATGACTCTTCCTTCACAGATTTGGCACGATTTTTTAAAGTGATCTGATTTCTTTCCCTGCATAAAAACATGCCTACTCAGTTTTAAAAGATATATTATTTTGATTAAAAAAAAAAAAAACCCAAAAACAAAACCAAAAAACAAAACCACAAAAATCAGGGTTAAAGCCATCCACGAAATTAGTACTTGTAATAAAAATATAAATATAATATAAAGGTGATAAAATTAGAAACAAGTAATTGTTTTGCACACATATACATCTATATAAATATGCTAAAACTATTCCATCCTAACTTTATCAATATGTACATTAACAGGCCTTGAAAGTTTACATTGGTAATATCTCAATACTTAGCATTACATTGCTTAATAAATTAAATATTCCACTCTCCCTTTGTATGTCACATTTTTTCAGTCTTGAATTGCAAAGAACTAGAGGGATGTGAACTATCTCATTTTCCAAACTGAAGTTCAGATAAAAGTGTCTCTGTCTTGAAGGTGTCTACTGTAACTCGAGCATCTCTCTTACAAGGAAAGGTTAAGGACCCGGGCCCAAAGTCTGGAAAAGCCAGAAAGCACCTCATGAATATGCAGAAGTATCTGAAAAGAGGATGTCAAAGGATGGATCCCGGCTTTTCTCAGTGCTGCCAAGCAATAGGAAAGAGACAATGGACAGAAACTGATGCACAGGAAGTTCCAAGTGAGTATAAGGAAGACCTTCCTTACTGTGCGAGTGACTGAGCACTGGAACAGGTTGTCCAGACACTCGGGAACCATCTGGACACAATCCCTTAGCCTGTGCTCTGGGATGGCCCTGTTTGAGCACCGTAGTCCCTCCCAGCCCAACCCATTCTGTGACTCTGCAAGAGCAGAGTGCTGTTACAGGAGTCACTCAAGCCCGTAATGAGGATAGCACAAATTTGGATCTCCTGATTCTGCTGACATAAAAAAATATATGTGGCCCTACTGTGCACTGATCAGAATTCAGCAGCTTATTTTTTTCTAACAAACAGTTTTTTAAAAACAGATTTTTGTTGCCATACCTCACATTTTTTTGATGCTGATGCTATCAGAAGAGAACTATGGAAAAAAATTTAGGGTTGCAGGGAAGGAAGAGAAGTCATCTTCTTCTCACTTCATCTGGTAAAGGAATTCCTGAATAGTGACAGTATTTCTAGAAGGCTAGAGGACTAAAAAAAAATGCTAACCTGCAATACTGTGAATATGAAAAGCCTCAGGTGTCACATAATACTTGTGACAGAGAAAGCAGGGCCATACATGTGTGATACTCAAAATACTAGTGGGACAGTACCATTTTTAGGATTTCACTCAAGTAGCATATGGGAGACTTTACATTTCTATTTATACTGAATGTATTCAGCCAACAAAGCCAGGGAGGGAAACCCAGAGAAGTAACCTTGGGAGTATGATTTGAGCCCCATTTATTACAGACATGGTTAGTCTCCAAAAAGACTAAGTGGATACTGCAGAAGGTACTATAGCAGGTGAGAAAAATGGATGATCTCTCCAATCACTGTTTGCCTGGCTGCTGTTAAAACTAAAGAAGCATGTATTACTTTCATTAATAATTTTCTGATCATGATCCCTAAATAAAATGTTTGTGGGCATTTCTACCACATTTCCCCACTTGCAAATTCCATAAGAAGTTCGGCAGAGATTAGCTACTCAGGACAGCAACAGCTTAATGCATTTTTAGACCTAAAATGAAGAGGTCCAACAAATTTAGAATTATAAAGTTCCTGTGGATCATTTGATTGATAGAAAATAAGGAAAAGAATAATGTCTTCTAGATGCCAAAGCACTTTTTGCAGTTTGAGTTTCTAAAATAAGTTTGCATCATTGGGTAAAGTATCAGGCAATAACAATTTTGCTGGTCTTATGATAAGGCAGAATTTTTTCATTGCACATTTATTAAACTGTGTGCCACACCTTCTTTCTTGTACAATTCCTAAATCAAAGGAAAGTACTTTAAATTCAATGTTTTTTCCTCTCCATATTACATAGTCATTATATTCTGATATATGACCTTAAATAGAACTTCTAGGCAGAAATTCTGAAAACAACTAATCTGATTTTTCAACTCTGAATTTGCGAACACTCTTCTACTCCATACATTTAGTTTTCACTACATTTTAATAAAATAAATATTTAATAAATATTAATATTAAATATTAGTTAATATTAGTTAATATTAATTAATAAAAATAAATAAAATCTCCATTTTTCTCTGTCATTTATGACCTTACTGCTTTAGCAGTCCTACTTGAAGAAGGACTTTAAGATTATCTGAGCCTGGCAGCTGGGGAGACTGGACCTGAGCTCTAAATCACCTGCCTTGTGTACCTGCCCTCCACACAAGCAGCTTCTCCCCCTCAACTGCAGCCACTGCCAAGTTCCCTGCCCCCATTGTAGGCAGGTGGGTGGGAGATGGCCAAGCAGATGCTGCCCAAACCAGCCCCATGAGAGCAGGCAGGGAGGCTCCCTGTCAGCCCTGCTTTTCTCTGTGCTCAGTAGTAGGGAGGGGAAGACAGCATCAGAATCACACTGCTGCAACGGCTCTGAGCTCCCAGTCAGGCCTGGACTCTATGCCCACATATCTTGGGACTATTTTTTTCAAGTATTGAAGGTCCATTGTCTTTACCGATGTAATGCAAATCTGTAGAGTACCAGGGCTGTTTTCTGAAGCAAAGACCTAACAAACATATACCTAGACTCTTGCCTTTTAAAGACAATTTCCACACTGAAGCTCAAGCTCCATCTTATTATTTTCTTAGCACTAGACACAGGGTAAGACCTTTCATTCCCATCAGTCATTCCTGATTTACGCAGCAGATTTATCATTTTTATGGGAATGATTCTCTGGAAGTACTGTTAATGAAACCTGTTAAAAGACTAAAATAATACAGGTTGGGTGAGACAGAAAGGAGTAATGTGGTTATTTTCTACCTTCTAAATTGATCATCTGGGTACAATAAAAGAGTTGAATCAGCCCAACTGAGGAAACTGATGCCCTCTCAGAAGTGATGATGGAAAAGTCTTTGGAACTTCTTAAACTAGGTTGGTCACCAAAAGGGTTGTGACATGGATCTGCAGTTTCATTAGCACTTCTGTAATACAGAATGAAACAGTCCCTCAGACAAAAAATCATGGCTAAAACAGTAATTTATATTCATAATGTTATATTAAGTCTTTGTAGATGTGTGTTGGTCACTCACTGATCTCTATAAATTATATTTCAAAAAGCAGTTGGCCATGCACATAGGTTCTCTAAGGGGAACTAGTAGCATAGCTTACAGATGGCATTAAGTGAAGCAAGTAAGAAAGTTATTACTAAAGAAATCACTACTTTTAAACTGTAATATTATCCACCTCTACATACAAAGATGTGTTAGATTGCTGTGGCTGAGAGCTGCAAAAAATGCAAAAGAGAAAACTGAACGATTTCTATTTAGAGACTTAAATGTACATATTGTAGCAGAATGACATCTCCCAGAAGTCTGAAAATGTCTTCTGTTTATTCTGCTAGGTATACCATGAGAATAGGTATACCTGAACAATACCATAAAAACACTAAAATGCTCTATTTTCCTTCAAAAAGTCAATGTTATCAGTATATATTGGTGTAGAGTTGTCCCTCTGCAAATCCCAAGTGACAAGGATACAGCTGCCTAACTTAGACAGCTAGAGCTCCAAACTCGTTTTCCTCACATTACTGCTACCCTCTTAGGACCTGTATCTGGAAGTAGAGATTCTTTCTGATCATATTTTGCAATCCTCTTTTTCATCCCATGTATATTGTGCCTCACCTGTGATTAACAGTTCCCAGACATCTTCATTTGTGACATTACTGTTTACAGACCATTATTTTCAGGTGAGCCCAGATCACAACCAGGCTACCAAAAGAGGTCTGAGAGCCCAGTTTTGGATGCAGCACAACATTGCTCACCCTGTGTTAAGAAAGTGTGAGCTTTACGTAACATTATCCCTAAAAGACTACATGAAATGGCAAGCTGCTCTCTAAAGGTCCTTCATAATACAAAATATTTCTAGGCAGTTTTCTTCTTCAGTATGTGATGAAACAGTGTAGGAATGCCTGCGAACTGAACTCAGACATCTGGCTTAGAAATACCCTTCGTTCAAGTGCCAGAAAGTCCATGAAGTCAGAGAGGAAGAATCCCAGTTAACTGCATGAATCACTTTGTACTGAAGCCCCAAACTAAGTAATACGCAATGGGGTCTTATGGTATGATCTCTCCAGCAGGGGAGAGGTAGTTATTAAGGCCTGAAGTTAAGATGTAACTTGAATAACTCTGGGGAGAGAGAGTGAGTGTATGCAGTCCTTCTCAATGCTAACTGAACTATAATTTAGGTCTATAATTTAGGCATAGCTGACAGACAGAATGGGAAGGCATAACAGCAGCTATACAATATTTTCCTTAGCTTTTCAATTGTATGCAGTCCCTTTAAAAAAATCTTCCGGTTTATCTCCTTACTTGCTCATTTCATTCTCCTTCTCAAAAATTTTCTGAGGTCTTATTTTGCTACTCTTTCAACTCTTCTAAACTGCTATTGCTATGTAGGTGCTGCAATGGGACCAGACTTTCAAAGTTCTCCCCTACTTTCTTAGTCCCATTTGTTTTTTTGCTTTCTTTCCTGCTTTGTACAAACTGCCATCCACATAATGTATTATTCCATTCTTCAGTCTTGCTCTCTCCCTAATGGGATATCTTCATCTTGAATGTTTCTAAAAATTAATGCTTCTGTAGTGCTTTGTAAAATGTTTTTGCTCCATGCCTGGACCTTCATTAGCATAATGGTAGGATAGATGCATATTGAACTAGAAGTTGATTTAGTGCAGTGCTTCAGTTCCTACTGTAAGGTCATAAGTGGATTTTATTAGACATTAAGAGTAAAGTTGCTGGCATACACTGCCATTGTTCGGTTCTTATTTAAGCTTTTGAAAACAAAAATTAGCATTTAAAATGCTGAAAACTATAAATCACTAAGCCCCTAGGCACCAGAAATATCCACAGAGTAGGACTCAAGGAAGATCAGCCTTTCTGGTTTACCTCAGATTACCTTGGTATCTGCATTAGTGATACACCATGCTTGGGATTCTTTCCTGTCTTAGTCTGGAAGACAGGTATCTGCTAAGGACAAAAAGGGTCCTCTCCTGGAATGGAGAATGCAAAAAAACCTCCTCTTTCCAAATTATAATTTTGGAATTAAGGAGATCTCATGCAAAGATGTGAGGATAGGGATAATAGTTCTTTACTTGTGTTTAGCAAGGCAAACAGAACAACAATAACTATGAGATGAACCACAGACAGAGCCAGGGAAACAGTCCCAGTTTTCTCTGCCGCTGGCCCCCTTTCCCCGTTGGTGCAGTTCCCGACACAGGCAGCTGTGGTGCAGAGTCCCGGGATGCTGGAGATGGATCAGGAGCTCTCCGGCGGTGGCTGGAGCTGCAGCACGAGTCCTGGCAGGCAGGGGGTGCGGGCTGAGGCGTGGAGAACACTCGGAGCAGGAGCGAAGGAACAGCGAGGGGGCAGGAACTGCAGCGGCTCCCGGCCAGGCAGACAGGGGCAGGGTCAGGATTGCCGGGACACACACGGAGAGACCGTGGCAGGAAACCCCGAACTCAGTGGTGCCGGTGAAAAATCTCCCCGAAGACTGGAAAGCACAGCCTGGCTGTTTCATTCTCCAGCCAAGCACACCCACAGAGAGAAGTGAAGTCCACGTGATCACCCTCTCCCTCCACCTCAGCCACCTCTTTTGTCTTTCTTAAGTATCCTTAAGTGCCCAGTGATTAGTTCCCTAGCAACCTATGGGAAAAAATTGTACAAGAAGACCCAACCCCCAAATTTCCATACACAACTTTGTTGACATTAGCAGCCAAGTAATTATGCTTTTGCACAGCAACATTACACTCAGGTTGTATTTCCTTCAGCCATACTCAGGGCTGGAACTGAATCACTACTACAGGGTGGCCATTCCTGAGGAAGTCTCTGTTCAACACATCAGTATGACCCCTGTATCTAGGGGTGATTACACACCAGTGCTGAATCTTCCACTTACCTCAGAAGCTTTCATTTTACTTTTCTTTCTTTCCTCTCTTTCTCTCTTCTTTCTTTCTTTCTTCCTTTCTCTTTCTCTCTTTCTTTCTCTCCTTTCTTTCTTTTCTTTCTCTCTTTCTCTCTTTCCTTCTTTCTTTCTTTCCTTTCTTTCTTTTTCTTTCTCTTTCTCTTCCTTCCTTCTGACACTTCCTTCCGACACTTCCTTCCTTCCTTCCTCCTTTCCTTTCCTTTCCTTTCCTTTCCTTTCCTTTCCTTTCCTTTCCTTTCCTTTCCTTTCCTTTCCTTTCCTTTCCTTTCCTTTCCTTTCCTTTCCTTTCCTTTCCTTTCCTTTCCTTTCCTTTCCTTTCCTTTCCTTTCCTTTCCTTTCCTTTCCTTTCCTTTCCTTTCCTTTCCTTTCCTTTCCATTCCATTCCATTCCATTCCATTCCATTTTATTTTCCTGGTAGAAAGGTAGTAAAAATAGTGCCTTAATAAGGATTTCTGGCTTCTATTTCAGGCTTTAATGTCATCCAGTTACTTGTTTAATGGCTTTGACTTCTAAGAAAGAGATTGGGGAAATGTCTCATCCTTTGTCATGATTAGGTAGTAGCTCATTGAACGTATAAACCAAAACCAAATCATAGAATGGCTTGGCTGAGAAGAGACCTTAGAGGTCTCATTCCAGCCCCCCTGACATGGGCAAGGACACTCTTCACTAGACCAGGCTGCTCAGGAACCCATGCAACCTATCTTTGAACAGTTCCAGGGTGAGGCATCCACAACTTCTCTGGGCAACCTGTTCCAGTGTCTCGCCACCCTCACAGTAAAGAATTTCTTCCTAATAGCTAATCTAAACATACTCTCTTTCATTTTAAAGCCATTACCCCTTTTTGTATCACTACACACCCTGGTCAAAAGTCCCTGACCACTGGCATTCAACGATCTTTGGGTAGCTCTCTGCTGCTGATAGCTTGAGAAATCTATGCTGCACATGATGGAGAGACACTGTCAAATTGCTCTTTGCCCCTCTCCAAGTATGGCCTCACCATCCACCATGGAAGTGGATATGCAGGTGCTGCCATGAAGCAGACTGTCCTGATGACAACATATATTGCCCTCTCATTCTGAATTCTGCAGCTGGTGCTCCCTACCTCCTGCCCTAAGCATTGCAAAGACTGGAAGTTCTGGCCCAGATTTTTCTGTTCACATGAGATTAAGCAAGCTGTATGGCCATATATTCAAACCATATGGAGTCCTCACTCCAAGACATGTTTGCATAAAGCAATAATATTGTTCATGACACTTCATTAAAAACTCTTGCCAGTGTTCCTAAAATGGAGTTCTGAGTCTCAAGGATTACTCTCTAATCACATCACTGTCCTGAGCACATGGAAGCAATTAAATATCTACATAGTAAAATCAAAGTGAGGAAGACAGCAAAGGTGAATTTTCCTAATCTCGAGACTGAACAGACTGCAGAACACACCAGAAAGGAAAACATGCTCTGGCTGGAGAGATATGAGTCAGAGGCTGAGTGCCTCTGAGCAAGGCACACAGATGACTGCTCTGCACTGCTTGTAACATAGAAACACATGGTGTGCACCCGGTGCAGCTGCTGGCACTCCCTTCATTGCTGAAAAATGTGTAAGGAGAACATAAAGTCCCCAGACCAAAACAACTCTCACATAAGCAAACAAGTCATTGCACTGCCTAATGTGCCCTCTGTGACACACTGCCAACAGTTTAGTACACTACTCTTACTTTAAATACTGGATTTTTCTATTGTTTTTAAACGGAAAGGACTCCACTAGAAGTACAAGTTGAAGTACATACATCAGAAACAACAGAAGTTTCATCCAGTACAGCATTCATCCATACATTCATCCATCATTTCTGGGGCACTGAAGAGTTAATTTTTCAACTTCTTTATTTAGATAGGCAAGCTGAGAGAAAAGGATTGTTAGATTTGTAGGAAAAACTGGCACATACTATTTTCTTTTCTTTGCAGTAGTCAATGGTCTACCAAATTTGTATTTTAGAACAAATACCTAACCAGTTGTCCAATATATACAGGTAATTCACATTTTATATTTTCAAGGATGGTACATTTCTATTGATACACTAGAAATACTATCATTTGTTTATTTCTAGATAGATCTTAAACTCAGTTCAATGCAGTTTTGTTAGCAAAGGACTTAACTAAATGGCAAAGGCTTCCATCAGAAACCTCAGCTCAAGCCTTTCAGAACAACACAGTTGATGAAAAGACACTTTTCGATATATCTGTGTAGAAATAAAACATTTGTTCTATATTTTCAGTACTCAATCATGATCATCTTCACTGCTAGTGAAGTGGAAAGACCTGGAAATGGATCCTGCTTCCTTTTTTGATTGTGTAAAAGAGTGATTTCATCCTATCTGAGTTTCACCCATTACTTTCCCTAGCTTTGTAGCTATCCTGAATCATTTCCTTCTATTCTGTGTTTTCACCAAATTTAGAGAAATTGAAATGCTTTGAAGGATAAAACTTAAACACACTTGCACTGACACCTGCTGTTACAAAGCTTGGAAAAACAACTTTCCTATCTATTTGGCACTCACAGAAAATTCTTTGTGTCAGGAAGTGGCACTAAAGCTTCTTTCCCTTTCTTCCCCCCCTCTGGCTTTGTTGTCTTTCTGATGTACACTTATTAACTCTACAACAGTTGGAGAAGAAGAAAAAACATTGTTTTTCATCACAAGGTCAAAAGCCCTATAATTCTTTTTAAAAGATTTGCAAATAATTTTGTGACTGTAGCTTTCTGCAATTTAATCATAACTCTCTTGCAGAAATGTTTCAAGAACCAGAATGGTTCCCACAGAAGACAGGAGAGGGATGGGGAGAGAACCTGAGTGCTGATGCTGTAGTTACCTCCCTCTGAGATATCCCATGCACTTCTTTTCATTTCACACACAACTTCTTAGATATTAAACTAAACCCTACATTCAAAGTTCGTATGTTCCACTTTCTTTTACTATGACTTTTGAGTAGTTTCTGCCTCTATCCTGTCTTTGTTAGATGTGTTTCAGACCCACTCAGAAAATTATACCAAATGATTTCTAAACAGAAAAGGTGAAACATGATTAATATTCTGAACATGCAGTTAGTCAAAAAATGGGAAAAGCAAGCTGTTTTCTTCTCTTACACAGTAGCAAGGAGAAAAAAGACTGTGGACTGTTTTGTCTAGGGATGGGAGAACTGAGAGAAAACATCAGAGTGGTCTTCAAAAAGAAAGGCATCTGCAATGACAAAAGGAATTCTTGATGTCATGACCTCTGAGTAAGAAGCAAATGTAATTGTATCAAATTACACAAGCTGTAAATTTAGGTTAGACATCAGAACAAACATTACAATAGCAAGGATAATTGAGCACTGAAGGAGACTATGAAATAACCACCACAGAAGGTTTTAAAAAACAGTCTAGACAAGAAACAGCCTGGAAAAATATGGCTACAACTGAAGCTGAGTAATGGACTAAATGCTCTCTTTAAGATCAGCATTTTTCAATGACTTGGTGATTTTTGTGATTCCCTATAGACTTATGGCTTATTCATACCCTGAATTATTCCCTGGAAATTAAATGAATCATATAGAATTGATTAATCCATATTTTATAATGAAATAACATATACCGAAATGTTTCTTCCTGATCCAAAACATAAGTGGGAAACCTTGATCCATGTTTTGCCTCTGAAGATACCAGCAAGCACCTTTCCTCTTGCTGCTCACCTGTAGCACCTGCAGTGTTTTACAGTCTGCTGTGTTCTGGCACAAAGACCTACTACCATGTTTTTCAAAATGTCTCATTTAGCCCAAAGTGGCCCAAATTTGTTCCTAGAACAGAAATGAGGTAATTGGCAGAGACAGCAGCAGAACTGTCAACAATTAAGTAATTTTATCAATGACTATACAAGTGTTTCGCATCATATATTATGCAATTTTACTTATGACTGCCAAACTTCAATGACACCAGAGGAGAAAGGACAGCCCAATACAATGGCAAAAGAAGAAAAACAAGTTCTTCCTTTAAACATGATCAAAAGTTCTTGATTTCATGGTTGAGTTGCTGTTGTCTGTGAAGTGATCCTTATCATGCTGCAAGTTACATAAACTAGCACTGGCAACAGAAAACAGCGGACTAAAAAAAACTCTGAAAAAGAAAAGCACAGCTTTCATGCACTGAGATTGCACAAAAAAATTATAGGTAGAGAAAGCATTTAGAACAAAATCCCTATATTTCACAAGAACAGCATGCAAATCTCTGGAGTTCTTGCCTTGGTTTTCAGGCACAGCTTTCTAATGACTTTGTGTGCATTTTCAGGCTGGAATCAGAAAGTCAGCATTCAGAAGGCATATCTCCTAAGTACCCAGTTTGCAGGGCACACATTTGTCTACATTTTGCATTGCTGAGGGGCTCGTGACCAGCATTAACACACAGAAAAGCCTACCTGGCTACTTTTGAGTCATAGGGATAAAGGTGCTATAATTTTACCCAGCTGTAGAAAGAAGCATAGGATATTTTTGAGAGATTATCCCAGACTCTGTGCGTTACTGGAAGACAGAGAAATGTGGGCACAGAGGTCAAGTCTTGATGAAAATCTTGAACTGCCTTGCACAGATCACTTGACAGTTTGAGAGGAACTACCCACAACAGCCTCTGTAATTTCTTTCTTTATATTTTCCAAGGAAAAAAGAATTCCTTTATCAATTAAAGACCTCATCTTAGTACTTCTGCTGCATTTCCAACACACAGCCAAAAACACCAATATGAACTTGCCCATATCTTCAAGAAGTCTGAGTAAGTTCCCATGAAAAATAACCCTCCAGCAACACTGTCTGGAATGCTTTTGCCTTCCTGCCTGCAAAGCAGCAGGACCAGTGGTGTGTGACTACGTGACTGTTTTCACTGGGCTGTGGCCTTCCCAGCTAGAAGCACAGGTAAACACAGAATAAAGGCCAAGGCTTGGATCAATTATGTCATATGTGATGTTCTCAAATGACTGTGACATATTGTGTATGATATGTAACTGGGTCAAGAAGAAAGTTTTTTTCCTCATTGTCCAATATTTGGTCTCCACAGAAATTCTTAAGTTCTGGATGTTTTTCTCTCCAACAGCTGTGAAAAAACAAAACAAACAAACATTAAAAAAACCACTCTTTTTTATTGCCACACTTTACCTTTTCTTTTTAACTTCAGAAATATTCTCCTAGGATGATGCGTGCATTCTACTTTTACTGTGATAGTACATAGATATTGTATCACTGTGATATTACTGTGGCAGTGTCTTTATCACAGTGATATCACAGTGACATAGAATTTATTGAAAATGACAGTCTGACAGATTGTAGGGCAAACCCTTTAATCCTAGTTCCTGACAGTGTAGTACATTGTACATCTGATGCCAAAGAATGTTTTGCTCCTGTATGCAAATACATGTGCTCCCTGAAGCCTTCAAACTCCTAAAGAAATGGAAATGTTTCAGTTGCAAAAAACATCAGGCACCCTCAGAGGGTCAATCAAATGTCTTTGGTTTGATAGGTATTACATGCTATTGCACCTTACTAGCTGAAGAGTTAGATAAGAAGACGGAAAGAAAGATTTTGAGGAGAAATGTTCAAGTTTCTTCCATGTAGGTGTTGGGACACAGCAGCTGACTGCTGTTAGAGGCTACATGAGATCACATGGCACATACAGGATAACCAGTGGATCAGGTCCAGCCAGCATGAGTTCATGAAAGGCAGCTTCTGCTTGACCAACCTGAACTCCTTCTATGACAAGGTTACATGTTCAGTGGAGGAGGAAAGGCTGTAGATGCTACCTGGCCTTTAGAAAACCCTATGATACCATTTCCCACAGCATTCTCCTGGAGAAACTGCCCATGGCTTGGATGGTGGTGCAGTGTTCACTGAGGAAAAACTGTCTGCATGGCTGGGCCAGAGCTGGTGGTGAATGGAGCTACATCCAGGGGGCAGACAGTCATGAGAGGTGTTCCCCAGGGCTCAGTGTTAGGGCCAGTCCTGTTCAGTATCTTTATGGATGACCTGGATGGGAGTCGCAAGGGCATCCTCAGTCAGCTTGCAGATGACATCAAACTGGGTGGGAGTGTTAATCTGCTGGAAGGTAGGAAGGGTCTACAGAGGGATCTGGATGGGCAGGATTGCTGGGCTGAAGCCAATTGTATGAGGTTCAACAAGGTGAAACACCAGGTCCTGTATTTGGGTCACAATCCCCTGCAGCACCTCTGACTTGGGGAAGAGTGGCTGTAAAGCTGCCCAGGAGAAAACGACCTGGAGATGATGGTTTACAGCTGGCTTAACATGAGTTTGCTGTGCTCAAGTGGCCAAGAAGGCCAATGGCACTTGGCCTGCATCAGTGTGGCCAGCAGGGTGAGGGCAGTGATGTCCCCCTGACACTGTTGAGGTCACATCTCAAAGCCTTGGCTGGCTTCTTTTGTTCCCCCCATGAAATGTTCCCCATCTGCAGATAAAATCTAAGGCAACCAAATTTTAACTTCCTAATTAAAGTTTAAGTTTATATAATCATATTAATTCTATATAACAAAGTTATTTATATAGTAATATTTATAATTAGATTTTAATTTTAGTTAAATATTTTATAAGAATATAAGTACAGCTGTAATGTATCAAAGCAAAGGTCCATCTAGCACAGTAGGTTCTACAATGGAATTTAGCATTGTGGGTGCTACTTGCATTTGAACTGGAAGGAGCTAAAAGGATGGAGGCAACTGTCCCTTATTCTTAGACAAAGAGCATTTGACATATCTCCAGAATGAAGAGAGAAGGTCTTCTTTAAGCAAGTGGCCATCTGTATGCAAAACATCATCCATGTGATTTGTTCTTAGTACACCCCTACCACACATCAGTGAATCAGTTATGAGCTGACTCCTTCCAACCATTTGCAGCTTCTTGTTTGTGGATTCATGCCTTGCCTAAATTGAAATCAGCAGGAGCACCTACTCCTAGACATAATCTGGCTGTGTCCGTTGCCAACATCAATTACAGGAACTCATGGGGAACATTGGCTCCAGGTTACTGAAACAGATGTCAGTTGTAACAACACAGGCATGAGACTGAATTTCAGAGTGCAAGCAACCCAAAATGCTGTGTGCAAGTTTCAACAAGTCCAGCCACAAATCAGACCACCACCTAAAAATCACAATTTGCAACCATCATTCATATTCAGAGCAAGCCCTACTTTCATCTGCTTCATGGAATCACAAACATATTGCAGCAATAAAATGCTTTTTTGTTTCCTATTAAGGCTTTTTAACCTTACCAGAGGTATGAAAAGTAGAGAGGGTAGAGATGTGACAACAAACAATTAGAAACACAGGCTCATTGCTATTGCAGGAGGACAGTCATTCTAGGAATAAGGCTAATAAAATTTTGATATTAATTGTACTGGAAGACTTTTTTTTTTTTTTTAAATGTCTTGAATTTTAAAGCAAATGCCAAGAAATGTTTCTAAAAGTTTTTGCTACTATCACTCATAAATGTGCACCCTTTCTGCTGTGCATAGGTGAAAAGAGGAAAACATCTTAAAAATGCCAAATATGCTTATCCAAATAATCATTACAGGCCTGTCTGCCACATGTTAAGAACTGTCCTGAGCCTGCCGTACCTTGTCTTCTATTCAATCTTAGGGTCATAAGCAGAGTTCCCTGTCCTTCCAAGGTAAAAAAACGCCTAAGGTGAGAGCAGGATCAACAAAGCAGAGTTTTACCACATTACTTACATTGCAGCACAAGTCAGAATCTGCAAATTCTTAAACACTTTGCAATCCCACTGGTCATCCCAGCTCCCAGAGTATATCCTGTACTCTCCCAGAGTACCCCTTCTCCCCTAGAGAAAGCCACAGCAGGTAATATGCAGCCTGTTTTCTGCATTATCTAAGCATCCTGGGGTAGTGCTAGGGCAGCCTGAAGAAAACGGCTCCCCACATACTGGCCATTGTCCCACTGCACACAGGCAGCCACCAATCTGAAACTTCTGAAAGGAGTTCAGCACGAAGTACATGTTTTCCACTAACAGATAAAACATTCGTATCACTGATAACATACAAATTAATTGAAATGAGCCATTGTCATAAACATTGCCCATGAAGAAGACTAGTTTTATGTAACTAGGCAAATTACCTACTGAAAACTGTCTTTAACATCATTCTAACCAAAACTAGGAGAGGCCCCATCCTTCCTGCCAGAGAACGACATCAAGCACAGTAAAGCCTCGGCAGAGAAAGAGTATGAGAGGAAGGTAGAAAGAATGTGATGTTTAAGGATGACACACTGAGCATGGAGAGGCAAACTCAGAAAGTCTTGTGTGCAAATCCTTAACCAAAGAGCAGTGACACCCCAATTCCCTGCTCAGGTTAGTCAGGTCACCTGTGCCACCCTTACATCCATGCCCACAGGGAGAGAGGTTACTCCTTTGGTCAAATTGCAAGTGCAACTCCTAGTGTCAGGAAAGGTCAGCAAACAGTAGCCATCCTAAATATTTGCCTGCGCTTTCCAGCTTTTTCTACTTTGTGACTATTTGATTTGTCCCCTGTGCCCCTGGAAGATGCAGGACATGCTGGAGTGGTGGATACTTTCTGCCTGCTCTGCCTAAGTCAGATCCAGGCACAATTTCAAGCTTGCCCGAGTGTCTGCTATAAACATTTAAAACCAAAGGTAATGTCAACGAAAAATGTATTTCCTTTCGCAAAGTGCACTAACCTTGAAGTGCATTAAGACGTACATTTTTTTAAATTTTGTGCCAGTATTATCCCACTTGTAGAGTATGAATAGTTTTTATAGGTTTTGAAGTAAATGGGTTGCATTTTGTATATATTTACATCTTAAAAAAGGAATATGTATTTGGAAAGCCTAACTCTACATGGACCTTGTTAAAGAAATACAGGATACAATGTTAGAGAGCTAGGGACAAATCTGGCCTCAGGTCTTTCACCTCCTCTGCTGCTGATCACCACCCTCTTGGCTTGAGAGGTGGCGACAGAGATCTGACAAGTCAAATAAAATAACAAACTGTTTTACATTCATTCACATATATCTACATATATATGCATGCATATGCCAAACCATTAGTTTGGTACAATAAAATATACTTTCTGGAGGCTTTGTCATGTCTAAATAGTCCCTCATTCCACATTTTATCATGTAACTGCCAAAAGCTAAGGTAGTTTAAAGACATACAAATACCTTTCTAAAGGGAATATTTAACTGTGTTGCAATTTATCTCTCTCAAAGTTCAAAATTATACTAAAAAGGTGATGAGAATAATGAGTGCTTTCCAGTGCCAAAGTCTGAGGGAAGTTTTGACTGGTCACAGGATAGGGGTAGAATGGGTGGAACACACCTCATTCCTATAGGAGATCCCTAGATCCTTACATAAGCACAAAAATCACACCAAAAACGCAGTAATATGCACTAAGAGAGAAAAAGGGTCTGTAATGGGAGTAACCTGGAGATCGGCTGTTTTGTCTCTGAAACTCAACCTTAAATGGTACAGTCAGTGGAGAACAGCCCACCCTCTGGTGACAGGCAGCTGCTCTTGTTCCTAGGGATTAGAAAAAAAAATGAATTCTCCTGGGAGAGGAATTTGTTTAAGCCTTCTCTGTTTTCTCAGTTCTTTTGTAACATCTCCAGGCAGGGCAAGAACCGTTATCTTCCCTTTCAGGAAAGTGACCCAGGCAGGCCCCACACCTCAGCAGCTGCACGGAGTGATAACCATTTTCTAAGCTCTACTTGAGAGTGGGCTGCTGCAGACCAGTGAGTAGACTGAAAAAGTCTCTAGTTAAAACAGTAGCACAGAAAACACCAAGTGACTTCAGATAAATACCATCAGCAGTTCGCTGCGCATCCTTCAAACTAGGTGTAAATGTACTTCTGATCTGCTCGAGCCGCGCCTCAGCCTACACAGAGAGCATGGCCCCCGCGGGCAGAGGACACCAGCAGAGTTCTCAAAAATAAATTTCCATGTGTGTGAAAGAAATTAGTTGTAAAGAACCAGTACATGAATCCCGCTTTACTGGAGTCTTTTCCTAGCTACAGATACTAATTTATTCACGCTTTCACGGAGCTAGAGGCGACCCTGCGTTCGGCGGGCGGGCGGCGGCCGCAGCCAGGAACGCGAGCAGGGCCAGGGCCCGCGGCGCGCGCCGCTGCTGCCACCTGGCGGCCGCGCCAGCGCCGCGCAGCGCCCGCCGTCACCCTGCCCCAGCAGCGGCACGGGGGCAGGGAAACGGGCCACAAAAACAAACCCAAAGCCGCTGTCCGAAACCTTTACTCAACACACTGATAACAGGTCCAAATTACGTTTCTTGAATACGTTTTATAACTCTGATCTCTCCAAGCTTTTATTAAAAAAAAAAAAAAAAATGCAAAAGGCAAAGTCCATTGCACAAAAGAAGGCAACAATCTTAAATGGGATGCGACATTATTTTCTTTTCAAATGCCAGTAAAAAAAACACTTATTGACTTCTGGTTAGCTCCCAGTATTTGCGAATACCTAGCATGAAACTTTAAATTCTGGTTTAGTTTTGCACAAACGCAAAAAAAATGAGAGTATTTTCATGAACACTAAGGACTCACGAAGTTTCTTGATACTCATAAATAACATATACTCAAAACATGCCTAAGTACTCAGATGACTGGCAAAGAATGCCTGGCGACAAAAACAGGGAACCTATTTGCCATCTGCACAGCTGGGGTAGCATGGACTATTAAACACATCCTGTATATTTCTGTGTCCAGTCTAAACTGTGTACTCTGAAAGGAACAGTCTAACAGCAGCTGAGAGCTCTACCAGAAATCTTTCTCAACACCCCTGCATACATCAAGAATGTTCCATACTGCAGGGGCACAGCCAACTATTGATACATGCACCCATACTTATGACGCAGCTGACACATCAGTAAATGGGAAAGATCTGATCTGCAGGGAATATAGCAGGCATCTCTGCCCGCTTGTTCTGGCAGTGACACTTGCAGAGAAATATTCTGGTACTTCAGGTACACAGGAAGATGATCAGCATCAGATCCTTCTACATGGCAAAATGAAGTAGCAACAAGTAGCAAACTCCACACTGAAGCCCTGCTCTCAGAAGAACTGAAGCTAACCAGCAAAAAGGTAACAGGGTGATGGTACAATAAATACTCTTCTCATCACCTTTACTGTTTACTCTGTAGCGACCAACTCTTACATTCAGAACCAGCTGGTACTGAGTGATTGTTTTGGTACAGACTCCACCAGAATCACCTACATTCCAGATGTAGGAATCACCAACACATTGCAAGAAGAAAAACTGAAAACAAAAGCATAGGGTACTAACCTGTTACTGTTTAGAGCTTCATAAACTGGATCAAACCCTGGCCTATGAAAATTAAGATGGTGCTAAATACTAGCTAGATGCTTCATTTGTGTCTCTGCTGACACAGTCCTGGCATCACAGAATCTCATGTTTCCTATTTCACTGGAAAATAGTTCCCCTGGGCTGGTTGCAGAAGACATAACCCAAAAGACATCACACACCATGTACCCCCCAGCTGATAGAAATGTGGTGAGATCTAACCAGGGAAATTTTGAAGAAAACTGTGACAAGTACAGGGATGTAATGCACATGTGAAACTATCTTCACTCTTTGTGAGAAATAAGCAAAGCTGCCAAGTGGATTTGGTCCCCTCAGGCTTATGTCCAGAAGAGAAATGAAGTTACCAGAAATTCAGTCTGCTTTAATGGCAGGAAAACAGTGGGCTATTGACCTATGGCATTAAATGAAATACCAGGGGAAACAACTACTGTCTTCACATTCTTCCAGAGTACTGAAAATTAGGGGGAAAAAAAAAATCTTCACTGAGTTTTTCCCCTTCTCCCTGTTCAGTTATCACCCTCTACAAGGTCTCAGCTGCTGTTATTTTGTATACTTCTGCTTAATTGCAGTGGTGTTGCACAGCAGAATTGTGGTGTTGATCCTGGCTGGACACCAGGCACAGACCAAGCCACTCTATCACTCCCCTCCTCAGGACAGTGTGGGAGAAAATAAGGTGGACAAAATCTTAATGGATCAAGATAAAGGCATATTGATTTAAAAAACAAACAAAAAGGCTGTGCATGGAAGCAAATGAAAACAAAATAATTCTTCTCTGCTTCCCTTCAGCAGGCAATGACCAGCTATTTCCCTGGAAGCAAGGCTTCAGTGTACCAGGCTTCAAACACCGTAATAGCAAACGCCTGGCTCTCTTCCCCCCACACACCCTTCCCTCTCCAGCCTTCTCTTAAATGCCACATCTGAGCAAATATCTTACATTATGGAATATCCTCTAGGCAGTGGATCTGCTCCTGGCTGTGTCCCCTCCCAGGAGCTTGCCCACCCCAGCCTCCTGGCGAGGGGGAATGATGGAGAGACACCTTGATGCTGATGAGGGCTACTCAGCAGCAGCCAAAACACTGGCTAACACTGTTATTGACATCCTTCTACCTACCAATGCAAAGCACAGCACCATGAGAGATGCTATGGGAAAATAACCCACCTCAGCCAGCGTCAATAGAAGTGTTTAATTCAGCAAGGTAGTAAAAGTGAGTCTTTTTTTTAAAGTATTTTCAGCAATTACTTGTTCATCAATCTCTACATTTAATGCCTTGGCAAGTATTTTCATTGCAACCTTTTTGATTTGTTCTCAAGAGTCTTTCCTACCTGTCAACACCCTTTTGAGTAAAATTTTCTTTCATAGGTCCTAGCTTTGTGCAGGATCCTTTGTTATTTCAACTAAATCAGAGGGAATCTGAAGGAACCACTACCTTGTTAGAAGTCTGGATTCACCAGAAGCTGAGGTGGTCCTCCTCAGGTCAAACTCAATGTAGTTTGGGTATTATTGAAGTACACCCAGTTTAAATTCATAGTTACTTAAACACAGGTTTAAAAAAGACGATCTGATCATAGTAGATGTATACAAATCAGATCACTATGAGTAAATTAATTAATACTCAAAAGAAAAGGCCATTTAGAAAATAAAAGGAAAAAAAAATCACAGAAAGACTGTTTCCAAAAGCAACAGATGCTTATAATAAATGTGATACTTTGAAATCTCTAGTTATGCTATTCAATGAAATATAATAAGGAAATAAGATTTATTTTTTTTTAGCAGCATCTTAATCAGTAATCATTAACTACAACATTCAGGCATATAGAGAATTTTTCATCTGCTACTAATTAGAAAGAAAATCTGAAGAATGACTTGGAAAATCATACCCTAGGTATTAGCATACGAACAATGAGAATAAGAATTGAATATGTTTATGAAAGACAGGGGGAATTTTTCTAATAGAAGCAGTTGATAGCATTGCAAAGTTTGCTAAAAGGCAACAGACAAGCTACTGTTTCAAATTTAGAGTCAGTAGGAAAATGGACAAGTTCCACTGAGCGTAGAACAGTACATCATATATTCTCGAACCCCCTGGAGAATATGAAACAAGGGGGATCCTATTACCTGAATTTTAAGTTTTTCTGTAGTGATTAAAAAAAAAAAAAAAAAGAATTTTCAACTTGTGGAAATCAAGAGAGCTTTTGGGGGAGGGGTGTGATTTCAGGCCTGAAGATACCTAGGTGTGTAGTAATACCAAAGAAATGTGTTAACTAGTCTGACGTACGCAGAAGTAGTTTACCACTGAGGTCTTGCACGAAGTCCACAGAGATAGGAAAAACATCAGACTTGAAATCTAAAAGATCAAGAGGCAAAACTTAGATTGTTACACAGAACCTGAAAATCACTTCCACTGTAAGTATAATCCAAAACAATGACAGTAGCAGAGAGTCAGTTCAAGAAATGGTGCAAAACACTATTCTTTAGGACCTGGTAAAATTTCTGAGATAAAAACTTTAACAGAAGAACATGAGTGAATTAAAATTTTTTTATATTAGAAAGTTAAATTCAAATGAAAGGCCAGTTTTGAAACATAAGGTATTTTTACTGGTTGCCTGCTAAGCCCCAGAGATCTCAGAAAGGATGTATTTTCCCTCACAAACTTGCAAATACACCTTTTATGCCCTTGGCAAAGTATTTCTCAATTTTTCTAAACCTTGTTAAACAGGCTGTTTAACCCAGGACACAGGCTCACAGAATATACTGCGTTGGAAGGGACTTGCAAGAATGGGTCTTAAATGGATGACCTATATGGTCAAACCCACATTAAAACCTTGGCATTACTTGCATCATGCTCCAACAAACCGAGCTAAACTCAGTCTTGCAAAAAAAGGTATTGTAATGCTCATGTATGACCTCAGATTTTTTTATTTTTTTTAAATACACACTCCCCTTTATTAGCTTCCCTCTTGTTTTACCCTTTAATCATGCTCCTGCTCAGTAAACAGATTTATCCTGGTCTTCTATTATGGTAAGGCCTCAGTGAAGCCTACAGCATGTGCATACATTCATATTCAGAATCATGTTGCTTCTCACCCCCTACTCCAGTTTCCCCCCTCCATTCTGAAGCACCACCCTTTCTGACTGTTAGTCCTTTCCATACATCAAGATCTGTCACAGCTGTTTAATTATAGCTTACTAAGGCTATGGAATTACTTGACTGCCTTTAAAGCAAAAAGAGAATCACAGAATTGTTAGGGTTGGAAAGGACCTCTGGAGATCATCTGGTCCAACCCCGCGGCTGAGGCAAGGGTCACCTGGAGCAGGTGACACAGGAATGTGTCCAAGTGGGTTTTTCCACTCCAGAGAGGAGAAACTTCATGACCTTCTTGGGCAGCCTGTTTCAGTGCTCTGGCACTCTCAAGGTAAAGAAGTTCTTCATGTCAAGGTGGAAATTCTTGTTTTAGTTGATAGCTATTGCTCCTCGTCCGTTGCTGGGCACCACCAAGAGTCTGGCACCATCCTCTGACACCCGCCTTTGAGATACGTATACGCACTGATAAGACCCACTCCCAGTCTTCTTCTCCACGGACTAAACAGGCCCAGCTCCTGCAGTCTCTCCTCCAGAGATGCTCCAAACCTCTCATCATCTTTGTGGCCTCTACTGGGCCCTCTCCAGTAGCTCCGTGCCTTGCCTGTCCTGAGGAGCCCAGGGCTGGACACAGCACTCCAGATGCGGCCGCACCAGGGCTGAGCAGCGGGGCAGGATCACCCCTCTCGCCCTGCTGGCCACACTGTTCCCGACGCACCACCGGGATACCACTGCCTTTCCTGGCCACACGGCACTGCCGGGCTATGGGAAGCCTGTCATTCACCAAGACGGCGATGCTTCACCTCATTAATTTTTTCCCGTAACTACGCATGGCTTCATTTGCAGCTGCACCACGTAAACACTTCGGTGATAGGGGAACATTTTTTTACTAGGATCTCAATGTGCTCCGCAGCCGAGCGGCTCCAAAAGGAGCGCTGGTGCACAGCCGTGCTCCAGGCTGCGGCGCCCGAGCCCGGCCGCTCCCGGGCCCCGGGCCGGGCTCGGCCGAGCGCTGCCCCGCCGCAGCCCCGCCCGGCACACGCTCTCCCGGAAATGCACGCGGGCGGAGCAGCCCGCTTCCCGGCCTCGCCGGGCGCTTCCGGGTCGCGCGCCGGGTTCCCCTGGAGGCGGCGGGGCGGGAGCTGCGGGGCGGGCGGCGGTTCCCGTTCTCCTCCTCCTCCTCTTCTTCGTCTTTCTCCTCCTCGTCCTGGTGCCACTCGTGGCCGCCGCGGGCTGTCCCGGGTGAGCGGGGCCGGGCAGGGCGCGCCGCCGCCGGCCGTGCGGGTGCCTGCGGGCGGGGAAGGGAGGCCGCGGGGGCCAGGGGCTGCTGTGCCCGCGGCGGTCCGGCTGCAAGGTCTCTGCCAGTGTAGGTTTGTCAGCCCCCGCCATCTCCAAAAAAAAAAAAAAAAAAACCCAAAAAACAAAAAACCAAAGAAAAGTGCCCCTACCTGAAAATTCGCGGTTGTTCTGCTGCTGAGCGTGGGTCCCTGTTCTTGGAGAGCATCCCCGTGTTCCCAGCGTAAAATTGCTGGGATTTTACGAACACGCCCTAAACTGTCCTGTTCTTGCTGGCATGCCTTTACTCTTGGGGGATGTGTGTTAATTCTTTAGGGTATGTGTGGAATAGTGTTTCTTCTGAAGGCAAAGGTGAGTTTGACTTGTCACGGCTCAGCTGTCCAGGGAGATGGAGAGACACAGGCAGCGCACGGTGATGATCGCTTTCTTCCTTCTGTAGTGGGACAAATGTGGTACTCTGTTAAGTTCTTTAATTCATATTTGTTTTGAAACCAGCCGCTCATTTTGGGTCAGCTAGAAGTAGTGTGGTCTGTAACACAGGTGGCCCTGGAATTCTGGCAAATGTGTTGTGTTCTGGCTAATGCCGAGCACACCCAGACCTGGGAAAGGAAGAGTGACACATCCCAAACCGGTGAAAGAGCCTCAGTCTTTCGGGAGTAATTACCGGACTCTGTTTAACAGAAATGCATGGAAAAATGAGTTTCATTTAAATGCAAGAGATGCTCGTATACTTTTAGCAACGAAGCTTGTTTTCTGGACATTCATCCTAAACGTTAATACGATTGCACGCAACGCCTTTTAAATTTCTGTTTACATTTATGTGGCAAAGAAAAAATGTGATCTCGTATTTTTTCATGTGAATTGTAAACATTTCAAATATCTCTGATGCGTTAACTTTTTTTTTTTTTTTTAATAAACTTACTGAAGTATTGTTAAGGAGCTAGTATGGGATTGAAAGGAACTTTTAATTATTTAGTCTGTATTATGTATTTTGATAGAGAAATATGGGATTACTCTGAGTCTTGTTTTTGAAGTTGTAGGCATTCAGCTGGTCATAAGAAACAGGAATTAATTGTGGTATTTGAGTATTTCCACTTTTCTGATGGTAACACTTGACCAAAATATTGAAGTTCAAAATGGCTTGTTCTCATCTTGTTTTAGCTTTTTCCTATTAATTGCTTTAAATTAGTCTGTGGATTTTAATAAATGTTTTGACTGTAATCTGTCATTTGGATTCTGTAGCTTTTCTCTTGATTGTCCAGCTTGAACTAGGACTGCAAGAGTGTGGTATGCTAATGCAAGTCATTGGTATGAAAGATGATTTTTTGTCTCCTCTGTAATCGAAGAGTTTTACAACTACGCATGTGGTGCTTATTATTTTTAAAACTTCAACATTTCCTCCAGGTTTAAATTTGTTTTATCATACAAGTTCCTCACTGCCATAATGAGGCTAGTAATCCTTGAAGATTATGATCAGGCTAGTGAATGGGCAGCCAAATACATCTGTAATCGTATTATCCAGTTCAAGCCAAGTCAAGGAAGATATTTCACGCTTGGTCTACCAACAGGCAAGTTTTATTCAAAGTCTTTGTAAATAACTAAGCCTAGAACAATGTTTGTATCACTGCTAGCAGATAGAGTATTTAAAAGAACATATATATTTTTGGTAATATGCTAACTTTTTGATTTGATTTCTGTGAAAAGTTGTGATAGTTTGAGAAACTGATAATAGTAAATGAGAAAGCACAGATTGCTTGTATGTTGAAAAGCATTCTAGAAAAATTTGAGTGTGAAGACATTTGAAAACAGTGAAAATGTTGTTCAGATACACAGAACAGTAGAAAAATTTTATTTAACAGGGAGCACACCTTTGGGATGCTACAAAAAGCTGATAGAATATCACAAAAACGGAGATCTCTCTTTCAAATATGTAAAGACTTTCAACATGGATGAATATGTAGGTAAGATGTGCTATTATTTGAAAACATACTTTACTGTTATTGTTTTCTCCTTATAAAAACTATTAAATACTTTGTCAAGTACCAGGTTAGTCTAGTATGTTTGTACTCCTATGTTAGACTGGCGTCCGAGCATTTTTGTCTGTTCCTTTTTCTACAAAAATGCAAAAACAAACACGGCTAAATTCAGTGTTTCACAGTACTTTTGTAGAAATTATATTGTCATGTAATATTGGGACTGCATTTCTGTTGAAGCCTTTACACTCTGGGATAAGATGTATGTGGAGGGAATGTAAACAGTTACTTTGTATGTGCCACAGGAAACCTTTCTTCTTCATATAATATCAAATCTTGCTTTAATTGACTCAGGTTTGCCTTACACACACTACATCAGTTACATGCAGACTAGAATTAAGGCTGTTTGGTTAAATCTTGTCATATGGTAATTTCACTCTAAATGATTTCAGGGCTTCCCAGAAATCATCCAGAGAGCTATCACTCCTATATGTGGAATAACTTCTTTAAGCATATTGACATAGATCCGAATAATGCTCATATCCTTGATGGGAATGCACCAGACTTACAGGCGGAATGTGATGCATTTGAAAAGAAAATTGAAGAAGCAGGGGGGATTGATCTGTTTGTTGGAGGTATGAGGAAATGCTTAATGGTTAGTTACGATCCAAGCATGTACATCAATTCTTTAATCACTATTTTCCCAGATTTTTCAATTATTGTTTAAGAAAGTACTTTGACTAACAATCTGTATAAATTCCACAACAGAACAGTTGGTGTCCAAGTTTTTAATGACTTAAGTTTTAAGCTTTTATTGAAAATGGAGAACCAAAAGGAAAGGATGAGCCCTTTTTTATTAATTTACGATGTTTGAGGATATGTGTTGATTCTCAGGTCTGGAATGATTTTTTTTTTTTAACTTTGAAAAGGCATTGGTCCAGATGGCCACATTGCATTCAATGAACCCGGATCAAGTCTGTCTTCAAGAACAAGATTAAAGACTTTAGCAATGGACACCATTTTGGCAAATGCTAAATACTTTGATGGAGACTTATCAAAAGTACCAACTATGGCGCTAACAGTTGGTGTGGGTACAGTGATGGATGCTAGAGAAGTAAGAACTCATTTAGTTCTAGTTGCATGTGTGTTTTCAAGATTAGTTGGTATTGATACTGGGATTGAAAGTAAAGAGACCTTTGTTTTGCAGGTGATGATTCTTATAACAGGTGCACACAAGGCTTTTGCATTGTACAAAGCAATTGAAGAAGGAGTCAATCATATGTGGACAGTTTCTGCTTTCCAGCAACACCCTCGCACTATCTTTGTGTGTGATGAAGATGCTACTTTAGAACTAAGAGTTAAAACTGTGAAATACTTTAAAGGTGAGCACTGAATTAGAAGTCATGTGTTTACACAAAACCAACAGCTTTGAAATTATATTGATTTAAATCTAAGCCTTCCAACACTTTGTGGTGTTATACATTACATACTAATGTACATATAACATTATACATATAAACTAATGTATAGTGTCATATAGTCAAAATATTAAATATTAACTTATTTCTTGTGTTTGGAAAATTGCCAGGAGGCATAACTTGTGCTACCTACATTCCAGACAAATCAACTTGGGAAGAGTATTTCCTTTGCTTCCAGTTTGAAACAACAGTTTAGTAATCCTTAAATTCAAACAGCAGCAATCTGGTGTTCCAGAATACAGGTCTTAAGTACACTGGAAAGTTTAGCTTAAAAAATCTTAATACATTTATTAATCCTGATACATTTCCACGCTGCTTTTGCTATGTGCTGTAATGTGATGTCTAGTAAACTGCGATACAGATTTTGAAGCCACCTGAGGACATTTTTCATGTGCAATTAGCGTAACAATCTATACTGCCTTTGAAAACATTGCACCCTTTTACTGTGTGTGTTTTTCATATTTGTAGTAGGTATATTGGGGCAAACTTAAAGTCAGTCAGGATACTTCATAGTAATTGAGACTTCCTAGACTGAATTCTGTTTCACTGAGACAGCAGCAGAGCTGTGAAAAGTAGTTTCCTCCTGACTGTAGTAGCACAGCACATGCAATGTGACTCAGTTGTCTTTCTCACTAGCATGGGTACCTGTAGTAGCTGAGGTATCAGAGATCAAGATTGTATTTTATTAAATTCTTTTTTAGAGCATTATATCACCAGTGCTTATATATGTATTGGATTGCAATTTGGACATTTCTGTGATTTTTACCTGATACCTCTTGTGGCCAGTTTTGGATTTTTTCAGTATGCTATTCTCTGCTATGTATTTGTGGGGTAGGAGGGAGGGTTAGTCTTTTCCTGTATCACACTGCTAGATAGTATCTAATGTTGTTTTCAAAGATAAACTTCTCTAACTGCTTGGATAAGTTTAAAACATTATCCTGTATTTTATACAAGCAGAGGCTTTGCTTGGGAAATACACATCTAATGTACAATCACTAGGTATAAATGACACTGAACATTGCTTTAAAAGACATCAAGGGCTACAATTTATGAATGTGTGCTGTTGTGTCACTGTATTTAACTACTCTGTAATACACAGCAATAGAACTTTTTAAAAGCTGGCTTACTTTACTTAATTTTACCTACTTCCAAATCAGTGAGATTTTTTCCCCTTATAACACGGAGGAGAAATCACTGTGAGTCAAATTTGGAATTATTTCTGAATCTTGATCTTCAGCTTAGACTTCTTAGGGGAACTAGGTAGTTGTTAATAATGCTACTTATGTTAGTGATTTATGGAGATTTTTGACCACTTAAAACTTGCAATATGAAACTATGATTTTTTTGGGTTTATTTACCACACTGGCTGGTAAATAGATTAACCTTTTCTGTTTTTAATAACTTTCTGAAAACCTGTAATAGACTAAAATTATCATCTGTGCTTATGGTCTTATTGTAGGGAAAATAACTTCCTTGAGGAATGAAACAGAAAATTAATTTTGAGTTTACTAATTTGTTTGCAGTTAAGTTAGTTCAGGATAGTTTTTTCCATACGTATACATGCTCCTCTTAAAAAAGTGTGCAGAAATCTGTTTATTCAAAGCATACTTGAATATACAGTGGGACTTTCCTTTGAAATAATTGTTTTGGCATCTACCAGCTATGGTGGATTCTTTTAAAAAAATCTTTTGTTTCTCACTATTTTTCCTGTAACACTTTCACTAACAGGATTTAAATATTCTTCATTAAGTATGACAGAAGCAATAATTGGTAACCATTTTTCATGCATCTAGGAAGTGGGTAATTATTTCCTTTTCATTTCCCCTTTTTAGAAGAGGAAAATATTGGTAGGAAGTGAAATGTTTTAAAGCTCAAAACATGTTTTAGTTTGCATAGTGTATGCAGCTGTTACTCTTTCTGGACAAATGACTTTTATGTCAAATGTATACTTAAGTTTTTGTCACTGTTAAACTGAAAAAAATATTAGACTTTATCTAACATCTGTATTTTATATTAAATAATCACATAGTGATTAGTAGTAGATGCTGCATAAGATACATTTTTTTATTGTCACCTACAGTAATGACCTTAGATTGTATAGTTAACTCAAATTTCATGTTGCTGCACTGACACTAAGGTTGCCACCTGCTGCATCGTGTAGCAAAGGTATTTGGATATTCTTTGCCATAAATAATCACTAAAATATGCAGTACTGCGAGATTTCTTTCATGGTTTTTAAGAAAATTACTTTTAGTGTTGCATATTTTAACTTAAGAAGCTAAATCTTTAGTTCAATACTAAAATGGACTTTTACTTTGCGGATTGTGAACACTGATCATTACTGTTATTAGTCCTCAAGGTGAAATGATGTTAAAAACCTGCAAGTGATCCAATGTCATACATACCTAGATGTAGGTAACGTTTTCACGAAGTTATAGCAAAGTTAAGAAGGAAGTGTCTTTTTTTTTAACTGCACTGCAGCATTTTCCAGAATTAAAGTAGTTGAAGAGGAAAAAAAATAACCCCCCTTATCATAGCTATGGAACACTTGTATATGACAAGAAAAAGCCCAGCTAGAACAGAAAACAGCTAAACTGCTGAAACTGAGTCTGCACTAAGAGTCTGGATAACTTAATTTGATTTTGCCTGCTTAAGACCTCAAGTGATTATTACAAAGACAGTACTACCACAATGCTAGAACATTGCAAAAGAACTCAAGCTCTAAAAGTCTCACAATGTGTGCATCTGACTTTTATGGCAAATTGTGGTGTGAGGGAATTACATTGCTGTTACACAGTTTTTAATATGCAAAAGAAAGATGTATTCAGTTCATTTGTATTCAGTTCCAGATGTGCTTTTTGGGTCTGTTATCCGAGAACTGTCTGGTCCCTGCTCAGCTGATACTGACTATGTCATTAGTATGCAGTGATACAGGAATATAGCTGCTCTGTCTGGCTCTTAGCTACTTTAAATAGCCGTTGTTGTTCTCTACAATGACTGTTTAAAATGTATACTTTGAAGCTAATTCCAAATAAAAATGTGGATAGAAGGACATATTAACAAAGTATAACTAATGTAAAGCTGGCATTGTTGCTTTCCCCCCAAGGTTTAATGCATGTGCACAATAAGCTTGTGGACCCACTGTACAGTATGAAAGAAAACTGAAAGAAGACTGAAGAGGAACTCCATGTGGGTCAGCAGCAACAGTTTTAGGTAGCAGATGAGTTCACTGCTATGCAATATGCTGAAAACTGTTTAAAATGGGAAATCCTAGGTACTGTATTTTTAAAAAGGTCCAATATCTGTACATTCACATTCCATCTGTTTGCTGTGTCATGCATTTTGTTTTAACATTTGGAGCTCTGCTGTTGGCTGGTACATCACCAAATGGAACAGAACAAACTTGGGAGAAACCGCATGTTATGTGGAGAGGGGAAAAGCAGAGCACTTACTCTAGCACAGCAATGAATTCCATCTGCCTCATGTTAGATATGATGACACTTCATTTCCCAGAATTCTTCATTTTTGGCTTGGTTAGTGTAACTACATTTTGCATTTGTGTCTCTAGGCAGAATGGTTTTGGCCTTTGTTAATTCTATGGACTTGTAATAGTTGTACAATTTCTACTATGAAATGTTCTGTTTACATATATCTAATGTACACTGAGCTTTTGCACTTGGTTGCCTTAAATTTAAATTCAACAGTTTTTGGGCATCTCAAGTCCTGCTGTATAATTTGGGCAAATGAAGATAAAGAAACAGTGCCTAAAAATGCACCAAATTCTTCAAAATTACAACTTGCTCCATGGATAAAAATATTAAACTTCTACAATAGCACTTTTTCCTCTCATGTACTTCAAATTACTTTAGGATTTTTATATTTTTGGTAATCAAGCTATAAAGCTTGTTTATACATAAGGAAAAATCTTGGGCGTTCCTTCCTGGAGGTACCTGGTCAATTATATAACTGATGTTACAATTAAATGCCTGAAAAGAGGTTAATTTACGGGACTGTAAGGTCTGCAAATGATCATTTAAAGCCAACTGTTAATCACTTTTTCATTGTATCATTATAAACATTGAGCTGTAACAAGGAATGTTATTTCCTACTTTGAATATAAGTAAAACTTAAATATAGATCTCTTAATTTCAAAATTGTTTTATTTCTAATATAAATTGTCATGAGTAAATACTTTGGTATTTCAGGGAGTGATTAGGCAACAAAGGAGAAAGGTAAGAGTTTATTGATGAAGACTTGTTTTAGGATAGCTCTTGTATAAAATACTCACTGCAAGAAAGTGCAACTAAGCCTAACTTCAATTCAATTTAACTTTTCACCTAAATGACAAGCATATAGTAGTCTTTATTACAAAATCACAGTATCTCCCCAGGGATGTGGTAGAGTCTTATCAAGGCTTGATGAGACCTTCACATAGGCTCACCTTTCTCATAAATGATCTTACAGGGTCCTTTCAAATCTGGACTGTTATCTGATTCTGTGAAATTACAAAAGCATGGAAGAATCTGTCTATAGCAGTGTAGGATGCCAGGCCTAATCTTTTGATTCTCAGAAGTACATTGAACTTCCACACATTTTAAAACAGACTTTCAGCTTTAAGGCTTAATTTATACACATGCATTTTGGAAGTATAATGCAACATTGTGGAGGAAAAAGTTGAAAAGATTGCCTTTCAGGAGAATGCTGTTACAGGTAATGCATGATTCAAAATGCAGTGTTAGGCTTGCCATTAGCCTTTACAGCTAAGCAAGTGTATAAATAATTCTATTACAAAAAGCACAAAACTAAAAGTAGTAATGAATTTATATTAGTATTAAAGGAATTGAATAGTGTTTTTATCTTGATCATCATCATCCTTCATGTGGCAAAATGGAGAATTCTGTTGAAACATTCTTGTACTTTATTCCAGCACACCTTTCAGTCATGTACCTCATCTGGCAACTTTACCCACTAAAAGCCCTTTGTGTTCTCAAGATATGTGAAATCACAGAATTACTATATTTTCTCCCTTTTTAACTACTCGACCTTCTGTTTAAATACTGGTACAGCAGAACCTTTCTGTTTTTGAGGGGGTCTGGGACTGTTTCTGTCTCTTTAATGAACTCGAGTACCTCTTTTTTTTCAGTTGTTCTCCAACTTGTTTCTCTTGTTACACTAATTTTTTTTTAATTATGAGTGCTATAGGATGTAATTTTTTTTAGAAGAGGAAAATATTGATAGGAACCACCACATTGTTTCCATTATTTTGTTTCTTAAGATACTTTCAGTCATTTTAGAAGATATCGTTTCTTCAGGATAGTACCTTCCAGACTTGTCAACTATTTAGAGCAAGTCAACCCTTTAAATTACATAAAATTTAACCTGTTACTCTGCAGTAATGGCAAAGCAAGTATTTTCAAGTTCAGTAGGTCTTAAGTGTAAATTCGAAGTTAGCCTACCACATCAAAGTTACCATTTTATTCTTTCTCTCATTTTAAGGTCTTTTCAAAGGAAAGGGGGAATACTAGATACAATCAGGTACTTTTGTGTCAAAAACTATTATTTCATGTACTGTACTAACCAGTTCATTTGAAGTTCTTGTTCTCAAAACTGATGTATGTACAAGTCTTCCCAGAATTAAGACTACAATTTGTATTTTTTTTTCTGCCTCAGGTGACTATAGTAAGGCTAAAACAGATTCTCAAGTCAGCTTTATCTGTCTATGTAACTCATTTATTTAGGTAACTTAATGTGCCACTCAGCAAGGATACGATTTACTGTTTGGATAATCTTTAGCTTACCTTTAGCTTCTGGCTTATTCCTCAGTACAGAACCAGTGTTTTCTTACAGTTCTAGTTTAAGGAGCGGGGAGGATCTCATTTTAGCTCCTTTGCTCCTAGCATGTATCCCTGCATCTGTAGTTCCTTAAATGCTAGCTTTTACAGGGGAGGAATAATAAATATGTTAGAGAGACTTTATCCACAGTATTGTTCTTCATAGTCAGTAGCAGCAGCTTAGGTACCTTTATAATTGGTACAGATACCTTGTTCACATCCAGATTTTTTGTTTTTTTCAGTGCACCTGAAACAGCTTCAAATAAAAAAAAAAACAAAAACCAACCAACCAACCACAACCAAAAAGAAAAAAGCCTCAACAAATCATTAAAGTATCAGAATTTCCTCTGCCCTTTTTCTCTACTCTGAAACTAATACAGGTTGAAAGGGAACATGTCCTGAACACAGCCTGCTGAATTCCATCCTTCCAAAGATTTTCCTAATTCCTCTTCATACACAGGCTGAAATAAAAGAACTAGCTTATGATTAAAGTGTAGGTACAAGCTTAAATTTAAGGGCAGGTTTCCTGGTGATTGAGTACTTTAGTAGGTATGACTAGCAATTTGTTCTTTAAAATATATTTATTAACAAGAAATTAAGATCTGTGAAGATAAAAAAAAAAAATGCAGCTTAAAAGCTTTTGGAGGTAGGCAAGCATTTGTAAATACAGTATACAGTAGGGTCATTAACTTGTATTTATAATTGCTTTGTGTACACTTCCAAAAGCAATACCTTATGTTACGCACACTACACCGCAGCACTGAACTGCAAAATCACTCACAAACTTTAGTATGTAAACTATATAAATCAAACTTTACCAACTACACTATGCTATATGCTATAACTACTATAACTGTTCACTGTTATATGCTATATCCAAACCTTCATGTTAAATTTATTTTAAGGCCTGAATTGGTCTTACTAGTGGAACAGTTACAGATCCTGTGTTTTAATATACTAAAACTTACCATTTCCCTGGACATGAGCACAGCTAGACTGAACTAATGGTAAACTTACACACTTCAAAAGGTTTAAAGTAAACAGTATGGTAAATTAAAAAAGGTCTGATTTTTTCACCTGATGTGGTTTCCCAGCATCATAATTTCCTGAAAACAGCAATGTCAGAGAAAGTAAAAAAGCTTGATACTTTCGTGCCAACAATTCAAACTTTAAAAGAAAACCAACACAGCATTGTTTGTTTATACATACCTTTAAATTATTTTTGTAACCTTTCTGCCATATGCTTCCTCTCATACAGAGACTTGCAATGCAAAAAAACCCCAAAATTATGTGAATTTTAAGTGTTAAAAGTATGAAAACAGTGAAATAAAATGAAAAACAATACAATGTAAACTTTTAGTTGCAGTCACGTAACTTTAATTTCAAAATAATCTACAAACGTGTACAGTTTTAAGTCCTTTCACTTCATCTTCTCACACATACTAAATTCATACCATTTAAAGTCAAGTATGTTCCCTCTCACAGTGATAAATCATGTATTAGCTCACTTGGCCACAGTCTGCAAAAAGCTGACATGATCTCAATGATCAGATGTCACTGATCTTTATTTGTCAGTTTCTCTCCTTAGAACACGTATAAAAGCATCTCTTGGAACTTCAACATTGCCAATTTTTCTCATCAACCTCTTGCCTTCTGCTTGCCTCTTTAAAAGCTTCATTCTTCGTGTAATGTCTCCACCATACTGTGAAAAAAAAATAAAAATTACTAAGCCTAAACTACAACTGCAGCTACAGTACATTCCAGCAACACAAAACTCAAGGGTTTAAAAATAGTCAGAAAGGCTGGCTATATTTTGACAAAAAGATTATTTTATACTCCAAATAGTTTGGCCTAAAGGCCACTAGTTAAAAAGAACAAGGAAGCAAATAAGCACATTAATTTGGACAACTGCACATTGAACTCTGTCACCTAAAAATATGCATTCCTGGAAGCCTGGCTGACACTCGACAACATATTAGATCCAAATCCCCTTGGAACAGCAACAGGATGCCAGCTCAGATACACTGACACATCTTGACTAGTATTAGGTGCTTACATCTAGGAAAATGAACTAAACCCTTGTACAGTGTTGAACAGACACCATCCCACAGCTGTACCTAGAAGAATTCTATTGCAGTTGTGAGAAAGGAACACTTGTTTAATATTTTCCAATATGTTTACATCAGAGAGTTAAATCCAAGCTAAATAAGAGGTATCAGTTTTCCAATAGTTTTCTTGAGTCTTATCCATAGTGCTGCAAACCCAAGTAGAAGTCTAATCACAATCAACTCTAAAGAAGCACACTTATATTTCCTTCTATAACCTGAAAACCAATTCAGGAAACATGAACCTACCTATATGCCTGTGTACACACACAATTTACTCTGTGTCTACACTGTTCGAAAATGATGAGGAGATAGAAGTGAACAGACAAAATCAAAGTGTGCAACTGAAAAAGCCATTACTTTATGTGATCCACTCTTAAAGCTGCAGCAAGAGGTTAGAAGAGTTGGATTTTTATTTTAAAAGATTAAAATTATCTGTTAAAATTCCACAGACACTTAGGAACACAAGCAGAACATGTCTTGGCTGGGTTTCTAGGAAGAGATGGACCTATCATCTTAGCAGGACTCTAAGGTTTACAAACGTCAGAAACATGAAGAGAAAAGAAAATACCTACACATTTTGCCACAACATTTTTTCTGTAAGGTTTCAGCCTGCAAAATAAAATAACATACACCTTAACATATTAGAACATCTGCCTGTGAAGCTAAGTACTTGAGTTGTCAAAATGTTACTTGTTTTTGTTCTAGTTTTGTAAGATGCTTTGGCATCATAGCATTTTCAGGTTTTGTATACCAAAGCTGAAGTTTGAAACAGACGATGTAATTCAATTTTCAATTCTAGAAAAATCCCTTATTATATCCCTATAATATGTACATAAAGAAATCACAATCTTGCCTTTTTATCTGGAAGTTCTGCTATGACTCACAGGAAGCGTTACATACATGTGTATATTCACATATAAAAAAATTCTTACAGCACCTCTGCCTGAATTCTCACCTTGAATTATTTTGCCACAATTTAAATCCTATTTAAACAGCAACAAAAAAATGTGATGATAAACACAACATCAAGGAAATGGTTTGCTTTAAAGAAGTGTGTGCTAGGGAAATGTTTTTGTGTTCAGCTCCAACGTATTTCCTTTGGAACAGCAGACATCAGTTATTTTTTTGCTGACTCTCACAGCACAGTATTCCACAACTAGCTAACTTTTAATAGTAAGAAACTTTTTCCACAGCCAAAGAGGAAGTGGACATGTGGGTGTTGCAAGTTACACTTCATCCACTAAGTGCAATTTTAACCACAAACAATCTAAAGTAAAAATTTAATTCAAAATGTTTAGTCATTAGTCACTGCTCAAACATGTTTTTTTTTCCTTCAAGTAGCATATAAAAGAAAAACTTAATAGCAAATTCAAAGTCCTGTGATGTGTAAAACTAGGTAAGATTTTACAAGTCTGTATTTTACATATCTTAAATTACGAACAGAAAAAAGAAGGGGACTAGAAGGACTTCACTTACGTTTCTCTTGCAATGATCTTCTTGCCAATGGCAGCCTGGATGGCAATTTCAAACAACTGTCTAGGAATAGTCTCTTTTAAACGTTCACACAGGAGTTTACCAGCAGCATGCGCTTTATCACTGAAAAAAAAAGGTCAGCAACACTAAAAATATATCCAGAGATCAAACTGTTTGATTGAAGGATTTTACTAGAAGTTTTCCTCTTCTTAACTTAGAAGATAAGCTGGTCAGATCATAATTTTACATCTAATAAGTGGACTCTGTATGTCACCTGTTTCATACTAACAGGTGATAAGACTGTATTAGCCTCAATACATAACATATCATATAAAGTATTTATAAAAAAACACCCTGATTATCCATCACACTGAAGACATTTTCAATACTGTCACAGCTTCAAGTGAAATTTTAAACTCGGTCACAGATAATTTTCATTGATCGTAGGCCCAAGAGGTCAAAATATTCGTATTACAGAATGCTTTCAAAGCCTGATTTTATATTACAAGAAAAAAAATAAACTAACATACTGTTGTCATCTGCTAATAAAAATTATCCAACTGTATTCAGCATCTACGTATGCTTCAGGTTTTGGAAAGAGAAAACAAGAAAAGGTCTAAAGAAGCTACCAACAGATACTTTCATAAGCCATTAGAAAGAAAAGGGTCTATTCTCTATAAATAGCCACATTTAGCAGACATTTTTTACCAATGTACATTTTTCCGGGTAGTGACAATGTGGCTCCTTGCTACCTGTACAGAGCAAGCAGTTTAAACATGAAGTACTTTGATCATGTTCACTGAGCATTACAGTTTGAAGAGATACATATATTTACTTGTTTGGTAAGAACAAATTATGATTATGTTAATACTGAGTTTACAGTAATCTCTGTAATGCTTTCTCTATAAATGTAATTCAGCATAATTCTTAGAGATGCAGTTTTTTCAGTGGGAAGACTCTGATAATACTGCAGCAAGAGCAGAATGAATGCAACTACAAGTTTGAAAAAAAACCCAACTGAAATCTAAAGTCAAAAGAAAGTCTGTTAGTTTTAGTGAGTAGAACAGTTCAGGATAGGGGCTAAATTAATAAAAAAATGGATGTTAAAGTAATAACTAACTTTTGCAAAGTAGCCCACTCCATTTTGTAGATTTCTAAACACTGCATGCTTATGAGAAATGCATTAAGCAGCAATTGTATGCAAGACAGTTACCTCCCTTCAACCTCATGATCCTTCTGAAAAAGACAAGGGGCCTATTTTCCTATATCAGCCTTCTGAAGTAACAGAATTCCAAGAATTTCAATATTGCAGTTATGTAAAAAAATACGAAAAAATACAAATATTCAGCAGCTAAAAATTAGTATTTTAAGAATGAGAATCAAACAACCCACAAAGTTTATCAGGCATTACTGAAAAGGGATGCTGAAGTTACAGAAGCAAGCCTTGTAAAAACTTTGTGAGAAGATAGGGGACAGTCTAGAAAGAGGAAAGGCATTATTCTCACCTCTAATGCCTGAGATACTCATAGAAATTGAATCATTTTAGAAAAAAAAATCTGAGGTAATTGCATCAAGTAAATATTTACATTCTCCTGGTACTCTGTCTGGAAACAAGATAACTACAAACTCCTATGGAACAGGAATTACTGGGAGAACAAAATCAGATTTTGTCAGTGTTAAGCACCATAAATGATTCATCTTGCATTGCCCAGATTGGTCTGTACTTAAATTTTACCAGCCCTTTAGAAGATTGGCATTTTGCATTTCTTTCTCCCCTACATTTTCCACAAAAAATAGGATATCCAGTATTTAAGCTGAGAAAGGGAAGTAAATAATTGCTATTAATTATGGTACACATTTCCTAATTTTCATACAACAAAACACTTCTCTTTTTCAGTGGTAATGAAGGTGGTCATTTGGAAAAACCGTCAATGCTCAGACACATTTGTCATATTAAGAGTAACACATATTCTAGTGTCATTTAGAATCATACAATCATTAGGTCAGAAAAGACCTTAAGATCAACAAGTCCTATTAACAATGTTTTCATTGAATAATAAAAAGTCTTATTCCTGTTGAATAAGGAATCCAGTCAACCTACTTGTGTATGATAGTTGCCAGTTCTTCAACTGGATTTCCATTTAGAAGAATATCCATTTTGATTAGGTCTGCTGATTGGTAACCTGCATCTTCATAGTCAAAACTAAAAAAATAAAAGCAGTTCAAAAATGAGGCATGATATTGTATAAATTTTGCATTCTTTGTTCCAAAAATTTCATAGACACATTTCTTAATAAAACACTTGAACTTTTTAATAAAATTGGAGTACAATTTTTGTCTCTCAGTACATCTTCAGACTAAAAATGTACTGCACATAATATTGTCCCCTCCAATGCAGAAAGATGTCATCTTGACTTCAAAGATGTCTCTCTGTCCTCTCATTTGACAAACTTTTTATGTGACCCCTACTATCACGGTCTCTGACAACTAAGTTTTTTACTTTATTTCAACACCAGATTTCTTCTTTGGTAGGTGTGGGCCTTGCTGTCTGTGTGTTAGTTCGCAAAAAATCCTTAAAATTCAAGAGATGCAGAGGTGATATATGAAATAGATAAATGATAGACAGACAGATAAATAGATAGATTAGATAATAGATAGATAGATAGATAGATAGATAGATAGATAGATAGATAGATAGATAGATAGATAATGATAGATAGACAGATAGATAGATAGACAGACAGACACAGATAGCTTGATCTTGTGTTTAAGTATAATTGTGGAGAATCATCGCTATCACTGTAATTGGGTCAAATCTGAAATACCAGAATAGAGGGGGAAAATCCTTTGCAATTATTTCAAAGCATCTTAGTTGGCTTAATACCACAGATGTGTGAATGGATCCATATAACAGAAATATGATTACCAAGAGCACTACATACACAAGCTATATTAAGGAATCAATTAGGAAATGAAAACAAATAAATGAGATAATGCGACATCGTTGGCAATCACCCTTGAATCAAAGGAAACCCAGCATAATTCTGCTAATGAGAGAGGTTCTTGATAAACAGGTTAGGTGTCATGTAATGGGGGAGGTAGATCTAGAGAGGAAATTTAAAATTTCCATCCCTCAATTTCTTCTACCTTGCCTCTCCACTTTTACTTAAACTTTTACTGTATATTATATATGTAAACCTGGGCAAAACATGTCTTACATATGTAAGACATAATTAAAGAAAACATAAGCTCAAAGCAAATTCAATCCTTCAATAAAATTTATTTTTATGTTTATAAAATAAATAATGTAATTAGGTATACCAGTTCCTGTTGTACAACATCTCATTAACAAGATCTCTGCTTACCAGGCTTTTGACAGCTGTTGAGCCTTCTGGAGCACAAGCTCATCGCCATGCACCATTTTCCCTTCCATTAAACTCACAAAGGCTCTTCACAAACATCTGAGCACTGTACTAGACTCTGAATTCATAGCAGCCACTCACAACAGAAAGTTTTGTCTCAAAATACGCATGATTTTTTTCACATAATAAAGCATGTGTGTAAACTAAGTATTGTTTGAATACCACATTGTTTTAACTAGCTTTAAATAATCAATGTTATTTTCCTTTTTCCACCCAGAGACAGTTCATGCAGTAGGTAGTACAGTTTCAGTAATTCTGTTGAAAACCTTGCACTTCAGACAAGGGCAGACCATTTAGATCTTACTCATAAAGATGAACCAGTGCCACTCCAGAGGGATGCCCTTGAAAAATACATGCATTGCCAAAGACAATGATTATTAGGTAGTGATGCACTTGTCATGTTTTTCAGACCTATTTCCAACCATTTTCACAATTAATCTAATCCATTCAAGGTGAAGAGAGACTAGATTTGCAGCAGCATTAAAAAGGAATATTATTCACTCATGCCTCTATGCTGTTTCTCAGGCCTTTTTTCACCATTCCACCCCTCTTCAGGGTCCAGAGTGGGAGGAGAAGGGGGAACAGGGGAGGTAGTTACCTTGCATAGCCAGAAGACAGAGACTTAAGAATATCATAAAAATCCACCACAATTTCATTCAGTGGAAAGAGGTATTTTAGCATAACCCTGTTTTCATCAATGTACAACATATCCTTCTGGACTGCCCTACGATCCTAGACAAAAAAAGATTGTTTCAGTTTCCCTTGAAATTTTCTACAAGAAATACAAAGCAAATTAAAATGAACAGCAATCAAGCTACACAAGAGCATTCTTGTATTTAAGCCCAAAAGTAACTTTCTTATTGGTAGTATGCTGAAGTCCCAGGACAAATTGCAGCACTGTAACAAATGAACTAGACATTAGACATACAACTCAAGCCTTTACTCTCTAAATTCTGAATTTCTGAAATCCTCAATATCTTCTGCTTAGTGCTGTAGGACTTGCAGGCTCATCTTCTTTCCTCCCAAGAGTGTGTTCTTAAAGTTATTTTAGAAATCCTTTTTAATAGATTTTTTTTCTTCACTGTATTGATATACAAGTACTGTACTGCTTTGTATTACACATTTTGAAATGTTATAAGCTAAGAAAAATATTGTGAAGAAATAATATAGACATAACATGCATGGCATTTAAAACATTTTCAATTAAGAAGTATTCCAAATACAGTTAGGCAAATGTGTTTGGCCATTACTATCCTAAATTTACTTTCAGTAAAGTATTGGAAAAAATGCATGGATGCATAGTCAGAAGTGTTGGCAGAAATTGTATTTTCATGAATATATTTCTAAAAAAAACAATACATCTTATTCCCCTACTGCAGACTCCATTCTTTCAGGAAAACAGAACTAGCTATGAATTAGTCTAGTAGAGACCAAGCACTTTGTTGTCACTGAGCTTCATCACTAACTTTTCAATATATGGATTCAATAGGGTTTTTTTACAAATAAAAAGTTAAAAATTATTTTTTCTTTCAAAAGTATTCAATAATTACTTCAAAGACACTATTTAAGTATTAATATCTATTATCATAATATCTAGTGTCTTCACTTTAAGTATGAGGTGAAGAGCATAAAAATGCACAAAACTATACACCAACCTGACACAAGGTAATTATTTTCCCAATATATTCATGAGGTGTTACAATAGTACCAAGAACAGTTGGCTCCAAATATTCTGATACTGAAAGTTTATCAGGAAACTGAGCAGGGTTGATAATAGTAATCTGGTCTTTTCCGTACTCCTGAAAGCAAGCAAATAAACCAAATATTGTAACTTTAGAAGTATGTAAAATCAACCATCAAAGGACACAAATATAGCATTGAAAAAATGCTATAAAATGTTTTAATTGCCTGAAAACATTGGTACATTATGCAATCAAAATTTAAAACAAGGATGATTTTAGAAGAGATTTCTATAACACATATAGAAGTCCCTTATCAGCATATCTTGAAATATTATTATATAGAAATTAGCTTTTTACTTGGGAAAAGATAGAAATTCAAAAAACGTTTCTATCCATCCTTCCAGGTCTCTCTCTTCCCCCGTAAACTGAGGATCTTCCTTCTTACTTCATCCTGATCCTCTCAGTTACTATTACACAGCTTCAACAGAAGACCTGCTCTAAATTCTTTGAAGTTCACTGGTGGGGACTTTCTTCTCTACGTAGAATTTGGGTTCAGGCTCCCTCACATGCTGAAGTAGATTTAGAAATTAAGTTCTTGCTTCCTGTATAAGTGCTTTTGTTACCTACTTTTTCCAGTCCAACATCCCAATAAGGTCTGGAGTCACCCCTCCAAGGTAAAAGGAAGGTTATGCTGCTGATTGTGTAAATGCAAGATCCTTCTTCAAAGCAAATGAATTTCATCATTTCCACTGACAGGAACCCAACTTCCAGCATTGTTTGAAAAGAATCCCACATAAACAGTCCAGAATCACTCACACACCAAAGGTGTCAACTACTTCCTTCACAGCCCCTATACTGCCTGAGTAAGAAATCAAAACAGCCAGAGAGATAAAAGGCCTATGAGTTTTACAGCGTTTCTTATACAAGTTTTTAGTAATTTACAGAATAATCAGCCAGTCAACTTGCAACCTCCTCTGTCAGCAGGTGCTCTAAGTCTACCTCTTTCTCTAAAACTCAAACACAATAATTCTATTTGCACTCAGCTTAATGAAGTTAGCACACACCTATTTAATTGTGATCAAAAAATCTCACTTCTTTTCAACAGGCCCAGCCAATCTACAGTATCATTATAAGCTATTCCTAGAAACATTCATGTTTTCTGATGGATAAAGCCTGGAAGATTATTTCACCTGCTTTTAACACAGTCCAGTCAGTAAGCACTTAAAAGAATACTGCAAGATATGTGTCCTATACTCCCATTTTCAAGGAAAGTATAAGACATAAAAAGAGAGTGCTGGAAATGAACGGGGAAAGAGCAGTTAACATGCTTAAAAAAATTTAAAACTATTTAAGTAATATACTGGTGTTTCTAATGCTTAATATAAAATACAGTATTAGCCTACATTTAAAAAGATACTCTAGATGTCTAGATGTTTATTATAGGAGACTTTTAAACTGCTATTTACATAACTTTTTAATGAAGTTAACATACCTTTATCAACTTTGCTGAGGAAAGAACAGCTTTATATGGAACTGTGGGTGCAGTCAAAATAACAGACATGTCATACTCTTGCTCCAAACGTTGATTAAAGACTTCCATATGTAGAAGACCAAGGAAACCCAATCTGGAAAACAAATACCCTGTTGGTAAAAGTATTTGTATATCCCCTGGAATTTCACCCTGGTCTTTTTCACCCTCCAGCATATCTACAAGGCTACTATGGCAATATCAGGCAGAGCAAACAACCTCCAAGGGACCAAATAATCCTACCGTTGAATAATGTAAGTCTTGGAGAACAAAAATTATTTATCACAAAAATTTTCATCCTCTGTGCAGAGGACGTAAGAAAATCAAATGCTTCTAATCTTTATCTATCATTTATTTGAATTACAGCTCCTAATTTTGAATTAAGTTTAATTCTACCTTCAGTTTACTTAAACATGCATTCTCAACTTATGAACAGTTTCAAAAGTAAAAGCAGCACAAAAACCTCACCTCCATCCAGCTCCTAAGGCAAGGCTACTGTCACGATGAACAGTTACACTGGAGTCATTCAATGTCAGCCTTTCCAAAGCACTTTTGAGATTATTATATTCTGTTTGATCTACTGGATACATTCCTGTCAAAATATATTAAATAGAAGTAAAATGACAGATCTTTAGCTACTGTATACCTGGCTTTCAAGTATGCCACTTAGAGTTACCAGAGTAATAAAATCAGGAATAGTTACCTTCTGCTCTATCTCTTTTTAAACTTGAGAAACAACATGGGGATTCTTTATTCCTCAAAAAAAATTTAGTCAAAACATAAAAATGTTTTAGATTACCTTAGAATTAACATCTAGACCATAATGGCAGGATCACTGCAATCATCTAATCCTTCACATTTGTGACAAATTCACAGTTGAGTATAACCACTGTGTTGCAGTGTAAATATATAGACTTCACTGAGATGTTCCCTCAAAGCTAAGAGTGAATGAAAAATAAAAAGCATCGTTTCAAAGTTGCAAATATTTCACTGTTCTTTTGAAATTAATAAAAACAGCTGTTTGTATAACTACTGCCTGAAACAGATTCTACTGTATCACTTTTCACATCCTTGTATGTTCAGAAAAGGTCATCTACATCAAGAAGCAACACACATGCACACAAAAACATTATTTACAAGATAATGCTTTTTGACACTTACTGAGAGACGGCCTAGTCTCCATGAGACAGTTAAAGTGAGTTTTACACACTGCTTCACAAGTCTAGAAAATTATTTACAGAATTTTTTTCTAAACCACCTTCTATAGGTAAGCATTTGTAGTAGTTACTGAAGCTAGTAGCAACTGCTCAACGGAACTATTCAAGCTCAAAAATTCAAATACTTTACAGGATCATTCTGAGTATTAGCTCTGGCAGTTTACCATGTTTAACAAAAATGAAGCAGCTGCTAAGTTTTAAAAGAAGAAAAACCAACACAATGATTACAGAAACCTGATTATCAAGACAAAGAATTCCCTCTTTTTTTTTTTTTTTTTATAAATTTCAACCCTTCTTTTCCAGCTATTTTTACTGGCACTACAAACAATTATCATAGGCAAAAATACATGTTTGTATTGTATTCATACAAAACCAGTCAGCATTTATTACTAACCCTGTTATGTCACAGGGAAAACACAGAAATCTATATAAAGTGACACGCCTTGGCTAAAATTTTAATCCTCCCAACTCTTAATATACACGTCTTCTTTGAAAAGCTCTAAGAGCTCATATTCTTATTACTGGAAAAAAGTAATTCTATATTGATTTACTCCTCACCTGCAAAAACCATTGGCTTCACTGACTTAAAGCCAGGCAAAGGCTCCACTGGCTGTTTATACAAAAACAGTGTGTCTCCTATTTGGGCTTCCGTTACTTCTTTCATTCCAGCAATCAGGTATCCCACCTGTCCTGCATAGCTAAATAAAATTATTATTACATGGACATGATTGTTGGCATTAGCAGTATTTCTACTGTTTTCCTACTTGATTTAGCCCAGCCAGAAATTCAAATAAATCACCCCTTTAAAAGCCCATATCCAAAGTCCAGAAGTGAGATTTAAGCTGTTTCACCTGAGTTGTGAACAGTCTCAATTACTTCTTTTTCTGTTGCAGCTAAACATTACATTTATGTTCCTGGAATTTGAACACTGTGTTGCTCCCAGTTTAAAAGCTGGAGCTAGCTCCTTCAGAAGCTCCTAAGACAAAGAAACGAGAACATCTCCCAGCTGCCAGCAGAACAAGTTTCATATACTAGTTGGATGAAACTAGACAAACACTTTCCATCAGCACGTTATGCTAAAAGGAGGGGAATACATGGTAAATATTGAGGAAAACATCCTCATCCTTGGTTTTGGCTGGGATGGAGTAACTTTCTTCAAAGTAGCCCTGTATGAAGCTGTGTTTTGGAACTGTGACTAAAACAAGTGTTGATAATGTACCAATGTGTAGGTAGTGCTGAACAGGCCCTCTCAGTTTCTTACTGTGCCCCTTCACCCAAACAGGCCAAAAGGGCAATCCATACCACAGAACATCATGCTTACCAATAAAAAAGAAGTGTAATCTTTCCAAAGTAGCTTTTACTTGTAGACTAGCAGGACAACAGTCTGCTTGTGGGAGGTGGTGAATAATGGACTGTCTTTGCATCACTTGTTTTTATTTCTTTTTTTAACTCCTTCATTTATTAAGCTGTCTTTATCTCAATCCACAAGTACCTCCTCAACTCTTATCCTGCTAGGGCTGGGGCAGTAGGCAAGTGGCTGGCTGGGTTGCTGGCTGGGTTCAACCCACTGGGCACAGTAATGTAATCGAGAATGCCCCCAATAAAGTCATTAACATGTATTTGGATGCAAACTGATAAAACTTCTCCTCTAATTCTAAGTACCTGATTTTCTTCCCACTGCTGCCATTGAGAAGCCAGTTTCTGGAAGCTGTTGCATTTATGGGTTTTAAGTTTTCCACCCTCAAAATATGCTGCAGCAATAACTAAGATGAAGCCCCATTCCCTTCCACTCTCACACAAGGCAGTTCCTAGAAATAAATTGGACAGCTAAATAAGAATATTGAACACTAGCCTTTAAACACCTAGCTGTCCAGATATTCCATGTGCTACAGAAGATAACAGATTCCTCCCACAGCAATACCCAAAAAGCACTCCCTAAAACCTTCTGCCTCAGAATGCCCAAAATAAAAAATGGCACAGAGCATTAAATTGCAAAGAGCAATTAAAAAAACCAAAAAAACCAAAAAACAAAAAAAAAAAACACCACCAAAGAACAAGAAAAAAAATCTAGACATCTAGTTTTAACCTCTCAAAGCAAAATCAAACAGAAATGCAGGATATTGTAGCTTACCCCAATATACGATTTGTTCCACTCAAAGAAGTTTTTACTTACAGCTTATGCGTTGGCTGTTCATTTGGAGTCAGAATTCCGACTTCGTTAACTTCGTATCTTTTCTTTGTGTGTGCAGACACAATTTTCTGTCCTTTTGCAATCTCCCCACCAAAGAGCGCAATGTTAGCGATGACCCCTCGGTAGTGGTCAAAGGTAGAGTCAAATACTAAGGCTTTCAATGGATCAGCAGTATTACATTGTGGTCTGCCACCAAAAAATTAAAACAATATATACACAGTGTGTTTTCATTCAATATTGAATGAGCAAGCACACCCACCCCAAACACCTTTATATAATCATACCTGGTTGGAAGGGATTTCAAGGATCACCTGATCCAACTGTTCTTGGCAAAAACACAGGCTTAACAAGATGGCCCAGCACAAACAAATCAGAGAATGTCTAGTGGTGGGGAATCCACCACTTTCTGGAAGAGATTATTCCAATGGCTCTTTGTACCTACTGTTTAAATACCGGAACAGAGCAAAAGGTCTCCCTTAAGCCTTCTTTTCTCAAAGCTGAACAAGTCTATTTTTCTCAGCCTTTCCTCAAAGGGCAGGCTATCCAGTCTTATGATCATCTCTGTGGCCCCTCTTCAGCCTGTTCACATTTTCTGCATAGTGGGGACCAAAACTGAACACAGTAAGTATTCCAGGTGTGGACTGACCACCACTGAGCAGAGTGAGATTACGAGTTCTTCATCTCTGCTGGTGATGTCCTTGTTGAGACAGCCCAGCATGCTGCTGTCGTTCTTTGCTGCAGCAGTACACTGTTCACTCATATTGACTCTCTTGTCCACAAAGACACAGGTCTACTTCCACAGAGCTGATCCCCAGCTAGGCAGATTCCAGCCTGTGCTGCACTCATGAATTATGTATTCCCAGGTGCATGACCTTTGCCTCTGTTGAATTTCATAAGGCTCTTTTTAGCCCACTCTTTCAGCCTATCTAGGTCTTCTGGCAAAGTGGCTCCCCCTTTCTGCAGTGTCTACTTCCCCTCTCAGTTTGGTATCACTGGCAAACTTCACTAGGGTACACATCCCAACTTCCAGATCACTTATGATGATATGAAACAGCACTGAGCTCAGTGTTGAACCCTGGCAGACGCTACTTGTGGCTAGCCTGAAAAGGAGCTATTTACCACCACCCTCTGGATGCAGCCGACAGAAGAGTTTCCTACCCATGACACAGACCACTCCAGACTCTAACACAGCAGTTTCTGCAGCAGCCTGTGAGAAACTTTATCAAAAACCTCAAAGATCTAGGTAGAGAGAAAGCCAGGTAGCCAGTGTCCAGCACTCACACTACACAGCAGGTTACTCTGCTGTAGAAGGTGATCAGGTTTGTCAAGCACGATAAGCCCTTGGCGAATCCCTGCTCACTTTTCTCAATCACTTACTTCATCTGAGTTGTGACAGCCCCCAGGAGGATTTGTTCCATACCATTTCCAGGGACTGTGGTAAGACTGATGTACCTATAAATTCCTGGATCCTCCTTTAAGCACTTCTTGTAAATTGAACATTAGCATTCTTCCAGGAATGTCCCCTGATCTCCATGACTTCTCAAAGATTACAAAGAGCACCTTTGCACAGACACAGCCAGCTCTCCTACAATCCTCAGGTGGATACTATCAGGCCCATGCATGTGTAGGGGTCAGGCTCCTGTAATAGTTCACATAGCAACTCCTTCTTTGCTGACAGTGGGTCTGTGCATCAACCTGAATTTTTGTACCCCAGGCATAAAGCCCAACAGTGCCAGTAAAGACAGAGGTGAAGAAGATGTACCTCTCATTTCAGCCTCGCTGGTGACCCATCCACCTCTCCTGTTTAAGTGCAAGTCAGTGTTTTCCTTCTGTTTCTCCTACATCTCTCTATAAAGCATCTTCTCTAAATCAGAGGCATATTAAGTGTAAAACTACTGCCAATAGTGTATAAATGCAACTGATGATTTCCTAATTGCCTTACGAGGTTAATTAGATACATAATTAAATACAGACTTACGGTGGGATCTTCTCAATGACCTTTTGAAGAACTTTTTCAACATTTGTTCCTTGTTTAGCAGAAATCTAAAACAAATCCAACAACAATTTTATAAAACAGGTCTTACACTCATTTATTAAATAGTGTTATGTTTAGTTAAACAGTTTGCTGGTCACAGATAGTGCAACCCATAAAAGTACTCAAAAGAACACTCTAGAATGCTATTTCTAAGAAATGTTTCTTTGATAGTAAATTATACTGTTTTTTTCTTTTGTGAATGGCAATCATTGCTACGATAGAAATGAAAACCATTTATGGACTGACAGTGAGAAATAATTTAAAATCTTGGATTCCATTCCTCAAAAAATACTAGAATTGCTAGCTGAAACTTATTTTTTCCACTCTTACAGGAGACAAGCTTTAAAGAAATTCTCATGTCAGACAAAAACAGGCAGACAGAGAACACTTAATCATGTAATTCATTAGTTACAAAGTAGATATGTGATCAGGCATGTTATAAAACTTAGAGATCTTACCCTTACACATTCATCTGTAGGGATATCAAACAGCTTCTCAATTTGTTTTTCAACTCTTTCAGGGTCTGCATTTTTCAAGTCAATCTACAAAACAACAAACTTCTAAATATACAAGTAATCACATCTCCCACATCATCCAGTACTGCAGCTTTCGAAAGCACAAGAAAGAACCTTCATGTATTTATGAGTGAATACTGTCCATCCTTAGGAGAAGATCAATATTCATTCTATAAAGTCTTCCTTCCTTGATTTCAGGAAGGATCCCATCTGTAACCAGTCTAGTTTTGGCTTGTTTCATTAGGTAAAACACCTTTCTAAAATGTCTGGTAAAAATCTTTGAAATCATTAAGTGCTACCTACCTACACTGTTTATAGGATGAAATATTAAGTACAATATAAATCTACAAAAAGCAATTAACATAAGCTGAGCAATAATTAATCTTGTGATTCAAATAACACAGCCCTCAAAATTGTATAGAAAATAACTTAAAATTTCATTTAAGACTCTGCTTTTTAAATACTGAGCTCTTAGTCATGTAATTTCCTCAATCTTAATGAACTTTTATCATCACTAATTCCAACCATAAACCCAGCAGTACAAAGTCCACCACTAAGCATGTCCTAAAGTGCTACCTTTTTTAAATACTTATATGTATTTAATGAAATTAAATATTTCATAGCAGTTACTGTAAAATTTTACACAGACTGCATATACAGAAAATTCCTATTACATTCTAGTAATTTTACCTCTAAATCCTATAAATATTATAAAAAATAACCTTCTTTGTTATATACTTCTCTACAAGGTTACATTTCTGATCAGCACTATACACATTTAAACAACCCAAGTATTTAATAGAAAACACTAGAAACTTTATTACCTTATTTATGACAGGAATTATTGAAAGCTGTGCTTCAAAGGCGAGATAGAAATTTGCCACTGTCTGAGCCTGAATACCCTAGAAAATAACATTGTAAAGTTTAATGCAGAAACGTCATAAGTTTTGGTGTGGTTTTGGGGAGTATTTTTAGGCATACTATACAATTTAAGATTACTCTGCTATTCTGTCAACTCTTTCATTTAGGAGATGTATAAATAAAAGGTGATTGATTATTGCAACTGCTTTAAAATCCCATTACTCCCTTTCTGCAACATAATACTTTCATGGAGATAGACCAAGGGCAAAAACACTGGCAGAAAAACTAAAAAAAAACCCACAAACTAGTTTCAACCTCTAGCTTAAGAAAATCCTGAAATACTAAAAAACCCCAAGAATTAAGTACTACACCTCATTTGCATCCACTACAAGTATGACACCTTGACAGGCAGATAGTGACCGAGATACTTCATAGCTGAAATCTACGTGGCCCTATGGAGAAAACAAACGTTTACAATTTCAGGTAGTTTTGCAAAGGTTTCTGTACTACATTGTTTTCATTTGTATGTATGTTCACATTCTTATCAAAGAGGAATTGAATAAACACAAGAAGCCAGAAATCTCCTACTTTTAACTATGAAGACATTTACATTTGTGTGATTTCAACACTGTTTATATTTAACTTACAGGCGTGTCAATAAGATTTAAGAGGTAGTTTATTCCTTCATGATTGTAAAAGAGAGATGCAGATTGGGCCTTAACTGTAATTCCTCTTTCACGTTCTACTTGAAGTTTATCCAGCACTTGTTTATTATGGTCAGTTTTAGAAATTGTTCCTAAAAATAATAAAAAACCCACTTTATTACCTAAATTACTACATAAATCTTGAAAATGCTATTAGCCAAGAGTTACCCAAGCGCAAATAAAGCTTTCCTATACAATTAAGCTAAACTAATATTTTCAGTCAAAACCAAAACTGTGCATCAACTCTTTACATTTGTCAAATAAAGTTTACACAATAAAGTTACATAAAATACTATCCTGAAAAAGCAGGATAAAAAACAACATCTAAGAGATTAAGAAGCGCAAACATTCCATTCGATTGTAAGTAACTTTGTTATTTAAGGAAACTTCACCTCCTTTCACTGGAGAGGAGTGGCCCATAGCTCTAAAACCAATCTCAATCTCAAGTGCAAGATGAGCATTAGAATAGAGTGACAGACCTGAATTCAAAATCCCATTCTATCACAGGCATCAAACAAAAGTGCTCACAGTGATACATGGGAGGTATCATAAAAAATAACTTTGATCTTTGATAACTTTGAAAGCTTCCCTCCATGGTTGTGTTTCATTCACCCTTAAATGAGCATCCAGAATTCACAGGTCATGACAGTCCCACCCCTTTTGTCCACCTCAACCACTGGCAGTAGCAGCAGATGGCAGGAGTGACATCTTGAACAAGGAAGCAAACTCCTTTTCAGTCTCTTTCCAAAATGTGTACTTCTTCAAATCAATTACATACTTCCTTAGGCCTACATGTAGGCAGATCTCAACCACAAAGTCCATGTATCTGTAACACTACACAATTGAGAGTCTAAAAGCACAAACAACCTAGAAGAGCAAAAATATTGGACATTTTAGCAATAATCGAAGGCATAGAAACTTAAGATGCCACCTTCCATGTCATGAAAAGTTAGTATAAAGTGAGAATACCTACCTGTAATTTCCAGCAATCTGTCTGCTAGTGTACTTTTGCCATGATCTACGTGAGCTATAATACTGAAGTTTCTGATGCTTTCAACAGGATATGTTGACATATCTAGTTTTTCCTGAAAAACAGAAATTTCATAAATCAAGGCTACAATCTATATACCATATCACCTGGCCTTTAAAGAACCAAATTAAATATTTTAATAATTTTTCTCTAGAAGAAGCACAGGTTAAAAAGAGATACAAAAACTTGAATTGTCACCATTGTTTAAAATGCCAATATTTCACTTAAGTCATACAGACATATACTTTTTTTATCTCTAAAAAACATGAAGTATGCTAGAAAGTGTGTGAGGTACTATGTTCTTTCATAAATAGGGAGATGGAAAACTTTGTTTTACAGTTTCATGTTTGTGGAACTACTAAACTTAAGAATTAAGAAAAGTGGATTCAGTGACATCATTCTTCATAAGCATGATATGAATACAGAGCCACTACCTAAGAAACTCAGATGGCAGTGACCTTCTAAGAAGCAAACAGATTGTGGAAAAGAATGCTACAATTAACACTTACCTTGGCTAAATTTTTTAAAATTCAGAAAACTAGCCTGACATAGAAAGATCCAACACTAACTAACTTCTGTTTTTGTTATTCATACTTATTCCTGGAAATAAGACATTTTGACAAAGAGCGGCTCCCTTGTTTTTTAAAGGTTTGAGCTTCAGGAATCAGGAGACCCCTTAGAGAAAACAGCAACACTTTACTGAAAAACTTGGCCACCAATGTTAGCAACACACAGATGTCACTCTCTAATTCAGGCTCTGCACATAGCTCTGGGCCATCAGGGAATTAGTGAGCCTGGGGATCTTCACCGGCATCGGCACACATAATTCATCAGTGTTTCCTGCCAATCCCTCGTAGGTGTCTCAGCTTGGAAAGGCAGGGTCTGCTATTGCCACGGGGACACAAAGCAGTAGGAAACTCCTACTCCAGGAAGACAGTGTTGTGCTAACACAGATCCTTTCACACAGTGTGGAAGAGCCGATCCACACACTAAGTAAAAGTACTTGATTTATTTATAGTTCTGAGCGGTAAGGGGCACTGCATGGAAAATCCACAAAGCCAGCAAACAGCTATCAAGAGTTTATGTACTATTTATATATTTTGGCAAACAAAGGCATTGATGTTCACTGCCTAGAAGTTACACACTTGTCTTACTCTGCGGGTTAAAAGATTCCCTCATTTCTTATGCTAGTTAGCCAGCACGGGCTCTTTCTCGAGTTGGTGGGTCTCGAGTCTGCGGTCGTGATCTCCCCCTGCCAGAATTACTTTTTACCCAGTCACAGCCCATCTCAGCACACTTGCTGATTTTGTTAGTTCCTTCCTTATCTTGGGAGTTCTATCACATGTCCTTCCGGCCCGTGAATTCTGCATTCTTTGTGTCCACTACCAGCAGTGCACCCCTCTTCCCAAAGCTTTGTAAACCTGCCCCTAGAACTGAGATCGCTGACACGTGTCAAGCCCTAAGCCTTAGCACGGCAATTCCGCCACGGAGTAACGCGTCTTGCTCACGCCCGGACGCCAGCGTGGGCTGCCCGGGCAGGCCGCGGGCCCCGGCGGGCGGGAAGCAGGCCGGCCCCGGGCAGGTGCTCGGGCGGCGCCCGCACTCACCTTGCCGCGGGCGCTGTAGGGCCGCTGACGCGGGCGCGGCCGGGCGCACAGCGGGGCAGCGGGGACAGCGGCTCGGCAGCAGACCCCAGCGCAGCGCCGGCCTGCGCGGGGCATGCGCTAGGCAGCGCAGCCAGCCGCCCGGCTCAGCTCAGCCGGCCCGCTCGGCAGCGCAGCCATCGGCCCGGCTCACTCAGCCGGCCGCTGGCTCAGCGCAGCCCAGCTCGGCCCGGCTCAGCTCAGCCCGGCCCGCTCGGCTCAGCGCAGCCCAGCTCGGCCCGGCTCAGCTCAGCCCGGCCCGGCTCGGCTCAGCGCAGCCCAGCTCGGCCCGGCTCAGCTCAGCCCGGCCCGGCTCGGCTTGGCTCAGCCCTGCCCGGCTCGGCTCAGCGCAGCCCAGCCCGGCCCCGCTCGGCCCCGCCCGGCCCCGCTCGGCCCAGCCCGCCATGGGCCGCGCCCTCAGGCGCAGGGCGGGCACAGCGCCCCGGAAGGGAGGGAAGGGACGCGGCGGCCGCGCTGTGACGGGGCGGAAGCGCTGCCGGGGAAGGCGGGAGGCCTGTGGGACGCTGGTGCCGCGGAGTGCTGCTGTACTGGCATTGCAGACGGGTTTATTGCATGGAATATGGCTGTTGTCGCCGTCAAAGCTGTGCTTTGGTAAATTCTGGAAGCAGAAGAATGTTGCCGTATTCTCAGATAGTTTTCCATGTGTTCCCCTTCATCACAGTCTTTGCGGGTCTTTCTGATATTTTTTCTACCTTGTATCTTTCCTAGGTTAGCATTTGTTAGTGACCGCCTGTTCCTCTGGTTTTTATCAAAATTTTTGCGTTAAGGTTTCTCATGCAGGCAGAGGTCACTGCTCTGTTGACATATCATACACTGCTCCTCCTTTCTCTTTTGCTCAATCTAATTAGGATTTCCCCTGTAGCTGTATAAAATATTTCAGAAATGCCAGCAGACCACTTAGCTAAGAAATCAAGAGTTGTGCCAAATAAAGGAAAACAGTAAATTTTGAGGGCAAAATCATTTAAAGGAGGTTTAATTTCAGGAAATTCATAGTCCAAGTTAGAAGGATTTGGTCTCAAAAGGCTGTATAAAAGTGATAAGTAGTGGAGAAAGCACGAGTTCCATGTAACATGACTTAGGATTGTGTAGAACAACGTAGTTCTCTGCTGGGCTGATCCAGCTGATCCCGAATGTGGGTAGTAATGGACAAAGAGAATCCTTTGGCAAATTCATGAAAATGTATAGGGAAGGAGAAGTGTGTGCTTTAATGGTAAATGAATGCAACAGGAACCAAGAATCCAAAGCTGTGATCCAGAGCAGGTGTACGAGTATAGCAGTATTTGCAGGAAAACATTGTCCCTTCTCCTGCAGATTAAGTTTGATGCACTGTAAGTATTGATTTACCTGTGTGCAATAGCTGGGAACACAAATACATAGCAATCCTGTTATTCCTAGAGAGATAACTTCACTGTCCTAAGGTACATGTATATTAAAAATCTAAGTGCTCTGTTAGCAGGAATTAAACTAATATGTTGGAGGTTTTTTTAATGAGAGAGCTCTCTCTTGCACTGAGCAATTTATATAGGTGGCAGATTTCAGCAATTCCAGAAGAAGAGCAGCAGGGGTAGTCAAACCACACGTTCACACTACCAGGATGTGTAGGTACTCAAATAGCTGAAAAAGCATAATTCAGACTAAATAGGTTTCATTTGCACTCCATATCTGCACCTTAGAGAAGAAAGACTTGTGTTTGCACCGCTAGCACACTCAGCTGGCTGGATTCAAGGAGCCGTGCTGGAGTAACTGAATGAGCTTGTGTGCTGCATCTTCATCCTGGAACTTGTTCTTGTCCTGCTGTCATCGAGTCTCATGCAGAGAGACAGCAGTCCTTAATGTAAAGCTATTTGCAGGTCCATGTATTTTAGAGTTCTGAGATAAATGAAGAAAAACTGGAATAGAACTGCATTTCAAGCATGACTCCTAATTATATGAATGAAATATATTAACTAGAATTTCAGATTGGAGGTCCATCATAAGCCAGGATAGAGCACAGTAAAAACTATAGTCATCTGTCTTTATATTCACTTTTCAGTTCAGATAAATGTATGGATTAAATATATGGAAATGTTAGGATTTTTGATCAATTCGAGCTCTATATGCAATGGAACACATTCACTGGAAATATTATAGAAAGATGTATAGTTCAGCAGAATAATAAATATTAAAATATTTATGGGATAGCCAACCAGAATCAAGAAACATTAATTTTCAAGTGATCATTTACAAAATATGATGGATGGATGCACACATTTCCTGAATTTCAAAAGCCATTTGTTGTAATGAGGATAAATTAAATGTACCTGTCACTAGCTGCATTTACTAATACTGAAGCCAACCATATAAATGGTAAATTCAGATATTTACAGATTCATGACTGAAAAGGTGAAAACAAAATATAAGCATGAATTTCTTGTCTGATTCCCAAGTATCTTCTTTCAGCTACACTTGAATGCAGATGTTGAATGTCATCAATAGTCATTTAAGTTGAAGACTTAAATTGATTGCCATAAATACAAACCAGTCAGAGTTATGTGTTATTTCCTGGCATTTGTGTTCAATAGAAACAAAGATGCTCCCTAACTGATACGGTTTTATAGCCTGAGTTTAACAGGAATTGTTTTTTCCCATAAAGTGAAAAGATTGCAGAATTAAGCATTTACCCAGTCAGGAATAAGAGTCATCTGCTAAACTTCTGTGACAGTCACACAGGATAAAATAGCACACCCTAATACAATGAACAATATAAAAGGTAAAGAAGCATTTCCCTGATAGTGAAGCATGAGCTGATAAAATGCAACTACGTTTTCATAGTGTAATATATATATGCATGCAGAAGGCCAAACAGATCTGTAAACAGTAGTATCTGTGAAACAGCAGACACTGCACCACTTTCTACTCAATCATCTGTGCATCCCATTTGGAAGCAATCTTTGGTAATGTTGTGAGATCGTAGAAATGCAGAAATAAGAACAAAGCAATATTCAATAGCTGTAGTAAAAGAAAAAAAATACTATTTATTTATGTCATTGGTGAGGATTTCTGTAACAGAACAGATTTCCATTCTCCACAATTACTTACTGTGCAAATGAAATAGCTGTGACAAAAGCCTTTCTTGTCACTGGGAAACACTGCTGCCAGCAGATGCTAAAAGAGAATTGCTACCTAAAAGATAACATTGGCAGACATTTCCCCATCTGTAAAATACATTGTTCTAAGCCAAACTCAGACTTTATATTGCACAGTAATGACCTGAATTAAAAGGACAAAATTTACCCTGAAAAAACCCCTGAAGTCTCAAACTAAACACATTACAGGACAGGTCAGAAACATTCGTCTTCTAAATAAATGTTTATGTGGCAGAGTGAGGTGCCTGAACAGACACTTTAATTAACTAACCTGGTCTGTCAGTTTTTTAACTAGAATAATAACCCAGTTTTCCTCATGGTATTTGAGTTTGACAGGCCCTTGTTCTTGAGAGGGCAAAATCTAGCAAGTCCTTTTCCTTTCTTCCTTTCTTTTCTTCCTTTCTTCCTTTTTTTTTTTTTTTTTTTTTTGTTTGGTTTTTTTTTTGTTTGTTTTTTGTTTTTTTTTTGTTTGTTTTGTTTTCAAAAAGTGTCCTGTGCAGTGTCCACACTTGACATTGTATCTGCTCTACACCTTTCTTAACCAAAGTAGTGATGGACAAAGGGGCAGCAGTGACTGGAGTTAGTATTTTGCCTGTTGGGACAAACTTCCATTTTGGAGCCTTTCCTTGACACTTACATATCAGGTTGCTGCAATATATCAAGTTTTTCTCCAATTGTGCTTGAAAATGCAGTTTAATCCTTTATTTCTTGGCACTTTGTGATGCTGATGTCCAAATATTTCTGTTGTAGCCAAGCTGACAAAAGTAGCAGGCACATATATACTTCTTGCCTTAAAAATAAAGCAGAAAAAGTAGTTAGCATCTTCCTGTCTAATCTTCAAAAATCACAGCAGAAACTGAGTGAAATGGCAGTGTTTTGATTTGTGAAAGGAAGCATCTGATATTATTGATGTCTGTCTAATAAAAAGAAAATAATGCATTTTTCCTTGTTCCCATAAATAATGACAAACTGCATGTTTCTAGGCCATAGCGTACAGAGGAAGAAGAGTATATAGTGAAATACATAACAGAATAATTTCTAATTTTCTTTATGTTGGAAACTTTTATCGTTTAAGACATCTATCTTCTATATTCTTCTTACCAGAAAGACAATATTTTCGAATCATATTCTGTTTGCTTCCTTAGGCTTGTAATTTGAACATATTTTTAATTAGCAGTGATTAAGAAAGCTTCTTCCCTTTTTATCCCCTATATTCTTGGTATACAGAGCTTTGCACGGAATGGAAAATTGCCTATTTTAAGATTTTCTTGGAAGACCTAATGACTATTAGATGGGTTCATATTAGCTTGATTTGTGTTTACAAAACAGTTTGAACGTTTTTAATTGGTTCATCCCTGTTGGTACAAGATTGGGGATGAACAGATCCAGAGCAGCCCTGCCAAGGAGGACTTGTGGTGCTGGTGAGTGAGAGGTTGGACATGACCCAGCCATGGCACTCCCAGCCCAGAAAGCCAAACGTGTCCTGGGCTGCACCCAGAGCACCGTGGGCAGCAGGGGAGGGAGGGGATTCTGACCCTCTGCTCTGCTCTGGTGAGACCCCACCTGGAACACTGCATCCAGCTCTGGGGGCCCAGCACAGAGAGGACATGGACGTCTTGGAGAGGGATCCAAAGAAAGACCATGAGAGCTGGAGCACTTCTATTAGGAAAGGCTGAGTTAGCTGGGGTTGTTCAGCCCGGGGAAAACAAGGCTCCAGGGGGGCCTCAGTGTGGCTGTTCAGTACTTGAACAGATCTTGTTATGATCCAAGTTAAACCTAGAAAAGCAAAGAAAGCTAAATCTCTGTGTAAAAAACTGGAAAGAACTTAGAAGGTTCAAAATATACCCAAAAATGAGATTAAAAACAAATGAGGTTAGATGTTGGTGCCAAAACTATTACACATTTTATTTAATAGTAAAAGAGGCAAAGAGAAAGAAAGCAAAGAGAAAGAAAGAAATAGAAAAAAGAGGTGTGCCTGGGGATGTGGGACAGGAGAGTAACAGGGGTTAGGTGGAAGCATGTCACCCATCTGAGGGTCCAAATGATGTCTCGTTGCTCCCCTCCATCTGGTCTTCTTGGTGGGGAGGGTCCCCAGCCACAGCCATACCACGCCACGTTGCCACACGCTGAAGAGTAAAGAACTCCTTGGATTAACACTTTGGGCCAGGTGCCCCCCTTGCAGGGGCCAGTTTGACATTGTCCCTTGCAACACTGAGGCTATGTTGCATCATCTTTGGTGCTCTTGTGCAGGGTCTTGGGGGCCCTTTGCTGTGCTGTGTCACCCCCTTTTGCTGCAGATAAGCTTTCCCCTGGGTGAAAAGCCCCTCAGCTGGGCTGCTCTGCACATCAGAGGTTCACTGCACCTCTCACCAGAGGCTTTTCCAACACACACCCAAAGCCTCTTTCCCCCCACCCTTTGGTGTGAGAGCTGTGCGAGCTTGGCAGCTGATAGCCCTGAAGGTGCTAAGCTTGTGCTTTGTGAATGCCCCCATCCTGAGTTACTACTTTATCTTACCATCATCAGCAAATGGTCCAGGGCCTCTCAGAGCCCCATTCAGGGTGTAGTGGTCATCTATGCAGCTTTTGTAACATGGTTCTGCTATAACAGGCAAAAGTCTTTCATGAAAATGTTTAAGTCATAAACTATAACATTTCAGTCTCTGACGGGTCTTAAAGATGGAAGACAAATTCCTTTTTATCAGAATAACAATGTTAAATTCAAAGAGGGCTAACATAGATTACAAGTTTTAACAGTGAGGGTGGTGAAACACTGGAACAGGTCAACCAGAAAAAGGGTAGATGCCCCATCCTTGGAAACATTCAGCATCAGGTTCAACAAGGATCTGAGCAACCATATTGAGATGTCACTGCTCACTGTAGGAGGGTTGAAGTAGATAGCCTTTAAAGGTCCCTTCCAACCCAAACTATTCTATGATTTAATTACTTTAATGAACTACATGTTGAGAAAAATGTTGTTGGTTTTTTATTTTTTTTATTTCTAACAAAATTGCTTTTTCCTAGAAATGTAGCATTTTAAAATGTATTTTCACCCTTCTATTATCCAGTTGGTTTTATTGAGAATGTTCTAAATCATAGAGGATACTTCATAAGGAATGTATTATGGTGTTCTGAACAGAAAAAGCATAAAGTTAATAAAGTAAATTGAAATCATCCAAAGTTTATTCTAGGAATTTCAAAGTATTCAAAAAAGAATCACGTGTCTAGACAGAAAGAAAAAAAAATCCTTCATATTTCACCTGCACTTAATAAGAGTTTCTAGTAGTTTCTGGATTTAATTCTTCTTTGCACTATAGTACAATTACTAATAAAAACTAAAGAGTCTTGATTTAGAAGGCTATTAGTGATGCAGAATACTTCACATTGGATGATTACTCTTAACAGCTGCCTAGTTTTAGATCTTTTAAAAAGTGGAATTATATCTATTCTGAATTACACAGTGTTCTGGTGCCAGGTCTGAAAAGACCATCTGGAAGGATTCTCTCTTCTATAAGTTCTTACCTGATTAGTAGCCCTCCCTTAAGGTCTTCTTTGTAAGACAGACTAAGTTCCTTAAGGTTTTCACTGAAGGAATTACATTTCTTTTATTGTTTTCCTTTCTTTCCTGATTAATCGATTTTCCGATCACATTTGCATTGTTCTCTGTTAATGATTTTTTAATGAGAAAAGGCTAGTAGCATAGCTTTCCCTTTCTCATTATTGAACTATTTATGTGTTCAAGGGTAATTGTGTTTCTGCAAAATTTCTGAAGTTATGCTGCTGCCATAGTAGCAGAAACTGTTTTCTTTGTATCTAGATGGGTAACTACATTTGGCCCCATCACAAATGCCAGGTTTGATAATGCCCACCCTACAGTACAATTCAGGTTTGTATCAGTGGTTTATGCTTCTCATTATCTAAATAGTCCTCAATCTTTGTGTTATTTTTAATTGTATTAGAAATTACCTTCCTAGAAATAATAAACAGAATTGTTAAAATGTTTATAAGCAAGGAAAAGCTCTCCTAGACTTCCACTAGACACACAAATACATGATGATCATTTCCTCTCACCAAACCTTTGAACCTAACAAGTGCACCAATCCATTAGGTGTTCAATTTAAAAGTTTTGTTGCAATTTTATAATAAAATTTAGAATGTTAATAAAATTACATACCAAATAGAAATCTACATATTTTCTATTGAGAATGTTATTTACCACCACTGTCAACTTAACTTGTTATAAACAAGAAATCAAATTATTTTGATACAGTATATTTTTCACAAATCCAAGTTGACTGGCATTAATTATGTCATCCTTCTTTAATTCTTGATTACAGTTCTGTAGCATCCATTCCATAATTTTGCATATGATTGGCATCTAGCTGACAGGTCTGTAATTGCCCTCTTTAAAAACTGAAACACATTTCCTCTCTGACACTGTTCTTGAACTGACAGTGTTTCAAGAGTTGCTGCAAAGCTGTGTTAATGATTCACAGAACCTATCAGGCAACAGTATTAAAAGTTTTGTATGCAAATTATCTGGATACAGCTATTTTAAAATCAAACCTCACAATGTTTTCTGGTATTGCTATTAGAATGCAACAAATTTAACCCTTCTTATTGTGTGACACACATATATAAAAGTTGCTGGATAGGATTTTGAAAAGAAAGAAGAAGTGTTCTCTATAATAAATATTATTTTTCTTCTAAAAAATGAATCACCTAATGAATAAATATGATTGAAGGTTTTTGTCCTGAGGAATTGATTTCATTTCCTAAAAATATTAGAGTCAGCAATGAATCATCTTTAAATTTCCTAAAGAACTCTCTTACCAAGAGAGAATTACCAAGAAAGAATTCTCTTACCAAGAATCTGCAGTTCTCATCTCCTTATTTACAGTAATTATTCCCACCTTACACCTTTAATTTCTTGTTTTTTTTTTTTTTTTTTCCTTGTATCTCTTCTGCCCTTCTAATATTAATGGTTTGTTGAACCAGTGCTGCCTCTGTCTTTCCTGAGTGCCTCGAGGCTCTTTGGGCACTGCTATTGCCAGTGTACTGGACTGCAGTCGGAGCTCTGTGTCCTAGGCCCATACTTTTGTCCTTTGGTTTTTAAGAGGAGTTAAAGGCATAGCACCCTACAAGTTGCTTTGTTTTGAAATGTTAACAGTTGTCTTGTTCTTTCAAAAATAAATCAAATTTATGGAATTGCAATGTCAAGGCAGCCTAGCTTTAGCCATTCTCCAAGGAATCCCAGTTATAGAGTGCTGCTCTGCATTTGTTCCATTTCCCCATCATTTCCAAAAAGGTGTAAGAACACTTTATGTTTCCCCAAAAGCCATTTCCTTTTTTCTCCAGCAAATTGTGTGTGTTATTGAGAGAATTAGTGAACCCAGATTCGCCATGTGGACCAGTAGTAATTGAGTCATGCCGAAGAAGATACAGTTTGATTAACTTTGTAATTCTATCTTCAGTTAGTGTAAGTAGATGAAGGTCAGCAAAGTACTTTTCAAGAACATCTTAAAATGCCTCATGAAAGATTAGTCTCTACACCTTGTTTTGTTTTTAAAAAGTCATTTATAGCTGTAAGGCCATGAGTTATATAGCCTGCTGGTATAGTGAAAGAATACTAGTTAAAAATCCTAGCAGGCAGATGAGTAATTGTGAGATTGTTGTGGTTTAGGAGGCCTTAACTAGGTAAATGACAAAACAATTAACTGAATATTATATTTACTTTGTATTTTCTTCCTTCTGTATAACACTGACCAAAGTTATATGGCTTATTTAGTATAGAACCATTTCTGCTCTTTCCCTTTTTTTTAATATATTCTGTTTCAGTTAATGTTGTGCTCTTTTTAGTACAGGCATTATTTATCTGAGTTAATATTTAATAGGAATACTGCAAGAGACATTCTGTATTTAGGCATGAGTAAACAGAGCTCAAAAGACAAGAGATTGGCTAGTTACTATAAAGGATTGATTTTCTGTGCATGGATACTTGGTTTGTAGAACATAAAACATAAATCCCTTCGTCTACCACAAGTGGGTTTTTTAAACATTTAATAAATCTTCTGCTTAAACTTTTAAAAAACTATAACAACCTTTTTAAGAATGAGGCTCATAAACATAAAAAAAAATGCTGTCTATCTTTTTCATAGTTCACATATTTTACTTATCATCCACTAAGGTGGGGGAAGTGTATTACTTTTTTAGACTACTTACAATGGATGTGAATTTTCCCAGATTAGTGGGTCTGATTCTGCTTTTTCATGGGGACTTTCAACAAACTTAAGTCAGTGTGAGCTAACTTGTACAAAATTCAGTTCTTTGTATGAAACCTGACATCTATATCATCACAATAGATGCCTGGAAATCAAGTGATTCAACGATAATTAAAAAGCAGCAAAAAAAGTTATTTAAGAAAATAATCCAAGCAATGCTGTATGAATGAAAAGGCAAATAAATACTTATGTGAAAAATACAGCTTCAGTTGGAGAGAGTGAGTCAGTGAACCAGCAATGTCTTTCAGCTACCAGCAGTACATGAGTACCTACTAGTTACAGATGTTTTGAGCAGTGCAGCACCTGCAGCATCAAAGTGATAATTATTTCCACATTTTTGTCTTATTCCATACTAAATCTGGAGCAGGGAGGGTATGTGTGTCACAAGTTTGCCTTTGATATAAAATTGCAAGTGCCTCTGTACATGTGGTGATTTTAATTACCTCTGCTTCAGTGAGAATAAAGATTGTTGCTAAACTGTAATATGCTATATGCATTGTCTCTTATATACAAGGCCTGGAGATGCATTTTGAGGATGCCAAAAGTCTGCTCACTGATGTGTTGATCAATCCATTTTACCTATTCCTAAAGCTGCTTTCCCATGGTACTAAAAGAATAATGTTATGGAGGGTGAGAATCTATGGAGAAGATAGCTTGTTTGCATTATTACTTGTCCTTGAGATGTCATGGAAGACAGGCAGTTCTCCTTAGAGAAGGACAGACCTAAGAGCAAGAAGAGAAAGACCTAGTAACCACTCACTTTGATAGTCAGAAAAACATTAGTGCTGGCTATTTAATTTATAATACCTATTAAAAAAAAAAAAAAAAAAAAAAAAAAAAAAAAAAAAGATGGGATGGATTCTTAGAGAGAGTTATGTCAAGTCAGAAAGCTGTATTTTCACAGACTCCTTGACCTGATGAGTACAGACAGAAAAAACAAAGGATGCAGCTTGCTTTCGACTTCAGTAAGGTTTTTGACAATCCAACTTCTTTTAAGAAGCTGCAGCTACATTATCAAAAGTAGTGATTCCCAACACAGGTCTGAAAGCAGGTTGGGAACTTACTCCCCATTTCCATGATCTTGTGTATTTAAAGTTTACATCAGTAGCAATCCTGCGAAGTGGCCCTGGTCCAGCTCCACCTTCAAAAGACAATTTCTGAACTGCTCCAGCCTGTTGGGCATTTGGCATTTTTTTGTTTTCCTTAAGACCTAGGCCTTTTGGCCCGATTTGTTTGAAGTCTGAGCAAATCCTGCTTCTAAGCTCTGGAAGGAAATAGGTATTTCCTTTGTTGTTGCTGTAAATAAGTCAGTCGCTGTCTGTTGCAGTATCTCGTCCTTTTGGCTTCCTTCCAAGGTGGATGTCTGCTATCTGTCCTCATTTTATGAGTTCCCTGACTTCATGCCATAACAAAATGTCTTGTGTGTTGCATGAAGTATGGCATGCTATGGCATAATGTCATGTCCCCCTTTTTCCCCACCCTCATGTCTTTCCTCTTCTGTGGTTGGATCCGTTCCATTCTCCTGCCCATCTTCTACCTGAGGTTAACCCTTTCTTTGCATTTAGTAGTTATAAAACCATTACATTAACTAGGAATATTTGTGGGAATGCAATACTGCACTCATTCTGCTTCCCTCAGTATGGGTGGCTTGGGGGCTCAGTATTTCCCCATGACAGCTTACCAAAGAAATAACATTTTCTTAAAACTAGTGTTTGGTTTGGTGCAGCCAGCTTCAAAAAATTTGACTAAATATAGCAACTCCAGAGTATAGGAACAGTAAAACTAAGATATTTAGAAAATAAATTTTAAAAAATGTTAAAAGACATTTACAAAATAGGCAAAACACATAAACAAAATGTCAAAAGTTTCTAGTTTCCTAGATAAAGGAAAGATAGCCAGCCTGTGACTGCATGGCCTGTGTACTTAGCAGTGTAGTTGCCCATGCAGAACCCATATCTGATGGGCTTGCAAAGGGCAAAAGCCAGGTTTCATCACCAACTTCCCACCATCCCAGCTGCCCTCACCACCATATTATACCTCTCAGCACTTTAGTGGACTGGGAGCTGCTAGGTTTTTCTCTCTAGAAGGCATTGTTCACCTCTGGCAGCCCAGTGCATACTTTGTGGTACATTGTGCAGGGGTAGTTGGAGGATGGAGATTGATGGGACCACCAGCATTTCTTGAAGTTGAAAAAAACCCAGAGATGGTATATGCAGCTTAATATGGCTAATTTCATTATCTAAAAATGGTCTCACTTTAATTTCTACATATAAAACAGAAAAAAGTCTTTACAAAAGTCATCAGACCTGACTCACCTCTGTCTTTCCATTGATTAAATGTATGCTTTAGGATAACTTACAACTGTAGCTGAAGACAGCAAGAACATAAGAAATGCCTTTCTGGGTGAGATGAATGCTTTGCCCAGAACAGTATTTTTCCTTCAGAAGCTGAAGCAGGAGGTGCTACTTACTGGGAACACACGGGCTTGGCCAAGGCCTCCAGACCTTCCTTTTGTCCTCAATCATGTCACCTTTCCTGTTTCCATCGTGAAGAATTCCAGCCTCCATCCTTTTCATCATCTTTCTTGACATTCATTCTATCCTCTTTAATTTCATTGGTTTGACATCTCTTCTTAAGAGCTTAGTTTTGGAAACAGAAAAGATAATTTAGTACTTTATTGTTTAAAAATGAAGTCCAAATGATTGGAACAGTCCTGAGACTGATAACAGAGTTCATTTAGACATGTGAGCCATGTCTGGAGGAACACAATCCACGTACCTTGCTGTGATTCAGTTCCCCCCAGACATAGATCAGGCCAAGGTCATTAATCCCAATTTTAATTGCTTTTCCCTCTCATTAAGTTGACTGTATTAGAAAGCTAGATCCATCCAGCTGTAGAGAAAAGACAGTTAAAATCTTTTTGATGGTTATAGTGTGAAAAGAGTTGCAAGAAAAGAAAATATTTCTGAGCAGAAGAGAAAGGGTAGTTCATATTGGACATATGTATTAAAGGTATTCCAAAAGGACAGCTTTGAGGATTTGATTTTCAAAACACGGTATCTTGTGAATAATAATTGTATTCCTGCTTTTTATTTTCAATGACAGTAGAAGGATACACACCTTCTGAACCACTGTACTTAACTTTTTGGTCAATATGAGTTTTCTGTGAGCTAGCAGTATCTATATTCTATGACTTGTCCAGCCCAATAAATTAATGTCTCTGTTTGAAAATTACATTATATATTTCTGGGTATTTCTTCATTCTGTATCAATAAATAAGAATTACTTAATAATACAATATATGAGAGTCTTTTCCTTTTTATCTTTCAGAAAGGAGGTTTAGAAGGAGTGAGATGGAATGAAGTGAGCACTTTAGTAAATCTTATCAACTTTTACATTTTTTCCTTTCTTAATTATCTCAGCAGAACTGGTTTTTATTTTTTTTCTCTTTACTTATCTTAATGTTAAAATAAAGATAGCAGTAGAGAGCGACCATTTTAATAAGCATTGTCAAAAACAATTCACCCTTTCAAATTTTGACTCTCATGTTTCTACACCTATAGTTGTAGTATTTACTTTCTTTTATTTATTCCACTGACAATCTTTTCTATGTTGAGAGGAAAAAATTACCTTGGCTCTGTGTTGGTGGAATGTGTGCTGTTGGCTTTTAGCCAGTAAATTTCTTCTTGTTTCTATATCTGTATTTTACAATGGCTACTGTGATACAGAGTAACAGCACATAAAACCTGGGCTAAGGAAATGCTATCTATGAAGTTTGAAAGCATTAGGAGTGAGAGCCTACATACAAATATAATTTGAATTTTACTGCTCATTCACTTTCATTCTTGATCAAATACTTCTAATTTTATAAACCATATTTTTTTAGTTATTTCTAAATGATTCTTAGAAAAAAGTGAGCATTTTTTCACTGAATTTAGTTCACTTTGAGAAAAAAAACATATGGGAAGTCTTATCCCAGATACTTAAGACTTTGCAAATTTATAAGCAGCAAGGTCTTTATGTAAGGTCTTTAATCACAGTGTGGACTGTGGCAGTAATCCATTGCTTGGATTACAACTGAATGTACTCTCTGTGTCATAACAAGCCTGCTCCCTGGAAGACCTTGGCTGGGATGGATCATGGGTTCACAGATCCCTGCTGCTCCATTTTGACATTCAGCTTTCTAAGAGTGTGTGAAATTTGCTTCTAAACTAATGTGGCTCATATATCTTTTTCCTGTTCAAATTGGGCTGGGCTCAGGAAGGTCCCACCTGCAACAACAGATTTGGCTGCTCAAGGGAATAGACCCTGTGCCTCTCTCCCTTCCTTCCTATTAGTAGCCTGTGGGATATGTGTGGTATCTGTCTGATGTCTGGGCAAGGTCAAAATACATTCAGCCAAATAGAAATTCATCAGGATGCCCAGTTTAATTAACAGTAAATGTTTCTCTGGTGATTTAGGTTTATATCCAAGACTTGGATTTATTTCCTCTTTCCTTTCCTCCCCTTCTGTCAGAGCAAAATAGAAACAGGCAACAAAGGCTTTTAATATACGGGTTTCTCTTAGTTTAACGTTTCTGTCCTGTGATACCACTACATAGATAAAATCAAACAAAGCAGCAAATATATCCACAAGTCTACTGCAAATTTTACAAATCACCAACATCTTTTTTCTGCTCTTCATCTGGCTCCAAGCCTGGATATATTGGTATGTACATAATTACTCTGGGTACAGACAAGAAACTGAAATTTTTCCTGAAAAGCCCTTTAAGGATGCCAAATACATTTATATGTTTTTCAAAAAAAAAGTAAAACTCACTTTATGGAGTTATTATTCCCTTTAGGCAATTTGAGATCTATAGATTATTGACACTGCAATTTTATTGCTGAAACTACACTTTTGAAACCTTTATTGTTTACACAGTCTGTATCTGCTTATTCTAAAGAAATAATTACCGTTGCCCTTAGGAGCTTTGTGACCTCCACAGAGAAAAAATATTTTTCTTAAATGTTGCCATATCTGCTGTTTCCTGTTCAATTTTGGAATAATAATTATGCTTATACAGGGTACAATGTTACAATTTTGTTACTTCAAGAGGCCTATGAAAAGCAGGAATGCAACGCATTTCTGAAATGTTGAATATTTTTATTGTCATTGTTTAAATAAATAGATAATAAGGTTGCCTAAACTCCATTTATACAGTTGTGTACCTGTGATGATACCTGCTTCCTTCACATTCTATTGAGCATAATCCCAACAACAACAACATCAACAACAAAATTTAAAAATTGCATTTTTTGTACATTGACTATGGTTCAGTATTCCTGAAAATTTATTAATATAAGGATAGGCCAATTAGATACTTGCACTTCAAACAAGTGTACATCAAGAGACAAGTTTTTGATTCTTTATCCTTAATTGTATTTTTTTTCGAATTGTGTTCTCTTACATTGTAAATACATACTGTACTTTATATGCCTCTATATTTTAATTCTCCACAAGAAAATGAACTTTTGAAACAAACTGTGCTAGAGTGATGGAACAGGATACACGAAAATAAGAAAAGAAAAATAAATAAATTAAGATTTATTTATTGCTATCTTTTATTTTATATGCAAACTAAATAAATTAGGATTTATTTATTTATTTCTATCTTTTCAATTACATACAACCCTTTATTTCTTAAGGACAAAATACTGCTGCACATGCTCCTTATCTACCTGTTTTGGCATTCTCCACAACAATTTTGAATTTTTTAGTAATTTGGATATGTTGAACAGAGAGGGAGAGCTTTTAATACTAATAAGATTTCTATAAATTTCATGAAAATAGGCAACTACTAGGAGATAAGAAATCGTGATAGTGCCTACACTGAGCAAAACATGAAAACATCACTCACGCTTATCAGACTTATCAGACACTAAGAATAAACCTCAGAACCAGCTATTATTGTGATTCATACACCAAAAAAAAAAAAAAAAAAAGCTTCATCTGAAGGGGATTTTTTTATTTGGTTGTTTGTTTGGGGTTTTTTTCTGGTTTTGTTTGTTGGTTGGTGGTTGGTTTGGTTTGCTTCTAATTTTGGGGGTTTTTGGTGCTTCTGATAGAAAAAAAGTCTGGATGGGGAAGGTATATACTATGACTCTGAAGCTGGAAGTCAGCTAGCTCACAACAGAGGCAGGAGAACAAGGCCTCCAATCAGAAGTAAAAGCTGAATGGAAGGAAAGGTATCACTGAAATCGTACAAAGCAGTGTTTTCCTAGTTGTTGGAAGTCAACAAATCCAGCCCATGTAGAATTAAAGATGTTATGGTCTTAGGCAGTGAGTTTCTTCCCTTTTCTTTGATTTGAATCTCTAATCTTTTGTGTTTCATAAACCCCTGTTAATCATTGCTTCTTCAGCCCGAGGATCTGACCTGGTTGTTGTTACATGGAGCCTGTCCCTAAAAATAAATTTCTGAATTGCCTTCCTGAGCGACAGAAGTTAATCCTGTGTCATTGCCCCCACTGATTCAATATGAACAAGATGAAGCTATATTCTTTAAACTGACATGATTAGACATTATAGGGATTAGCAGTTTGCTAAGAGTTGAAAATGAAAATTCACCTCAGTGGACATAGCAGCATGAACTGTTACTCTAGAAACAGCGGAACATGAGGGAGACTTGACAATAGCTGTGATAAATACTGTAGTAAGATTACCCTTAATATGCAGAATCAAATGTTACATTTTTCTTTTCACCATTCTTTACTTCTGAACTCTTTCTTGGACATACTTACTGGCAAAAACTTGGTAAACTTTATTTTAATTTACTTTAAAATACATCTATGTTATAGCTCTTCTATAGGATTGCAAGTCATGTCCTACCAGTGCATCATTTCTCTGCTAATGAAATGAAATTATTTGGCCTTCAACATCACAGGATTGAATATGCACCTGAAGCATATATTTATTACCTGTTAACATGTATAATTTAATGTCCCATTCCTTAAATTTAACAGCCGAAGTGTTTATTGGGACACTATCCAATAAATAAAGAAGTGGAAAAAGCAGCCACTGCTGTGGCTAGTTAAGTATGACAAACAAAATCAGGTGTAAATTGAAAAGTCATCTTTGAAGTTTAGAATATATTCAAAAATCCATACTGTACTACTGTTTCCTAGTAGCCAGAACTATGGAACAGATGTTCCTTGCCCTGATCCTGGCATGGTGGGTACTGCACTTCAAGAGACAGTTTTGGAAATGGTTGTGAGCTGCTGGAGGAGCAATGGGGTGGGGGGATGTGCCTGGAGAGCAGGGCCCTGGCACTGGACCAGCAGGGTGTTCAGCCTCCCTCCCTCCCTCTGCCATGGTGTTCCCAGGGAGCATCCCACAGCAGTTCCAGGGCTCTGCGTGCTGGAAACACACCCTCTCCCTCAACAATTTAACAGGTAATATTACACAGTTTTAAAACTTTTTAATGTCTAACAGCTCAGCTAATGAGGACTCCACCAAGATCTGCATAAATGCCTACTCAAGGGAGGACCTAGATTATTAAGTTGTAATATATGGAACAATATTTGTTCATTTTGTTCATTTTTCCTCAAAGGTTCCTACCCTTCTTTGCCCATTGTTGTTAGCTCTTGTTAAATGCTAGCCCTGATATTGACATGTTGTGAGGGTTTTTTCCTTCGTATGCATCTGTTCAAATATCAAATTTAGAATCTTATAAATAGCACTAAGCTCATCCCTGTTGAAGCAAGAGGATATTTTAGGTCTTCTCCAACATGTAAATTCAACAGACTGGAGTTTTCACCAAATGTCTTAAAAAGTAAGTAACCTTAACTACAAATTCTTTTGGAAAGTAAAATTATCTTTTCTGAACTCTATTATGCGGAGTTAACCATATCTGGTTAAGCAATTATTTCATTCTGTATAGTGACAGCAAAGGACATTAAATACTTACTGGAATTAACTACTGAGGTAGAGCTACCAACTAAAGTTTCTGAAAACATACTTCGTGTGAAATCTTCATTGAACAAATGCCTAAGTAGTGTGCAATTCCAAATAAAGCCACAGTAATTAGCTTGGTACAATTAGTTTCTATTAATCCATATTTAAAATGTAAAAATTATTTATCTTCTAAATTTGGAAAACCTGAACAATTGATCAGCAGTTAAGAAAATAATATAAGAATAATTTCTACTTTGAACTTTAGGTAAAATAAGGAAATAGGTCCCCGAAGATTAGTCTGATAATGGGAAAGAAGTCAGAAACTCTAATATGCAGCATTTCAAGTTCCCTGATGAAGTACTAATCTTTATCACTTTTATCTTACAAAGAGATTTGCAAAGATCTTTCCCATAAGCAGAGTGTGCTTGATAAATATTGAGATAACTCTAAGAATATCTGAGAGGTCCAAAGCATATTTTGCCAATGGCATTTGGAAGGTTGGAAATGAGGACAAAAGTGAATAAAAAGGGAAAATTTAAGAGAGATTAATATCTCACATGAAAATCTAAGTAAATTGGATATGGCTGTGGTTATCAGTCAGGTTATGTAACTTCAATGTGGGTTTTAAGGGTTTAACTACCTAAGTGCTAGCCAAGTGGTGAAACACATGCAGTAGGAAGGGAAGATATGCTTTAACATATTTTCTTTCACCAAGGAATCATCCAGTCATCAATCCAATTCCATCATTCAATATGCTGTCTTTTACCAGTCATGTTGCTAGCCTGTGAGAATGTTTCTCTGCTACCACTGATGTGCCAGCTGTGTCCCTGAACAGAAACCAGAGGGTTTTTTCTATTGTTTTACGAAAGTCATATATCGTATGGCAAAACACAAATAGCTGTAAATAGTAATTTGTTTTGAAATCCAAAATACTTCCTAAAACCTTAATTTCTAAACACTGAGATATGGTCACAATATTTTTTATTGAATGTAGGAAAATGAACTGTTTAAAACAATGGTTTACTTTATAGATACATATCTTCTTTCAAAATTTCATTATTTTTTGTAGTAACAAGAAAGGAAGTCTCGTGTACCACTTTTCAATGAATATACTGTAATTTACGTAACAGCAGAGTAATTCCTCTTGTTACAGCTAAAGAAAGTAAATGGCCTTGTTTATCACTTCCAAATTATCATGAGTTTCTTCAGAAACATTCCCTTGTGTTTGTGGCTTTACAGTTTGCTATTTTAATTTAAGTCTAGGACAGTCCAAAACATAGATTTTGGCTTGTTGTAAAGGCTATTTATTGATATTTGCAATCATTTTTCCAACCAGAATGTCAAATTTTGAGCAGTTTTACTTCGACTTTTACCAGTCTAATTATACCATAGAGGAGCAGGAAGAAGGTTGCAACAGCTATGGCTCAGACAAAAACTTCTGTGACAGCAGAAAGTAAGTGTGGTTGTTGTTTCAACTTCCCTCTTCAACAGATGGTGGTTGTGGGGCTGGCTTTGGGGCTTGCAGGAGCAGGAAAGAGGTTCAAGACATCATCTAGACTTTCAGAAATGCAGAATGCTTATAGGTGATTTTTTTTTCTTTTTAAAGGATTTGATTTTGTGCTCCTTTTACTAGTATAGGTGTTACAGGTTTTTTACTTGACAGGAATAACTGAGATTCATGTTATTAATGAGAAATTTAGGGTGTATATTGCAGGAAATCTAAATGTGTGGTTCTTCCATTAGCAGTATGGACGTGTCTGAGGGGTGTCACCAGGCTCCTGGGCAAAAAAGGCAGAAGTTCCTGAGTGTGGCCCTGGGTGCAGTGGGCTGCGGGGTTCCGGCAGGGAGCTCTGCCCGGTGTAGAGGGAGCTGCAGTGATGGAGCGCAAAGGCACGCTCAGCAGCTCAGCACTCATTACCCACAGCGAGGACTGCACCCAGAAAATCTTCACGTTCCCCGAATTAGAAATAGACGGAGGTGGCACGTGGTGAGTAGTGCTGAGATGTTTCTCATCGTAGTTTTGAGTTTGGCCGTGCTTTGCCTCTCGTGCTAGGAGCCGGAGAGAAGGGCAGCCTGCCGGCGGGGCGTTCGTCCCCTCGGACATGCTTCCGTGCCCTCCGAGCTACACGGGTCACATTCTGCAGCCAGCGTGCAGCCCCGACACTCCTGCTCAGCTCGGTTATGTGGACGGATTTGACGAGGAACCTCCTCTGCTCGAAGGTAAAACTAACCCCGCGGACGACGTGCGTGATTGCTGGGGGTGGCCCTGGCTTTTCTTTGCCAGCTCGAAACCCACTACAGACACTGCAGCAGAGCTATGTGGGCTTCAGCCAGCAGCTCCGGACCCCCAAACCTGCATTTTCTCCTTCGAATTCGCCATGGGCTCATCGAGCCTCACGGCGTAGAGCGGATATACTGTACCACCGCTAGATGACAGCAGAACAATAGCTTTGCATTCATGTTTCCAAAATCGTTTCCCACTCTGGAGCTTATACGAATTGGAAAATGTATAATTAATAAAGATGGATAATCTATTTTTTTGCATATCTAGTAATAGACTTTGTAGTTTTCAGATGCTAAGTCGCTTGTTTCAGCGGGAAAGGAATTGAGAAAGCTTCTTTCAGTTTCAATTAGTTGATCGTTTAACTATGTGAACAGTGTTGTTCTTTATATGATGATTGAACATTCTAATGCTAGTGGTTGATTTTGTTGCTAGCAAAATACTTGTTCTACATTAAAAAAAAAAAAAAAAAAAAAAAAAAAAAAAAAAGGAGGATTTGCCTGTAATTATTTCAGCATAATATAAAACTCTTACTACTCAAAAGGGACTACTACTGTCTTAAAGCCAGCAAGATCATTCTGTTTGATATAGATAACTGCTAGATCTATACCTATAAGACCCCCAACCATTTAACTCCCTATGTAGTTCCCTGGGAAAAGGATGTTGTAATACAACTGCTTGTGGTCCACAAGGCTTCAGAGAGATTCCTATCTGTGTACCACATAAATCTGACCAAAAATACACATTTTCATGCAGAATAGCTGTATATAGACAGTTTTTTGGCTGAGCTCAAGGTGATGGAGGGTGAAACAAGGTAAAAACTTGACTTTCCAAACAGATCTAACACATTGTTAGTCTCAGTCACTCTGGCAGCAAACCTGAACCTAACTTTGCCCTTACTGGAGAATCTCAGGGAAGATGATTACTTGTGCAAGCTGAAGTGTTCATCCAGAAGTTATAAGGTAAAGCTTTGTCCCAGCAAGGTTAATGGCAGGATTCCCATTATTTTTAATGGGGCAGAATTTTCTTCTTTTTACAGGGGTCTCACTAATTAATTTTAAAATGCAAATTTCCCCCCCACCAAAAAAAAACCAAAAAAAAAACAACAAAAAAAACCCCACCAAAGAAGCCCCCAACCTTATAAATAAAGCACTGTATAAAGTAGTGTGAACTTGCCTTGAAGGGAAAAAAATGTCAGTTTTAAGTGCTTTTGACAGTTCAGGCTTAAGACACATTTCTTTTCAAATTTTCCAGAATGAAACCATATATCTCTGTCCTCAGTGTTCTAGAATATCCTAAATTCTGCAGTTATTTTTAATTAACCTGTTTTTCAACATCTAAGTTAATGTGGCATTAGATTCATGTGTTTTAAATGTAGGAAAAACAAATATTAACTCAAAAATGCTGAGGCCATTTTTTGTTTCAGACACTAATACTGGATTTAATAAATTAATATTCCAATTTAGAATGAAAGCTGGCTCTCAAATATACTGAGCAAATAGCAGGGACATTATGTTCCTGCTACAGAATATGACATCCTACAGTATTAAGTATACAGTATTCACCAAAGCATTTGTTTGTAGTTTTGTGGTATCTAATGGGTTTTTTGTTGTTTTCTTATGAGCAATTAACAAAATCCTGAAATTTCTTGTTGCAGAACTTGGGATCAATTTTGAACATATATGGCAAAAAACATTAACAGTTCTAAATCCAATGAAGCCTGCAGATGGCAGCATTATGAATGAGACAGACCTCACTGGACCTATGGTTTTCTGTTTGGCCCTTGGAGCAACATTGCTGATGGTAGGATGTGCTAAAATCTTCAGGGATTTCTTTTCTAACAAGCTCATGCCTAGGTGATAATGAGTGTGAAGTTGCAGAAGATATAGTACTGGAATAAAATGAGTCATTTGCTGCCGGTTGTTCTGAGATTATGTGTTAAAAATGCTCCCTACTTTGAAAGTACCTGCATAAAGTTTAAATGTAATGTAAAGGTGACAAGGTAAAGTGATATATTACTTCAAGTGGAAAGAAGAAACCACACCATTTTTGGGCTGGGATTTACTATGAACAAAGGACATATCTGTGCCATATATAATCTGCAGAGGCTCTGAACAGATTTTAAAGGAGGGAATGAAAAGGAATAGCAGACCAGCTCAGTTTTTCTAACACTACTTGCTCCTATTTCTTGCTGCTATTTTGAAATTATCTTATTTCAATGTTATTTTAGAGAAAGCAGAGACATACACATAAAAAAAATATAAATCTTTATACAGCTAGAATAACTGGAACAAAAAGAAATGGAAACAGTCTTTTTCCCCCCACCCCCTTAAATTTGCAATACCTTCCCATAAATTTTGCTCGTACTTTCTTATTTTATGTTCTTTGTTCTATATTGTCTGCTTAACAAAATATAGTAGCCTGTATTTGACCCCCTTCTTCTTTATGAATGGAACTTTTCCTACAGGAGAAATTTAACAGGGTTGTACAGAACTCCAAATTCATCCATATATCACTGGCAACAGGGGCTTTCCATTGTTGCTGAAGTACAGCTCTGATTGCTGGCAGCAATTCATCAGAAAAGGATAAGGTGGAACCATTCTGGGAAGGGCTTTGCTGCCCTGCAACTGAGGTGAGAGGAAAGGGGCTCTAATTCTCCATTTCCTCTGTGATAAATAGTACTGAATAAGAAGGTTCTTGAAAGTTCTTACTCAATTTTTAATGTCAGTGCAGTACCTTGAATGTGCAAACTGCAATATAAATGGCAAGAAGTATTATTATTTATGTTCTTATAAAAATAAAAATCTTTAAAAGGGTGGAAGGGGCAGGAGGAAAGGGAATAAAAGGAAAAGAATGTGGGAAGCTAAAGAAGACAGGCTATTTTCCACCTGGAGAAATTAATGTATGAGGGTAGTAAAAGAAGAAAGTTGAATTAATTATAATCGAGAGAATGAAAGGAAAGCTAAGAGAAAGAACAGAAAAAAATGTTTCCTGTTGATTTTTCTCCCTGAATAGCCAACAGTTATAATGAATATTAAAATATTATTATTGAAATAAGTTACTTTAATTAACATAATTTTCCTGGAATATTATGCATTTTAGGTGTCATTAGAAAACTAAGTATTTTCAATGCTCCAGTTTTAGGGCAGCAGAACACCTCTGACACAATCCCAGAGTTTTTGTTCTATAACTTCCCAGCAATAAGCTTATGGGTTTATCTTAGAAATTCAGGCTAACATTTTATCTTAAATGTATTTGAATACTAATGTGTCTCTTCAGCTGTGTAAACTATGATATCCTTCTGCACTTAAATAAGTATCTTCTGATAGCACCAGGAACATAATTTGGTTGAGAGCTTGTTTCTAAAAATAATGTATACATTTACTTCAGTTTCAGCTTTTAACTATGGAAAATTATGCAAAGATATTCTTCAAAGGGTAGCAGTTCTTTCAGAGAAAAAGAGAAAGGGCTGCTAGCCTGGCAGCAGGACTTGTTCCTCCTCATGTTAGTGTGAAACAGGGCAGCTCCACTGTAGATAGAGAAACAATGGCAGCACAAGATATAGCAAAAGCCTAAGTCTCTCTCACCTGCTTTGCATTTTACACTGTCATTTGCATGAAATCAGACTTCCTCATCCACTTCAGCTGAAGGTAGTAGTACCCACTCCAGGCAGATGCAAACAAGAACACAATGTCTGACTTTCTTCTAACCTTGCTCCTTCTGCAGGACATATTTAGCTCTTTCCATTCATCAAAGCCTGTCAGACTAATCAAGCCTGATTCTGGTTTTTCTTACATCACTGTGAACAGGGAGCATTCCCGTGTGTATGAGTCAATATATTTACATATGTTAAGTAAGACTAAAATCGGAACCAACACGTTCAGCTGCTTTTTATTTTTATTTTAGTATTTTTTTTTTTCTTCTCTCATATCCTTGTACCACAAATCCAACATTTCACCAACTGGAGATCTTAGCTAGCTGCTGGTGCTAGTGCTCCCTTCATATCTGGCTCAGGAATTTTTTAATCTAAGTTAATAAATAAATAGTGCTGTGTAGAACTGTTAAATACACTGAAACAAACCGTCTAAAATATAGCTTGTTGTTGATGCATCTGTTTCGAGATAGAACTTCACTTGGTGTGTAGCAAAGGCTGCCCCAAACCATTGTGGGTGTTAAAGTTCCTACATATCCTTAATGTCTGAAATTCTAGTTGCTAATCATCTGAACTACTGTTGCTCTCCCACACTATCTCTAGCTATCATTAATTTTATTTGTTCAAGCAATTTTTCCTGATTATTTTATGCCACTAGAATGCAAATGCCAGCAAAAGAAGTCTGTACCTTATGCTGTTATTTCAGGAATGGATTATTCTTTATGGTGGAAGTCAGTAATGAGGAAAAGGCCAGTATGCTGGAAGGATATAGGCAACCTGTCTGCACCTAACTTAACCTTGAGGACTAGCAGCAGAGGAGAGCTCAGCAGTGACCCAGGTCAATCTGCAGACAGGGTAATGGTGCTGATGTAAACTCAGGTCTCATTAACTCAAGTTGCCTTTCACATTAATGCACTGGTCTCCAACGAGAGCTGGTGAGCTGCCACCAACCTGCAGCATGAGGGCACCCAGCTGTGTCATCACTTGGCAGGGCCTTCTCCATTGTGTTACTTTATGTCTGTCCAGCTCAAATACTGCTGGCATCCAGTGATCAATTTCCACATGCATGGATACAGGAAGAGAGACCAGAGAAGGGTCCTCAGAGTTGATTTTCCCCAGATTTCATTAAAATATACGGATAAGTAATGTCGGAGGTCTTCTCAATCCTCCTCAGCCATCATGGGAGGTAAGCTAGAAAGTATCACAAAACATGATAAAAGCTTCAACAATGTTTCTGCCTAATCCATGATCATGAAAACAACAGAATCTAACCATGAGCCACAGCATTGTTAGGAAGCTGAGACCATCTATTAGTTTTGAGTCTTATGTGGTTTATCATATGCAATACATATATATATATATATAATATAGCATGTGTAACATATAGATTATGTGTGTGTGTGCGCACATGTGTGTGTGTGTGTATGAACAAACACCTTTGTGTTTTGTGTATGTACATATATGTTATTACGTGTCAGGAAGGTGATGAATAGTGTCCCTTCATTTCAGAAGTTTACTCCATGGTTCTGAGTTAGTGGTTAAGTTCCAGATCTGAACTTTCTCCTTAACAGGTGCGTTCTCTCAGTAGGATAAAAAGTTCCAAGAAAAAAACAGATTTCTGATTTATGAATGCTTTTCTGAGGTACAGATGTGAAAATGACAGCATTGCATAGCCAACATTCAGTGTTTAATTTGTTAGAAGCTTGAAGAAAGACAAAAGCATATTTAACAGTCTTTTGTGACTGTTTATTTTGGGGAGTGAACAATGCCCTTATGCCTGGAGGAGATCCTTCAAAATGATGCAGGAGATGAAGGAATTGGTGATGTTGTGGCCACAGTAGCCTGTTTTACTAGCTTTGTGTATAAATTAGAAAACATCAAGCTCCAGGCTGCCAGACTGGTACCTTTCAAAGAAAGGAATAAAACCTAGAAGGAAAAAAAATTTGAGATTTTTTTCTTTTGTTAGAACAAAAAAAGAGCACAAGCTGACAGTTACTACTGAGTTTTATGTTGAAATGAACATGTTGTATTGGTCTAAGCATAGAAATGTGTCTTTCTTATGGTAGCCAAGAAGAACAGTCACATTTACCCTGAAAACCCCCATAGTTTAAGCAAAATTTTCCTAATTTTTGTAGACCTGCATAAAGCTGAAGGTTTATAATAATACATGAAGCATAAGATCAGGTAAGATCTGGGTCACAATATTACTTAGGACACTTTTTCACAGCCCCATAAACACTTATTGAAAGGATGTTTCCTGAGCCTAAACTGATTTTTAATTACTAAAATGTGGTTTCCATAATTTCTTCTTAGTTTGTCGCCCGTTAAACTTTCCCGAGTCTCCCAGCCGATTCCAGTCGTGTTCAGAGCCCAATGACAGTAACACTGAGAATCAGCCTTGTAACTTTAAGTTAGCAACAACTTCATTTTGTCAATTGCACCTTGGAATCACCCAAAAGTATCATCTGTGGTTCATAACTGAACTGATGTAGGTGAAGCAGAGAGAGAGTGTCAACAACAAGACGTAACAAACCTAAACCTAAATCTGTCTTCTGCTAGTACTCTCTGATCTCTGCTCATTTCTGTCACCTCATGCTTCCTCATATTTATTCCAGGCAGGAAAAGTTCATTTTGGCTACGTGTACGGGATGAGTGCCATGGGGTGCCTTGCCATGCATGCCCTGCTGAACCTGATGAGTGTCTCAGGAGTCTCTCACGGCTGCGTCGCGAGTGTCCTGGGCTACTGCCTGCTGCCCATGGTCATCCTGTCCTCTTCTGCACTTGTCTTCTCACTGCAGTAAGTACCTGTCTAGGGCAACAGGAATCCTATGAAGGACAGTAAGTCAGATGGCTGGTGTTGTGCAAAACATTTCATAAGTGGTCATGTAGTAAATTTTGGCTTCTGAAACTGTAACACCATTTTGTTTGTATGTATAAGTGGAAACAGACAAAACTGGACTGTATTTGAGAGGGCTAGTATACAAGTCTTTAATTCCACTGCTTCCACTTGGACTGAGAGTGCTGTTGATTTTTACAACAGCCTCATTTGTGATTCTCGTTTTGCAGAGCCAACAGTGGCTAAATTCAGGTATCAATTGTAAAAGCAACTGCTGAACTCTGGGTTTATATAGCTGGTTCACTTGTTTTTTGTTGTTTTTTTTTTTGTTCATAGCATCTGGCCTCCCATCTTTATGTTTTCTTTCCTGCTGACTTCTGTGGGACAGAATGAAATAGCCAAGTAACCCTTAATGATGTGAAAAATTAGAACAAGTGTTTAAGATATAGTTGACTTGTATATTCTGAGGTATAGTTGCACAGTTGCAAACCTGAAAATAACTGAATACTTTGAAAAACCAAATGTGTAGTGATGTATATATCTGTGCACACATATACACCTGGGCTTGTTCAGTCATATTCTCTGAATAGGAAATGTTTTGGCAAGCCTCTCATTCCTCCTCGTTCAGCAAGCCCTTTGAGACACAGTGTTTATCTCCCTGTTCACACACAGCGAGTACAAGCAAATTCCAGATGTTGCCTGAAGGCTTTGAGTAGTGTTTTTACCTATTGTTGACATGTTATTAATGATGGTTTCCCTCCTTAGTCTTTTTTATTCTCTCATGTTTTTAACTCTCCAATCTGTAACATAAGGAACCTAGCAGCAAAATGCCCCTGTTTGTTTTCTTTGGAAAAGCATCATGTGTGTGTGTGTAGATATCTATATCTAGATCTAGATCTATATCTAGATCTAGATATAGATATAGATATAGATAAAATTATATATATAGATTGATTGATTGATTTTAAGGAAATTATGTAGCAGAATGAAGTTTTGGTGAAATTCTTGTTGCTGGTTTCTGTGGAGCTATGATGGCTTAACCTGACCATATCCCATGTATTAGTGTTTCTGAGCAGTCCTTGATAAGATGGATGATAGTGACTCTGAAGAAGCTGTTTGTTCTCTGTTCTCCTACACTTCCCATATTTTCTTGATTAACCTGTTTAATAATCCAGCCTAATAAAATGTGCAGATACATAATCATAAGACAGATGGGGTGAATTCCAAACCAGCTGTTACAACTGTGCAGGGTACTGTTTTCTGTATATGGAATTCCCAAGCATACATTACATGTCTGTAAAATGCTGTGAATTTACAGAAAGCCCATCCTTTGAAAATCTATAAATACTAAAATGTGATAGCCTTTAAAAAATTGAACTGTTATTTCTAAAATGAATTGATAACATTAAGTACCTATTGACAGCATTCTGCAGTCCTTTCTCATTTGGTATGTGAAACTGCTTGAACACAGCATGTATCAAGGTTAATTATTACAAACATGCTATTGAAATTAAGTGGAAAATTTTAAATCCAACATACATTTCATTATTTTTAATTGCAAAAGATATTCTAAAGGGTAAAATAAAGAGCAATGCATTCATGATTTTTAAAAATATTTATAAAAGCATTACTTCTATATCAAAGTTCAAAGAAATAATCTGAATTTTTTCATGAAAAATATATATGAAATAATGCACTCATCTTTGACAAAGATACATAGTAATCTAATAATTTTCATGATTAGCTATTTCCCTGTAACTAAATAAAGCAAAATATGGGACATTTGTGGTACTTAACAGTACCAAGGAGAAAACCAGTACTCTTACCCGAAGTTGCATGGAACTAGATGTGTTTGTGCCCATCTATGTTGTTATCATGTGTGAGCCCAAGTTTATTAGGCCATCTTTCTGGGAGAGACATCACAGACTTTTTTTCTGCAGAAAGCAACAACACTTCTTTAATATCAGATCCTCAAACAGGGTGGTAAAGCTACTTCCTTAACTAACCAGTGAAGGAAAAAAATGTAAGCATGAAGAAAGAAATTCTTAGACCCAGCTGATGCAAAGGACCCATTTGGTGACAGGGTGTGAGAGAGAGAGAAGTGGAAAGGGTTCTTACATGTGTCTCTCCATCTCAATATAGCCCCAGTCCTCTTGGTCTCTGTAAGCATGACATGCTTTTTGTCCCTCTCTCATGCTAGAGGATTTGACCCTCATGGACATGCCAGACACGAAGCTCTCTGGAAAATAATTATTTTTTTTTTTTTTTTTTTTTTTAGCAGTAACACATTGTTAGACTGAGGGCTGAATTTGTAAGTGAACAGCAGTACCTCTTGATTCCCATATGATTTTTATGCCACCTTCCCACCCTGCTCTCTGCCAGCCCTGGAACAAACCATGAGAGGCCATTGGACTTCAGTGCAAGGCAGAGCAGCCACAGTTCTAAATTGTGCCATGTTTTGATAGCCCCCTAAAGAGTCATTCAGTTAGCTGAAAGTTATCATTGCACAGTATGTTCCTATTGCATCCCATTCCTCTGTCTGCTCAAAGAGCCATCCATACCAGCTCTGAATTTCTGGCTCACTGTTTAGGTGAGCAGCTTAGCATCTCTTCCTGGAGGAGAACCTGCTCCAGGCCAGGAACTTGCTTTGCAAAGCCCAGTGGAATTTCCCTAAATGCTACTATATAGGTTTAAAAAACAATAAACTGAGGATATTAAATCACATGGTCTTTAATGTTTTAACTTGTTGAAGTTGCAATGAGGCGCTCAGTCACTGTAAAATCAATTCTTTCCTTCTACTCTCAAAGGCTCAAGAGCGGACAACACCAAGTACCTTATTGGCCTGTTGACTGGATTGCTAGGGAATCAACTGGTTTATGCCATGTGAATGCATTAAGTAAACTAAGTCAATTACATATGGACAGCTTTATTCATCATGGCTTAGTTGCAATAATTATATTAGTGGAGAAAATTTTTGATAAAAAGACCTACCTGAGTATGTATACGCAGTCTGCTTTACCCTTCTGTTTCTGTTACACTGATGCTTTGGAAGAGTGGGACGCCAGTAAGGCCTTTAGGAAATGTCAGAGGTTTATTCTTTCTCAAAGTCCTTGAGACTGACACAGAAAAAGTGTGTAAAGCAGCTATCTCATTATATACTTCAGCAGTGTATTATGCACATGATCTCATGCATTTTACAGAAGCAGGCTGCTAATAGAGTGCAAGTAAAGTGTATGTGAAGCATTATTTATTGGCAAGATTTTATTCCCACAGGGTTTAATATTCAGTCCTCTGTAATCTGCAGGAGTATTTCAGTGGATTTCTAACCATAGCCCCATAATCATCAGTTCTCCAGGCCTCTCTGCTCCTGCAAGGGAATACAGTGTAACTTCAAAAGAGCTCAGCTGTCACCAAGAGGTAGGGTGGAAAGTCACCGTCCTTTCAGTGTGCAGAGAAGGATGCCAAGATAAGCAAAATTTTTTTCCTTGGTGGTTCTTTTTCCACTCCTTCCTTTGTGCTCAGTGTGCTCCCTTTTTAAAAGGCCAGTCAAGCTTTTTCCTGGGAGATCTTTCTGCCCATCCAGCTGGTGTGAGTCTTTCAGAACATCTCCTGAGTGTCCAAGGCATAATTAAAATCTGTTCTCTGTGTTACAAAAATGGAACCCCTCCAGACCATCAGGCTTCCTGATAGAAGCATAAGTCTGTAGTGTCATTTTAGAACCTAACAATTTATGTAAGATGATTTTGGGTGAAATAGGAACTTGGCTAAATTGAATATTCAACTTTATCAGCTGCATGTGCTGGAGGCCCAGAAAATTTATTTGTAAACGTATAGTTCTTTTAGCAGTACTTCTGAAGAAGCTATTGTCCATGCTGAACATATTACTTTTCTGTTTATGGTTACAATTTTAATTTTCCCTCATGCTTGACTTTTATGATATCAGTAAGTTCTTGGTTCTTTCATTTGGTGTTACCTATCAGCAACATGCTCTTGTTACACACAAACTCAAGTTTGGTAGGATTTGATGCTACATTTAATAATTTGTGGACTCTGTCATATTTCTTTTGTGTTATTTGTTTTCTCCTAGGGGGATCCCAGGAACTGTGTTAGCTCTGTTTATTATTGGATGGTGCAGTTTGTCAGCCTCCAAAATTTTTACGTCTGCATTGGCTATGGAAGGACAGCAGCTCTTGATTGCATACCCATGTGCTTTACTTTATGGACTTTTTGCACTTCTAACAGTTTTCTGATGTATTTTCTGGTAGTCTTCTTACAGTCTATTTATGGTTGTTGGAGGGGCAAGGGTTTATTTACTTATTTTAAGTTTGCCTAGAGTTGTGTTAAGTTCCATTTACAAAATTAGATTCTATGACATACTGGTTTTTTTTTTCCTAATGGCTGATAATGAAATAAAAAATCAAGCTAACAGGTAGAGGGCCTTAAAATAATGGTGTTTTGACAGTCTTATAGCTTAAAGAAAAGAAATTGTATTAAGTAGGTAGTAAAAGTGTAAAAAAGGAAATAAATTATAATTAAAATAGAAAATCATGTTCTGACTATTTGTAATATGCTAGAGAGTAACAAGAATGCAATTATGTAAATATTTAATGGACATAGTAAATCAAGTGAAAATGCATATTTATCTGTTTTAAAAAACACCAGCTTGCCATCTTACAAAATTGCTAATTAATATTCAGAATTAATATGTTTGGGTTTGGGGTTTTCTTTGTGACAGAAAGTCAGCTGAGTGACCCTGTTTTGTGACATTGAAGCATTGGCCAGGAACAGGCTAATACAACAGAGGGAACTGTAGGAATGTTGTCTTGTTTTTGTTTTTTCTTTATTTTAATGAGGTTATAACAGCATTGTATTGTTTTTAATGAACGGTAATGTTATATTTTAAAATTGTCATTAAATCACTGCTTGCTGTAACTGCAGGAAAGCACCACAAAAAATAAAGGCAACCTCTAAAAATGTCTCCTGAAAGGCAGAACTGTATTCGAAAAGGCAAAATACAAACCTCCATAATTTTATCTGCCCTCAAAAATCTATTTGCTGGTTTTAATTTTAGGGGAACCAAACATTTATATAATGGCAATAAAGCACAGAATGCACAAGATGATATTTTTAAATATAGATTAGAAATATCGAGCCATCAAGAGGAATTGGAGATGGGTGCAGTCACAACATGGAAAAAATCTAAGTATGAAATAGAAGAGAAAATGAAGGTAGGTATAGAAAGAGCTAGGAAAAGTAAATAGATGAAATGATTGAGGGAAAAAAATGGTAAGAGATTATTTCTTCATTGTTTTATTGTGTCTTTCTTTTTGATGCATATTCTTATGATCTTGATTATCTCAAATGATTGTTTTGAATGCTTTGGTGAATTGTTTACAAAATATTTTCTTCCTAGACAGAGGGACAGTGATTCTGGGACTTAGGGTCCTGATGCTGCAAGCACTTAGGCAGAAGCTTAGTAGGGCAAAGCTGCTCAAGAATACCCAAAAGTAATCATATTCCTAATCCATTTCAGGTCAGAGGTAAAATAGATGATCAGTTTGTCCTCAAGCTAGTGACTCTCTTTCTGAATTGCAAAAGCCTTTTGTAAAAATATTTCCCTCTGATATCATATTTGGAGTTTTTTTAAACAACTCTTATGCAAGCCATTCTGGAATTCATTTTACTGAATTCCAGCTGAACTAGTTCAGATTAGAGGTCTGAGTAGTAAACAAAAGGTAATGTATATTTATCTAATTACTTAAAAAATCACAGCTTATTTTTGGAATAGAATGCTGCATTTATCCATTTCTTTACTGCAAGGCTATGAAAATGGGAACAGAGAGGCCAAATTGAAGGCATGACCCTGGAGCAAATTGTGGCTATAACTAGGCAGGATCTAATTGCATGTAAGTGGGAACTGGGTGAATCTGGAAGATCAGCAATTGTAAACATGACAAATTTGGCCCTGCTGTATCAGGGAGTAAATCTGACAGTAATAAGGCACAGATAAACATGTCAAGTGTCTGCAGGGTATGGATATAAAAATCAGGCACTTTGATTTACCATGCATTAATGGCATTCTCATGTCTGAATGGGGACAGATTCATATGGTTGCAGTAGTTGTAGAGTACAGAAAGCATGGTTTAGAAACATTTAGAGCTATTTTTGTCCTACACTTCCTATTATCATTCTGTCTAAAACAAGTATAAAATGGCTGCTATTCTGCAGCACTTTATGTTCATTCTCATACTGATCTGTATGATATGAATGGCTGCGGAAGCAGCAAATAGAGCCATCAATTTGTCTGTCATGGACAAGTCAAATTACTTATGGGGAAAATTAACACCTTGAAATTTTGCCACATTGTTTACAAAGCAAACGGTAGTCTAATTATGATTTTATGTCTTTTTTCTTAGAATTTGTAACTTATTCCTTTTTTTCACTGAGACACATCTTCATAATTTTGAATGCTAAGATGTTAATTCCAGTAACTTCCCCTGCTTTACTGTTTTTCTGTGCAATTTCCTTTTACCTGTTCCCAAGAAATTTCCAGTAAGTGGTCCATGCTGGTGCCGTGCTCCCAGTATGGTGTTCTCAGGAGTCTCTGTGCTGACAGGGTTTAGCTATATTAGATGTCCTTCTACTTCTTTGAAACAAGATTCCACATTATTACCCAGCTCTCCTTTCTGAAGGTCAGCATGGTCAGCTTTTGACTATATTATTCTTTGTATACTTCCTAAATCTAAAAATATTATGGTCACTTTGATGAACTGTTAGTTCATCAAAAATAAATGTTTTGATCTAAGATCAGTTTAAAACATGCATATTTGCTAAAAAGCTCTTGTTCTGAATCTCTGGACAGGCTTTCCCAACACCATCTTGCTTTCTTGTATTTTCTCTTGCTTGGGCCCTCATATTTAACTCCCTCATACTTTCCGTGAAAATTTAAATACAAGGTTGGCAAATTGTTGCTTTCAACTTGCAAAAGAGAGGATTATAAAATAGTAATGGGTCACATACTGATTTTTAATTCAGGCTTCCCACCCCAAAGAGTTAAAAAAAAAAATCATGAGATTTACAAACAAGCTTCAGAACATAAAGAGAAAAATAATTATGGTTTTGGAACGTCGAGTTTTCTAATCTGTCTTTGGTTTTTTGTTCTTCATAGCATGCACATGAAATGTTCTGAATACATTCACACACAAAAATGGGCGTTTACATAGGTCCTTTCTTTTAATTCAAACAGTAATATAGGTGTTGGACATAGGCTGTTACGGCAGAGGTGTAGGAGAAAAAGTGTTTGTCTGTCTTCCTCTGTACTTCTTGTGTGCCAGGCATACTCAAGGTCACCTTCAGAAAAAAGCATGCAGCATTCTGCTGTAATATAAACATTTTGCTGTTCTATTGCAGCCAAATGCAGGGGGGTATGAATGTGAACGTATTCTGTATGAGAGGAAACTATAGGATGTGGCTGACTGTGCAAGGGCAATACAATGGTTTTATATCTGACTAGCAGCTGCTGACAAAATGTTAGGTTGCATCCAGAGACCTCCTCTCCCTGGCCATTTCTGTAGTACCAAAGTTCCACTCTTTATCAAAAATCGTTTTGTCACATGTCATCTCTAATAGGTTATAATATGACTTTGAATGGTTTAACTGTTGGTAAGCTGAACTGAGGGCAGAAAGCTGATGACACATTGAATTGGGCACATGCTGTGTTAGCATGAAAAAGCTAATGAAAAAAGCTCCATTAGCAAAGGGTAATATTTTTCTGGTTTTTTTAGCTTAGACGTCACAGAGGGCTTATATCTAAAAAGTGACCTAATATCATGACTGTGTTGTTTATGCTGTTTCAAAATGAGAAAAGACAGATCTGTGTCTTGACTTATACCCCTCTTGTCACCACTTTATTTCAGTGGCTTGCTAAACAGCCACCTTCAAATATTGGCATTTTCTATTCACCGAATGATCTTAAGTGAAATTTACAATAAGGCTGAATTACTCATATTCATTCCTATCTATAATCAGTATAAATGAAACAAGAATTCAAGAAAGTGTGCCTGGTTTAAATTTCCTTTTTTTTCTCCCTTATTGTCAAGACCATATTTAGTGGTCAGACCATTGTGGGCTTCTTCATGCCTGGCAGATAAGAATACATGATGTACATAAGACTATATGATATCCATATATATATGTAAAAATAGAGATATGTATATATATTATAAGGTGCAAGACACTGGAGCTGCAACAGGTTCTGATAAGCCCTGCAGGGAATCGCTGCACATAATGACAAAGCTCATGATGACACAATGCATTTACTGGTTAATGTGTTTCCTGAAAGGCAACAAAAGGCTACTGGATCAGCAAGTAATGGGTTACTGCAGCATGATGGCTGTAAAAATCAACTGCATAATTAATGTCAACCTGCCTAGATCTATGCAATAAGAAATTGGTCTCTACCTGTGTTGGTATCACTTATGGATATGTTCCTTTCCAAAATCTACTCTCTGTCAAACTTTCACTGATTCATGTTCAGTTAGCCTCTTATATATTATGCCTATATATTCTAAGCAAACTGCAAGAGTGCTATAAGAAGTACCAGTTCTGTAGCTGTAGGCCATGACTCGTCTTTCTAAACAATCTCATCTCGTCATTGTTCCTGATGGTGCATTCTTAGGAGAGGTCAAAGCAAACACAAGAGCTGTGTTTTAGTTTTTGCCAAGTGCTTTTGAAAGAATAACATCTGCAACAATGACAATACGTTTGCTGTGATTACCAAGCACATTTATTAGACTTATGGTCACATCATTAGCTTAAAACTGCCTGTTGACCTTGGAGCTGCATCACTGAACTAGATGGACGATGCAATTCACAGTGATCTGCATACAGCTGCATAGTAAAGTCCTTGGCCAACACACATACCCTCTGCTCTGAGAGCATTTTAGTTACAATTGCAAAAAAAAGAATCATTGCCCGTCTTTTGCCATGACATTAAATGAAGTGATAATGAGTGAGAAGAGGTCACAGAACAGCAAACTCTCATAGTTGTAAACATAACACACCACCACCACTTTGCAGAGAACAAGAGATGGATTTTTGAAAGCACAAAGTTCGGTCAGTCCCATCAAAAGTCACTGAGATCTGAGCTCAAATGTCTAGTTTGGTGGTTTTCCTGACAGCCTCTTGAGAAGCACTCCTGAGTAAAGTGCAAAATTACACCAGGCTATCACAGGCAGTGCCCCAGAAGGCTGGTAATCCACATAAAGTTCTGGGTAGACACAGCTGTAGCAATCAAGCATAAGAAGTACTCCTAGTTTGTGGCTGCATAACATAGTCCCTGACTATAACTTTATTCCTTTGGTTATTTTCTAGTTTATTTAACCCTCATCTCTGGACTTTGAGTGGCCATAGTTTGTCTAGCTCAAGCACTGGCATGTTCTCATCTTAGCTCTAAATGTATAATACAGAGTTTTACTGGGCTCTGGTTTTGTTATTCAGCTTAGTAAATTGCTAATTGTTCTCGATTCTTACCCTTACACTCGTCTCCACTCTGTTTCTTAGCCAAAATTCTTCTTTCTGATATTTTATTTCCTGGTTTATGGTTCTGAGTTCATGGTTTTAGTCATATTCTTAGCATTTAGCAGTCTGCACCTTTGTATTTCTTTGATACTCCATCTACATTGTAGAAAATACACAGAGAGGAAGAAAGAATACTAGTGAATAATGTGAAAATATTTTGGAAGTAAAATCCTATCAACACTTGGCCATAGTTAGTCCTTTTTTTCTACACCTGACTATGGAATTAACTGTGCAGTTGGGATATGTCATCTAATCGGTAGTGTTGGGAGAGAAAGCTCTAACATGCTTTTTGAGTAAACACAGAAATTTTAATGTGACTACCTTGTTGGCACCTGAAATATGATCAGGGCCTTAGAGGTGATATAAAACTGCATACCTTGGTGAAAAGACTCCAGAAACAAATACCCTATCTTTTAAAGAGGCATAAAGTGAGCGCTAGATTTTATCTCTCCATGTAGAACAACAAGATAGACATGCATTACTGTTCCATCACTCTTCTGAACTGCAAACTGAGTGGAGGAAGAGCACTGTTGATGCACTGCAGAATGTGAAACAGTTTAGGCAGTTATTCCTTGTGAAAAGTAGTAATGACACTTGGCTCTTCAGAAGAAGTGTGCGTGATAATGTGATCTGCTTTAAAGTGCACTTGTGCATTTTGCTTGGTGAGTCAATTTGCTAGAGGAAGATGATACTAAGTGACACTAATAACCACAAAAAGGATGAGTGCAGCATAAATTTGCTTATAATTCAGACATTGTGCACATAGTGCATAGAGATCTGCAGAGTGTTGCAGTGTAGCAGCGCTGTGATGTAGCTCACCTGCATAATGAGTACTGCTGAATAACTGTTGGCACGGCGTAGGAAACCCTTTGACTGAGATATGAGCATACCTAATGCTTCCTGCCTTATAAAAAGGACCACTTTTCAAAAGAGAAGATCACCCTGGAGACATGAATTTCTGAGGGCAGACATTGAGGTGATATGTTTAATGGAGCACTTTGCTTCACCACAATCCCTGCCTATATACTTAAATTCTCTCTTTCCAGCACACCGGTCTGATTTATTGCTTGGGTCCTGCTGCAAAGGAAGAAGCTCAGATCAGTTGCTAAGGTCAGTTGCTAAGAATACCCTAAAGTGCAGAAAGAAGCTCCACAGAAATGTCCACCAGCCCAACAATATTTGTTCAGTGATTAATCAAGAGATGTTTTTGCTGAGATAAGTCATGCCTCTCTGTGCTTCTCATGGCCAGAAGATGTATATAGGGCAGTTCAGTTCCTAGGTTATGACCAGGGCTTATTGAAGAATTGTGGTCCGTACATGACCACAGCTTTTACTATTATTCCTCTGGTTCCACCAGATGAAACATGTGTTTTACATTTTTGAGTGGAATGGAAGACAGTCTCCTACTTCTTCCTACTTAAAATTGAACTTTCTAGCTCTTATAGCAACTCAATAATCATAGATTAATGAAAAAATCAGTCAGGAAAGAGCACAAAGAGGACATTTAGTCCATCCTCTGTCTCAAAGAAGGGTTGACATGGTTTCTAACACCATGACAGTAACATGGTGACTTTCTTCGAAAAGTTTAACCTTTCTCTCAGTGTACCTTTCAAATCACTATACTGAAGACCTGCAGGTGGCATATACAGGACAGCGTATGGCTGTTTTTTCACTCTGTGTGTGTGTGTATATGCACATATGTGTATACACTGGCAGGGATGTGTAAGGTGGGTAAGCTGACAATACACAGTTGGTTGTCTGGTTTTGAGTCATTAAGTTACAGCAGAGACCATGAAGCAAATCAAACTGCTAGAGGATCCTCATGGAGTCCAGTTCCAGTTTTCACATCCTTACTGCCGATTGCTGGAATCTCAAAGGCCATACCAGGGAAGGAGTTACTCTATACATGCCCGTTTTCTCATGTTTTTGCTTAAAAATGCACTTCTGACTTTTATTAGAAAAGGGATACAGAGATAGATGGGGCTTTGGTCTGGCCAATCATAATTCTTATCCTTGGAATTTATATCCTCATCCTCATGACTATTATGCAGTGCCTAATGGCTAATCAAGAATGATACCTAGGCAAGGTACAAACAGAGAATAGTGCCTCTTTCCCAGAGCAGCCTATGCTGGTGAAATATGACTACTGTGACAGCACACAATTGTATTAAAAATATCATTGCATTAAAACACTGCAAAGCTTTCCCTCTGTATAGCCTGACTACTGCACCTCAGAAGGCACTGTGCTCTGTAATCACTGCAGTATGGTACTAATGAGCTTGTTGGGCTTTGTGTGCTTTACTGCACAGTTTGTATTCTTTGTGTACTTGGGCACTTGAATGTATTCTAGCTGTGCCAGTGGTATTTGCATTCTGATTGCTTAGCAAAACAATGCTGCACATTTAAGGAAAATCACAATGCAAATACAATGCATGGCAACAGTAATATTATCCTTTGTGTCTACAAATCCCTATGTACGCAATGTCATGTGTTCAGATTTGAATTAACTGGGCAATGTGAAGCTACAGCATCAGTTGTTGCATAAATTGTTTACATATGTTTACCAAAATTTTTCAAGCAGTTCAAGGAGTTAAGGGGATAAGGATTTTTTCTGTTAGAAAAGGGAATTGTGTCTACTACACTGGATTGAGACTTAGTCCACACGGGTTCAACTCGGGAACTTTGCTGGATTTCCTATCCTGGGCAGACATTTGGGCTTTGAATCCTAAAGCTGTTAGAGACATATCTCACTGATTTCCTTTAGGTACAGGCATATCTCAGCATCTGGCCCACAGACTTCCCAGCAAGGACAATGGTACTTTCACATTTCATAAACATGCTATGAGGAGACTTCAGTTTCTTAAAACTTTTCTTACAAAATCACACACTCAGATGATGGAGCCTAAAGTGAATTCTCACAAAAATAGTCAGGTGAAATCTCCTTTCCCAAATTAGCAAGTTTTCTTTACTCAGACATATGGTCCCCACATGCACTTTCGCCAGTCTTTAAACACAGTGGACTTCATATCAGATGGAGTGGCTCTAATGACAAAAGCTGGAATATGACAAAATCTGCTGGAGCTACATAGGCAGCCTCTAGCCAGCAAGATGCTCTCCTACTTGCAATATTCTTTTCCTCTGCCTTTTCCCTGTCACTGTAAAACACCTCACATCTTTCCAGTGAGCACATCTCCCTAGTGTGGGGAGGGCAAAAAAAAGACCTCAGGCAGACCATGTGTCTTCCTTTGATGATCCTCATTAAAACCTCCAGGGAGCAACCAGAGGAGTGGAAAACACAACTGTTCTACGACCAAGATGGGTATGAACAAATGTGACAACTCCCATTCCTTGCTTAGGAGTCTCAGGAGTCTCTTTAAAATATAAGAGACATAAACTTCAACAGGACCAGGAGATATTTATGCTGTTTATTGGCATGGGGGATCCATCCTATGTGAGGCAGCTCAGAGCAAGTAGAGATCTTGGAAGCAGATCTACACCCAGCACTCAAACCTGTGTACCTTGGCCAGTGTACTGTCAGGTAAGATGACTTTCAGGAAGCTTTAGCTCCTCTGTCCCACAACAAATGTTAGAAAAAGGACTCTACCAAAAATCAATACTGCTGAAATCCAGTGTCTGGGCTACTGAGTGACTCTTACTGAGACATTTCATATCCTCAATATCTGATGGGTCCTAGTTTCTTGTAAAAAATTTACTATGTTTTACATGTTTTCTGACTTTTCAATTCACACTGTCCACAGCAATGGGCGACAGCTTTGCAGAATCAGCCTAGCTGGCAGAACTAGATAAAACACACTGTTCCCCATTAGATGGAGCTCAGTAAATTGCTTCTTTGACCTCAACAAGATATTAGTTCATTAGTTGTGAGCTAACTCAGTAAAAGGCTTTATTTTATAAGTAGCCTGTGATGTTTTAAACAATCAAATACCTTTAACTCTGTTGGTCACTCTGTTACTGTGTAATCAGTCCAATGCGTTCCAGAAATATTTTTGCAGTAAACTCCACCTACTGCTATACATTCTGCAGTCCAGTATGACAAGACAATGTGCATGTCAGCAGTAACTCTTTACAATCCATCATATGCTCTTGATATTCTGTTTATTACTGACTATTTATAGTACCGTTTTTGTCCTTGATAGGGCATACTCCATTTTAGCAAATAGATGCACAAGTGCTTTTATTTTTTTGATAGATCTGGCATAAAGCTTTTTTCCCAGATAATTTTTTTTACAAGTTTGCATATTTGTTCAAAATAGAAAACCAAATTTCCATTCCATCTGACTGAACAGCAATGCAACCTTCGTGCTGGAAATTTGAGGGAGAATTAGATCTCAACAGTCATAAAACTTTTGAGAGAAAAAAAAATTGTTTTGCTGTTTTACCTTAGCATGTCCAGGATATGCTTAAGTGTATGACATTTAAAAACAAATAACTGGTGGAATGCAAATTTGGTGCAGGCATAGGCACAAATAGATAAGATGTCCAGAAAGAATCAAATTATAAGGGTGGGCTGATTTCAATTTCAGGAATACGAAGCTGACTTAAGCTGCTATGGCTCAAATTTCAGTTAACTCGGATCACTGAAAGAACATTGCATAGCTAAGTGTTAGTTAGAAGTGTGGAGGAGAGGAAATTGCACTATTGTTTATACTTTTGAATACACAGAGAACTCAGTCAATGCCTTAATCTCAGAGGTGTTTGCATCATTTTGCTTATCCCTTTTCTTGTCAGTGGGTATTTTCTAAAGTTACATTCCATTATTAAGGAATGTGGACTGAAATTAATTAGCAAGGAAAAGGAAAGATTTTCAGTCAGCCCAAAATATTTTTTTACACTAATTAGATGCATCCTGGGCTGGAATATTTCTATGTCATCATAGCAATTAGACTGAATAAACTATTTTCATTATTTTCTTTTAAAGTCAGCTGTTCTTCAGATTAATTTCTGATAAATAGCAAACAGAGAAAATAATTTTCTACCTCATTGGGATAATGCTCCATCTCCCATCAAAATCAGTAGAAACCCTTTCCCTAGATTCACCAGTACTAGGATAGAGCTTTTATTGTTCTCGATGAAAACTGGGAATATGTAAGTTCCTGGTAGTGATGGTGGATAGCATTTCAACTGTTCATAAATTGTACACCAAATAGAGTATAACAGATATCAGCACATATCCCAGTATTACTAAAACTTTGGGAAAAGTGCGTAAGGGAAACAGGGAAATCTGTTTCTCTTTTTGTCTCTCACTTGCTGATCAGTCTGATTAGCAGATAGGCTGGGACCAGTCCTTAGGATTTTTATACTGGTGATGATTCATGATGCTCTTGTAACTCTGTCATATTGTTCAGGCACAATTAGGCATGCACAAAGCGATACCATGATCAAAATTTATCTGGTTTCAAAGTATAAAGCAATCCTTCTTTGTCTAACAGATGTAGGATATATCTATGGGCTTCTGTAAGCTGCTGGGCTATGTCAAGGAGACACAAAATAAATTTCTGCTGAGCAGTCTTTCCCAGTCTCCAGCTGCTGTCCTCCAAATCTTTGTTTCCTTTAGGATTTTATGTTTCTGTGTTTTTCCTTACGACTCTGATATAAGCTTCCTCGCAGCTTTCTCACAATGTTGAATTTCTACAACCATCTAAACTGAAGTTGGCTTCACCTTGACATTGTTTCTGATAAATTAATGGGGAGTTGGGCATGCTAATGATGAAAACAACAGATGCTGCTGAATGCAAAAGAAATTAAATATTTTTTTTACATTTTAAAGTAATGGAGAGCATTGACTGACTAGGCTGTCCTCCAAGCTGATTCAGAATGTACAATTTTGTCCACAAGTTCTTGCAGAAAGGGGAATTACTCCTCCCTACAAGTCCAAGAATGATAATAAAGACAATTCTAGTGCTCAGGTGGGAAACTAGTGCAAAAAAAGGATAGGCTTTTACTCTGATTTGAACTACAGTAAACTTGGAGTAAGATCAGTAGCAAATATCAATGGGCAGATTGTAGGAAACTCAAGACTAGGAATGTCTGGACCACATCATACTGCTGGTCAACAGCAGGGGTTAGATTTAAGGACAGAAAACCAGACAGTTTGCTACTTTCTGTGGACTGTAAAATAGCTGAGACTTGCCTGAGAAAGAAAAGCTTACATTCATAGAATTGCTTTCACATTTTTAATGACAAAACCCAAAAGCAGATTCCTTCTGGTTCAGACAAATGTTAATCAGTAGAAGCAGGTACTTGTAAATAAATTAACTCATGCCATAGCCTCCTCTATATCTTTTTTGCTTCAGAAGCTAAGAAATCGCAATATACCTTAGAGAAAATGGTTTTACTTGTTGATAGTATCTTGAAAGGTCCTTGGGAAACAAATAAATACGAATCAGAAGTAAAATAAAGTGCTTGTCTCAAATGAAAAGAGGGAGACTCTTTGATTAGTTTGTGATTCTTAGCATCTACAAAATTGAGGTCACTATTGTGAAGAGGATCAGTCAGTTTCTAATCTATTTCTTTAGTGCAGCATTACGAATTCATCAGAAATTTATAGGGAAAAGTCCAACAAAACTTGAAGCTTGGGCAGAATTCATTATTCAGTACCCAACTTTCTCTTCATGAGATGCATATTTAGCACAGCAGAGTCATACACAGAACTCAACTGAGATCCAAAAGCTTTTCCTTGCTGAAGCTCTGAAATGTCTCTTGGAGATGTCTACTCTATAACAAGTCCATACATATTCTTAAGGGAATCATGAAGTATACCCTACTTACTTTTAAAGCTATTTTTGTAAACTGTCAATGCAATGCAAAGATTGGCAAGCTTGATAGGTAATCTCTGTTTACTGATCCCATAAATCATGTCAGTAAAATCATTTTCCCAAACAAGGTTTGATGCACAAACTACATAGATTTAGTCCAATGAAAAATTAATTATTTAATCTCATAGTTTTTGCTCTATTGGTAAATGCAGGATTTGATTTCTTCCCACAGGATTTATTTCATTCTTTCTGTGAATCTTAAAAGTGATGCATCATATGCATTCTCTGTACAACACAGACAGCAGCAAACATACACTGCTTCCATCAGTGTGGGCTCAGAGCCTGGCCATTAAGTGTTAGGATAGCCCTGGCTGCATTGTTGCAGGTAGCTGTTATATGTGAAAAAACAAATATTGCATTATAAGTCTGAAGGAAGTGGATGCAAGAAAGGAGGGAGAATACAGTCTCATGGCAGTGTTCTGTCTGCTGCAGTAGTTTGTATTGGGTGTGAATGTGCATGAAAGGATTTCATTGAATGTTCCTTTACTGGTATTGTCTCTCTGCACTCTTTAATAGGGGGCATAAATATCTCAGTTTTAGATAAGAAAAGAATTATAATAATTGGCTAATAATTCAGTCATGCTCCTTGAATAATGGAGGGATAAAAAACAAAAAAGGGTCTTAGGTAGAGAATAAAACATCTCTCATAAATGTCCAAGTCTTTAAGAGTTGCAGTCCATATCTCCTTTAGAATCTAAGGCTCCATGTAGGCAATTTACAATCTCTGACTTTCCATCATCTTCATGTTTTTCACAGGAAAAAGGAAGGAATGGATTGAATCTTTACTGTACAATGAGGCCTTGTCGCTCTTCATGTATGTGCTTATTTTCTGTAGAAAAATTAAAAAAAAAAAAAAAAAAGGAGTTCTGTTAAATTATTTTAGCAATTAACATAATCATCCATTTTTAGAAAAAAACATTCATGAAACTTTTCCACATGCACTTCCACTAAGTTAAAAAGGAAGAATGACAGAATTACATCACAGGTTTGGAGAAATGTTGTTTGGAAGGAGCTTCGGAGGGGCACGTTATGCAGCCTCCCCATCAAAGCATTAGTATCCCCAGCTCTGAGCTATGTCAGCCATTGGTTTGTCTAGTCAGACCTTGAAAACTTCCTAGAATATCCACATCATCCACGGCATGGGCAACTTGTTCCAGTGTTCCACCAAGATCTTTGTGAAGTTTCTGGTGAGGGGATACATGAAGGGGGTGGACCAATCCTAGCAGCTGTGGCAGGACAACCTGTCTATTGCCTCTTTTGCTATTTGCCACAGGTGAGAAGAGATTGTCTCTGCATTTTTGTATCTGTTCTTCAGAAATCTGTAAGCTATTATTAGGTTGCTCCTTAACCTTGCCTTTGTAAGACTCTCAACTTCTCTTGATACATGTACTGTAGTCCTGCCAATACATCTTCTGTTTTCAAACCGCAGGATAATTCTCAACATTTTGCTGTGAAGTTATTTTTATTGGAAAAAACTGACAATAACTTGAGTAAAGTAAATAGCTGAGATGAGATATAAATAAGAGTTTAACATCATGGCCTGTAAGGTACACTGAAATATCTGAAGTTTAATTTTAATGAGTCTAGAATTACCACATTTTAGTGAACACCTAAAATTAGATTGTCTGCTTTTTTAATGTGAAGTGGTCAAGTATCACAAAAAATTGTTAGTAGAATAAAATGCAAGAGAGAAATTATATAGAAAATGTTCAGATCAACACAAATCCCAAGCCTCTGTCCCAGCAGGACATTATGAGAAGATTTCAGTTTTATCAGCTCGTATGAAGTGGCTTCAACATGTAAGCCACTGGGAACATTATAGTGATTCTACAACTGTTTAATTTAGTAGACAATAAATGAAGTGCTATTTGGTTGCTTTTACAAGTGAGAGGGGAAAAACTTACAATGGAACTTTCTACAAAATACACTGTTTCTGTAATTTCACAGCCGGACAATCATAGACCGCTTAAAAACACAAACTTGCAGAAATTCACAGTGCTCCTAAAGCACTTATCAGTCACTGGAGCCTTATTATACTGAAGGTAATGTAAAACTGTAAACAGCATATGCTGAGCTTCAGTATTGTACAGAAAATTCTGTGTTGTATATTGTTTTCTGTTTCAGAAAACGATTGTTTTACAGAAAACATTCAGCTGTAATCAGAAAAGTATAAAATTACTACAAAATTCCTGCAGATTCAAAAAAATGATGAAACCAACCCAAAAGTTAGCTGTACTCAAGACAAGGCATCTGGAGTCTTCAGCATTATGGCTGGAACACATACAAAACCCACACGTGCTTGAGGTTTGACAGTGATGCTTGCACATTCAGACTTTATGAACTTCCAGATTTCCTTATAACCCTGGTGAGGCTATCTAAGCCTCTAAGCATAAATAGAATATTGGTAAATATCAATTCTGATCCAGTAATTTTAGAAGTATTTTGCAGAAAATATCCCATAAGAGATCAGGAGACATCTATGTGATATAATTTCTAATGGTGTGGAAGATGTGGGTCTGATTCAGGTAAGGAACAGAACTGTACCTGAGTCTCACTCATGCCATATATATAACCATTGCAGGATTGAGTAAATATGTGCCTTCACTACTTCCATGCTAATACAGGTAAGTGATGAGCAGATTTGGCAGCTAACAGACATTTAACTTAGCATAAGGGACCGAGTGTTTCTCAGCATTTAGAAATGCATTGTTTGCCTTGCTAGCCTTTGTATGTCTGTTTATTGTGAGCTTCAATGTCTAACCATGAATATGGATTCTGCTAAAAGTTCAGTACCATAGCTGCTAGGATGGGTCCAGCCCTTTCATGTATCCCCTCACCAGTTTCGGAGAAAACTCCTCAAGTTTTCTCAAGTACCCCTACTCAACACAGAAAAAAGTGAGACCCATATTATCAGAATAATAACAGATTTATTTGCCTTCTCCAGGTAGGATCAATAGAAGACTACCCAACACATACTGCTAAACTGCTAGTTAAATGACACACTTCTGCTTGCATTCCCCTTTTCACCCTTCTCAAATTTTTCCCTTTACCACATCTCATCCATTTCCAAATAAAGCTTTTTGTATTTACTCTTTCCTGTTGTCCCTAATTTTATACCTCTGCAGCATTTCTGATATGTTTGCACTGGCAATTTCTACTTAATTCCTTTGAGTTAGTGACCTCCTCCTGTTATCAATCATAGTTCTTATTTCTACTACTTCTTATGTTGCTATCTTGTTAATGTAGCCTTGTCAAATTAGATGTCTACATATTCATTACCCCCATTTTGCTCTTTGAGGAACTCATAATTTCTTGTGGTGCTGTTTTGTTAGTGTAGCTGTATGGCAGGGCTGCCCACCTGCGTGCATGCTCTTGAAAGTGTTAGGCTGGTCTGCGTGAAGAATCTTGTACAATTTAGATGCATTCCTTGCTGTAGTGGAAAATTAAACCCTATTGCATGAACACAATTATTATATCTCACTCTTGGTCAGCACACCAGGAATACTGACTCCATACCAGATTGTAGACATGAGATGTCAGTGTACACATTATCAGGAAGTTTTCAATAGAGACAAGAAGGTTATATACAAGTTGGACTAATATACTGAAATTAGGTTAACATTAAATTGATTTTCCATGTGGAGGCAGAGTACTAAATCATATATAACAGAAGATCATATTCAAAAGTTCATTGCCTTTGCTTCTAAATCTCCTCCAGATTTCCCCAAATTGACAAAAAAGCTCTTAGGTACATTTGGGGACTTAAAAAATCCCCAACTAACTAAGATCTGTGTTTGGTTGCAAATAATGAGTTTCTTGTTTCCTTGTATGCTTTTTGTTTTGTTTTGTTGTTGTTTTAAAAAATAAATAAAAAAATAATAATAGAAAAATATTAGCAGCTGTCTCTGTCCTCATTGAACTCTCTCAGCTCGGGAAATTCCTACTGCTGGCTATGGCTCCTCACCATTTTATGCTTGCATTCATTCAAGCCTTGAGACTGTCACCCTCAAACATCTTCCCTGAGTGCTGGAATGCCCTTCAGAAGTCAGTTCTGATACCTAGCTCCACTGGTAGAATATATATATATATGTATATAATATATATATATGTATATATGTATCTCATACATACGTGTATATTTCCCTGTAGCAGACGACTACTGAAAATGGTTGGAATTATTCCATATGAATCCAGCTAGTTCAGCCCATATGGTGAATTCTTAAGATTCTTGTCTTCAAGGACATAGAGGTTCTGAACAGATAGTTCATGACAGTATGAACAAATTCATTTTCAAACAGTTTTTATTATTTGTCAAAAGAAACTATATGAAACATGTCATATCAGCTTTTTATTGTCCAGCCACAGAAGGGCTGACTGAAAGATCTACCCAGTAATTTCAAGGAAACTCTACCAGTGGTGAAAGCTGTTCTGAGGTCACTTGTACTAACCTGTGGTTTTACCATTAATATATGTAACTTAAAAGTGACAACTCACGTGCTTAAATGTTGACATTCTTTTGCTGAACTGCAGCTTTCTGTAACTACATTATTCATAAATGCAAGAATCATAATAGTAAAACCATGAATGACTAAGTAAATGATCAGATGAATGAATAAATGTTCAAATAAAAGAATAATCTACAGTGCGTCTGTGTTATGTGTACATGACCATTTCATAAGCTGTTGAAGGACAGCTACTTTTATGAATAAAAGTAGAGTTTTACTGATTATAAGTTATGAATTGAAGTACCTGTATTTATGATAGTTCCAGTATTATATATTGCATCACTTATATTAAAACTGGAAAGGAACCATCTAGCCCTGAGGCATTAAACTGCTTTAATTAACAGTAAAAGAAACCAGTCTTATATATGACATAGTTCTTTCAAACACTGAAAGCTCTATCCAGCTGTACCTCTACACTATCAATAAAACAGTATATTGAGAGGCATAAAGTCTCTGCAAAGGCCTCCATGCTAGTTCTGCCTGCAGTTGGAGGCCTTGCTGTAATGAGCTTGCCCCCTCTCACTGAGGTACTGTAAATATCAGATTAGCTTCCATAAAGATAATTTTACTTCTTGTCACCTTTTTTCATGAAACAGATGCTTTTATAGTGTAACAGGATCCAGCCCTTGGCTGAAAATAGTTCAGAAGGAAGACTCAAGCAGGTATCTCAAGCCATAGCTGCATGGTGGGGTATGAGAACCCTGCCCAGCCCTCGTGCTGTCAGAGGTGCCCTCCAGGATTTCTGACCGTTCCAAGACAAGCCCTGAGCACATGTTCCCTGCATTTGAGTGCCCTGATTTCTGCAGGGACTGGCCAGGAGGGCGCTGCCAATTGCCCTGGTGAGTACCTGACCCAAACCATCAGGGACCTTGATGGCACATCAGGATCATCTGACCGGAAGGATGACTAGACATTTCCCATTTCTGTGCTCCCCTCTGGCCAGGAATTTAGGTACATAAATGACTTCTGTCTCTCCTGGAAAGCCTATTGATATCAAGTAGTTGAACTGGTTTTCTGTAAAAACATTCCCTCCTCCCTGTTTCAGTGTGCATCCCTTTGCACAATGTAAGTGACTGCTGGGACAAAAAAGGAAGGCAGATACTGTGTGATGCAGGTGGAAGGAACTAAAGAATACCCGGTTCATAGCAGAAAATTTGTAATATAACTGATTTTTTTATTATAAATTGTCAAAAGATTTAATTAAATTCTTATCTCTTTATTTTCTTGATTTATACAATTTGTTTTATTGGGTTTTAGTGAAAAATAGATGTTAAATAACCACTTATTTCTGTAGACAAAAACAAGCTTGTAAACACAATGTAGGGAAAAGGTGAGAAAAAAATTGAGCATGTTATTTGATAAAAATACAATATTTAATATTATTCTTTAAAAAAAAAATGAACCCAAATGACTGATCACCTCTACTATTCTTGGTGAGAAGATCAAGTTTTTTTTTTTTTAATAAGCATATTTATAATAATAATATTTGACCATGGCTCATCAATAAAAGCAAACATAGAAACCAATTATTAAAATTCAGTCTCTCTCACCAAAACCCATGCCTGGAAAATTATAATCTACTGTCATATAATTTTGTAGACAATATACATATATAATGTGAGGAATGTCATTTTTGTTACAATAACTCTTTACAGAAGAATTTTAAAGACCAGTAATTCTGTCAGATGTCCCTCACAGATAAAAAAAGTCAGGTTCAGAAATATAAAAAATGTCATATATACATAATTCTTCATCCAGAAGTTGCAACAGAAGTGGTACTTAGCAGCTGTTTGTAGTCTTTGATAGTGGAAATTGATGGAAAGTACATTTAATGCGGATAGCTAGATTGGTTTGTCATTTTAAATATCTTGACTGATTTTTTTAATCTTTGCAGTAATTTTATGAACTAAATGACAAACTGATATAAAAAAATGCTTAAGGCAGAACTAAATAACCTATTAGATCGAGTTCAAGGTGTGAAAATTTGTTTAAAAAACATAACTGTTTTCTAATTCAGAATTATTTTACTATCTATTCTTCCCTCCAGCAAAGAAGTACTGGGCATTGAATCTAGGTATTGAGTTCTGCTCTGTTTCTGTTGCTTTCACAATTTTTCCTTAATGCAAAGCCTATGAAAGTACACAGTTATCTAGCAGGGGATTAACAAAAAAAAATAACAAAAGGCAAACGTCAATAATTTGTGTAGCCATTTCATTTTGCTGAGCAGAGCAGAATGGATTTGCTCCAAAATGCTTTGTAATTTGTGGTGTGTTTCACAAGAGTAGTATGTAACACCTTAACTACATAAAGGGCTATGCTGTTGTATTGCGATGTTGTAACTGTCAGCTTTTACATAACACTTGGTTTGTTGAGCATGTTGCTCCAAGTCATAAATTATTGCTGCTAAAAAAATTAACAAATTAATTTTTGAATATTAGCAGAGCAGAACACATACCAAAATTGCTTTTTCCTTTTTTTTTTTTTTTTTTTTTTTTTTCTTCTACTGAGGAAATGGCATAGCAGGAACCAATCTAATGCTTATACAGAACAACATCTATTTTTAGTAAAGCAGTTTTCATTAGATATAATTTGGGCATTCTGAATAGATTATTTGAACCATTTCAAATTCAATTCCTCCTGGTTACAGAATAAAGCCCATAGTGTATGTTACAAAGGTGATTTTATAACTTTAGGATATGATCTTTGTTTTGATCTGTTGCAATATCACAAATTACAAGTGACTCTTAAGTAAACAAACAGGATATTCAAGAATACACAAAGATAAGTCAAGTGACCCAAATGAATGCAGATTCATGTAACTTTTTTCATTAGGGTAGAGTGGCCCCAAATATCTATGCATGGAGGAGGCATCCCAGCAAAGCATAGATATTTTCATTTTGCATTGTGTTAGTGTTCTATGTATTCCCCACCTGTTTCTTCCATACCAAAATATAGAACAAAAGACAGTACAAAAGGAGTGATTAATGTTTGTCCACTGCGGGTCCAGCCTATTAACTTATCTGTTTATTTGCCTGTATACACAGATTTTTCATAGGAAGCCTATGAAAGTAGTATCTAAGCAACAGACTGAACATTTCAGCTTTGTCCTGAGGACTCTATTCAGCATTTAGAATGGAACATAAATGCAGGCAAGTTGTAATTTAACCACTATGCTATCTTACCTGGGTTTGTGCCAAGCAGCTGTAAGCAGTGTGTTATTTAAATGGCTGCTATTTCCACCTTGAGACAGCACTCTCCCTGTTCTTACCACTAAAGAAACTACCCCAGAGGTGCTAACCTAAAGAAATGCTAGGGGAAGGATAATATTAAAAGCAAAACAACTCAGGAGAAAAAAAATAGAAAAAATCAGTGTTATACTTTGTTATAGTCTTTGTGTGCATTTGCAGGTATATGTGAGATTTAGCAGGATTGACTTTTCAGATATTCAAAGAAGGCTACTAAGTTTTGAGATCTTAGGATGTTATTTGAGTTACTTTATATATTTCAAAGATTAGCTGTATTTTTTTCACCTGTAACTCAGTGTTTCTTGGAAGTCTTTCCACAATTTCTGTTTATTTGTGCCCATTCCTCACCAAAACCTGAGACAGTGTGGTCCTCAGTACCATGGCAGATTTAGTTTTCTCACGTAGAAGGGTTATGTAGGAAAAAATCAGCACTTTCAGCAAGTCATCTATAGTGACAAAGTTATTTGGATGACCCATCTTGAATTTTTACCAATTTTGATAAATAATACAGGGAAAACTTTTGAAAGAAGACTTGAAAAGGACTATCAGCCTGATGTGTGAGACTATTTTCTGTTGTTGAATTCATTCACCACTCTTTTTGAAGAGAATAAAACATTGCAGCAATTAAGCAAGCATCAATAAAAAATCCCCATTTGTAGATCTCATCTGTATTAGAAAAGTCATACTGGTTGTATTGCAACTTCAATAGTACTTCCATGATTTTTGCTACCAAACGTGAGGACATCAGATGAGATTATTTTCAGTTTAGAGAAGGACTGGAATATTGTATTCAAACCCTGTCCTTAGGCTAAAGCAAACCTGAAAATTTACAATATTAAAGGTGAGGGCATGAATTTAGTAGCTTAAAGCAAGAATTTCTTCTACAAACAGTGGACTTTTCTGATGAAAATGAAGGAAGAATAGTAGTAGTAGCTTTCATATTAAATAACTCATTGCATACCACCAGATAAGTTGCCAATGTCTTGTTGTTGTAAAAAAGAAATGGAAGTTTTATCTATGAGAGGACTCTAAAAGACTTGATGTGATGTGTTCATCAGTATTTGCAAGCAAATGTAATTGATGTCCTGGAAATTTTTACCTGATAAATTCCAAGTCACTATATGACTCTGGGACACTGGAAATTCTCTGGTTTCTGCTTTAGCCCTTAAGATACAAATTCATAGTTTCTATATACAGTGTGAAGGACAGTACAAGTGTACACATACACTACTGTATAGAATGTTCAGTTTTCTGATAGAAAAAGAATGACCAAAATTTTCATGGCCATAGGGTCACTCTCGTGGACAGTATTATACATAGAAATTTATTTCTATAAAGCACAGAGTACTTAAAGATAGCTAAGAGAATAAATTTTGGAAACTTAATCTTGACTATCTTGGCAGATGTCTGCATATTTACTGTTCCTAATAATATTTTAGTATATATTGACAAAAATGGATTATAGCTATACTCTCTGGCAATAATTAATATTTTTATAGAAAAGGTTTGATTCAGAATTATTGCTCATCCTTGGCCGTCCTCATATTTCCAGGTTAATGCAAACAGTGCTTTTTTTCTGATATGCAAAAGTAAGTACTTTACTAGTAATTCTAATTTCATATGAAATACAGATTGCAATTGTTTTTTTTCTTCTTTTGAATACCTGTTATTATTTTCCATCTATTTGATCAGGAAGAAGAAATCATTTAAAAGAGACGTATTAAAACTGATTCTCTTAGTATATAGCCAGAAACTGTGGCCATTGTATTATGAATAAAACACTGCACTGATGCATAGTGAAGGTTGATGTACCACAACAAAAAAGAAGAAATGACAGGATGCCACAATAATCTAGAAAAATAATGCTTAAGATACCTGGGTAAAAAGTAAAAAAATAAGTTATTCAAGGAAAATAAAACAAAATGTGGCAAAAAATTTAATTGGGCAAGAAAATACCAAGGAACTGAGAAAAAGAAAAAATAAAAAGAGGACAAAATTGACTAAATTTTCTTATCTTTTGGTCCTTCTGGCAACTGTACGTCAACTTAATGCTATTTTAGGATTTAAAACCAATTGTTTTCCCTTTTTTTTTTTTTACCAATAATTTCCTTTTTTTCTTTTTTGGCTGGCCTCCACAGAAAATACTGCAGTACTTTTTTCATAATATTCTTGCCAGTAATAGACTATCCTTGACTAAGAGAAAAAACAAGCTGCTTCTCTGGAGGTACCTAGAAAATTGGCATTATACCAGTCCTGGCATGGGACTACGTATAGACTTTTCCTAATATTGAACATCAAGGTTTTTCTGGAAGTAGTAAGAGAAAGGGAGTGATTCCAAAATACTAAAATCTGTCATGATATTTTAATTGTGAAGGGCGTAAGGGACTCCAGAGATATTCTATTCTAAACCACATGATTCACTCTCTGTTCATTTTGCTTTTCATCTTGTTTTAAATTAAATGAGATGACTGCTTTAACTATGTCAGCTTAACCCTTCACTTCATCTAAGTGGATGGGAAGAGTTTCTGTGCCAGGGGCAGAGGCAGCCTCTCTTAAGTAGGCTTTCCTCTGGAAAAAAGCAGCTTGAGTCTTGGATCAGCACTAGAGTGCAGTGCACAAGGGTAAGCCTTATGGCAGTACAAGTAAGGTGGAGGAAGGGCAGAGAAGTTAATACCTTGATGTTTGGAGGGTGTCTATATATGTTCTTTTGTTTCTTGCTCTACCATCAAGCTTAGCTGCCTTTTCTAAGCACTGGCTTCAAGACTGTAGACCTATGTAGAGGAGTCTGAGTCTAAATGCCCTTGTTTTATGGATCCATGATTTGTTTAGCCTTCAAGAAAAAGTATCTATGTATATTTGGATATGACTATTTAATTATTTCAATTGTTGATTCCAATATTTTGAAACACACACTTCTGAAAGACTGCAGAGATATCCTATATTTAATAGAAAAAAATATATATCCAAGGTCATACTGTGTCAATCCCTCAGGAGACATCAAGCTCATTTATTAGTACAGGAGCCAGAAGAATACATGCTAGAGCCCAGCCCTGACAACTGGCACATTAAACAGTATTAAAAAAAGTTCAGCTAACCTTCAGACACAGTAATTCGACACCTTCATTTTCTTCCTCCTTGGTCAGCTATCCATTCCTATGTAATTTAAATATAAACCATCCATTTGATTAAGAAGACTTAATCAAATAAGCATTCAAGACTAGAAACTGTGGAAAAAACCTACATAGAATCAACAAGCTAACAACACTTGAAAAAGTGAAGCATTCATTCCAGATATGGAGCTAGTTTGCATTGCCATTTCTAACAGATAGTACTGAGCCTTTTATTTTCATATCTTGCTGTACGTCTTTGCCAGCCTGCTTCTATTTCCCAAATAGCTTCTGCTTCACTACATTTCCATCTGTACAGAAAGGGCATGGGCATAAACACTGATAAACAGTGAATGAAATCTTCCTTACCTCCCAGCTAAGGCAGGATACTGGCAGGCAGTATTTTTCTTTTCAGAAAGTATTATGCTAGGGATTTAGTCTTTTATTGTGATTTAAAAGGGATTTTTACCAGGAAGCTGGCAGCATCAAGCTTTTTTCTGCTAGATGTGGCACTGCTCCATGATATATACACGTGTGTCTTTTGGCTGCTGTAGAAACCTTTCTCAGAACCAATGAAGAACCACTACCTAGAACTTCACCTTTTAATCACTGCAGTAGTGATTAAATAGATAATTAACTTTGCATTTTTTGTGCCTGAATTTTCCTCTGATTAAGAACAAGATGGAAGATTGCCATACATGTGACTGTATAAAAGAGGAAATGAAAGAGCTGGACTTTCTTCCATGGACCAGAGAAATATCATCTGGCAGTAGGTACAAAACAGATTTTGTGAGGATGTTTTTTTCCTGCATTAAATAAGCAAGAAACATTTGAATTGTTAGGATTTGGTGCAATCCTGGGTTCTTTTTCCCCTATACCACTACTATGCCGGTAACAACAGGTAGAAATTTATCTGAGCCTGCTGCACAATTAACACAATTATCCATCTACAGAAGAAATGAAGATTCTAAATTAGCAGAACTTTAGGACAACATAGGTATAAGGTGTGGTTAAGTAATTATAACTCTAGATAATAACAAATGGACATTTTGGAAACAAGTAGCAATAGATGAGTCACTGAAAATAACCACTTTGCATCTGTAGTTCAGTTTTCTATAGAAGAAAATTTTCAATATGAGGACATTTCAGTGAGGTACAGGTGTATCATGTAATCAGAATTAAGTTGTTCCGCGTGATAAAAATACAAAGGATAAAAGATTTGTCCATATTTTATGCTAAATAAATGCCATATTCTATTTAGCTAGTGCTCCTCTAAACCACAAGCATATCTATTGATGAAAAAGGGCACATGTATGTCCTAGAAAACTACTGTTACATTACTTGGAATGATGTTTTTCTGTAACTAAGTCAATGTCATCGCAGCTAAGTTTATGTAATTCTCATTAATATCAATAGAAAACTTATGCCTAGAGAGTAGATAATGGAACCCTTGCACACTTATAAAAAGCAGATTTGCAGCTGATTAATTAATAAAAAAGGTTAAGCTTGCTTTTATCCTCTGATCCTATGCAACACATTTGCAAATGCATATACAATCTGTGCCTTGCATTCTCACAGGTCAGGATCTATTCCTGAGTCCTGAACCCTTTTGTAATGTTATATAATGGCAGGAATCTAGGAAGGGTAAACAATGTTCTCCTCCATTTAACTGTTTGCCTTTCACTTCCAGGCTGTTCATCAGTTTTCACTCCAGGCTTCCATCAAGTCTGGAGGTGCTTCCTCCCATGTTCTTCAGCCATGTTCAGCCTCCAGGAGTCCCACGTTGAGCAGTGGGGACACCTGCAGGTATGCACTCCAGAATGTGCAGGGAGCATCTGCAAGGACAGGAAGATGGGGCAGAACTGAAGTGAAAACAGTGTTTAAGAAAATTATTTTCTTAGTGACTGTAACAAAGGAAAAAACACACTTGGAAGTAGACTGCAAGAAAAAATTGTATCCTTCAATGATAACTGCACAAATGAAAACAAGTACCTGGACTTTAACTCTGATTTGGAATGAAAAAAAATTGTGATTGGAGAGGCTAAAAGTGACAGTTATAGCAAAGGGTTTAAATTGTCTGAAAGACAGATGCCTGAGCTTTTGCTGTTGTGTTCCATGACCTTATGATATAACATGAAGGAAAACAACACAAGAACTTTAAAGATACTGTCTTAGTGCTGTCCATTTTTCACAACCATGGTGACTATAAATACCCATATTGAAAATCCATGTGGATCAAGCTATCCTTTGGATGTGATTTGGAGTTATTGGGGGTATATGAATCTCATTCAAACAGAACTCTGGCATGCAAACATTACCTTAGTTTGTCTGAATGTGAATTCTTCTGCAGCTGCCCAAGAGCAGAATGCATGAAAAGCATGTTACAAGTCATGTGAAAGCTTGACAGTGTGGGCAATGGCACTTCATGAATTCCTACGAGATTTCTGTCTTGTACTAGTGAACCATCTGACTGTTGAAGTCAAAGAACTCAGAACTGATAAAAATGCTCCAAGGGACAAAGAAAGTAGAAAACTCCCCACTCTTTTTATGAAATTTTGCATGCCTCAGAGTTTGGTAAAATACCAAAGTAATCCCAAAGAACATCAAAAGGTATCTGAGAAGGCTTTTGGCTTTTCTGACTTCATAGGTCATGAAGTTATCAGTCTACACTAAGAAAAGAGAAACTTATTTTGTTCTTCTGGGACAACTGTTTTTTCCATGCAGATGCAAAAGGAAATGGCGAGATGGAGAATGGATTTTCCCTTCTTACAACAACTCAAATTTTTTAAGCAAAGAAGCAAGACAAAGAATTTTCACCTGCTGCTTCTAAAGAATATGTCCTGACATTTCCATAGAAAAGGGGGAGGTCCCTGAAACTTAACGAGGAGACACAAATGGGGTAAGGCAAGGAGTGACAGCAGATAAGGTTGCAGAGTGGGAGAATAGGTAAAACAGATATCAGAGGAAATGCAGAAAAGGATCTTGCACATTATTTCACACATCCTCCTGTTGTGTTACCATCTTACACCATTCATTCATCACTAGATTGATGAATATTATATTTGAACTTGATTGATAAATTGATGTTTACCAATATTTTAAGAAGGTATGCAGGATCTGCTAGTTGGACAAAATATATCCGGTTCATATTATCTTTTAGTGACATATTTGGATTTTAATTGGTTTGCCCGCTCTTTCATACAGTACAACATAGTATTATAATTGAACTTTTTATTTTTAAGTGTTTATGAAAAGCAGTATTCTAAACTAATAAGATTTATTGACAGATAATTAGCTCCATGTCAAATATTATGATGCACACAAAGCAAAGGAAACCTTTTGCAGACTTTATAGTTGGGGTCGTCCTATTAGAATGGCTGGTCCATGATTGCTGGTAACTCACTAGACACTAATTAAATTCACGCTTTATTTTTTTTTAAAATCCTTTTCCTGTATTATCTTAAAATCTTTCCAAAATGTAGGAAACCGTGGTGAAATTGCAGTAACATCTAAATATAGTGAAGATAGTTTTGCTTTCTAGTTCACCATAATATTGGTTTATAATACAAGAATAAGGAAGATGGACACTCTATTCTTCTATCTGATTGTCTAGATCTTCATTTAATGAGATGTGCTAAATAAGTTGGACTGAAAAGTGCAATTTTTCTGTTTATGTGTTGGACTTCCACTTTGAAGAAAACCTTTGGATTGGCTTGGTGTGCCTTTTCTTCTTTTATATTTTTGGTTTTTTCCAAATGATATTGTAAAAGAAGATCAGGCAAACTGGGTCAGTTAGGACTTTGAAGTTAAGTACCCCAGGAAGTACAGCACTTTATTTTCATTTAATAGCCCTTAGGATCTGTATAAAATATCCCCACTTAGTGACATGATGTTGTTTTAGATGTCTTACCTTGCCAGTATTCCGGACCTCATTTAAATTAATCCTGACTCTATGTTTGTAGTTTTTAAAGCCGGTCCAGTTGGGTTTTGTGATTAGACCCTCCAAGATAGCAGGAAGCTAGTGCTGTGGCTCCTTAGTTAGCAGCTGTGCACCCAGCTGGGCATGTTTATTATAAATGAGGACAACTCCTCAAATTTCCCTTCTTGGCATGATCATGCTTGGCTTCAGTCTCTGTTTCTGGACGTCACTGAAGATAAACATTAAAGGCAGTTTCCTTGTTGCCTCATAAAGATTTGGTTGACATAATGTACTATAATGATACATTTCTAATCAGGCTATTTAGCATTATCAAACAAACTTTTAAAATATGAATCATAACTTGTCATTTGAATATAAATGTAACCTAACTCAGACAAGTGTCTATATAATGAATCTATGCAGTACAGCAACTGAATATGAAATTCATTATTTGCCTAAAGCATTCAGGTGATAACAAAACAATGGAACATGGCTGACCCATGGAGAAAGCATTTTACTGCTCGTTTGAAGAAAAAAAAATTGTTTGCATTTCAATCTCATTATAAAAACTGGAAAATGTGCTCTATGGCATTATTCACAAAATTCACATCATTTTATTGTCTCACACCTAATTTGGAAGGTTTAAGTGAGATTTAAGGAATACACAGGCCCAATATTGCTTCTTAATATGAGAATTTCATCATTAATAGCAATAGCTATAGATCAGATATAAACCTCTATTAAAAAAAAATTATGAATTTTACATTTAAAACTAGTTTTCCCTGAAGTCTCTTTAAAGGAGTAGTTTTTGTAGAACTGAGGGGCTTTGTTTCAGTTGATATTTTTACATGCACAAAAAAATGAGTCCTTTCCCTCTCCTTTCTCTTTAATTCTCTAACAGGCAATCTTTCCCTCTGCACCTCCTAGCACTTTCACTGGTTTTTTTTGTATGATTCATTTAGCTTTTTGTCTCACATATTTCATCCAAGTGTAACAAATCCCCTCAAGTCAGCACTGGTCTAGAAAAGGCTGAGGATGGGAAAGCAAGTTATATCATATCAGGTTAAAGACTTCAGATTATTGTTTTGCATTATAATAACATTGAATTTGTCTACTTAGATTTATTTTCTTTTAAATTAGAGTTCTAGTTGAGATAAACTCTAGATTTCTCAGGCAAAATCCTATCAGGGTAAATGATAATTTTGCAGCTGATTTCAGGGAGGCTACTTTTTTGCTTGATTTCTTTGCTTTTTAAATTTCTAAGATATGAATTTCTGTTCTCTTAATCTAATGTGCTGCATTCTCTTTTTCTGTTTCTACACAGTTAGTCATATAGATCAGTAGAATAGAAAGGTGCTTTCTTCCAAGGTGACTTCCACGCTATTGAAAGCAATCACTTTCTTCCCTACAAAAGTACCTCCCAACGATCAGGTAGTGTCAATCAATTATTTAGGAAGTTTTACTACTCATCAGTATGGAAATATATTGGTGTACTGCTCTGTTAGGAATATATCTGCTCCAACATATAATTTATTACCTCTCCTCAAGAGTCAGCTCTGGCTAGTGTCCATTATATTGTATGTCCTCAGCCCATTATCATCACTGAGCTAATGTAGGTAACACTAACCATAACCATAAGAAAACTAAACTGAAAAGCTTTTAAGAAAAAAAAAGGGGGTTTTTTTCCTACCTCTTTCTAAGTAAAAGCATTAAAAGGTGTTGATCCTTTGGATATAATTGTTAAAATGTAATGTTGTGTGCTCCTAAGTAGGATGCTCTCAATTACAGATAATATGAATTTAGCACTATCATCAAACTTTCTTTTAATGCAGGAAAAATTCTTGGATGGCAGCCAGCCTCTTTACCTCGTAAAAAACCAGGCTCTATGATTACCTACGCATTAGAAATCTAATGTTACAACACAGTGCCTAAAAGTTGAGTAAACTGGCTGAGAACACACCCTCCACAGATGCAAAGTTTGGTCCCACTCATTGATTGTTTGACATTACTGATGACTACGCACTTTTTCTCCCAGAGATAAATATGGTCCCATAGGCCAAATTCTTTGGTTTACATGCAATGCAGACTCTCTGGGCTAACTAATTAGAATATGCTCCTTTAACCTATTATGTCTTAGAAAAATTCCCTTTTTACATCATACATCTTAGAAATAAGATATATTTCACTTGGGGATGGTGATGTTGCTCTTGTGCATGCCAGCAAAACCTCTCATCAGCTAGACAGATACAAATTAAACCAAGAAAAAGCATGTAAGTATTCATATATTCATGTATGTCACTATTCATGTAGGTACCACTATTCATGGTAAAAAATAATCCACAAAATTGTACTGATTTGTTCTGCCGCCATCCCCAGAACAGAACTGTGGGCCTTCCTTGATAATTTTTCATTATAAAAAGCTCTGGATTATAAATGAGACTGGTGTGAGGAAAATAGATCTTATATTCAGGTAAGGTGGTGATTTCAAACTTTTTTGTTTAGCATCACCTGCAAGGGGTTATGTCCTAATATTTAGTAAAGTTCAACCTTATGGCAGTAATTTTGTGGTCTTGACCCCAGGAGCTGAGAGAACATAGGCTGTCAACAACAGGTCTAAGATGCTTTTGCTACACACACAAAAATAAATAAATAAAGTATTAAAAAAAGAGTAAGACTTCAGAATATGATTCTTCAAATCCTAATTTCCAGCAGAGGAAAAGATGAGCAATGCCTGTGATGTTTCATGATTTATAACATGAAGTGCATCTCATAAAACTGGCACCAATGTTAAGACAAGGTTTATTAGTCAAATCTAAAGTTAGTTGGACGTGTTCTTAATTCCGTGTTAATGCTTTATTAGTGCAGGTATTTATATTGCATTTATTACCTGCTTGGAGCAATAAGTACCTTTAGTATGTTCAATAATTGAAATATCTTTGTATTCCCTAGTACCTCACACCACTGGATTTTAATTATTAGTTCCTGAAATACATTGGTTTGATGCTTAATAGGACGCATCTCTGTTTCACCTCAATATTTTCTTTTAATCTCACCTTTATGCTTGACAGCTTCCATGCTTTCTTCCTCCATATTTGTGTGATTTGTCATTCTCAGCAGTATTTGTGCTAAAAGTATTTTGAAACTTATGATGTAGGAAAATAGTGTCTGTGCTTTATCGCCACATATATACTACCAGCTTCATTTCTTCCACTTGAGTCTCTCAAATCTATGACTAGGTTAAGAAAATCTCCCATTACTCCTACAGCTCTCTTGACCTTTCCATATGCCATTTAATTTACTCAGTCATTTCACACTTGAGTTCTTATTTTGGGAGAAGGCAAAATATAGCATATTGGTGTAGCCAGTTTATTCTGAGACCAATTCAGATTGAACACTGAATTATACTGCAGCCCTAGGAATGACCTGGTCACAATTGTTTTCCACCCGAGTAACAAGCAAGTCAATGACTATATGAAAACCAGCCACAGTAGAGAATGTGTAAGGGAATGTTTTGACTCTTCTCTGCCTTTTCTCATAGCATGGTTTGAACCAGCTGGAAGGAAACTCCAAACTTTTCCTCTCCACATTCACTTTTCAGGCCCATTTAAGTTGGTACTACATTTTTTTTACCCTTCTCCTTTGCTCCAAAATAAAAAGGGATGAAGTGGTCTCATTCCTGACAGGTGCTGCTCATAAGGAAGGTACAGGTTTACCATTTCACAAACTTTTCATTTCACATTTCTGCTGATTTCATCTAATCTGTGTCTGTTATTTTTAAAAGCCCAGATAATGTAATCTTCAAGCCAGATTTAAGTTGTTTAATAGTCTACTTCTCCTCATATGACTATCTCTTTCACTGTCCTATCTACTTGGTTAAGCATATTTCCGTTTTTATATATTCATTTAAACATCCTTTTATGACTGAGCTTACATTATTTTATATTAATGTCTATCAGTTCCCCATTAATTTGTCACATAACACATTTCCACCACAAAAACCCACCCAAACGCTTGCTAACATTTTCTCTTTTTTTTTTTTTCATCCTCTCTATGTACTACGTATTTGTTAGAGAGGCCACATTAAGGTAAGACTTCAGTTTGCTTGAATAGGGTCAGCTGACTATATAATGTTCTTCTAACATTAAAATACATAAGAAATTGAGTTACTGATTCACTCAGATAATTTCTAGAAGTATTTCCTCCCCATTCGATACATTAAATGAGGAGTCAAGCAGCTATTGAAAGAGTGCCACAAGAGACAGGGAAGTTGAATCACATGGAATGGTTTGGGCTGGAAAAGATCTTAAAGATCATCTATTTCCTCATAAGTCTGTCAAAGTCCCTTGCCTCCATGTCGACTGCATGACTCAGCTTGGTGCTGTCAGCAACCTTACTGAGGGTGCACACAATCCCACTGTCCATATAACCAACAAAGACGCTAAACAGTGCTAGTCCCAGTACTGGCTCCTGAGGAACACCACACATCACTGGCTTCCACTTGGACTTTGAGCCCTTTATCACAATTCCTTGCGCGTGACCATCCAACCAATTTCTAATCAGTCAAGTGATCCATCCATCAAATCCATGTATCTCCAGTTTAAAGGCAGGAATGTTGTGTGGGACAGTGTCATATGCTTTGCACAAGTCCAGGCAGATGGACACCATTTGCCCTTTCCTAACCCTGCTGTAGGAGGCCATCAGATTTGTCAGGAACAATTTGCCCTTACTGAAGCCATGCTGGCTGTGACCAATCCTCTCGTTATTTTTCAAGAGCTTTAGCACAGTTTCCAGGAGGATATGCTTCATGATCTTGCAGGGCAAGAGAGGATGTCACATCCTCTGTCAATAACCAGCTGGAGTGCATGGAGCTCCACCTGGGAGAGGATGAGGAGCCAGGCAAAAGCTTATGGGTCAGGATGAAAAACAGGGCAGGGACAGGTGACTTCACAGTGGGATCTGCTACAGACTGCCTGGGCCAAGACGGCCACACAGGCAAAGGGTGGAAGCAAGGACAGGTGGCCTTGGAGGGATACAAAGAGACTGTCCTTCCTACCAGCCAGCAATGGGGTCAGGAAAGATTATGCCCTGACAGAATTAAATGTGACCATGGCATCAAAGGCAACAGGAAAAGTTTCTATGCATATGTCAGTGATAAAAAGTAAGCCTAGAGACCCGTCACTACAATGATGGGTCTCAGTCACTGTTCCAGCCCTGACAGGTCTTCCTTGTTCTTACATCCAGGACAGCATGACCCCAGGCTGGTCCTTCCCATACCTGTGTCATCCCTGACACCCTTCATAAAACTCCCCAATGACCTTTCCTTTGTGGCAGGTGCCAGGAGAACCAGTGCCCGTGACCAGAAATTCGGCTGCGCCAGGAACTGTATCCACGTTCTGTATCCACGTATGGTGCTCTAATTCAAACAGAGAAACCAGGAATATGAGACTGGGCCAGGAAATCAAATATATTATTTCATTATTTCTTTGAAACATCTTGAAACAAATTAAGGTTCTTTGTTGAGGCTGTTGTTTGGCTCAGGATTTTCTGGTTTTATTTTTGTCCTTTCAACTCTAGCAATAAAGTATGAGGGTCAGAAATCCCCTCTTCTGAAATTGACCCCCTTCCTGTCTCCAGCATAAATGTATCTAGGATCAGTTTCAACTAATTTGGTCTTGAGCCAGCCTAGCCATTCAGGATTTCAGAACTCATATTGTAGTCATGCACAGTAATTGTACTCCTCTCAGCTTTCATTTTGTGTGACGAAGGATGCCAAGCTTCTGTAGTTTTGACTTCTTTCCTTTTAAGATATAGTTATAGCCTTAAAAAAGTCTGCCAATTACAACACAGAACGTTTTCGAACTATCAGCATGACAGTAAGGGAAAATAATGTGGTTCAGCATTCGAATCAAAATGTCTTTTACTGTATTATGTGTCTAGTTTTTGTCTATTTTCCTGACTTTTTTTATTGTCTTCTAAAGTGTGGGAGGCAGACACCTCTATGAATTTTACTTTATTATTTTTTCCTTATGGCTTAATACTGTTTTGATAGTGATAACAATTTGGTTGGCTCTAAAATCAAATGTACATTATTATTAGTACTACTGACTTTTTTATTCTTATTTGATAATTTACTGTGTTATTCTTTGGAGCTTTGTAACTTCCATACTTCTTTTCTTTTAAAGCTATGATTAATTTATCATTATAACACCTTCTGCAGCTTTCTTTTGTGAATGCAGCTCCCTGCATGACAAAGAAATTCTATCTTTGTATTATGATTTGGTTTTACAATGCAACATCAGGAAGAAAATATCAAGTTCACAAAGAATGAATAAAAATATATGAAAATTACAAAAAAATAATCCTATTTCATGAAGCTACTTTGTCTCTTGTGAATGACATGAGTAGACAGTAAGCTCTAAAACATTATGAATTATTGTTTTAAGCTTTATAGAAATACTATTTTATACTAATGAAATAGCAGTAAAACTGACACAGAAACAGACTTAGAATAATCTCTGATCCTGCACTGCATGTGCATACTTTTTACATTAATCAGTACCCTCATCATAAGCAATAGGGCTCTTCGGATACTGTAAAAATGCATATATGTCCAGTGCCAAAATAGTATGTCCTGATTAGGCACCTCATTCATATTAAATTTTGTGTATTGGGAAAGGTTTTTGAATATTCTGTTATAAATCTGGCCTTAAGTGTTTTATAGAATCAGAGCTTTGATGGACATCTTCCTCCTTTTTCACTTAGTCAGCAGAAATATTGTCGTAGAATATTTGTCATTATTCAGAATATGTCGCAGAATAAAAGTCATTATTCTGGTAACTATTCCTAACTTGCCATGACATAGAATATGGCAAGTTAGGAATAGCTACCAGAATAATGTCTTTTCTTGCTTTTGTGCATTTAGAAACTCAAGCATAACATTAAACTGGAAAAGCATCATGTATTATATTTTCTTTGAAATTTTCCCCCTTAATGAAGAAGGAAATGATTGTTATGATCTTCTATTCCAAAATTAGATAACCTAGAGCAAACAGGGAAAATCTATACTGAATTTAGAGAAGCCATAATTTGCACTACTGTAAGGAGTCCCTGAAATAAACACTCTGCATTCATTTCTGTGTGCTAGACTGTAGATACATACCCACTCAGACACTAAGTGCCTACTTGTCAGAGCTCCTGAACACTGCAAACACAAGCTGAAACCAAAAGGAGCTGTGATTGTGTAGACTCTATCAAAACACAGTAAAATCCAAATCTTTATTCACAAAACAGTTAGAGTAGACTGTAACTGCTCCAGCACAAGTGTGTACAACTACACCTATGCCCTCACTACCTGAGGTTTCTGTGTTTCATTCAACTTAGGTTCATAAAGAAGTGCCAGTGAGAGAATATGAGAGTCCCTGTTCTGATTACAGAAAAAAAAAAATGTGTAATTGCATAAAACTGTTGCTAGAGCAAGAAACCATATTATATGTCTTAATATTGAGGAGCCAAGCATTAATGAAATACAGCCTAACTTCACTCTAACAAAACCCTATGATGCTCTCTCTCTCTTGCCTCTCTTCTTTTATATATATATATATATATATATATATATATAATATATATATATTTGTTCTGTCAAGCTGTTAATTTCAGCAGGCTCTGGTAAATTGCTGCTGGAGAATAAGAAAGAAATGAGCAGCTGAGCAGAACATCAATAAGCAGTACTTCTGTGGAAATGACTTCACATTGATCAACATTTAAAAGATGTTTTTTCAAAAAGATAAATGAATGAAGAAGGAAAAAAAATAGTACATTCAAATGCTAAATACAGCCTACACTGAGAAAAGTGAGAAAAATGTCATTGTCATACTTGGAATACACTTGCATAACTGTTCAGGCTATTAGGCCTAATTAACAGCAAGTGAACAGTTATTGCTATGGGGGTGTTTATAGGCAGAATATGTTAAATGCAGAGTTTGACACATTGAAGTTAGAATTTAGTCAGATTTAGGCTAGTGTAAATTTACATAGAAGACACATTTCTTCTCTGAAAGGAACTGTGAACTAAATATTTTTGGAATGCTAATTCTGAGTGCTAATCTTAATGATGAAAAAGAAATTGTGCACTTTTCATGGAATAAATCAAATAATACAAAATATCATATTATTCTCATATATGTCTTGGTAAAAAAATGCTATTTAAATATTCTGACAAAGTAGGACAGGTTTTAATTCCTGGGTTTGTTCCTTCTTTTAGTTTCACTTTGGTATTGTTAGCATAATGTAGGGAATACTCTAAACTGCTACAGTGTGAAAACACAGGCATCATTTTAACTTTCATAAGTGAAAAGTGACTCTGGACCCAGAGAACTTGTCAGGTAAAGCTAATGCAGCTGTTGTCATGAATAATTCAAATAAATCACTTCAGCCACAGTATGACAGAGCTGACTTCACAGTGGTAACCTCTGTAAATACTGTCAGAAAACAGATAAATTAACTATTAGTGACTGAAACTTCCAGTCCTTGGGAAGCAAAAATTACTAAATTCTTTCTTGATTAACCTGGCTAACAAAACTTCTCACCAGGCCTTTTATTTTTTCCTGAGAATGCATCAATTGTAAAAATCTTAATAACTACTTACTATGTTTCAAATGTAACTTAAATTAGAGCTATGAATTAATATGGACTGTAAAGAAAGTTCCCAGATTCCCAGAATCAGGCTTGCAGGCTAATTTTTTTTTATTTTTATTTAAGTCACAGTACTACAACTAAATAATCTATAGTCCTAACCTAAATGTATACAATGCTGTTTAGGTTTTGAATGTACAAATTCCCACAGCACTTCTACATGTATGAGTGCTTCTCTTTAACTCTGATAATTAACAATATAAATACAAATATTTCTAAATTCTTGTAGGACAGAATTCCGATCATTTTGGAATAATGCAATATTACATATAAATATATCTAATGTTTAAAAAGGATGAGCCTTAGGACTGGAAGCAAAATGTGCTGAACGAACTAATAAGGAAAAAACATAACATATGTATTGAAGTGTTGACTGGTAGGTGGATGGATGATAGACAAGCTCGAAGTCTTTAGAAAAATCAGTACTTTGGAAAGATGTTTTGTTGCTAACAGAGAAACAAGTAAGATCTTAACAGGAAGAATTCTTAACAGGAAAATATTAATATCTGTGAAAATGACAGAAATGACAACCAAAAGAAAAGGAATTGTGAAAGTGGACAAGACTTATAGGCTTAATGGGCCAGAGTACAGCAGTGTTGAAAATACGATACTGCTGGCAGTTTTTCACACTCTTGTCTACAATCTTAATATCATCTTTTTGTGCTGATGTGCTGACATAATGATCTTAAATGCTTATTAGATGATTTCTGTAATTATTGCAGACCTGCTCATAGTAATCATCTGGAACTTCTTTTGTGGGAACTCTTCCTTCCTGATCCTGCAACTCAGGACAAAGGACCAAGTCCATTTGACCTCACCAGGAGCCTACCAGAAGAATTTTATCCTTACTAGAAAAGTTCGCTTAATTTATTTCCTTCCTGGGACTACAGATTTTTTTATAATTCTCTCTCTTAAGGGAGTATCTGTTCTTTTACTACACATTATCCCTTACTTGGTTGTTCATTTTCATAGAGAAATAAGATTTTTTTACAATTTAATTTGTAAAGTGGTTATGTATCCCTTATCTCATGTTATTCAATCACCCTGTCTTGTATTAGTGAATAATTTTTCTTTTTTTTTGGATCATACTCAAGAGTGTCTTTAAAACAACTCTCTCATGAAGAAAACTCACTTTCACCTCTCTCCTTCTCAGAAACACTGTTTTATTTAACAATTTTACCAAATACAGTTTCACAAGAGATTAGTGTAGCATTTTTTATATGTAAAAAAGTTACCTTTACCTGGGTAAATCAGTTCAAAACCTGTCTGAGCAGTAAGCCAAGTAAATGTATTAATTCCTGATATCCTAATTTCCATTTCAGAACTGTCTGAGCAGCAGGAAAGGTATACTTTTATCTACATGAATGTTTCATTAGAATGACCTGGTTGATCGACATGATGTGGTCCAGATGATCTTCCTGACCCTCTTTTCTCTTTTCCCCCCTCTCTCACCATGATCCTCTGAGGTTAGTCGAGATTTATCATGTAGACTGGTCAAACCAGGGCAGGAAGGGCTACAGTGAAAAGAAGATTCTTACCTGAAGAATTTACCCTGACTGTGCCCCTCCAGGCTACGTCCAAAAGGGTTGTTGTTGCTACCTGCTGCTTGTACCAGTGTGCCTATTTAAGGGAATCTCCAACTAACATGAATTCTTCAGCCCAATCTCAAAACACTCCTAAGAGATGAATAAACAGACCATGACAGATTTTCACCTGCATTTTTTTTTCTTTGTTTTAAGCATCAGAAACCATTATATGTCAAGCTTAAGGATATTTACATATGTACTTCAAGATTTCCTTTTTTCCACTGTACTGCCCTTAGACTTCATTCAAATAGCACTGCAGGATGCTGCTACAATACATAACATAAACCTGTAAGAAGATGGTTCCTGCTCCAAAGAGCACAGAAAAGTTGTCTCTGTCCATTCTCATGAAAAATTACCCTTGGAGTTTATATGGGCTATTTTCATCAACTCAAAGAAAGACATTGATGGGCCTAACATATACTTATTCACAGAGGAAACCGTGAACTGACCTAATAATAGTCAAAATACAGGAGCTTAGGATGGAAGTGACCGTAACATTTGGTGTATGGATTTTTCAAGTGTCACAATGGCTGCTGAGCCAAGGGAGAATGTAGCACAGATTCTCCCTTCTTTCACTGATAATCCTGAGAAAAAAGGTCTAACTTCCATAAGTAATACATTAATATTTGTTTTATGCATGACTTCTATGTAAACTGACAAACTAGTAAATTCTGTGTGGCAAGTGATCTCATTCTATCTTGTCAAGCTATGTTTTCTTAGATTACACATCCTTGCAAACACAAGTTACCAGAGAGAAAGTTTAAGATACAGTTTTGCGGCAGATGTGGGCTTCTGGACAGGAGAAACAAATGCAATTATCCTCTTGCTAATGGCACCACTCTGACCATAGGAACAGTTCAGTGCTGCTCATAAGTGTGGTGCTGCAGTGTCACAGTCATGAATACTCTGGCATGAGTTGTCTTAGACATGGGCAAATTATTATTCTACATGACACAGATTGCATGCCCCTTAAATTCCACAAAATTCTTATGTTTGAAGCACAACACATCTAGTTTTCTAGGAGTCTTTTCTCAGTTTAGCCATGCAAAAGCTAAAGGAGCTCTCTCTAAACAAAGATTTAGGGTTAGTCTATAGCAAATGAAGTGAGGAACGCAGCACCATGGACAGATTCCTTCCACCCTGTAAGAGATACCTACAACAGATGAAGTGTCAGATGAAGTGCTCTAGATGTGTATCTTACTGCTTTAAAGTACAGAAGTCTTCACTAGTGGTTTAAAGACGCTGACCAAGGTTTGGATGACTGGTCATCTTGATCACAGCACACTAGTGAGGAAGTGATAGACTGCAGCTGATTGATTTTTACCCCCAGACCTGAAATCACTCTTTTATAAATGAAGAACAAGTTGGGCACCTGCTTATGTGGCACAATTAATGGTTGAACCCTCACCATTTAAAGGATTATAAAAAAACAAAACTAAAATGTTCCCATGTATGAAATGCACAGCTTAACAGTCACACTTATACCCAACTGGTAGTCAGAGAAATTAAGTCAGGTTTAGGCCTTGGTTTTTACTGGCAAACACAATTGTACCTCTCTCAGTCAATGCATGAGCACAAATCTGTGTGGGCTGTAATATTTTCCAGCAGCGCAGCCTGGAAATAAATGCATCAGAAATCTGGATACAGGTGAGCTGTGGCTCTGGCTAGAAACAAATAGATAAAAATTAAAAAATCTACTGCTTAAACAGAGTGCAAATTGAGGTGCTTCACAGACAAGAATCCAGACACTAATCTGTTTCAAATCAGTGTCTGTCATCTGGTTCCTAAAGGCAGCTAACTTTTTTTTTTTGAATCACCGCAATTCCATCGTCAATCTAGAAAGCGTGCTTAGCTTCTCTGAAAATCAAGATCCCAGAGTACCCTGCAACAGGGAAGCCTCACAACATCAAATACAGCATTTGCGTCCCACCAGGACCTATTAGATTTGTGCCACCAGCACAGCTGAATGCCGGTTTCTTTTGTGCCCTCAATTAAATGCCCTCTTCACTCATATTAAAGGCATGCTGATAGAGTGAAGACGAGGAAAAATGCTGTCATATGCATCCTGCTGGATGCTACTCTTGGAGGGACGACCATCATTCTAGCACTGCAAGTGTAAGAGAGGCAGAGGCACTTGGGGAGGCTGGGAGATTTTCAAGGTGGGGGGGGAAATAATAATTTCAAACCGAAGCCAGCCAGCCGAAGCGAGGGGAGGAGCCGGGTAGGGGCTTGGCTCTTCCCTGGGCCGAGCCTGGCAGCGCGGCAGCGCTTTGCCAAGTGGCAGCCGGCTCCGGCGGCCGCCCGGCCCCGAGGCCAGCGCGGCTGCGGGCCCCGCGCCCCGCCGGGCGGAGCGGGCAGGGCCCCAGGGCGCTCGGGTCGGGTCGCTCCGGGCCGGGCCGGGCCAGCCCCGCCCGGCGCCCAGCCCAGGCCGTCCCTCCGCCGGGGCAGCCAGGGGACGCCCGGGCCGGGGTCCTGCCGCCCGCGGCCGAGCCGGAGGGCGGCGGAGCAGCGGCTCCGTCCAGGCGCTTCCGGGCGCGCCGGGCGGCGGGGGAAGGAAGAGAAGAAGAAGGAGAAGGAGGAGGAGGAGGAGGAGGAGGAGGAGGAGGAGGAGGAGGAGGAGGAAGGGAGGTGTGGGTGGAGGGGAGGGGAGGGAAGGAGGGGTGGAGGGAGGCCGGCTTTTTTAGGAGGGAGACCCTCCTTCGCGGCCGCCCGCTCGCAGCCATGGCTTTGAAGGAGGCGGGCGGCAGCATCCTGCCCATCAGCGACATGGTATCGGGGCCGTCGGGCTCGCCGTTCCCCGAGGTGGTGGAGCTGAACGTGGGGGGCCAGGTGTACGTGACGAGGCACTCCACGCTGCTCAGCGTCCCGGACAGCACGCTGGCCACCATGTTCTCCCCGTGCCGGGGCGGCCCGGCGGCGGCCCGCCAGCTGCCCAGGGACAGCCGGGCGCGCTTCTTCATCGACCGCGACGGCTTCCTCTTCAGGTACGTGCTGGATTACCTGCGGGACAAGCAGCTGGCGCTGCCCGAGCACTTCCCCGAGAAGGAACGTCTCCTGCGAGAGGCAGAATACTTTCAGCTAGGCGACCTGGTGAAGCTGCTGTCGCCCAAGGTCACAAAGCAGAGCTCGCTCAACGACGAGGGCTGCCAGAGCGACCTGGAGGACAGCAACTCGCAGGGCAGCAGCGACCGGCTTCAGCGGGCGGCGCTGGACAAGCGCTCGGGCTTCCTCACCGTGGGCTACCGCGGCTCCTACACCACGGTGCGGGACAACCAGGCGGACGCCAAGTTCCGCCGCGTCGCCCGCATCATGGTGTGCGGTAGGATCGCCCTGGCCAAGGAGGTCTTCGGAGAGACCCTCAACGAGAGCCGTGACCCCGACCGGCCCCCCGAGAAGTACACCTCCCGCTTCTACCTCAAATTCACCTACCTGGAGCAAGCCTTCGACCGGCTCTCCGAGGCGGGCTTCCACATGGTGGCTTGCAACTCCACCGGCACCGCCGCCTTCATCAACCAGTACAGGGACGACAAGATCTGGAGCAGCTACACAGAGTACATCTTCTTCAGTAAGTGCTGTCCGCGCCCCGGTGTCCTCCCCCTCGCCCTGGTCCCCGGCGGGTGCATGGCGGTGTGCATCTCAAGTACAGCTGCACCCCCAGAGCCCCTGCTGTCCCACAGCAACATGTAGCTGGTGAGAAATGGGGGCTGCCCCGTTTCCCCTCACTCCGCTCTGTCACCGCCTTAGTTCAAACTTCATTTAGTGCGCTGCGGGGGCGGGACAGGTCTGTCTAAAATGCCCCGTCCGGAGCGCGGCGCGGGAGCATTTCGCCACACACATTCCATGGGGCTGCCCGGGCTGGTCGCTCCTTTCAGTGCCGAGAGGAGAGGCAGCCCGCACGTGTCGGGGTGTCCCAGGGGAAGGCTCACTGCTTATGGATCGGGGGCTACGGCCTCGGGGGGTGTCCCTGCCCCCCTGGGCGGGCGCGGGGCGCGGCGCGGGCGGGCGCGGCTCCGGCTCCGGCGCGGAGGGTTGCGGTGCTCCCCCCAGCGAGGCGATGCAGAGATCCCCGAGCAAGGAAGGGTTTTAATATTTTATCGCTGCGTTTCCTTCAAGCGAGCGCACTGCGCCTGGACACGGTCCCCGTGAGGGAAGGGGTAGCGAGGGCACACCCAACTTGCCAAGGAGCAAGAAAGAGTCTGGCTCCAAGGTGGACGAAAATTAGAAAAGTAAAAATAAACCACTCCATAGGCATTACACAGCTCCTAAGAAACTTCGCTGGTTGGCTGTGGGTAGCCTTAAAGGTTTTGGGTCACTCGCAGATAGGAAAACCGAGCGATGACGAATGAGTTTCAATCTTGCAAAGTATGTAGTGCTATGTAGGGCACTGGCTGAACAGCGGGTTCGGGTCATGAAACCGCAGCTGTATCGAGAACACCATCCCCTGGCAGAGATTTGTCTTTGAAAGGCAGAGGCAGCCTTAAACATTACAGATGTGTTTGAGAGTAGAGCGAGCCGGCGGAAGAGAGATGTGTTCTGCATTCACTTCTTTCTTCTCCCGCCTCTGTGTGGTCTCACGCTCCCTGAGCAAAGAAGGGATGAATTGGCAGAGCATCTGCCTGCATCTGTGGTGAGGTGCGAGATGAAGCCTCTAACTAACTTCACTAGTAAGGCAGCTGAACAGAAGCAACTTGTTTGCCTTGAAAAACTGGACTTAGGCACGGTATTTAATAGAGGAGGGAAATGTGAATGGTTTTCTACTGGGAGAAGAAATGAATTAGTTTATATTGCTCTATATTGTATAGGTGGTGACTTCCATTTGCTAAGCAGACTTGAGTACTCAACTCAATCTTTGAAACTGGATTAAAACAGATCTTTTTGAAGATCCATTGCATAACTTATTGCTGATCATATTTCAGTAGGATATGTGTAAACTGAGCACTAGAGGACCTTCACATTCTCCTGGGTGGAAGTCTATCATATATTTGACATGATTATTAAACATTCTTTCTCAGAGAATTTGACATAATTATTTTCTAAATAGTAAAATTTCCTTCTTGAAATATTATGTATTGTTTGCTTAGAAATAGATTTGTAGGTGCATAATATTTTTATGTGCATTTGTGATGCTTATAATGTTTTGGTTATGTTTTTGTCTGTGCGTTATGATGAGGTTGCTGTACAGAACAGTCCTCTAATTCACATCAGTGTTCCAAATTAATCCCCAGGGTAATACCACTGATTTATTTGGTAACAATGCCAGGGGGTGAACTGGATGTTGTATGTCATGACTTCTGTTTTGCTGTTTAGTCTTCAATCTTCTGATTTTGTGAAAAGTAAGATAGTTACATAATTGCTTAAATTGATACGGCTAACTTAAAATTTATGGTTTTGCTTAATTTTTTGGGTGGGGGTTTTGTTTTGTTTTACTTCTTAATGCAAAAAATGGCCAAGATAAAAGTAGGCTGAAAAGATGTTGATCATAATTTAATTTTGGTTTCTTGTTATGCATTTAGAAACTTTTTTGTATAACGACTTTATGCATTGTTTTATGATCAGATACATTTCTTTGAAATATAGCAAGATGGAAAAAATGCTTAAGAAAATCACCAAAATGGGAAGAGAAACATGAAAAACAGTGCCTGAAGTAAATGCTTTAGGTTTTTTGTTGTCTTTTTTTTTTTTAGTCTGACTAGATGTCCAATTGATGGAGACTGCCGATAAAACAACTTTATTATAATTATGATTATAATATGCCCTGGATGGATTGTTTGTGTGCTGCTGCCTTGCCTGGCAGCTGCACAAGAATCCAGCAAAGGGAAAGCGAACCTTGGAAACCTTGTGCTCTGCTCCAAGAATGAGAAGACGCATTAGGGCTACTGGCTGTAAGCTCTCCAACAGCACTGGCGTGGGCCGTGTTCCTTCCCTGCTCATGGGCAGAGCTTATCACTCAAGGAGAAGAGCAGTCACTTTTCAATTTATTCCTTGCCAAATGTCCCCATGAATCCCGAAAAGGAAGCAGTTTTAGGTGGGAAGTTGCTGATTTCAAGAGCTCTCATGTCCAACCCTGGACTGTGTCTTACAGGCAAAAGAATATCAAGACAAAAGACTTTAGGGAGCCTATTTCAGTTTTGGACAGTGCCTGACACTTAATTTGGTGCTAGTGAAGAAGAAATGTAGTTTTATATCCCACTGGAAAAAGCTGTACCTGCATTTGCATTTGTTATTCACAGCATGCGCATCTGCAACCAACAGCAACTGTATTATTTGTTGGTCTGTAAGTCTATAGCAGTCACATTAACCTCTTTTTCACCATTTCTCCTGAGGACTGTAGACAATTCTATTTCCTAGTCATGGTAGAGAGTAAAGTGATTGGAAACATACATGAGGATTTATTAATTCTGTCTGTTTTCTGAAGTCATAACTAGCTGAATGAGTTTCTCTCCAAGAGCTACTAAAGAAAGACAAAGATTTAATCTGCGGTTTGTGAAACATATTTCAGGTCTGTTTCTAGGATCTTTCAAACTTTGATTATTTTTTTGAGTTGAAAAATCTGTCACTTTTCTAAAAAAATGGAAATTACTTTATATTCTTAAATATTCTTGAAGATCAAATTCACCTGGGATACTGCATATATATTTAACTCATTTATGAACTGCCTAATATCTAGGGATAGATGAGTAGTTGCAGACTAATTCTAATTGAGGAACCAGAGGTTGTTTGACCCTGCTTACCAGGAAATAACCCTCAGCCTTTGGCAATGTGTCATGACAAATACAAAACCAGATTTCCTTCTTAGTATGTATAAATCCTATTAAAAATATTAAATTCTATGCCCCTAGTGGTATTTGAGCTACAGTGTATGGAATGACAGATTAATTTGTCTACACAGGAGTACATGGCCAGAATTTAGCCTATACCTTGCATTGGTGGCTGAATTTCAGGAAGTGCTTATGGATCTGCTGAACAGGTCCATTACAAATCCTGTCTCTGTCTCTTAATTGTCAGTTAAAGGAGTAAACTTCTACATGGTAGTGAAAAAGCTCTATCAGAGAGTACCACAAACTTTTTTTTTTTTTTTTTTTTTTTGGCTCCATGCTATTAACACTCTCACCCTAGTACACATGAGGATGACTTGGATCAGGTTAACATGAAATGTATATGCTGTTTGGGAAGGATGCTCCAACTGTCCTGCTGCTTAGTTTCACAATGCCAATACCTGTTGATATGCAATAGATTATGGCTTTTACAAAAGTTGCTTCTAACTGGAGACAGAAGACCTTGCTTCTTCCTGTGGCTGCAAGCACTGTATGGTGTCTTGTGTTAGCTGACATCTTTATGAGAAAAGGATGAAATTTACATGTTTAATATTTTTGGGGGAATTTTTTTTTTTTGTGGTTCATGGTATATCTCAGTACTGTTTCGTAATGCAAGATTGCCTGTGCATTACTATTTTTTTTCTTCTGTAGAATCTGATTAGTCCTAATGGATTTTACTTTTAACATCTGCTATGCAATGTTACTTAGGGGTGTTGAGAGTACTGTGCTCAGCTGAAAGCTTACTGTGCTGAACTGACATCTTTATTATAAGAAGAATACAGTTATATTTCCTGAAAACTTTGACATGCTTCCTATGTTGACATCCTGTTTCGTATATGACAGGTTCTGTTTTCCTTTTCTACTGTTTTTGTTTTATAACAGTGACATTAGCATGGATTTATGGTGCTTATTTTCCACTTGAAGTCACAACACTCTGAGATTACATTGGGTGCTGTGGAAATTGTCATAAACAAGCGATAATAATTTTGTAATCAGATGGGGAATAAGCAGTTGGAAGCAATGAATTTTTAGGAGGCAATATGGTACTTAGGAAAAAAACCCCAAAACTCAAGCTTAAACAAAATGGTACCAGCAACACCCCCCAAACAAAACCAAACCACCAAACCTACCTGACAACAACAAAACTTAACCAACCTTGATTGTGTCATGGCATTTAAAATACTTTGAGGTGTTAGTTGCTCTGTAACTGCCAAATCCAGTTCAGCATCCCACTGGGATAGTGAGGGGTTTGTGGGCTGGCAGATAATCCTAAACTGCTCTTTTGAGGGCAGAGTGGTGTGAGAGCCATCCTGCAAGTGGTTACTGTGACCGTGTCAAGCTGTTCTCCATCCATCGCTGCATCTTTGGTGGAATTTTTGATATCTGGAGTGTATCTGTGCTATTTTTATTTTAATCTGGAATGAATATATGTAAGACATTGGGGAGAGAAAGGGACCAAGGAAAAAAGGAGAAGGGTATTGCATCTCTGTGACACATGAAGATAAATTTGGACAATTTACTTTGAACCTAAACAACAGCATTAAAGATTAGAGTACAAATTTTAGTGGTGTGGGATAATGTGAAGGAGTAAATAAATATCACAAGCACAGTGTAGAAAAGCTTCAGATTTCTAACAGTTTCAAAATCTAGAAATGTTGTTTCTGAGAGGACTATTGAGTAAAGCCCCTTTAAAGAGAGATTTTGTAGGCAATCCTTTGACTTTGGAAAACTGATACAGAACTTTCAGATGTTCTGTCTTATGATTTCAGCTCAACTCTTAATACAGCTTCAAATGAAATAAATAATAGACTGCTCCTTGTCTTGTCATTCTTCCAAAATATATATTCCTGAATGCAAAGGATGAATCAAAGTGTACAGTCATAATTAATAAGATAAGAATATTACTCTTACTCAGTCACTTGATAAACCATGTGATAATCTAGTCTACTGAAACAGGTATTCTGATGTTAGTCATCATTTCAACCAATAGACTTTATCTCTGAATTATTTTAAAATATGATTTTTGAAAAGAACTTTGAACAGATTTGACTTTTTAATAAAAAGTAAAAAATATCCTGCATCCCTCTACAGCTGTTATAAAGACGTTGCTGCAGTGAAAACCTATGCCAGGAATCTCTTGATTTTTTTTTTTTACACTTCAATCAATAATTCAATACAATGATTTGTGATCACATTTTATAAATTTTCTCCAGTTTCTGCTCTTACTATGGTAAAATCATATTTTTAAGTAATGTGGAGCCTTCTTAATATTTAGAGATGAGTATTGAAAATGTTGGGTAGTTTTTTAAAAATAAAATTAGAGATTAACTAAGAAAATCTACTATCCTGGATATTATATACCAGAATCAATGCTAGATAAAGAATAAGCAAGAATCGATGGAAGCAGGTGTTATTTCTTGTGTCAGGAAATGGAAACACACTGGTTTTGATATTATCCCAGGCTGGTATTTCTTGTGGATTACTTGGGGACAAAAGTGGCAGTGTTAGAAAAGCTGACTTTGCTGGATCTTTAATATTTTGCAGGGGAACCACTTCTTGGTGTCAGATCATTTCATAGATTTTCAAAAATTTATGACAGTAGTTGCAGGGAAATATTTATTTTTCCACAGTAAGATGAGCAAATCATATTCTATTTTTTCTTTAGTGTCAACATGAAATTCTAGTTATCTACTGTTCAAGCACAGAAGTTATGCATACAAAAGCTTTCCTTTTAATATTGTTCCAGGTAGATGATTTAAAATTAAAACATTTCTGCTAATAAAATATATTTTGCAATGTTTGCTTTCTCAGTATGATACAGCTGGTATTTCACTATGGCTGGTCTTCTCCTGTGCTGCAAATGCCACATTCGTTACACTGTGGTGAGAGTTTGTGTGGCAAACAAAAATTCACTGAGATTTGCCGTAGAAGTGTGTTCATCGATTGTCACATTGTCACATACCCTTTCATGCCATAGTTCCACATTTAAACACAGGTCTCCAGAAATTAAAAACTGCAGAACTGCTCAGGCAGCTCTCTCAGAGGTCAAAAGTAAGATGCTGTGAGTGTGAGGAGAGAAGAGGAACAGGACAGGGCCTCTTCTTGCTCCAGCTGAACACCAGCATGGCCTGGACTAAGCGGCCAGAAGGCATCGGTCTTGTTCTGGGGTGTCACCAGTTTAAGGATGAGCTCAGAATACCGGAAGGGTCAGGAAGGAAAGCACGCGGGTGGTGTGCATCCACCGCACCCTGCTGGGGTCCTCAGCAGCTCGGTGCGGTGCTTGGTGGGGCTTGCAGCCAGCTCCGCGGTGCCCTGCAGGCTCTCGGCAGCTCGGCAGGTCCTGGGTGTCCCGCACTGCGGGAGAGGCGAACGGCGCTGCCCTGCTCCGCGTTTGCTCCCGGATTGTCCTTCAGATTTTCTGTCTCCAGCTTTGGAATGCTTTACTGCTAGAGTCATGTAAAAAGTCCGTTACAGGGTTGTGTTTGCAGCGTTTTTCACACTACAGACTGCTTATTTGGTTGGTGGTTATTTGACTATGAAAACCATTGGAGGCACTATACCAGCTAAGATCCTATCCTAACTGATGTTATTTTTATATCCAAGGATGATTTTGTTTCACCTTTCCTTACAAGACCCTTATTTCCTAAAACATGTGCAGCACTAATGCCACTCAAATCATAGCTCTTTTATAACCGAGCCACTGGAAGTCCAGTGGAAAATGCTTAAAAAATTTACTAGGCAAATTTCATTTTGCTTTAGCAAATCAAATGTTTCATGATGGATTTCCTGGAGGTTGTTCACTCCAGCTTGATCAAACTGCATGTTCTTTTTCAGAAGTAATTTATACTCTACTTAAAATTTGTACATTGAATAAACGTTAGGAGAAAAACATCCTATGTGTAAAGTATCATTCTCAGCAGAGATGAAGTACTTTCATTTAAATGTTTTGTATTATTTTATTTTTATTTTTAAGCCAATAACGGCACATTTAACTTTTACCTCATATAAATTCAAGAATATTCAGCGAATTAATTCCTTTTTTTTTTTTTTTTTCTTTGACCTATATGGAACTAATCATATATATAAGGACCAACAGTGTGAGAAACTCAGAATCAAGTTCCATTCAAAATTGCAACTTCACTGGGATTGAAGCAACAAATAGCCTTGTGCTAGTCCCTCACATGAAGGTGAAATTCAAACTACATGAGTGGTTATTTGGGTTCAAAACTGTTTTTAATACACAAAATCATGTCAGGAGTTAAGCAGAGATGATTTGTAATTTTTATGGCAACTTTAGAAACTAACGCCATTTTATTTTGGTTGCATTTTACCAGATTGTGGTAGCTAAACTTATCATGCTTGTTACATTTTGGCAATGTAGCTTCAGAAGACAAACAAAAGGGTGTATCTTGCTGCAAGTTGCAGCTCCATTCGTATCATCACAGCTCTAAATATTTTGGGGACTTCACCAGGAAATATCACAGTGGTGCTTCATGATTCTAGCAGCAAGATGAATACAATGCTTTAAAAACTTTCATGGAAATACTGTTTTTTTGTGGAATTACTTGTTTTTGTGTTTCCCAGGGTTGATCATGAGTGAAGATATGCCTTCAGAGACATGGAATGGTGTGTTTGCCCATTCTTTGTGCTGTGGGGTCTGCCTGGCCTTCAGCAGAGTGAGGACAGCTCTGAGTTAGAGCTGGTGCAGATTCATCAATATCTTGCAGCTGAGAGTAGCTGGGTCAAAATGTAGTTGTGCACGTTCTCATTGTTCCCAACGAGTCTGAACCCTGTGGCAGAGGCTCTGAACCAGAGGTGCAGAGACAGGGGCTGCTGCCTCTGGGAACTGCCACCGCCTGTGGGTCGGCTTTGTACTGCTCCAGTCACGTACCCTGCACCTGATCTGTTTTCTGTCCCAGAGATGTGCCCTTAGCAAATAAAGAAAACTAGATTAGCTCACAGAATAAAAATTAATAGTACTTCCTTTTGAAAGGAATGGTACAACACTTTTTAAAAAAATACTGCAAATAACTCAATCCAGAGACAATTCAGTTACAAGTGCAACTACTCATGGCAACTAGTGCACTGAAATAGGTATTCTGCACACCTCTTCAGGGGTAGAAGATGTGGGCTGGGAAGCTGATGAGAAAAATCAACACCATCATAGACTTTTATAAATAAAAGTAAATATTCCAAGTCTTTGCTTAGCATACATTCAGTTGTACTGTATTTAATACTTACAGAGATGTTCTCTTACAGAAACTAAGTCAATATATTTTATTTTTTGTATGAGCAAACCACTGTAACCTACAAATGCATTTGTATCTTTTCTCATTCATCCTTGCTGGGTTTTACCCTTTAGTAGTATTAACAAATATTCCCAAAGAGAGAAATGCTAGTGCTAAGGGACTCGTCACATTTTGTTGTAAACAAATGCAACTTAAATTAATAGTGAAATTGTTATATATTTTATTGAATGTAGATGTTCAGAGGTCCTTTCAAGGATTACAACTGTGTCAATGTGTTCCACAGAAGGTATTAAAAGTGTACTATCATTCCGAAAGCTTTGTATCAGTGAATATTTTATATATGTCACAGGGATCTGTGAAACTCTTTATTTAATGATAGGAGCAAAAAAGCCCAATATTGCATGTATTCTTGATTATATAAATATTTTTTCTGCAAAAGGGTTAATTTCATAACCTCTTACTAGCAGTTTAATGAAATGAGATTCCCCCTATTTTGTCACTCAAATCATCATTAAGACTACCATACCTGCAAAACTATGAGACTAATGACAAATGTCCATTTTGTGTATACAGAAGTATTCTCTAACACTCTGGTTCTCAATCCAAGCTTTTTCATTCTCATTGAAACTCATGAATACAAAATAATATGAAAATCAACTACAGAGGGCTGGAAGGCAGATAAAATAAATCAGTAAAATTGAGTGCCAACAATTTAATTAGTGTAATGTGTAGATAATACAGTGGAGAAAGATTAAAACTAAACAACACTTTTTGCTAGTTTTTCTTAGTAAAAACATTTTCTTTCCCTTTCTTCTTGGAGTCACCCTTTTATAGGCAGTAACTCTTCAGTATTGTTCTTTTCAGACAGCTGTTACTATTTCTGTTGTTAATGCCTACTGTGGCTTTTGAGCAGTTCTGAAACAAAGCAGAGGCATGGCTACTCTTGCCTTTCCATCTATTTTGATCTCTTTCCATTATTTGGTAATATAAGTATCACTCATTCTGTCCTTCTAAAAATACCATTATACAGCTTTATACAAATGCTGATCAATATTGCTGAAGCTACATGGACTTCAGGGGGAAAAAGAAAGAACAAAATAATTTAGCTATTTATAATTCAAGATAGAATGGGTCTGTTGTTCAAGCAAGGTTGTTTCTGTCCTCTTAATTTCAACATTTTCATTTTGGCATCAAATCCCACATCCGCCTTTCTGCATGACTTACCCATTTAAAGTATCCCTCCTTTAGAGAAGGAATTTTCAGAACCTTATCATATTTAAAGAGTAAAACACAACTCTTTAGGAATGGAGCTAAGACCACTGTAATTAGCAATTCTGCTTGGAATTTTTACTTTCCCAGGATCCATAGACTTCAATTTTCAATCCCTCAGAAAGCTGTGCTTGTTTACCTATCTTAATGTTGTCATAGCTTGCAAATATAAATTTCTCATCTTCGCACTGTCAGTTTGTTTCTGGGGATACAGGAAATTAATATAACTTCCCTAAATCTTAGAGAGACACAGTCTGTGTCATTTTGTTCCCCCTCCAAACATATGAGTAGCAGATAATGACATCCTTTGGCTTCAAAATAACCCTGTAATTCTTTAGGATAGAATGGACAAACTTTTCAGAGCTGTTTGTTATTTAGATACTTGAAGATTATTGGAATTTTTGAAGTTTTACCTCATAACCTGATAAGTTTATATCTTCATATGACTTTTAGCTGTCTAGCAGTTCAGCCTCCAGTCATAACAACACTCACATTTTTATTCCTCTGCTTTCAGTATTTATTTTTTCCACCTGTAGCTGAAGTAGTTTAGTGTCTAAATTGGTGGAATTATTCCCCTAAATAATTGCATCTGTGATCACATTTTGATTACAGGAAGCAGAATGTGCTTGTGGCAGAGGAGATTAGGTTAAACGCTGTTTGTCTAATCAGTTCCCCAGCGACTGTCTGCTGGCAGTGCTTCCTTCCTAAATCCCATTTCTAGGGATGCCAGGAATAAAAGCTGCATGGCCTGTGCAAGTCCATGTCTTCAGAAGATGGTTTTGCTTTTCTGATTTGAGGGGTCTGACATGGACTTAGGAGAAGACTGAACATTGGTCACCCTTGCCAAAAGCACGTATGAGGCTCATGGTGCTTTTGGGTGGACTGAGCAAGGAGGGTGTAAGGCCATGGGGGAGCTGGAGAGGGGAGCTGGAGAGTATCTGTGCTGCTACCTTGGGGTCTGCATCCCGAGGGGGGGACAGCTGGAATGGGTCCTGGGCAGGCTGAGGAAACCGTATATATATATATATATATATATATATATATATATATATATATATATATATATTTGCTGGTATTCACAAGAGGCCATGTCTGCCCTCTGTGAATACCAGCAAACAAGCCAAGAGCTGCATCCTCCAAGGACCTCAGGCCAGGCACCATAATCACAGGTCTGCTTCGGTGCCCCAGCAATGAGTCAGGGTGAGGCATTCCACAATTTAAAAACTTGTGATAGCACAAAATACATGAGAAATAAATCCTCGAGTTATTTTTATGCAGGAAAACCAAAGGGGTTTTGGTCAAAGGCATCAGTAAGACCAGAGGTGCATCCAACTAATATTTATGCAGTGGTATGGCGCACTGTGTTCCTGCAGTCATGCTGCTGAAGCAGCTTAAATTCAATAGTAATCTCAAACTTAATATAGTTCATCTAAATATTCTTTGTTTTCTGCAAAATATGGAGGGACAAAAGCAATTGTTATAAGCGATCTGGAATTTAAAAAAATGGAAAAAATATTATTTGTTTTTTAGACTATGGCAAAATGGTTCATTTATAATTAATATTAATGATTTATACAAGACTTTTTGTATTGTCACACATGATGCATAAGGGTACAAAGGAACCTGGAGTGGTTGCTTAGCTGCATTTTCTGAACACAGTAAAAATATACTGAGCATATCATATATATGAGAAGATATCCTTTGTTTTTAAAAATATTTTAATACATGATTTTGGAATCAGGATTATCCTCTGTCATCATAGAGATTACTAACAAAAATAGTTAACCTTTTTAATAAACCATGTAATAATTGCATTTGAGAATAATATAAGTAAATAATATAATATCCAAATCAATGCTTTCAATCTTGAATGTATTTTCAATACTGGAGAAAATCCAGTAAAGTTCAGTGAAAATTTCCATCTGCACTGAGTACCAGGCAAGTAGCAGGGATGGACAAATTTGAATTTAGACTGCTGGCTTGGAAAATTTAGTTTTTCTTATCACCTCTGTGATGGCAATAAACCACACTTATTTATTTCCTTCCTTATCCTGTGGTTATAATGTAGGTTTAGCAATCCAGAAATTGACATTTGATCGAAGTTCACCTTGATTTCTAGCAGTGGTGAGCTCTCATTCATTAATTTTCTCAATTAAGCCAGTTTGTAACAGTGAAAACAATGCTAGTAAAAGCTACTTACTCTGTTACCAAGCAGTCATATAGCAAGACTATTGCAAATTACTAGACAATTGCTTCTGGTCCAGAGCATGTTACCATAATTTCTATTAAAAAAGGTATCTGGTTTTAGACTGTGGATCAGGAAATTAGGAGTGTTAAATGTAACAGAGAGTAGGCCCATAACACTCAGTCTTCAAGCTTCCTGATAGCCTTAAAAGCTCCTTGATAAAAGGCAAAACATTTCCTCCATTAAGGAGGTGTTGGAGCAGTCTGTGCGATGATGCTGTGCATGTTGTGCATCCTTGGAGGCTTTCAGGACTTGTCTGGATCAAGCCCTGCTAACCTGATCCAACCTCATAACTGAGCGTGCTTTTGAGCAGGAGGTTGGACTACTCCTGAGTTATCTTGTGTTTCTCTTCTCTGATGTGATTTACATTGACATTGGTTATTTGAAAACACTTCTCGAAAAGAAGTGAACTGCTGCAGGTAAATTAAGTAGATACTAGAAAGCTATAAATTCTGATTATTCTCCAAGTCAAAAACTTCAAAGCTTTAGCTTTATGTTGTCTTTTTGCTTACATCAGTGTGTGCTATCAGAATGGAATCAATTGCTTCAGGACTTTCTGGCCCAAATTCAAACCCATAGAATGTTAAATATGCCACAGTTAAGAAAGGATCTGAAAAAGTAATCAAACTGCGTATTGGATAGCACTGTGGTTGTTGATCACATGTTGCTTGAAGAAAGGACTCTCACAAATTTAGAAAATCACCACTGTTTAAAACATTAATCATTTTTTATTGTCATCCTTTAGAGAGATTCTGGTGTTATCTGTCATAAAAGTCACAGACTGCCTTGGATTTCTTTGGGTTTCTCTCAATTTTGATGGTTTTAATCAGTGTTGAGTTCCTTTATTGTGACATAATTTTGCTGCTGGTTCTCAGCCTCTGTATTTTTCCCCTAGCATAGCTTGAATCAATTTATGTAGCAACTGCAAAAATGCCGAATAGGATTATTTTGGTAGCCATATTTACTGTTAAAAAAAATAGTAAAGAAAATATGAACAATTTGGAGTTACTTGTTAGCAATACACTGCAGAATGGATGCATAACATAAATACAACGTAGTTACTTATTAGTATATTTCAACAGTTTAAATTCTTCTTGAAATTTTAATGTAAGAATTATAACATAGTAACTAGTAACTGGGACTATAAAAAAAGAAGTTGGATATTCCTCTTGCTTTTCCCACATTACTGAAAAGATTGCTGAAGTGATGTAGCTGAAGGTTCTTTGAGCTGTTAAAAATTCCCTTATGACAGCAAACTAAAACAGAAATACTGCTTGCTTTGACTGACACCTAATAGATAAATATAGATACATGGTCGTAGAGTAGCAGCATAATAAAAAGAACTTAAGTTCTTGTGTCAGTTGTAGGTTGTCCAAACACACAATATCGATGAAATTGTGTAAGTTATGTCTAATAATATGTTTTCTTCTCAAAAGTTATTCTTCTAGGTGGGGCATACGTTGTTAGGTATAGTGTATTTCTATTTATTGTGATGGAGGGATTGGGCAGATTGGTACAGATACTCTTTTATGAACTCACCTACATCCACTTGGAGAAGATCTGGATGTCTTGATCATGTCAGCTAGTCTGTCTCTCTCTGTCTATGTTAAATATAAATCAAAATTTAACAGACATGGTATTTAAAACCCTTTGGCTTGTGTTGTGTGAACTTTTAGTCATTGATGTAGCTTGTATTCTAAAGAGGCTTTTGTTCCAACGGTACAGAATATCTGTACCAGCCAAACATAAAACTGTCTTGCTACAGTTATGGAAAGAACTCAGGAACTGTGTTACTCAAATATTTAAAATTCTTGATCAAAACAACAGTAATATAGATATTACAAGTTGTAGAAATACTAAATATAAACAAATATAACATGATTTAGAGAATCAAATCTTGAAACTATCAAATTTGCAGTAAAATATGTGGCAATTAAGAAAAAACTTTTCTACCAAGAGATTCCTACCATTAGATACTGTAGAATTTTAGTTTCACAGAGTTACACCAAATGAGGCTACCAGGTGTAATAAAGGTGTTCATAATCACTGGTCTTTATGAAGGCTCTGCAACTTTTGTAAATTTATCCTATCTATGCTCCATTGGATCATGTCATGTGTACTTAACTTCATCTGCACAAAGCTGGTCCAAGCGAAACAGGTCAAATCCTTTGCATATTCATTGCACAATTGTAGGTAATTTCACAGGACATAAAACAAAGGAAACTGGTCTGCATGGAAAGGAATGTTTGGAAGGCAAGAGAAAATCTTCAGCTAGTACACAAAATGGCAAAATCCAAAAATTTCTGGTTTTCTGGTCTTGCAACTTGCTGTTTTGCAATGCTTTCCATATAACATGATATAGGGAATCAAGTCTTGAAACTGTAAATTTGCAGTAAAATATGTGGCAATTAAGAAAAAGCTCTTTTCTACCAAGAAATTCCTACCATTCAATACTGTAGAATTTTGGTTTCACAGAGTTACATCAAATGAGGCTACCAGGGCTAAGGGCTCTGCTGAGTTTGTCTGACATGACACAGTACCATCTAATGGAATCCATTGCAGCCTATCACCTCAGGGATTTTCCTTAAAAGGAAGGGCTTCTGTGCTTTGCCATAAAGTGGAATGATGAATGTTGTGAATATCATGATCATGATCATCCTATCATGAATATCATCAATTCAAAATTGATGGAAATCAATAGAATTTCATCTGCCTTTTTATAAATGCTCTTTATCTTTTTTCTTTCCCCTTTTTATTTTTCCTCTTTCTTTGTTATATTGATTTTCCACACTAGATGGCAGTGCCTTAGCACTAGTGCATGACAGGGGAATTGATTTAATTTAGCCAGGGGGGAACAAATCCTTCTGGTTTATGTTTCCTTCTACATACATAGCTTTAAGAATTGCAGGTGGGAGGCTTGATTTTGATGAGCCACATATGGATGGGCAAAGAAAAATGCGATTTTCCCCCTTTTTCTTTGTACAAATGGAAGTCTATTCAAGCTGATTGGACCAGGCTTGCATTGGCTGGATGTGAGATGAACTGGGGCTGTCTTTCAATGCTGTCCCCAAGGAACTGCATTCATAGAAACTTCAAGTGAAAAGCTGTATTGAGTTAGAGCTTAGAGTGCAGCCAGACTCTGAGCAGATTGCCTCACAGTTTTGAGCCATATGTTGTCTATACTGAGAAATCAGTGAGAGAAAACACAGTTTCCTTCTCTTTCCAAAGAAAACCAAGTGCTGGAGGGGTGGTGGTGGAGAGCTGAGAGGTGCTGGGGTTCACCTAGATATTGCTGTTTTAGTGCTGGAATACTGCCAGGGTTCATAATTCCACCTAGGAGCTGGGATGTAATCCTAGGTTGTGTGTTAGCTGAAAGACTGGAAGTTTTCTGACTTGAAGTATTTTAACTAAAAGGTCGTTGCAATGAAGATTGAGGGAACGCCATGATTAGAGACAAATGGGCTCTGGAAGAGTAAATGCAGCAGTAATAGGTGAAGGCTAAAAGCTGGAACTTTGTAGTTGGAGTTCAGTTTGAAATTAGGAAACAATGTTCAAAATTTATGGATGAGGTCCTTGGAAACAGAAAGTTATTAAAGGAAGCAGCTCTCTCTATTGTTCATATTTTCAACCTTCATGAAAGAAAACCTCCAGTTAATCCTTTGAAAAGAGGAGACAGGGTTTTTTAAAACAATAAATACCAAGAGATTCTGCAGTGAAGACAAAAGAAATAGACGTATCATTATCAGGAGAAATTAAATACCTTAAAATACAAGAGAAGGGAAAAAAAAGAAGAGACCTGCCATAGGATTGATTGACTGTATGAGAAACAGCTGAAAGAATGTATAAAAGCACCTGAGAAAAACAAACAAACAAACAAAAAAAAAAATTAGAAAGTCAGGAGTTGTCAAAGACATTTTCTCTTGTAAAATTTATGAAGAGTATTCTCATTGTATGGTATGTTCAAAAAGAAGATGGTTTCAAGTTTCAGTCCAATTTATACTAAACAAAGGTAAATTTGATGCAATACCTTCACCTTTTTCTTTAGAGTTAAACATTTAAGTATCTGGAAGGCTCTTGCCTGAGGCTGGGAAGGACAGTGCCATGAATACATTTTCTTAAAGAAAATTTAACTTAACTTGGTGTCTCCTGGGACCTCACTGCATGCAGCTTCTGCCTTATTTATACGGTTTTATTTTTTGCTACATCCCTCCTGAATGAGCTGGATAAAACCAAATTGAAATATAGGAAAGCAAATTTTCTCTTACTTTCTTTTCTCTATCTGCCATAGCTGAAATGTCATTAATACTGCTGGAAAAAAGACGGGCCAAATAAATGTTTATCTGTCTTCTACTGCAGCATTCACAGAATCTGAATATTTTCTCAAAATATGCTGCTATTTGCTGTCATTTTTTGCATGTCACAGAAAGTGATAGTCCTGCCTATAATTTATTATATAACTCTGCCAGAGCAGAAGGTGCAGATGGCTTACTATAAAAATGCACTTCAAATTATGTTTGATAGTACTGCTTGGATGATTTCTTGCTGGTTAGGGGAAGCAACAAATGGTTCTAAGTTGGAATTTGGTACGGGAAAATGAGCCTCAGTCTTGGGGCAGTTATTTGGGAGGTAGAAGTTGCCAGTTCTTTAAATCAGAGAGAACAAATGATTGAATATTCCTGTGATGAGTTTTGTAACTGCCAGATTAGATTGTCAAGGGATGCACCTATTCATTTTGCAACAGGGATTTTTTTCTTTCTGAATTTGAATATAAGTATTTTCCCTCAGAGATTTTCATAAAACAGAAACTTGCCTTCCAGTTAGGTTTCTTCACATCAGTAGAAAGAATGACACAGAGTTGTTTGAGAAAAAAAAATTTATATGGACAGTATTATGCAGAAATTTGAATTTGGGCATGCTAAGTGTTGATTGTTTTTGTGTTCTGTCTTGATTGGTTCTCTTTCATCTTGTGGATGGTAAAACTGGGATTTTCCCTTAGTACAAGGAGTTTGAGTCTTCCAGAGCACATAGATTTCAAGACTGGGTTATAGAGGGTATTCAGAGGTAAGGAGGCCCATTGGATACCTGTAGCCATTTTCCCCTTCTTTTTTTTAATCAGCCGTGCTCTGCACTTTGCAAAATAGAAGGGACCCTCTTTTTTTTTTGTACATGCAAACTGAGAGAAGTTCACTCTAATAGAAGATTTTTATCTTGCTCATGTGTTCTGATTGAATCTGAAGAATAAATGAATGTCAGGATACTTCAAACCACCCAAATGATTTGTCTTTACTCATATTCGTGATTTAATTGAAAGCAGGAGGTTTGTCTTCAAGAATTGGATTTTGTAAGCATAAGAATTACCCTTGTTTGTCAAATGTAAACACCTCTGATTAAAACTTCTATTTCCAAAAAAAAAAAAATTGTTGTTCTCTTCTAGATTTTTTTCTTGTGTTTACTCTGGCTGTGTTCCTGAAAAACAAACCCGAAGAGAATGCAAACTCTGTCCAGTTTTGATAACGAGAATGAAGAAAACATTCAAGGTGTTCTCTTTAGCTAGTGCTGCTTATAGGTTTGTATTGCTGCTTCCCCTTCCCACTATTTTGTTGTCCTCCTTCTGATTCTAAAAATGTCTCTTCACTACAGGAACAAGAGAGATACCAAATTAGTGTTAGCACTTCTCATTGCAGCTTTAATGCCATCCTCTTGGTCAAGTTTTGTGGATTGCACTTGAATTATTCCAACCATTGCCTGGAAGATATCCTTCTGACTCACTTTGAAGAAGCATCTTAATCATGAATTCAATTTTGAATGGCTTTCCTTGTGAGATACTCTTGCACAATGCTCATTAAGTACTCCTGTTTTCCTGATTTCTGCCTCCTCTCCTTTACTTGGACATCTTCAGCTTATTTTCTTTTCTTGCTATTACAGAATGATTTGCATCAAAGCGACCTTAATGAGCAGAGACACCTTTCACTAGGCCAGGTTGCTCAAAGTCCCATCCAGTCTGGTCTTGAACACTTCCAGGGGTGGGGCACCCACAACTTCTCTGGGCAACCTGTCCCATTGCCTCACCATCCATACAGGGAAAATATTCTACACAATATCTCATTCTCATCTAAACCTACCCTCTTTTCATTTAAAGCCATACCCCTAGTCCTTTATTACATGTTCTTGTAGAAAGTCCCTCTCCAGCTTTCCTGCAGGTCCCCTTTGCAGTACTAGAAGGTGCTATAATGTTCTCCCTGGAGCCTTCTCTTCTCCAGGCTGAACAACCCAAACTTTCTCAGCCTGTCCTGCTAGGAGAGGTGCTCTAGTCTTGTGATCAACTTGGACTTGTTCAAACAGGCAGTAAGGCCACTAAAGCATCCCTTGGACAGACACTTAAAAGGGCTTACTTTTCTTCATGTATTCTGACTTAAATGCATGGGAAGAACACCACCAAGATACTCTCAAATAGTCAAAACAACAAAAAAAGCCCTTTACTGGCAACTTAGAAAATCAAAGAACTCTGGCAAAACCTTTTGAGCAACTTTCAATCAACCTAAAACATTCCACAAAATATTAGATTAGCCCAATTTAGCAAACTCCAAGACCATCTGACTTTAGATTTCTCAAAATGTTACTCACAATTCTGAGAAGAGGTACTTTGAAAAAAAGTCAGAAAAGGTACAGAAAAGAACAAACATTAACTACAATTCTTGATTATAGTTGTATTCAGCTGATAGAAATTCCAAGAAGAGGGAGGATTGAGATGTACAGGTTGGCTTTCTGGGCTGTGAATTGCTGGCTCATACCCTTCTTCAGAGGTTTATAAATTAGAAAACATTAGCTTTGGTTGTTTCCTAATTGTCTTTGTTTTCTCTTTCCATCATGCCACACATATGGAAAATAGCTGGTTCCCTTGTTGGCATTCCTAAGCTGTTACTTCCTATGGTCACATGCTGGTCTAAATAAATGCAAGTTCTTTGGGTGGCACAATAGAAAGAAGAGATTGATATTTTCTTTATCAAATGCTATGCTTCCTTCTTTTTCTTTCAATTCATAGCTTTTTTTAAATAGGGGCTGAATCACATAATTTCACTGTTTATGCTTTCTTAATTTACTGCATTTATGAATAAAATTCGGCAGCATACTCAAAATCATTTACTACTTTTGTTTGCTGCTGTAGATACAAATCTTTACTCCAGCTAAAATACTGACTTGCTTGCTAGAGAGAAGGTTCAGATGCAACTGGAGAAGTGAGAAACTTCTATAGTCTGCAGAGCTCTGTGACTACATTCTGCTGGGGGTCCACAACAGCCAGATTAACATTTGTCACTCTGTCATTTCAGGTTATTCACAGTTAGTACCCTTGGTCAGCAGCTCGTGCAGGTCCCTCACTGATGCATTAGGACACTTTCTCATCAGATGCAGCCACTTCTCTAAAAAATTTAAAAGGGAGATTGTGGGCAGCAAGATACATTGGGATGTCTAAGTTCCTCCCAACCTAAGAAATTAAGCTTTATGCATTTTTATTTCTTAAGACAGACACACGTACAAAAAGTAGGCAAATGATTAAATAACAGCTAAAAAGATGTTGGAGTCTATATTTTTGTCTGTTTTTGTTTGTTTGTTTGTTTGGGTTTTTTGTTTGTTTTGTTTGTTTGTTTGTTTGTTTGTTTTTTGCAGTTTCTAAACTTCTTGCCTCATTTCAGAAAGTCACCAGAATTTATGTAAGTGTACTATCTAATGACAGGAGCAAAGGTACTGAGGTAGATATCTTCCTCCTGTTAGAGGCAATAACTTACAAAACTGAAATGTAATAATATCTGTGCTAGTAATAATATCTATGCTACATATTTTTATGTACTGAATTTTCTTATCTTTAAAAAATTTCTAAGAAATGAAAGGGAAAATGGCCAATTTTACTCAACTTGAAAATTATTCTATTAAAAGAATTTTAAAAGCTATGCTAAAAATTAAACATCTATCGGCTCTTTCTATTACTTGCATTGTATCCTGTGGACTTGATTTTCCAGTTTTAGGTGCGTAATTTTAGCATTGCCTCAATGTCATTTTAACTTTGTGAAATTTATATTGAAGTGAGCGTTTATGGGAAATACTGTTCCCTACAAAGATGACAAGAGAATCATGAAGCATTAAAATTCAAGAGGAGTTATCTGAGGGGGAAGGGAACATCATATTCAATCATGCTATTTCTTAAGAAGTCAACAACAAAAGACACAGGATATTTATCTGAAATGATCACAGCAGTGTATACCGACAGAAGGCAAAACCAGATCTGGCATTTTAATTTAAATATCCAAAAGGGCTGCTCCTGTGGAACTTGTTTATCACTATTAAAATTATCCCTTTTCTTCCTTTGGAAGCTTGCTACAGTTTGGGATGCTGCATGTTGGCATGGGCTGTGCCATTGCCCATGTCCCTGTTTCTGACATTTCGATACAGTGGGTAACCTGGGGTGGTGCTGCATCTCCTGGGGTGGGCATGGGCAAAGCAAGCTGGTGTCCGAGGAGGGCTTCTGAGATACTTAGAGACTAAAAGTCAGGGAAGACACAGAAGTCTGAAAACAAGAGTAGAGCAAGGTGAGAGAAAGCATTTTTATTTTCTAAATGCCTAAGAATGACTTAATTGATCAGCTCCTAATACAAAACCCAGAACACAGTGGAGTCACAAGTACACTCCTGTTGGACTTTGATGGACGTGCCTGATATTTATCATTTTGGGTTTTAGTGTACTCACTTTCCTCTTTGACATTTAAAGTATCAGTGGAATTAAATCTTGTAAAATGAAACATCCATCCTAAAACATCCTCTTCCATTAGCTTTAAACTATACCTTTTAATACTCATCACTATTCATTTACTGTATCAGAGAGACCAATTAAAAAATCTTTCAAAACAGCTAGAGAACATTTGTTTCACACAATGAAGAGACAAACCCCCAATTTCTTGTTGTTTTTCCCAAATTACATTATAGATTTTCTTCCATTCTTAAACCACATATCATGTATTTTTCTTACTTTTCGTTTGCATTTTTAAAATCATTTAAGTTGGGGATGATGTCAATTTTTATTTGAAGCATTTTCCAAAAATCTTTAGGCAAGGGTTGCTGAATTTGTAATCTGAGTGTGTAATTCTCCTTTCTCTGACTGTAAGGTGGAACTTGTTTCTGAGTGTTTTTTAGGAAAATAAATAATGAATGCTACCTCATGCCTCTTCTCAGCTTACACAAGATTTTGAATCTTCCTGAAAGACTTGGCTCAGTGATGGATTTGGCAGTGTCAGGTTAACTTCATGATCTTAAAGGTCTTTTCCAACCAAGTGATTTTATGACATTGATTTTCTAGTAAATGAAAATGTGTGAAAAGAAAAAGGAAAAAAAACCCCAAACCCTCCCTATTAAGTTTCCATAGTAACATGTACAGAATATTTGCAGAAGTTTGATTTATTGCATGCTTTTGTTTTCTGGTATGAATAGATCAGTCTAGCATAATGAATTTTGCTTCACCTTTTACTGGGTTCTGACTTGTCATGGTAGTACAGGCAGCGATCTGTGTGACATGCAGATGAAGGAAGTTTAGCTTCTCATTGGCCCAGAAGTTTTGTTCATCTACTGTACTTATTTAAAAGAAGATCCTAGTGAAGAGAGCTGCAAACTTTAGCTTCATGTTGTTACAATTCTCTTATGAAAAACATAGCATAATATGTGAGGTTTGAAAACCCATTTCTTTACCTTAACTATTGGTGTTGTATATATTTTTGTTTCAAAATTGCTAATATTTGTTGTCCAGTTGGTGATATAAGGATTCTCCTTCTTCTGTTCCCTGGAAGTGCAATCCTGTAAAGTAATAACTCTTGGCCTGGTACAATTCTTGCAAATACAGCAGTGAGCAGAAACCCACACATTCATGGTTGCTGAAGTAGTTCTGCCGAGGAGGACTATGAAGAATTAGCTCCAGCTGAGGTCTGCCAGGAATGTGTCACAGTCTGATTAATTTTTTTTTTTTGCTTTAAAGAATATGTAAATTAATGGGATAAAATTATAATTTTATTTCTCTGAGCTAAGGTATAATTGATCGTATCATTATAATGTGGTCTGCGAAGATTAGAGATTCTCAGTAACAGTCTCACTAGATTCTCTTTCTAGTGTGGCTGTGTGGGAATGGAGTGATAGATATTCCTCTTATCACAGGATAGGTCTTCCTTTCTGCAGATTAGTAGTGAATCTTATTTTTACATATAATACTGCATCTCCTTTTATAAGAAAGCAATCAATTATCCTACAGAATTGGGTGAGGTGGAATATTTTGTCTCTCAGTTCTCATTTAGGAATACACTCTGTATCTTAAGACCAAGGGTAAAGATAAAATAATAGATTTATTCTAGTAATGCATTGAGAGACCTTTAGCTTTTTCTTTTATTGTTCTCTCTTTGCAACTTCCAGCTTCACTAGTCGTAGGAAAGTAGGATGCAAGTGTGGGAGCAATGTTCCAGATTCTAAAGAGCATTAGTAAGTAAAATGTACACTCTACAGCTTCTCAATGTCCTTCTTGTAGTGAGGGGCCCGAAGTGGACACAGGATTTGAGGTGTGGCCTCAGCCACAGGTGCAGGACCTAGCACTTTCCTTTCTATAATCTATTTTTTATCATGGTTTTAGTGGCTACTTGAGAGGGATATACTGGAGTCCAGATGCTTTTTTGTATTGCTTTAGATCTACTGTTTTTTGTCATAAATGTGCATATGGTTTGACAGTCAGTCTTCACTGGGCATTTTTTATAAGAATGTAAACTTACATTTGTTAAATATATATATAAAAATAACAGGTTTACTGTTGGGGAATACATTTAAGAATAACTTTTGGACATCATATGTGTGTGCATATGTATGTGTAAACATATATAGATCTGATCTCAACACCTAAGATTACAAAAGAAATTTGTGAGGAAGGATTCTGTGAAAGGCAACAGAAAATCACTGACTGGTATTTTTTAGTTGTGCAGCAAAACATCAGTATGTTATAACACTCAGGCTCTGCTTTTGTTGTTGGGTTTATTCCATCAGCATATAACACTGACAGGTGCGACAGCTGACATTCTCATTAATCTCACTTTATTTTATGTAGCATTTAAAGGAAATGTAGATAAGAGCTGCTGACTATGGAATATCAGAAGGTTTTTTTTTGACTGTTCTGGTGCATAAACTGCTGAGCATTCTGTAGCTATAAAATCTCCTTGCTCTTTGAAATTGCTAGAGCTACTATAGGAACAATGTAAAAGACACTTTTTTTAAAAAAAACCCTCCAAACAACAAAATACTGTAAAATTCCAATGTGATTGTCATAAACATCAAAAATAAAACAAATATTTTTCAAATTTTGAGTGCAGTTTTCTTTTTCCTTGGGAAACATAATTTTCTATTTTGGTCGTTTTTTTCATTAGCCCAAATCCCTGATCTTATATCTCAAGTGTTAACAGAAGGTAAGAAAAGCCATGAATGACAGAATGAACTGTGGGTAAGATTAAGCTGACGATAAAGAACAGCAGAATATTCACTGTCATTTATCACAACTTCCTAACCAACAATAGCGTTAGTTATGGAAATCTTATGATAAGTAGAGTTTTTTTTGTTTTTTAAGATGATTCCTTGGTTATACAATTTCAAATAATCTCATAACTCAGCTCAGTGGCCTACTATGCATCTGTATTACATTTGAATTTTAGTCTGTTATCAAACAATGTGTTTTTTTGTCAAAAAGAGAGCCTCTCACCTTGATGCATACTGAAAGGTGGAATGGTTATGTTGGGATTAGTAGTGTTCTAAGTGGAAGAAACTGATGTCAGGCTTTTGTCCTTTTCTAGTCAATACAGTGTTTCTTGTGTTCTAAGAATCTGGAAAGTGCTTAATATACTTACTGATACTTCTTTCAAAAAAAAAAAAAGGGTTTATTTAAAAAAAAAAAAAAAAAAGGGTTATAGAATCATAGAATAGTTTGTGTTTAAAAGGATCTTTTAAAGGACATCTTCGACTAAATCAGGTTCCTCAGAGGCTGTCCAAGCTGACCTGGAATGTTTCCAGGGGACTGGGTATCCACCACCTCTCTGGGCAAGCTGTTCCAGTGTTTCACCACCCTCATTGTAAAAAAAATCTTTATTATCTCTAAGCCAATTTCACCCTTCTTCAATGTAAAACAATTACCCTGTCTTACCTCAACAGGCCCTCCTAAAAGGTTTTCTATGACACCATAATAAATCATGCAGTTTGACTTGGAATCACAATATAAGCTGAACACAGACACAGGGGTTTCCCCAGGTAATTGGGTTTTTTCAATTTTTATAGGCTTATTTTTCTATTACTGATAACTAAGAATCTTTAATCATACCATTAAAACATGGCTTGAATAATTTGTTGCTTTCATGCTTTTCATGATTTAATATTTGATGCTCTGTGGATAATTTTGTCCCTTAGTTTAATATGAAATTACTTTAATTAAATCTTGAACTCTACTTTTTCCTCTTACTTGATGCTAAAGATATCCATTAGAAAGGGATGCTACAATTCTGACAAAAATTAAGCAACAAATTTGATACCTGCTGCGAGTGTTGAGAGAACTGCTCCCAGCTGTGATATTAATATTTCATTGTTTATCAGGAAGGTAACTTGCAGGGTTATTTCAAGTTAAAGGCCAGGGTTATCTCCCACTGAGATAATAGCTACATATTTCTTTGTAGATAATTATTGGTCTAATTATGTTTTTAACGGTGCTTTTAACTATGGTAGCCATACGACTACATACATTAGAGTTAAAATGATTTTATATTATATATTTTGCTCTAAATTGTCTTGAATTCAAATATATTTCTAAATTTTTACACAGTAGCCTGTTGCCTTTGATTTGGATATTGTTGTTACTGAACTTTATTGTAATTATAAGAAAATTGGCTGCACAGAATTCTTGAACATTTGAATGTTTTAAAAGCAAAGTGTGCTTTCTTGGCGGGTTCAAAAGTAGTACTAATTACATTATTTTTTAAATATTAGTGATTTGAAGGGGAATTTCTAAGTTTAGTAGGTGTTAGAGTGAAATGAACACTCTAGGTTATAGTCTGTCAGAATTCTACATTTCCCAGGAGTAAAGAAAAACATTAAAAGACTTTAGTCAAATTAACAGAAACTTCAGCAGCAGTCTTCGGTCATATTGTGTGTTTCATAGTGAATCCCAAAGTTTGTAGTAAAAATGTTTCTAGATCCTATGATTGAAGCTAAACAGTCTGACAGCAATGTCTGTCATCAGCAACAATGAAAGTGCAATGGTATGAGAAGGTAAACCCCAGCAATTAATCTTATTTCTCTGGGTGAGAATTAGTAATAATATTTTCAGACTTGTTTAGTTCCTCGCAGTTGAAGATTTTAATGCACTTTAAATATATGATTTAGTGCTCATATAATCTCCAGAATGTGTGAGATTACCATTTCCTTTAAATAAAGTGTGATGCAATCAGAGAATAAAATACAAATTGGTAGAGCATTTTTAAGGGCTATGCTAAGCATGTGAGAAACTGGAAATTGTAGTGCTTTGCAGAATCAAATCGCAGGTGAGGAATTACATGAATAAATTTAACTGTTTGACACAAAAAAAAAAAAAAAAGGAAAAAAGAAAAATACTTTTAGTCTTTTCAGTGCAAACTAGTTCTCCATGTTGAGCTTTTGTTAAAAATCAAAGACAGTAGCAAAATGACAGGTTAAAGCAACATCCATAATACTGGGTAAAGTCATTTCTTCGCTGAACAAGCAGCTAATGCACTGAAGATTTTAAGCAATTGAATGTCATTCAGTAAACAGCATATGCCAAGGAAAAGCTTCCCTTTGCTTGTTGTAGCCACTGTGAGAGTGACGTGTTTAATAAATGGGCTGAGCTCATCCAGATATAGTCAGCTCCTGATTATCCAAGGATTAATCTTTCACAGTCAGGGTTCCATGTGCCGTTGATGCGGAGACACCAGAGCTGGCCCTGCCCAAGCTGGTTTCATTTCAGGAGTGCAGGCATGCCCAGGCTGAGTGCACAGTATGTTCCTGACTGCTTGCTGGGTGCCAGCTGGGGGATTTCCCTGCTCCATCAGCAACACTGCCCTTTTCCCACTGCCCACCCTTACAGTGTGTTCTTATGACCAAGTGTTGCATTTGTCTTGCATATAGTTTAAGTTACCCAGATTATTCAACCTCTTCAGAGTCTGAGTGTATAATGAAGATCTGATGGTTACCTGCTGTTTTCTCTTAGCATTTTTTATGTACCAGTTTGCTAGGAAACTATATTAAAATAGGAATGAAAGAAAAAAATGCTAATTTCAAAGTTATATCGTACATGTAACTTTAAAATTAGGCTTACTGCTGTGTTTTAGTGATATGATTCATTACCTCTTCTAGAGCCAAAAACACATCCCTACTACTATTTACTTAGATGTTTCATTTGCCTTGGGCTTTTGGTACATGGTGAATTTAAAATATTCCTTCAGTGTAGGTCTTCTGCACAGAATTCATCACTGTCGAACTTCAGAACTTTGCATGGAGTAGATGCCCTCTGTAGTAAATAGGAAGTAGTGTGATATTTAAATTTTGTATGGTTTTATTCACCTCTTTTTCACACCAAGTACCATTTTGTGATATTTCCACATCTATATTCAGAATTTAAAACTTCTCATCAGTGGTTTTCAAAGCTTCACCATAACATGTGGTGCATTTTGGAGTGCCAATTGTACACATATGTTCACATATGTAATTTTTGGCTGTGAACTATATTTAATACTAACAGAAGGCATCATTGGCAGTGGCAGACCAACTGATTCTCAACCACAAAATCCAGTCTGTGTCATGTGAGTTGGCATTCTATTCATGATCTATAATAGACACAGTCATTTGGAAGTAGTGTAATGGAAATCTGCTTATGAGAAATACTTATGTTGCTATTAAGTAAAATTGTATATTTTATTAATAATATATAGGTTTTGAACTATCTTTTTTCTAAGCAAACATTTCAAATGCTTAGCATGGCCATTTATGTTTGAGTTATAGTCCAGTGTCTAAGATCTAACCAAGTTCATGTAAAAAGCTTTACATTTTTTGATTACTTTCAGGATGGAAAGTGTGTCAAATCACCACACTGGATGATTTTAACTACCAGGTTAAAGTTTTGGAATCTTTCATAAACTTTCTGTGAAGTGTCTATAATTGAATTCGTGAGCAACCAAAGGCATGATGTCTGTAATCATACGATGCCATTTGTTTCATCAATATCATCAACTGCCTCACAGAGAAATATGAAAGTGTAATATTACAATCAGTGAAATCTTGTGAAGTACATATCTGAAAGGTTAAAATCTACATTTTCACTATTTCTGCTGGGGAATAGCTGAGCAAGAAAAAAAAAAAGAAAGAAGACCGAGCATTTTGAAAAGCAATCTTTTCCTCTGGCCTTTAGTTCCACACAATATGCTAAAATGATAGCTGCTTTTGAAATACCAAGAACATTTTTCTTTGAAAGATTTCCAACTTTTTAATCTAATATGTAATATCAAGCTCCTCTTGAAACGGAAATGAGCTGGTATCAGTATTTTTGCTTATTAGTCCACCTGTACTTCAACCCACCTGTATATGTCCCTGTGGACTTGGCTATAATGTGCAAGCTGGTCTTTTTGTTACAAGGCCAGGGCATTTTCTTATTAATATATGTAACTTTTCTTGTGATATATTCCCAAAGGCTTTGAAAAGCCTTCCTCTGTGTCTTTGAGCCAAATGGAAAATGTAATACTTCCAGAAAAATTTCAAAAGTTTTGATTTTGCTAATAGCACCATAGGTGGGATTTATTTTTGAAACATACGGCAATAAAGATAAGTAGGTGTTTCATATTTAAATCTTCAGTTTTTAGGATTCCTTATTAACAGCACACAACGACAAGTAAAGTTTCTGCCCTTACAATGATCTATTTGTCTTCGATTTCCTAGATGCTTCTGTCATGATCTTTAGCAAATTACTATATGTAAAAAGGAGAATTGAGTGAAGATACAGATACTTCTGTTCTGGAAGCACTTCCCTGGCAATTCTCACTCATACAACTGCTCAGATTTTAGGCTTCTGACACTTTGCTTCACAGCAGAACATGCTCTGCTTGTTTTTCCCATGCTACTTTAGGCTGTGGTAGTTGTGACCTATTTTCACTCTTGTTTCAAGCAGCTTTAGTATAAATGATAAGTTTGCTTTAGCTGTGTATTCACAAAGATTGTCTCTTGCTGAGTAGCACTGAGTTGTTGAATCATCATCCTTCCCAGGCACAACCAGCTGCCTTTCATCTATGCCCATTTGTTTAATCTGCCTTTTCTCTTCCATCCCTGTTTACAGTCTGTCAGCGTTAGTGACAACTCTTCAAGCTTCAGCCTTTCCATTCCCATGCATTGTTGGTGAATTTTACTTTGCTATGTTTTGCACCTTCCTTTGTCTTCTTCCCTCCCATTTAAGATCACTGTCCTCAATAGTACCCATCCAGCATGAATATTTGCAACTTCTTGTTGCCTGTGTATGTCTGTGTTGTAAGATGTGAAATTAGATGTCTAAGATGCAATTAAAATCCACACAAGCCAAGTGCTACATTTGATCATTATGCAGCTGCTTCAGACAAGACCAGACAGGCTAATTTTACTGTACACAAGATGTACTTGAGAGACCTAGGCATCTGTCTTGAGTAATTCTTCCTCATTTAGGAGCACCAAAATGCAGAAGCAGCTACGAGCCTGTAAAGTTTGCACAAAACACATAGAAAGCAAGGGTGCAGCTCTGTCTCAGCAATTATGTAGTGAGGGTTGGACTGTGTTCTCACTAATTGTCTTCACATTTCGGACACTGACCTAGCAGACTGGTGAGCTCCACATCATGAAGAAGTCTCCAGAAGTGTACAGAACATGCATGGCCAAGCTGTTAAGAACAGGAGAAACAGGACAGGGAAAGAGGAGGGACAAGGCAGGGTTGGAATAAGAGCGCTAAGGACCCTGAACCATTTTCCCAGTCTTTCAAAGCAGCCCAGATAAAATTAGTGAAGATATAAATTTTATGAAAAGCTACCATCAATAGCAAGCCTTCCAAACAATGATTTTGTTCCTTATTTCTTGCACTCACTCTCTATCCTCATATCTTCACCTTTAGTTGCAGCTTCTCAAGCCTGCTGCAGGGTTCTGCACAGATGACTTAATTTGGGATAGTCTGTTGTTTCTGTCTACTTAGGTGTGCAATAATCCTCTGCCTGCCAACAGCTGGTGAAGAGGGATGCATTCAACTCTGCTCATCCCTCCTGGCTCTGAAATTATATGGGGCTTAAAACTGTGTCTCTCACTAGTGCATGTTTGGCAGAAGCCCCTTACTGAAAGAAAAGTGTGTGGGACTAGGAAGAGGCAATCTCATCCTTGTCCCAGATATTCCCACACTCAGCGTTAGTACAGAAGGATACAAATTATCTGGAAATTATCTTTCATTCCTATAAACCAAATTATGTGAAGAAATTTAGTTTCCTAAAATTCTTGCCCTGAGGTCCTAGATTCTTTGAAACTTGCAGTGCACGTGCTGACAGATTTCCTGCAGTAGTGAGAATAATCTCACTACTCGCATCTCTCACTTGTCCCTCTTAGCCAGGACCTTGTCCATTGATGACAGTGTCTGCAGATCAACAGAGCTGTTTTACTAGAGCAACTTGATGATTAAACCACACGCAATGAGGCTCAAACATAGGATAATTCCGTGCTCTACACCACCATTGAGGGGATCAGCAATTGTACAATTACTCACAGCATGAAAATATATACATACCAGGTATGTATAATTTCCCATTTCCTGCCTCTGCTGCCTGGTCCGTCTATGAGGTTTCTGGGACAGTCTTTAAATCCAGATTTTACTCTTTCATCTCTATTTGAATCATCTCCCTACAAGCTGTGTGAACTTTTATTCTATCCACAAAAATTGTAGTCTCTCTTGTACATAACATTCCTTCTCCTTATATGAAATACCCATCTATACAACTTGCACATGTAGCACAAATCTGCAATATATCTACCTCCTTCAACTGGGCAAGTGTTCTGGGAGACTGCAAGTCCCTCTGTACTGCAAGAGCAGCAGCACTCTACCTTTCTTGAGTAACAAGGGTAGAGAGAGTTGGGCTGTGAACGGGAGCTGCTTGGTGGTGGAATAAAATCCCACACATTCAACAGAGACATAGGTGCAGTCTGTGTTGTAGTACTGCTGCTCAGAGATTGTCTTTGCCCAGCTGTGGATGTGACCTGCAACAGATGAGGGATCTGACAAATCTTGTTGGCTGGTCTCCCTTGGCAGTTCTTTGTAAGGCACTTTTTACTGTCTACATAATTTATTCAGTCTGATCGTTCAATGGTGTTAGCTTAAGAGAGATTCCTAGCAAAGTCCTCAAATTCATTAGAAATGACGGTCTGTTGCTGGATATGACAGGACCTGGTAACTCATTAGTCACATCAGACAAAGAGCAGAAACTGCTGCAGTAGTTTATGGTCTTGGCTGATTTCAAGTCTGGAGTCATAAGAGTCTGCTACAGTCTGAGTGTCCTTTTTTGAAAAACACAGAGGCATCAATACAGATTCAAGACAACAGCTTCTTGGATAATATCTAACGTGTAACACAGAGTAGTTGGTCGAGTGATTCACTTATTTCACACTTTCTCCTGGATATCCTTTGAAACGCAGAATTTTTGGGTATGGTGTAACATGACTAATGTTGCTCAACAACCATCTCTTCAAGGACAAAGTGACATGATTTTTTCTTCTGAATAATTTTTCAAACAGTTTTTTTCTCTTAATATTCAGGAAGAACGTGTTCTGGTGGCGGCTATGTGGTGGTCATTTCTAGGACTTGATTGGCCAAGGAGGGAAATGAATATCCAGACTTGCTACAGGGGGAATGGCACAATCCAGCAACACTTTGCAGTGGAACATCACAACGACAGTGATGGAAGTACTGCACAGAGGAAGTGCAGACAGAATATGTGGTTGAAGGAATGGCCAATTCAGAGATTCCTCAGAGCTCAGCAGTGGAAGCAGTAGTAGCCTTATTATTTGCTGAATTTGTGGAACTGAAATATCCAGTCAATGACAGAGATGTAAACAGAAATGTCTAGGCAGAAAACTGGCTATGATTTCATCCTATATCTTCTTCCATACATCAGGTGCAATAAGTGCCTATAATGGCAAACATGGCTAGTTGAAAGAACAGCATGTTTTGTTTTGGGACAATCTCTCTTGTTTCAAAATTATTCTGGAATTCAGAGAATTCTGAAATCAAATTCCATGATGCAGAAGCACTTATATTTATTTGCTCAATGCATCTCAGGTTTGCTGATTCAATTACAAAACATTCTATTTCAATGACTGGAGCAGCTCTTTAAGCTAAGAGTGTTTGCTGCATGTTCTCAGGACTGCTGTTACCTTCTCCAAGGAGCACGCTCCTGCTGGTTCTGCTCATTCTGCAGGATTACGTCCTTCCTGACAGACCCCTAGAGCTATATTTGTGGGACGTGTCTTGGTGAATAAGCCAGCAGCAAACAAGTGTGACTTCTGGTGGTTAGTATATGAACAAAATCACCTTCACAGGGAGGAGCCGTGTGTGAGAATCTCTTCACGGGCTAGAAACAATATTTTGCATATGCAGTAGTGGCATCTTACCTGGATATTTATAACCCATATAATTTAAGTGACCTTTTATGCATACATAAAATTTTCGGCCTTATGCTCTCATTTCCATGACTGTGTAGGAATCTGGTGTCTTTTTCAGAGAAAAAAATCAACAAGTCCAACATGATCACTATTGCTATTGCCTCTTTCTTTACATTTCTCAATACTGAGATTTTCCTTAAGCTTTCTTTCTTTAGTCATTACATCTCTTTAGAAGCCAAACTGACAGCCTGACATAGCAAGTGCTGACTTAGGTTGTTATACTTTGTCCTTTCTACTGTTCACTTACCCTGTTGCTGGCTATCAGATGTCTGGTTTTACGACCATATGTCATTTCTTTGTACTTTTGGCATTTCTGGCACTGAAGAGAGAGATTGTTTGCAATAGAGAAATTTGCTGGTTACTAATTGCCTTTTGTAATTCTTGAAACTCTACAGTATTTTTATAAATAAATGAAAAAAATTAATGTTAATATTAATGATACTGCTTTTCTTAGATGCTTAGCTAACACCAGTAGGTTATTGGTATGGCTGGACACATGCTCTGCATGAAAAGTAACATTACAGAATTAAACAAGATACAAAACACACCTGAGGTAGTACACGATGTCACCTTAAGTGTATCACAAACAGTGATCCTTACAAAAAATTATGCAGATGTCAAGTCTTGCCGTTGGTGTTTCAAAACTACACCCTGTTCCTAAATAACAATATTTTGGGAAGACATTGCACATGGTTTTTTGAATTGTTTCTACAGAAAGCTGATTATTCCACCTGGAAATCATATACTAATGGTTGTTTGGAAATGCTCCAAACTGCTCAGTGGCCTTTTCCTTTGAGAGGACTAAACTTAAGGTACTTGGATGATTTTACTTGTTTATATATGAAATGACAGTCCTTGTTGGGAATAGCTAATGGTGTCTGTTTCCAAGAGGTCTATAATAAATAAAATTTTCTTGTATGGAAAGTATGAGATATCTGTGGAAATTTGAAAAAAAATTGAAATCAGAGCTTAGATGACTCAAAAAATAATTTAACTAATGGTTTAGAAAACTTGAATACCAAGGCTGTTCCATTCCATATTAGCTTCAGATTTGAGATGTAAGTTCTAGTGATAACAGCATCACTAAAGATCAATTTACTAAATTGTTTCAACAAGAGTTTCTGTTGCCTTCATAAACTATGTTCATAAAGATTTACTTTTCATTCTATTTACTCAAGTGCTGTATTGTTTTAGTATTGCTACAGCTCTCTTTTTCACTTGTGACCTTTGTTGCAATGTTTATCAAAATGTAAGTATGAACCAGCAAAATAGGAAGAGAAATGGAAAGTACAAAGGAAATCTAAAGTTCAAAGCTTTCACAGAATGCCTTAAGGTTTTTGAAGTCTTTCAAGTAGAAAAGTATGAGGAAAATTAATTACTTGCTTGTGACAAAACATAATTTAGAAATAATAATGCATAACACAATATACAAAATCTAAACAAAGGTGATAATATATTATTAGTATCTAAAATAAGCAGAAGCAATGGGGATACAATTCAGCATCAACCCAGGACACAACAACCACACCCCAAAACTTTGGTTTTTAGGTACACAGATAAAATTTTAATGGATTGAAATAAAGATTTCCAAGCTAAAATTGATGTCTTTGGAGCTATGATATTGTTGCATTTAGATCTCATTTCGCATAAGACTTCCTCATGCATAATGGTGACTTGGGAAGACAGATGCCACATTCCCCCGTCCTCCTCCTTCCCCCCAGTTTATACACTGAGCATGCTGTCACATGGTCTGGAATATCCCTTTGGTCAGTTTGGGTCACCTGTCCTGGCTGTGTCTCCTCCCAGCCTCTCATGCACACCCTGTCCCCTCACCACTGTGGACATATGAAAAGCAGAAAAGGCCTTGGCTCTGTGTAAGCCATGGCCAGCAATAACAAAAACATCTCTCTGTTACCAGCCTGTGTTCAGCACAAATCCCAAACACAGCTCCATTCCAGCCAGAGTGAGGAAAATTAACTCCACCCCAGCCAAAGCCAGCACAATCTATTTTAAGATAATGACATGAGCTCCTTTAGTGTTATCTTGATTTCAGCTGGGGCTGAAATGCTCGCAAAATTTAAACTTTATCTTAATAAAACGGTAATGTTTTAATAGGTCTAAAATGTTTTTAAGAGGTGATTTGAAACTAATTATGATGTTGCAATACAAAATGAGCTGTTTAACCATTTATAAAGAGAGTTTGAAAGTATCAAAATTAAGATCCTCTGGCAGAAGGTATCGTGTATTAAAATGAAGTACACGTGGCCTTACAGCTTATGCTACAAAAGAGATAGTCATGAAGAATAGGTAAGATCAATGTCAAATAGCAAGTGCTCAGAAAGCTATATGAATTCTGATGATCCTATAGTGGTACTTCCTCTACTTGTATATAAATGTACAAATTAAATATTGGCTGTTAATATTTGAAATTTAGATGCTGGTACACCAGAGCATGAGGCCTGAAAATAGATATCTGGATACACTTTGGGAAATAATTTTGCATACTATGCATTTTCCCTAGAATTTAGTGCATCTTGCCCAAAAGAAACTTGAACAGGAAAATGTAGACGATTTTGTTGGCAAATGATAAAACTACTAATTTTAAAGTCAACATTAAACTTTACCTATCTAAAATACTTTTGAAGTAACTATTATTTACAGATCCTTTGTAATATCTTTATGACTTGATCATTAAATTTTAAAATATGATAATTTTTTTATGTTTAAAGCAGAGAAAACTCGGAGACACCAAAGAACGTCACTTGGTGTCCTGAAAAAGAGCTGAGAAAATAATTAATAATTTATCTGCAGGATTTTTTTTTCTCTCCTTCATGAATGCTTCACATAGAACACTTTCCCAGTATCAAAATTCAGGTGTTGATAATTGGGTTAAATTAATTTAAATTTATAATTTTTAGCCAGTGTGCTTTTTTTTTTTTTTTTTTTTTTTTTTTTTTTTTTTTTTTTTGGTAACTATTATTGAATTTACAAATGCTTGACATGTTTGGACTGATAGAATATTTTTGACCCTTAGTTGTGACTGTATAACCTTCTAGAAGAAATAAGAATAAATAACAATTTTTTTGTGGACATTAGCATCTCAATCTTTAGTTGTCTCTGTAATTTCCTGTCTGGAGTTCTGAGGACCCTTGATGCTGAAATTCTTTCATTGGAGAATGCTCATGTAAAATGGAATATATTATCATTTCCCCTGAAAATTAAATACTATAAGGTTTGTGACAATGAAAAGGAGTGTTAAATGCAGATGTTTATAAAATTATTCTAAGTTTGTTTATTGGTCAATGACAACATGAAAAATAAAAGAGAAAAAATGATATTCAAAGGATGGAGATAGAAGTGCTTTTATACAATACAGGAGAGATGGAATTACCCACCCTCAGGTTTGCTTCGTCTTATGAAAGATAATTCATTGTCTAAAATATTTATTCTTAAAGAGAAATGATGCTGGTTGTGGCTTGTGGTTGTAAATAAGCATCTGACCTTGAGAATGAGAAACAGTTGCCAAGTTCTAAATAATGTTGCTATTTGCTTCAAATTTTAAATGGCACTAAGATGATGAAGGACATTAACATCGTGTGCATAAGAAAAAAACATTATAGCCCTTTCTGCATTTGATTGTAAAAATATTTTTAAACTCTAGTCTTATATTATATGTGGCTATGTAAATTTTATGGATTTTTTTTCAGACACCTACTTTTACTTAGAAAACTAGGCACAGTGTTTGCTCCTGTCCTGTGTTTCCACTAGCACCAAATATTTCTTTTTTCACTTAACTACCAATCAAAGATTGATTTTTATTTGTTTGGTTCTAAATGCTCAGGGGCAAAGTGGGAAATAATTTAATCTTGTTTCAGCTAACTGAAAATCCCTGCCTTCTGGGGCAGCCCATCTGTGCTGGAAGGCTTGCCCAGACCAGTAGTTTGCACTTTATGGTTTAATGATGAATTCAGCAGCAGCTCTTGCAAGGGCCGTTGTAACATAATGTAAGCCTAGTGTTCTTCAGCATGTTGATCTTAAAACATCAAATACACTGTACTACTGATGATCTAAAATAATAGTAACATGCAGAACATTTGCTTCTTTGTGAAATTGAAAACTAAATCTATTTTGAAAAAGCCAGTTCTGGAAATAGAAGACAAAGTGACTTTTGAAAACTTAGCTATATAAAGCAAATTGAGCAAGATGTCCCCTCTCACAGTTTAAAATACATTTTCCTATGAAAAGTGCATACCTTGGCAACTGGGTTCAGATGAGAAGATATTAAAATGCAAAATCATTGAATGTTAAGGGGTTGAAATGAACCTTAAAGATCATCCACTTTCCTACTCCCTTTCCAGATATACAGGTAAAGAAGTTAGCTAGTTCCTTTTGGGTAGAAAGCTGAAAAAGTTGAAGTAGCTCTTTCTGCTATTTATTCTTGCCATGGTCGTGCTTATGAGAGTGTGATGAAGATGGTAGCCATGTTTTATCCCAGCTCTCTGGTTATCAACAGTTCCCTTGGGTTCCTGGAGTTGTCTGCTCTACTACAGCCGGGTGTGAAGTGGCATCATGCAAACATTAGTATGAGGGGCTGTAGTTGACTGTCAGAAACTTCTCTGAACTCTCATTTGGTACTGAGCACAGTTAGTTTCACAGCTGGTTTAAATGAATAAATAAAAATTCATGATTGAAGTTTACAAGCTTGAAATATGCATTAAATTACTATAGTAGAGTATTCACCAAGCCTCTGTGCATGTGTAATTGCCCTGTTTTGAAAACTTGTCTCTGAGTATTTAGCTCATGAGATTTCATGCAAAAGTCCCATTTATGACTCTGATTCTTTTGTTCTTTGGAGCACTAGAAGTTTACATTTGGTTTGTTTATTTCTTGTTTGCATGTGGTGCTTAATACTGTCAGAACAATGCATTTTTTCCCAAACATTTTCTTTGATGTAGGTGACAGATTATTCCATCAGCAAAGTAATATTCTGTGCTTTATATTCCTTCTGTTCTCAGCTGCCTGTTTTTGCTATGCCTGCTGTAACTAAAACCATAGTGTTGTCAGCCTATTTATTCCATATACCTCTTACCATTTGCTCTAATTTTTAAATTAAAGCACATGGAAACTTTGCTTTTCTAGGATTTTGTGACACCTCATTTCTTGTCCTGAGAGCCAAATTCATACTGTGAATAAGCATATCTGCCAATAGTGAATTGCCTGTCTTTCTATCTTGACTGTGTTTTCTGGCTTAATTGCTGTGAGTCAGCAGTAGAAAATTAGAAACCTGCTCCATAATGAACGGAAGCTGTTTGTGAATACAGCCTTTTTCCAGTTCAGAGCATTTGCAAGTATAAGTTGATTTTTATGCTTTATTTTAGAGAGCCATGCTTAATTTCATTTTTTTTTTTACATTTTCAGAACTTAATAGCTTGTCATATGTGAGAGGTCAAAAAAAGCCAAGAGTTGTAATCTGTGAATAATCAGCCAAATGATCTTACATTTTGAAATCTCTGAGATTTGTAAACAAGAGCTGTAATTTTGAAAATCTGATTATTTTCATGTCCAGCTTTTCCCATGTGAAGTGTTCTTGTGTAGTTTTGGAAATGATGCTTTGTTATCTCATGTAGTCAGAGTGATCTTCCCAGACAAAGTTCCTCTTCCAAAAACAATGAGTGATATATTACTTTATATGGTGACACACTGTTTTATATCACGAAGATTAAATGGATGACCCAGATGTGATGCTGAAGATTTATGCACACAATAAATTTTAAGCATTGGAGTAAATGCAAGTTTGCACACATGTCTTCCCAGGATTAAATCATAAAATTTAGTTGCTTATTACCAAATATTTACACTAAATAGCAACAAAAGTGTTGTACTTGGTAAGCTATATTTAATCATATGCCACCCCTTGATTTTTAACGTGCTTAGGGCAAAGATATTAATATTACCTTGAAATTGTCATTTCTTATTTTGTCTTTTTATACTTAGCCTTTACTTAATTTTTGAGTGTCTGAGAGTCAAAGCAATTTTAGTTTATTTGATATGTTTTCATTCTAATTTAAGACCTGAAAGCTTTACATATTCAGAAGGACAAAATAATGAGGTATTTATATTTAGATCAAATCTGAAGCTCACAGGAAATGGTTCTTATCAGATGGTTATGCTAAGCAAAGAAATAGGGTTTTCAGAAAAATATGGATGAGAAAATTGCACAGTAATACACATAATAAGCTGCATTTTGTTTATCTTGGACATTTTATTGTCTATGAGTAAAATGTGTAAGTGTAGAAATGCTTCTTTTCGGATATTGTTGAGTAAGGAATACTTCTGTTGGATTTTTGAGCTTTAAGGTCAATACAAGGCTTTTGCTTGCTGCTCCCTTTATCTGGTAGTTTCAGTCCTTTGTGTCCCAGTTTTTCCATCTGTCCCAGTTTTTCCATCTGTAAAGTAGCTGTACTGATTCTGATTATTGTCAAGAAGTATTTTGATATCTGTTTATGAGATGATGTCTTTAAAAGCTACATATTGTTAGTACATTATAACATATATGAATATATCTCCTTATTAAAAAATCATGCAATGTAACATTTTACCTACTGAAAATTCTATGTCAGTTTCCTTATTTACCAAGAATCCTCATACTCCACTCCATTTTGGTATTCTTTCTCAAAAAATTGCAACAAATCTCCTTGGTTCACCTTACAATTCAGAATTTAGGCTTCGTTTGTTGTTGTTGCTATTACTAATATTATTGTTATTATTGTTATTATTGTACTTTAAAGTAGTTACTGGCTTTTGTAAGTTAGAAAGAAATGATTGACAAGTTCACCTCAGTAGGATGAAATTAAGGCAATGAACCCTTGTCCCTTCTTCATCTCAAGACTTTAAAGCCAATGTTGTGATTGTGGGCTTATCTTTTGAATTTGAATGCTTGGAATTAGTATGATTTGTTTTAAAATCCTTTGTCTCCCTAGACTAGCCATTAAGTGCAGTTCACCTTTGTGGACTTATGTCCCCTTATGTTTCATAAAGGACATAGAACCTAAAAGTTCAGCTATTGACTAAGTTCATCTGTTAAAAGATACTTGAATAGCTACATCATTTATGGACACTGTATAGAGAATTAAAATATTCCATAATGTTTTCATAATCTAAAATGGGTGAACCACCGTGCAAGAACAGCAGTTACTGGGGAGTAGATACACCTTTAGGAGAAACTCTTCAGGTTTACTAGAACAGATGAGGAGGCATGTGATAGTGATGAGTCTCTTTCTGTAGAATTCGCGAACTCTGTCTTAGTTGCAACACAGGTAGTAAAAAATTAAAGCTATTTTTTGTTTCTGAAAAATTGTCAGGTTATTAACTTTTCTTAGTGCTACAGTTCTGTGGCTTTCAGCCTCCCCCCTGCTTTTTTGGCAATATAGTGAGCTGTGAGTGATACCAGCTACCTGTCACCCACTGAAAACCTTGGTGAAATAATGCTGGGTTGCTTGAAAGCAACAAGAGATAAAATTTAGCTGCAGGCATCTTTTTCTCTTTTATGTCTCTTCCTTCTCTTTTTGCTTCTGGCTTTCCTCACTAGGGGGGTGGAGAACCTATTGCAGTTTAGTATTTATCCAAGAGATCAGAGTTGGAAAGTTCAAGCAGCCTGCCCCAAGCTGAAACAGTAAACCCTGCTGTGATATTTTTTTAATTCTTACTAAACTGAAAGTTACTTGAAAAGCAACCATATTCATATGGCTTCTGAAACTCAGGGGTTTCAGAAAGGCCTGCATGCACATGGAAACAGAACTGGATATACAGAGAGAAGAGAGCGGTATTAAGAAGGGTTCTTGGGAAGGAAATCTAAAACTTAAATAATGGTGTTCCAGAAACCCTACTCAAAATCAAGGCTGTTACACATAATCGTATAAAAGAGCACAGAGGAACTCAAGTTGTCACAAACTCCTGCGATGAGTGAAAAATGCAGAAAACCAGCAGGTTCTGAAATCAAAATAGGACTTTACCAAATTAATTAATATTTATTTTAGTGTTCTGTTAATGTCACAGAATCAGCTCATTTCATTGTAGAGACAAAGGTGAAAATAAACAAAAATCTCCAACTGACACAATGCTGATCCTCCCATTTTTACCAAGTGAATGGAACCCAGTCTCCTTCTCTTGGCAACTTCAGTGTCATATTCAGTGCAATGTAATGACAGGTCATAATATGTATCCTCTTACTCCAGCTGAGGTCCCCATCAAAGCATTTACTGTTTGTCCTTGCCTGAGCCAAAATGTGTCCATTTGGTTCTACTGCTCTTAATTGGTTTCTTTGACCTTCAGTTGTCTGCAAGTACCACAAATTCAGCTTTTTGTGGTGAACATGTAGAAGACTGAGGCATTAAAAGAAAAACCTGATTTCATTTACTGGCAATTAATATTAGGTTATTCATGCATGTAATAGATTGCTCTTTTTTTCTTCTTCTGACTAATTATAAAGGTCTATTTTAGCTTCAAAGTCTAGAGCATCTTCACAGACACTGAGTTCACATCCTCTCAGGTAGTGTTCAGCAGTGCTGAAGGAATGGTCTCAGATCTTCCCTTGAACCTCTTGGAGGAGTAAACCTTTACTAGAAAGAGAATGTATATTCAGTTCCATTTCTGTGTAGGTATGTTTCTAACTTGAGAACTAGTCAGCATACGTCAGAGCTGAATGATGAATACTTGAACAAGACATACATTACTTTGGAAAATTTGCAGCCATTGAAGAGAATAATGTTCCATTTGCTGTCCACTGATAGCAGGCCTTTGGAATTATTTCAGAATAAAATACTAACATAATGGACAACAAAAATACTGTGCCTGTATCTAATGTGTCATAAAGAAGTATTATTAACTTCTTTAGAAAAATTATAGCAAAATGAAATGGCTTTATTATAAAACAGTGTTAATAATAACATTAAGTGCAGTAAGATTAAATGGAATATGAGATTTTTCATTTTTATTAATGAAATTTTTGGCTTGTGTTGAGGAACTCTGCAGTAAGGTTTCTGTCATTGGGACATGATTTAATAGGCATTACTGGCTGGTGCTATTACATATGTTTTTTAAATTTCTTCTTAATGTATAAGTTTTCAGCCTGCCAGTTGCTGCTAAATTTTGCATCTAGAAATGAAACAAAAATCTGTTTCAATCAAATGATTCATGTATAGAAAAATGTATGGTCTTTTTTACAATCTTTCTCTAATGCATATTTGTAATTTCAAGATCTTTGGAAATATTGCAAAGAACTTGTAAGAACCCTAATTGAAAAAGGGCAATTTTTGTGGTCTTTTTAGATAGTCAAGGTATTCTACATGGTAAGCTAAGGATTCTCCATAACAGAAATTCCCAATCTTACTGCAAGCTGCAAGGTAGAAATCAAATTAAAAAACTAAATCTTTATTACTATAAAAATGAATTATCTGTAAAATCATTTTTTCCAAGGAAGGAAAAAAATTTTAGAATGCACTGCAACTATTTTTTATAAGAAACTGCAAACAATCCTTTGTGCATGTACTTTTATATCTATTTATTTCAGCAGGTGTTTCTGCATGGATATGGAGACAATGAAGAACCAAGAAAAAGCTGATTTTGCAGTTTCCTTCTCAATATGGCCCACAATCATTTTATGTTTCTTCACATAGTGAGTTCACTTGTCTTTTTTAGGTTGTAGTGAATTTGTAGTGTCTTGTATTCAGAATACTTTACTGTACAATCTCACAATTTCAGGGGAAAAGAACTATTCTAGAAAATGCATGGGGAAAGGTGGAAAAGTCTACAAGAATGCTCGGATGCTGGGAGGCAGAAGATGACAGAGACACTGTTCACTGAAGGTTTCACACAGGGAACAGACAATTGTCATAATATCTTCATAAACTTGTGTTACAATACAAAGCTTGTACATTAGTTGGGATCACTAAATCTGCAGCTCAGTGTTATGGCTGGACACTGTCAACAGCAGATGATCTGACACATAAGGTGTTTGTTACCAGAACACTCATGTCTAGCATGAACTCATGTCTAGCAATGAGCACTTTCTTTTCTGCTATGGATGCAAGATGTCTTGTTAGCATCCTGAAATCCAGAAGATTCAACTATTTGATTTAGAAGTGGATAGATGAGTCAAAATATATGAAGCATTATGCTTTTTAAATCAATTTTAGTAGAGAACCAAATAGTTGTGTTTGAAATTAATGGGAATTAATGGGAAATTGTTGATATTTGCTTATTATATAACACACTAAAAAAAATATGTATTTCATATCTACTCTGGAACCTTGTAAAAAAACCCAACAAACTCCTGATAAATGAATTACAGGGAAGTTACAGGTGCTCAGTAGTAGTATATCTGGGGCCAGAAAGTGGTAATTTTTTAAGATTGCATATAATAACCTGTTGGTTTATTAGAGTTCTAGAGTGTTATCTTTGTAGCAGGAACTACATACATTCACTGTTTAGAGGATTCTCAGAATATTATGGCCTAAACCCTGGGTTTCAGAGCCATTACTCTTCGGTGCTGTAGTGGCATATTAGCAGTTTAAGGCTGCTTTAGTGGCGGTACAGGCAGCTGACAGAACACCATTTTAACATCACATCTGTCCTTCTAACCTCAAGAGTGCTGAGGGCTTTCCTCTACCTCATTAGCTGTGAATAATTTAAAATTCCTGGCTGCTATCATAATTTAGAGGGATGAACCCTGTTCACACCAAAGCAAACACTGGGAGAATTCATGGAAACCTTTACAGATGCTCTGTAAAAGCTTAACTGAGTTTCATGTATAGAATGAGAGACAAAATTTTATATTTAGTATTAGCTTCATGTCATTCTCTTGTAATTATGTAAAAGCTCTTTTGTATCAAAACATCGTTAAACTTTTAATCATACATAATAAGGTGTTCAAAACAAATCATGCGAGGAATGCAAGATGTTTCATCTATATGGAAAGAAAGATCTGTAGAGAAAGCTTGATTGGATGGGAGAACATTGAACATAGTCACAAGTTGCTTGCATGAGTAATTTTTAAGTCAGACTCCTTTATATTTTGTTCCTCATCTCAGTGAATTCTGCATGAGAGCTCTGGGAGGCTTTTTGAATAAAGAGTTCTCCTATGGTAGAAGTGGCTCAGAAGCGCTTTGTGCTGAGCAGTGTTGGCCTGTTGGGCAAACACACTGACAATGTGTCTGGGGACAGTCTCTCCTGACACTTGTTGGTTTGCTCCTCAGCATCTGTGGGCCCAGGGAGGGTGAGGAGTTTATTATGATTTTGTAAGATGGGAAAGAGGAAATACAGAAAGAATGTAATAAGAAGAAATATAAATACAGATGAGAACCTCCTTATCTTTTACATTTTTGCCTTCATAGCCTCAAGTCACAGTATTTGATAACCTGCCGTGATATAAACTGTAGATTGGAGAAATGTTGAGCTGCTACAAGAAAGGAGACATACACTGAGGGATGTGTAAACACCTAGGCAGTGTGAAGTATTCAGCTAGAAGCTGTCTGCTACAATGATTGCTTTTAATGGAATTTAAAACTAGTATTTCTTTATCTTGGAAAATAAAAAATAAGCCTGTCTTTTAGGGACAAAGTGCACACCAAATATTTCATTTAAATATCATTAGATAAAGTATGTTAATGGCAGAATTGCACATTAGCACCACAGTTTTAATTCCTCAGGTGCAATTAAGGGAAATTCGTCTGCTTTGTATTTGAGGCCAAGACGAATAAAACAACTTCACTTTTAACAATTGATTTGGTGCTGTTAAGGAAAAGTTTCCCCCATGTTTTGATCTTCAATATATGAGAGAACAAAGAAAATAGAAAAATAAAAGATGTGTTCTTAACAGGCAGAAAGGAAAAGAGAAGCCAGTTGGGCAGTCCCATTCCCACTATGTCACCATGGGTTTAGTCCATGGAAGTAGTTTTCCTGGTCATAGCCACAGAGCAGTTACTGAGATTCAGAGGTCCTTCACTAGAATGCTCCTTTAAGAATGCACTGGAGCTTTTCAGTTCATTCTCTTCTTCAGCTGACAATGGTGCTATATATTTTTAATGTTATAGAATCAACCTGTGATATAACTGACAGTGGAAATCTTTCTGGTGCTGCACCATGAATACAAACACACCAAAGCAATATGGCCAGGGACTCAGCTGAAAGAAATCACTAAAATCACTATCTATTCTTGAAAAAGAATTGCACTGAATATGAAAGAGCAGAATTAACCTTCTTTGTAGTTCTTAGTAAATGAGAAGTAATTAAAAGGTGATTCATAGAGACTTCTGGGATGCACAGGGAATAGTTATGTGGTTGGAGATATAAGTAAAATTTAAAACACCTTCATAAATGAAAGCTTAACTGTTGTGATTTTTGTGTCAAAATATTCATTATATATGATTACACAAAAAATTTCAGTTTGCATGTGAAAATTCTTGGGACTTGAGGATATTTTTTAGAATGTTTGTTGTTTAAAATTAATTTAAAAATCACATTACTTGTATCTGTTTTCACTATACAGGGGAGGTCTATACTTGGGAATATGTACATCTTAAACCTTAATTTCAGGATATATTTTGGTAGGTACCTCTTGAAAACCATTCTCTGTTTTCTGATCCTTTATTTCATTATTGATTTCAAGTATTATGCCAAAAATAAGGAGCAAAACCACTCCTGGCAGTCAGTTCTTTATTTTTTTCCAACAAAAGTATATCCAGCTAAATTGTCTGAATCATGAAAAAAATGAACACCGCTGAGAAACATACACCTGCAAATGGTTCATTGTTTCAGAAGAGGCTTACCTGCATTTGCAATGCATTTCTTTTCTAATGAATATTTAGCTCTGTGGTTTCAGCCACTCAAAGAGTCAGTCCGCTCTGCCCTCAAGAATAAAAGCATTTTTCCCTTGTCTCAGCCAGATGTGGCTCTGTTCATTCCCAACACAAGTTGTATGAACACATTTAATTTGTTCCTTCTGTGGTTCAGCCTGCTATTCTTCTGAAGGTCTACAGGAGATTATTTCGTAATCAGTTTATTATGCAAGTTTTTTTTCTCTGTAGTACAATTTTCATTCATTCTTCCTTAACGTTTTTCCATAGCTGACAGATGATATGTGATTGTGAGATTAATTAATAAAAACATTGCCCTAAAATAGCATCCCAAAGTGCCTTTCCTGGCTGTATTACACTTCACTGTATTTATTCCTTGTCTTTTAAGTCTTTCTATTCATTGTAAAAATTCATATAATCAAATTATTTTTGACATATGAAGATGATACAGATGCAAGAGTCCATTCAGAAACAAACATACATTGTTGCTTTTCTTAGAAAAGTTTGAATATTTGTGGGTTTTTGCTCTAGTCTCGTATGAGGAAAAAAAGCTGCCCTATTACCAGCTTCAGTAAATTTTTGATGAATCTTTTGTGTAGGCAGTCCCAGAACCTCTGTCCTAAAAATGGCAAACCTGTTTTTAGTGGTTGCAGTGGGAGGGTTTTTTTAATGATCTGAGCTCTTTCATTTGCCTTGAGGGTAAATACTATGCTAATATTTAGAAGTGATGAGTTCCCCCTTATTTTAGTTAGTCAGAAACCAAGAAATTGCCTCTTTCCTCATCTTCCAAATTTCCCTGTTTTAGTGTACCTGGAAACTTACCCTTTCTTCTGATTCCTTTACAGAAGAACAAACTTAAGGGGAAGGTCAGGCATATTTACACTTAGCTGTTACAACGGTATTTTAACAAACCAAGCATGCCCGTTTATTTCCCCTTTTTCTTTAGATTCCTTCAGAAAAATCCATGTCCTTTCAGTGAACTCAGAAAGGCACAGGGTGCAGACAATATGCACCTTAAGGGACATCTGCTAAGAGAAACCAGAAAATTCACTTCCTTCTGCCTTCCCAAGTATTTTTCATGCAGTCCAGAAACTTCTCTTGGGGCAAAAATGTGGGAAGAACAGGTATGTTATTCAATGTTGGAGCTTCTGTTCTTTCCAGAGGGGTGCACAAGAGGAGCTAGGAGGATTTATTCTGCAGCTCTATGCAGCAAGGCACCATCTGACTCATAACTGCTTTTTGAAACATAGATGTAATGCAAATTTCTAAGCTGCCACATTTTTATTTGAAATATTCAAGTGTGTCTCCTGAAACATGTAAAAGCAACAGGCAAAAGTCTGCATTAAAAGAAAAGAAAAACCTGGAAGCATTAAAATGGTGTCATCATCGATTAATCTTTCCCCACAAATTTTCTGAGTATTACTAGCATGTCAGTCAGGCAGTCTTGGCCTCAGAGTGCTCACAGTTCTTAAAAAGGAGGAATCTTTTTTACCTGTGTATAAAATTATTCACATAATAAATAATTTCTTGAAGTCACTTTTCATGTAATCTCTCCATAATTTTTTTTTTCATATTTTCTGCTTCAGAAGTAAGAAGATTGTAAAACTGAACAGAGCAGACCTTGCTGGATTAAAAATGCAGCATACACCCAATAGGTGGCTAAGGTTTCAAAAGTTACTGGAGTTTCAGGTATTTATTATGTAAATAAGTACTGTAAGGAGCATGACAAAGCTGTTTCATCAGACATCAGTATGGTATCATCACTATAGCTGCAAATAATTTTATCCTGTCGTCCTAACTTCCTGGCATTTCACATGCTCTCAAACCTCTCCAAATACCTCTTTGTTAATCCATTCAAGAAGAATAGGGAAACTTTCTTACTTTATAGCATTTTAGAAGCACTAACAAAACATAAATTCATAAAAATTATAGATTGCTCTGAGGTGAGCTTTCCTAGGAGTTTGTGACAAGTATTGGCAGGGACAAAACATGACTATGAATAGGTATATAATTCATAAGTTCCAAAAATAACTATGTGAAGAATTACTATAGCTTAAAGTTATTTTTTTTTGTCTATACTTTGTGACTGCTTCTAGCCTATTAAGAATTGAGAATAATATTTTGCATAAACAGAGTAATAATAGCTACTTTTTTCTATTGTATCATTATTGTATTTTCTGTTATATCACGGGCTAAAAGTCCGTGAACATCCAATTAATCTCAGATATTATGACATTGAATCCAACTTTCCAAATGTTGAGATGTTACATAATTTCACGTCAATTTCTAGCAGGTATGAGGTATTTATTGGCATTTTATTTATGGAAAGAGAATGATTTCAGAGATTCATTTGAAAGTACTTGTCTTGTAAAGAATTTTCTAAGAGAACAGAAAGGAAATGAGTAGATTTAAATCAAGTGAATTGCAAAATCATCCATTGCAGAGGTGATGTTTGATCATGTTTCTGAAGATTTCCTTCCTGACTAATGTTGTACTGTACATTTTTGACTCTTCTCCTGAACAAAGAGCAATTATATCTTCTGTAAGAGCTTCAGAAGATATACTCCTTTGTAATTTAAATTCAAGTAGTTGTTTCTTGAGTGGACTCTGAATTTTCCACAAGTTCAGCTCTCTGAAGTGGCATAAAATAGTAATTTTGGTAGCTCTGCTGTTGGGTTGCTTCCTGTCCCATAAGAATATGATATGACTTGAATATTTTGTTCCATTTTTATTTTTAAATCAATAGGACAGTCAGAACAGTGGTTTGCAATTGATGCTTCTGTCCTGAAGACTTCACTCTATTCAAACTCAAGACTGGTATTTCAGTACTAAAAAAAAACCCTGCAACAAACTGATTGATCAAAATTGCAGAACTAAGATTTAAATATAACTACACCAAAAATACCAGTACTGTAAGCAAATACTTCTAAATACCTGTCATGGTAATTTCAAAATAGAGTTCAAACTTACAATGTAATTGAAGTTACACATTTTGGCTATGTATTAATTTTTAAATTGACTTTATGACTTTTCCTATTTTTACAATGTTATTTCCTAAGCATTATTTTTATGAAAAAAAAAGTTTAAACTGTTTGTTTTATATATTACTGTTTAAATATTTTAATAGTTTTCCTGTATATATGAGGTGGAATAATGTTCTTTTTAATTCTCATTTATGTTGCTGGATCTGTAGTATAGTTCAGCATGACATTTTAATCATCTGATAGAACAGAAGATTTACTTTTCTTTAAAGCTTTATTCATAAGCAAATTGACTACATCCTTTATTGATCTTCCTTTTAAATTTATTTTTGAGATTTCAGAAGCTTTAAAGAGTTGCAGCTCATTCTTATCTTTCAAGGTCAGATATGTCTGACCTTTGTTCTGTTTCACATTGCTTTTAATTCTTTGATTCAAAGAATCCCTTATAGAGAAATACTGCTTTAACTTTTACATCCCATCAGTCAAAGGTAATATCTGCAAACTATATTGATAAGAAAGCAGAGGTCATTCCACAAAATTAATTTGCTTGTGTCCATATTGCTATTATGTTAAGATGCTCCAGTGCAATGTTTCCATATTCTGCTTATTCAGAATGAAGTGGGGTTTGAAATGGCTGTGTACTAAAATAACCTGACATTCAAGAGTTGCTTAATCATACCTTACATTCCTAAGACAGTCCAACATTAGATTACTGATGTTAATTTTTCAAATTACTATCCACAGTTACATTCCTTGATTATTTTTTAGAGGATGATGAATTCTGATAGTACTTTGATGAATCTGCATTTGAAAACTATGATTTACTGCATAACAGGGAAGCCCATTCCAAAGTATTCCATTTCTTCTGTAGCTTTTGATGAGAATCGTTATACAATTTTGTGTATTTGCTCTTCTACCTTTTCTTGTTAGCAGTAAAAAAAGTGGATAATAGGGGTGAATAAAAGGAACTGCGATCAACAAATCAGGCATTAATTTCCCTGCAGTTACCATTTCTGTTGTTTGTTACAATAAGTTTGAGTGAATCTGCACACACTCTCTGATGAGCCTTTATTTTTAGCCAGTAACTCCTTGTAATTGTTAGCATTAGTTCAGTTCTCATTCTGCATTACAGTTTTGTTCCACACACAGAACAAAATTTTGGTTCCAGGTTAAAAAAAAGTATCTTTTTAAACTCCTCTGACTTTGCATCTATAACCACTCTTTTAATGTATTCTAGCAGACAATCACATCATTAATGTTATTGTCTTTTGATGAAATACAAAACCAGTACTCATTTCCATGGCTGCTTGTTCTTCCTCAGGCATCCTCAAGCTGTCACAGCTATGTGTTACTGAAAATGGGAAGCGGAAAGACAGTTTGCTGCTGGGTGTTGAGCCTAAAACCCAGCAGATAAAATCTTCTAGGGTGCTAAAATAAAACAAAGTCCAGTTCATTATTTAGTTATTGTGACATGTATTTAGTTCAGCCTAGTTCATTTTTGTGCATGACAAGAAGCAGTCTTGTTTTTGTCTTGGGTTTCAAGTCAGAAGAGTGACCTTAGGAGTATTCAGTAGCCAGAGAGAATTTTTGGGGTGAAGCTTTGGGTGGAAATTCTTCTACTGTACTCAAGTCCCATTCTAGATGTCCACTTTAATGGGATAGAAAAACTCCTGAAGCCAGTCCAACTTGATCATTATGCATGTATAGGCACACTTTAAAACATTCTATTTGCAGGTGAGAAACAAGTATGAACAATTGACAGCTCACTGGAAACAGGGAAATGGCCAACAGCAGATCCAGGAGAATTAAGGATTTCAAACAATGGTCATTGTGATTGTCCTCCAAGCCCTCCACATCTGATGTTTTCTAGAATATAGAGCAGCAGAGTCCTCATGTTTGTTCCTGAACATCCTGAAGGTGTACCTTGGTATTGCTATTTCTGCAGGTGAAATTGGATCCCTCTTAACTGCCTGCAGAAGCTAACTTGCTGTGGTAAATGACATTTGTCTAGATAGTGGCAATTTGTGATGGTAGCCCAAATAAATCTGATTATAGGCTGACTTCTCAAAATGCTCTTACCAAACATGTCTGCTTCTAGAGGCTGTTGACTCAAGTATCCATTTAACTACACATCACATCAGGAGTGGGAAATGATTAACTCTGGAAAACCATTTCAGTTCACATGTAACCCTAGTGCGATAGCAGCACTTTTGGAACCTAACCCTTGCAGACACAGGTTTAAAAATTACTCTAGGGAAAGCCTTGGAATTGTTTATAAAACAGATTCTGCAAATCATCTACTTTGTTTTAAGAGCAAAGTTGCTGATTTTTTTTAATTCTTTGAAATTCAGTCTGATGGTTCCTGGAATTACTTGCAAATGAATTCCACTGTGGTTTAGTATCATCAGTGGGAAGAGGAGTGTGAAGCTGAGCAAATCTCTTGCCATCTGGAATGTAACCCAAGCACCTGATAGTTCCATTCTGAGTCCCCTCAGGAAGCTTACAATTATATAAAATGTTTAATCAAAGCTGTTATGCCAAGTATAACTGCAAAGCTGACATCAACATAGGAAAAGAAAAGTTAAATGGCTCCATATGAGCTGTTCTTTTCACTAGAATTTTTAAAAGATGGGAAGAAAAGATAATGCCAACTTTGCTTCCTTTATCTGTGAGTTACCAAAACCACTCTTTTAGTAAACAGTGTCCTTTGGCTCTATGATGTTATTTGCACTTTTTTTTTTTTAATTACAGAATCAGTGCCCACAGATATATGGCCTTGCGTAATTAAAATGGAATGTTTTTTTAGTTACTTAAGAAATGCTAATTTCTCAATGTAACCGTAAAATCAGGCAAAGGTGCCTTAAAACACACTGGCTTAATGTGTATATTTTTATTTTTTATTTCAGTTCTTTAAGAGAAAGACTGACACATTAGAAGCAGTGATTGCGAAACGAGCACATCTGATAACAATCTTTGAGTAATCTCCGGTTTTAATAGAAAAATTTTACTCTGATATTAGAAATATTGTATCAGATTTGGAAGATGAGAAAAAATCCCATTTGTTAAAAAGGTTCTATGTAAAACATAATTTAGAAGTATTTCTTAAAATATTTTCTTGGAATTTATGACTATGTAAGGTGAATTTGTATTTATAAAACTACTGGAATGTAGGCCTTGGGAACGACATTTTTTCATAAGAGCAAGTGATATTTTTGAAAAATTTAGTTGGAAAATTGATTGCATAAACAGCCTTTCACTGAAGCTCAATTTAAAAATTATTTACTCAAAAGAATAAACTAAAAAATATTTTTGAACTTCATCTTTTTTGAAGAAAAAAAGTAACTATAGATTTCCAAAGCAAAATATACATTAGTGAAGAAAAATACTAGCATAAGAGAATTGAACTTACATATTATTGTCCTTTATGAAATGGAATTTTATGAAGCATTTAGCTTCACCACATATTAGCTACCTTAGATTATTTTAAAATTGCTACTACTTAACTGAAAATGCTTCAAGAAAAATCTGATACTTTTAAGTACATGCTAAAATAATTGTAAGATATAGAATATGTTTTCTACGTTTTCCTTATTTTTGTTTGCAGTGTATGTCACAAACCCTTATGATGTTGTTGACTTGATCCTCCAAAGCAAGACTGAAAATGCTGAAAAGCTTTTATGTCCAGTAATATAGATAAATTTCAGCTAACCTTTTCAAAGAACTTGTTATTTATATAGCTGCTTAAAGAATCGTCTGTATGCAAATTTAAAATAGTGATAAATATGCCATCAAATGGTGGTGCTATCAGCTGAGGCTTTGGCTGCTGTGTTATAGCAAATAATTATTAATATATGGATATGAGAAATTCCAATTCAGGATCATGAAGCTTCTCTGGTACTTTTTTGCATTGTAACACACTTTGGCATAGGCAACGAATTTAAAGATGTGAGAAAGGAATATAGATCTCATGTTCTTGAAGTCACTAAGGAAGTTACAGATTCCTTAAAGCTTTATTATGCTAACAAAGTCAATAGACCATTTTGACTCTTAGGAGAATATCAGGAAACACTTAAAGGACTTAGAGATAAACTCATAGTCCCAAAGGTCCCACAGATAAGGAGCAGGTTCAAATACCTCTGTACCATCTGACACTTCTAAAGATTCAGTTCCTTTTGTTGCCTTAAGGCATCCAGCTTGGCCTTTATAAGTGTACAGTGCTCACTGAATGTTTTAAGTATTGGTTGGCAGGAACCTCCCAATGTCCTCGAGTTCAACCTGCTGCCTGAAGCAGGACAGACACCGACCTCACAGGAGGTCAGCCAGTTTTGTTTAGCTGAGTCGTGAAAACTGCAAAGGAAAGGGTTTCACAGCTTCTTTGAGGAGCATGTGCAGTGTGAAAGTTTCTCCTGATCTCTAGCTTGAATCTCCCAACGTGTTGCTACAAGATTACATCAGGTTATTGCATTATCTGTCTCTATCGGGAAGAGTTTTGTTCCATCACATGGAAACCTACCCATAAACTAGCTATGGGGTTAATCAATCCCTTCTCCTTTACAGGTATTGGACAAGATGGCAGGTATCGCTAAAATCCTTTTGCTCCACTAACTAGCAGTGACAGCACCATGACTGACTTTTATAATTCATTGAAGGAAGGCAGAGAAAGAATCCATACAGAATGAGGAGGAGATGCAGTAGTGACTCTGTTTTGTGGAACGACTGTTTTTTTTTGTATCAGGAGAACTTCACTTGTCTTTACTGAGAGGCAGTTTGGTTCAAGGGGGAAGGAGCTGGGCTGGATCCCCACCATGTGGTAGATGAAGTGTACCATCTCAGCAAATTTTGAACAGGAGATTGACATGAAATTGTCTGAGCCTTTACTCAGCTCCCTGGGAAATTACACTGGCCAGATATACCAGATCAGTCACCACCATGTCTTTCTATCTACTCCCATTTCTGTGATCAGGAGGCTGAAATTTCTGTTAAGCTAGTCAAATAGCAGGCTTATCCTGGTGCCTTAAGGGTTACTTTTATTTCAGTCATTGTGAACTCTGAAGACAAACTAACAACTTTCAGAGCATCTGCAGAAGGTACATTAGGTACACCTGTACTAAGAAGGAAGAGAACTGCATTAACAGGCTTTCAAAGAAACCTCTGCATGCTGAAGGTATGTTAGCACTTACCTGTCATGAAGCTATATTTGAGACCTACCAATATTAATAGAAGATTTTAACTGCCAAGAGTTTGAAACATTAAGCTAGTTAATTAGAAGAAAGAGAACAAAACAAAAAAAAAAAGTATGTGTGTGTGTTTCAAGTTCAGGTTCTCTGTGTCATTTTTTTTTAAATGTAAAGCACTTGATTGCCATGCCACTAAATAGCTATTAAATGATACAGAAAGTAATTGCTATTATTTCTCCCTTTCATGTGTGTACGCCATTTCAGAAAGCCTCCAAAGATTTGCGAAGTGACACATCTTAATGAGATACTGTCAGGCAATAAGATATTTCAGGGATGTGGATACTTATAGAAACCTGGGATGTCTCATGGCTTAATTTCAGTGGGTCTTCTCATTTTCCCTACTTTAGTTTCATCTATTATGATCTTGCTGGTAATTAGAGCATAAGGCTTTATATTTAGATAAACAATTGGGCAACATTTAATTATTTCTTCCGTTGTTTTAATGTTTTATAAGACTGCTGTGTATGTGCATTAGAGAGAGGAAAAAGAATTTGATTTATTTACCATTAAAAAGTCAAATAAAAACAAACCTGAGACCATGTTCCTCTGTATTGCACAAAAAATCCTGCAGAAATTAGTGGGAAAATCAGTATTTAAGCTACTCCATTTTCACTTGCATGATGTCTTTATACAGCATCTTTTTGCTGACATTTACAAAAGACGATGCGAGCTGTGTAACAGGCTCTAAATATTTTCATTGATAGGAAAACTTCAGTCACTAAAAACACCTCAACTTACAACTGAAGTATGTTTGCAGGATGCCCCATCTTCTTTACTATCTTCTTTACTGGGTGTTTTCATTCAAGTTTCTGTGGCAATCACTAAAGAGATTTTACATCTGTCTCTACTTTCATTTCCAGTGCCCTTTCTTTTAACTATGATTGTAATCATTCTCATTTAGCTCTACCACCTGCAATTTATTCCTTGAATTCTATTCAATTTACTTCATAGCCTTATCATATTCCTTGACAGTCCTTTGTATAAAACATGCTGTCATTTAAATTATGAATGATTCTATTGCTTCTTTGTAGCACTTTTCTGAGTTTTACAGGGTACACCTTCAGGTAAAATAAGTTTGACCTTGTTTCATGTGATCAAAGTGCAAGCAAGACTTTAACTGGAATTAAGATCAGCTTCATCTCTAATGCTGCCAACAGCAAAGTTACACTGTCTAGATTATTCCTTACAAAATAAGGTCAAAGAAGTCAGTTTCTGAGTCCAATACTGAAACCTGTTTCCTAAAGAGCTGGGGTAATCATAGCAATTATAAGGAATTATTTGTTTATGTATATATGCTTAAGGAAATAATATCAAATAAAGTAAACATCTCTGCCAGGCATTAATTTTCACCTGACCCTGCCAATTGATAGTGGTAGGAGTTGAATCAGCTTTCCTAGACATGCTCGTTTAGTCCTGCAAAGACACATACCTGAGGTCATAGGATCAGTTGGGGTTTTATAAGCATTTAAACCCTCTCATTATCTGAAATGGTCATGTACCTATTCGATTCATATTTATCATACCATAGCCATTTGTTTCCAGAGATGCAAGGTCTTGATAGAGCAGTTCCTAGATAAGCAAGCAGTTGTAATTACTATTCACTTTATTTAATTAATATAACAGGAGTTGTAAATTAGGGTTTATTTATGAGGATTTTGCTGTCATAAACTTCAGACCCTGATAAGAACTTGAATTCATCTAAAACTTCCTTGGAAGTTTTTGGGAATCCAGAGCCATATGGTATGGATTGAAAAGCCTGAAAATGTTTAGGCCATGATTTTCAAGCAATGTATAGCTTTTAAAAAAAAGTATTACACAGTTCTATTCCATTGTATTAAGGATCAATTACCTCTCCCAAGCTTGACTCAAGCTGGACACAGAAAATAAATCATCCTCTTTTATCTTATGCTTCTATCCACTGTGTACATTTCTTAGGGAAAATCCCAAATTTTCAAGAATACATCTTGCCTTGTCTTCATGAAATATTTTGCAATTTTAACATGATGTTACCAAAAAGAAGAGGTTAAAAAGAAACCGGAAACCTTACCAAAAAGGAAATGCAGTTTTAACAAAGGCTATCAGAGGTGGAGCTTTTTTAATACAGTGAAGTAGTGTTAAACCTCATATTGCAGAGAAAATGTTTTAAGTAAAGTATTTTCCCACTTTGGCATACAAATCTTTGAAAATTACAACCTACACTGAGCACTGTATAAAGAAAAACATCAGAAGTCATTAACACATTAAAAATATAACTTTTTGGGCCAGAAACTTCTAGAAACCCTGAGGCTGTTCCATTTTAAGGATTAAGAGATTTTTCATTGCATGAAAGAATTTTTTTTTCAGGCCATCTGCCCCTATTACTTTTTTGGGTTTGATTTGGCATCTAGACTAGTACCTCTGCCCCTGTAATTAGGATTTTAAAATTTATTTGTCTTCTGGTGCCAGTCGATAAAGATAGAATTCTTCTGAAAATGTTACCGTTTTTTCAGGGATGCTCATAAATCTTACTGTAATATTAAGAGAAAAATACTAAGACTTTAGTGAAATAAAGCATATGAAGATTTTAGGGTTAAAGTCTTGGTTTCCATCTACAGCTTTTGCTGCTGTTCAGTTGTGACTTCTTAATCTTCTTTGAAAAAATGCATAACTGCTCTGACAGAAAAATCCTTACCACTGTGTATTTTGATATTGAAAATTGTACAGGTGGAGGTGATGACTTCAGGAGCTGTTCAAAGGCAGGTGGTTGCGACTCAGGTAACTCAGGTACTTGAGATGAGTCAAAGCTTGAGGCCCCTGCAAGATGCATTAAAGAGCCTCTAGTCTGCACACCCTATTGCAGGTGGTCTGTGTAGCAGGGCAATTTCTCCTCTGAGGGCAGAGGTGGTAGATTTCAGACTGATGCAGATGAAACCAGCCCAAGGTTTGAGCAAGCTCTGATCCAAACGTTGCTCAGTTTGGCATTGCAACGTGTGCTGAGCTCTTTATCTGGGACGTGTGCTCCTCTCATGCCAGTTTCCTGCCTGCCTTTGTCTCAAAACGCGGTGACAAAGGCTCTGTGTTGTGTGTGTGTGTGTGGTGTGTGTGTGTGTGGTGTGTTGTGTGTGTGTGTGTGTGTGTGGTCTGTGTGTGTGTGTGTGTCTGTGTGTGTGTGTGTGTGTGTGTGTGTGTGTGTGTGTGTGTGTGTGTTGTGTGTGTGTGTGTCTGTGTGTGTGTGTGGTGTGTTGGTTTGTGTGTGTGTGTGTGTGTGTGTGTGTGTGTGTGTCTGTGTGTGTGCTTGCGTGTGTGTGTATTGTGTCTGTGTGTGTGTCTGTGTGTGTGTCTGTGTGTGTGTGCACAGCTGTGCATCAGTAAGAAGTTTCCCAGTCTATCATTAGTGGTTCTTGATCTCTTACAGGGAGGCTTCACACAAGAAAATTAGCGAAATCATATAGTGTATTGCAAATCAATATCTAACGGTGTATTTCTGTATTTATCAAATTTATAGTGCTTTGGCTTTGCTGAAGGCCTGCAGATACCAATAGTTAGGGGATGAGTGTTTGCCTTCTTTACAGGCAATGAACTCTAGATTCATCCATTCAAGAGTTATGTGTATAATCCTGTCTGAGCTTCATTTAATGCCTTTTTATTTTAATGGTTTGAGACTTTTGTTTGATTTTTTGTTATTTCTCTTCAGGAAATTCTCTCATTGTGTGTGTATATATTGTTCCTCTAAAATATTTTTCCTCTCATGTTACAGCAGAGGACATGAAATAGTTGTCATTCCACTTGCAATAAAAATCCTTTTCAGACAGAATTCACAGACGCATTCTAACAAAATCAGGCACTCTGTTAATCTTTCTCCTTAGAATTAAGTTGCTAAAAAATTGCAATAATATTATTTGGTGAGAGATAAAAAGGGCTGTTATTAATTGAACTCTATGATTATAGTATCTGTAACCATCAGGGCTTTTAACTATAAATAAGAAAATGACAAGACTTTCTGAAGTTTGCCACTTAATTATTTTCCTATACTTTCTTTAAATATAATAATGACAATAATAACAATAACAATAACAATAATAATAATAATAATAATAATAATTTATAGAAAAAAGTAAAAATACATTTCTTAAGCTGGTAAAATGCTGGTAACTGCTTGATTATGTGACTATTAGCTTAGAATTCAATTTTTAAATACAATTTGAATATGTATTGACTGTGTTCCTTAAGTGGAAGTAGCATCAATAGGCATTTATGAAGGCTCTGACTTAGGAGAGAAAATGTGTTGGTGATCTGAAAGACTGTTCTGTGTTTGGGGTTGAGGTACAGTGGGTATCAGGAAAATGAAGTTGAGAGAGACTCCAGAAACACTGTTTCAGAGCTGTCTACCAAGTACTTGATCTTTTGGACTATAAATTATACATAATAATTTCCTTATTTAGAATATTATTTAGGAAAAAATAATTGGTTTGTCATTCGCTCTTCAAAACCTGTGTGTACAATTTTTTTTTTTTTTTTCTTCAAGAGACAATTGATTCTACTGTCTGATCTGAGAGGATACTTCCTTACTGCTTGAATATTTCAGTAGTACTCTTGGAGTGGACAAATAGCTATTCTTCCTGAATGAATTCTCAAGAGAAAGAAAGCCTAAAGCATTAATGAAAGTGAATTATTCATCTTTTACCGTTTTTATTTACTTATGATAATTTAAACATTCTTTGTCTATCACTTTTCATCCGTAAAGTGTAAATCAGTTTTGAATTAGTGTGTTTTGATAAGAACATAAAACTTGATGTACCATCCTACCAAACACTGTTTCTTGAGAGTTAAATCTTTCTGACAGCTCTTTTGCTTCTGACTGCAATACAAGTTGGAATTAACTTCAAAAAGTGTCATTTCAGAGACTTAAACCTAACTACTCCTTCATTTATCAGCACTCTGAAGTCAATAGTTGTCTCTTCCACACCAGAAAGAAGAGCAGGAGGAAATTCAGGATAATTTTTTTCTGCCTCTCAAACTGAGGATGTTGAGATGATGCTGCAAGATTTATATCTCTCTTCATTGCTCCAGTAAACTTGACATCTTCAGTGCCTTCTTCTAAGAATAGGATTTATTTCTTTTGCATTGTCAGTCATTGCTGTTGCTTGCCCCAGCTGCAAGGCAGGCTTTATAGCTGTAAAGTTCACAGCATTGTTCAAGGAGCACTTTGGTGTGAGACTGGGCTCAGCTCTATGTGCAATTAAATGTCCAGTGGAATAGGATCTTGGTAGCTTTAAGCTAAGCTAAACTGGCTTCTACACTGCAGTCACCACTGACTTCAGCATTCATCTCTAACGGAGGCTGTCCCATAACCTTGAAGTGTTTAGCATCACCTGTATGTTAGGCAAAGTTGCTTGAGTCAGCCTGACAGCTCAGTCTGTAGGTCACATTTGTTATTAGGTTACATCAGGTACAAAAGGTGGGGTTTTTGTTTGGTTGTTTTGGTGTTTTTTTTAGTTCATGTGGATGTATATCTGCAAATATAGCTAAAGAAACATGTGTTCTCCTGTTCTGAAGAGATTGTTCCATGACTGGAGCTCATGGGATTCAAAGAACAGGGAATTTAGAATTTGAAGCTATGTGCAGAAAATTCAAACTCTCTTTTAGGTACTGTATTAATAACCTCATTTTGAAGAAGGCAAAGTACCTTTTACTCTCACTTGTAGCCACTCTTCAGGAAGAGATTTAGTACTTGTTTTCCCATTGTTGTTCTTATTTCCTGAGAGCTTACTTACTGCAAGTGAACTCTGGCAATTGGTAGCATAGAGGGGAGAAATGGAATTTTGGTGATTCCAAAAAGCATAAGATTTTTGAGCTTAATTTCCCCATCAGTGCTGCGGTCTAGAAGGTGACTGATGTTCCCTGACTCTTCATTAATAAATCCTATTGTGTCCATGTGCTATCAAGGACAAGCATATGGACAAGAGTATTTCTTTTTCTTCAGAGGGTAATAAAGCTTCTCTGTCGGGATGACATGGTTGTCAGGTAAGGAAAAGGTTGTATTTCACACAATCTCATCAAATAGGCTGGAAATACTTCTGCATCTAAATGGAAACAGAAGACATATGATTGCCACTGCTGATTACTGGCACAATATAGTGACAGGAATGAAATAGATAAGTGTGTCTAAGTGAGATAATTTGTCAATAATTTTAATTGATATCTTTTATATAAAAGCAAAATAATTATTTCCAGAATATGCCTTTAGGATGTATTGGTGTTTTTCATGCTACTGAGTTCAGCTGTTATAATAAAGGACTTAGCATTTTTGCCTTTCAGTCCAATTAAGTTTTACTATTTTGCTATTTTCAGCATCCAGAATGTAATCATAGTAATTGGAAAATTCATGAGGGGGAGACCAAATTTTAATACTAGACACTGGATTTTTTTTTCCATAGATAGTATTCACTGTAAAATTCAGTAAAATTAAGCTCACTAGAATTCACTCTATAAGTTTCTATTATCAGACAGTTTATCTGCCCCTTAGAGGAGATTAAGTTGTTGCTATTATTAAATATTATATTTTCTTGGTTTCTGTTGTGAGGAATGGAGATTTCTTACTTCTTCCACTTAGCAGTTTTTTAAGCAAAGTGTGTTGCTTTCTTTCCCACAGTTCAATTTTTGTCTCCATGCATTAACCAGTTTGTGCTAACCGACCTCATATCCTCTAGATCTGGAATTAGTGCCTTCCTGTTGAAAATTTCTCCTCTCTGTGCTTATCTCAAGCTCCTGCTGTCATGGCTTATCTTATGGCAAGTTTCTTTTGTAGCCTTGGCAGTGTTTTGAGACAGGCAGCTGTGATGTTTCAGCACTTACAACGTTGTATATAGAACTTTGAAATCATGGTCCACAGCCTGATTTGTGTCATTCAGCCCAAAAAACCTCCTTCAGGTTTTCTGTACCCTATAATTAAAAAAAAAAAAAAAAAAAAAAAAAAAAAAAAAAAAAAAAGTATTTTCTTTAAGCTTTTAAATCTTCTGAACTTCAGAAAGTACAAACCTTCAGAATTATTTAACTTCTTATAGAAGGACCACTACTAAGAAATTGATGTCTTATATCTACAAAACTCAAATCAGTATTCAGTTACATATCACCAACTTTATGCCACACATGGTTAGTATAAATTTCTCACCACGGAATTTGTCTGGATGCTGATACTAGTTAGGTAGAAAAAAATGAATGAATATGCATCCCAAAGGAAAAGCACTTTCCTTCTGAAGACTTACAGGTGTTAAATTTAGCTTCATTAGAACGTCCTCATATTATCTGGATGAAAGTCAATGAATAAAAGAAATGAACTGCTATGTGTAATATGCAAAATATTTCTAATAGGCACTGAATTCAGAGTCACTTATTTTCCATTTTCTAAATAGATGTTTATTGCCCATATTCCTCTGTTAGTAAATAAATCTCTTCACAGTGTAGTAGTAATGCCATATAGACTGTGATGCAATGGTGCATGGTATGATAGATAGCAAAAAAATACAACCAGAGATACTTTTAATTCTTTTCTGAAGGACAAATTTCTAATGAAACACAGAAATGTAGGGGTAGGAAAATACATAATCTTCCTCATCTTTGTATTTATCAGGCATGGCTGTTACAAATGGTTTAATATTTTGATAGAAATTATAATTTCTATCAAGACGTTTTTCTTCTTTATAAATATTAGTTACTAGAAGTATCAATGCATTTTACTTCTTTATCTGAAAGAAAGTGTAAGGAAAGCACAGGTGATGGGGAGCATACTAATAGAAGTACAGAAAACTTTGAAGTAGACACAGTAACTCTGACCCTATATATGAAGTTTTAAAGGTCTTGAGGTACAAAAGTCTAATAACCTATTACAACACTCCTGTATCTTCTACCCTTTCCCATGTTCTGTACTGGAAATAGAGACTAAAATAACCTGCTTCTCCCTGGTCTCCCCAAAAGTAACATACATTAAAAGTTTGATGAATTTCCAGCAGCTCAACAAATGGAAAGAAGCTGGTGTTTTAGTGGCCAACTATGTTGTGAATCTCCATGAGAAAGTGGTGAGTAAAGCTCTCATTTCTTTCCCCCGTCCAAGCTCTTACACTAATGCCAGCTCTGGGTGCATCTTCTGCACTGGAAATGCAAAGGCTCTGAGTCCATGCACCTGCAGTCTGCCAAGGGTGGCCCTGATGCTGACTGGAGGCCGCTCTATGCCACTGGTTTTCCCTGCAAGCCTGTAGCAAGGCTGCAGCCGAGGCAATAATCCTCACTGCGAGATTCACAAGATCAGGCTACACACCGGGGCAGTGTCCCTCCTCTCACAACAAAGCTCTTTCTGAAGAGAATTTCAGCAAGTCACATGCTAAGCCAGAAGGCGATTGGGATACATTAACTGTGGTTGTGTGATTCAAGTGTTACCTGGGTAGCTTTGACAGCTATTCCATAAGTCATTTCTGGTATTTCATATAGTTCTCTCTGGGAGGATCCTGTGCAAAACTCTTGACAGAGAAAATGTCAAGTTATTGTTGATTTTGGGAAGTTTTTTGTATGATGCATTTAGTTGATTCCCATTCTATGTAAGAAAATAGTGCTCATTTCAGAGAATCTTAAATTTCTTGCCACAGTGATACAGAATTTGGCAACATGAGTAAAAGCAGTATAAGATGTTTTCAGTCATCTAGTTTGAAATTCATTAAATCAAACTGCAAAACTAATGAAAGAGCAGGAATTAGAATAAAATCTATTAATGACTGCATCTTCACACTTCCTCGTTAAGCATTTTTTCACAGTCCCCAATGAACCACCTATTGTCTCCTGTGATATCAAGAGAGTCAAAGGTGTTCTTTTGAAAAAAGAAAGTAGCAAGCTTCTTCCAAGCCTGAATGCCCAGGATACATACTGAGCACTGCTCAGCTGCACAACCCTGTGAGACACATCTGGAGTGCTGTGATTTGTGGTGGGCTCCCCAATACTAGAAAGATGTGGAATACTGGAGACACAAAAATTATTAAGGGATTAGAGCATGTATCACATAGGAAGATTCAGAGAGCTGGGACTGTTTTGTCTGCAAAATAAAAAACCCAGGAGGGAACTTATCAATGTGTATAAATATCTTTGGAAAAAAGTAAAGAAGATGAAACCACACCCTTCCAAGTGGTGCCCAGTGACAGGATAAGGGCAAGGAACACAATTGGGAATTGAAAGAATTCTGTTTAAACATGCAAACCCTCTTGTTCATTGTGGCCATGGTTGAACACTGAAGTAGGTTACCCCGAGAGGTTGTGGAGTCTCCATCCTGGGAGATACTCAAAACTTGACTGGGCATGGTCCCAGGCAACCTCCTGTAGTTGATCTTGGTTTGAGAGGGAGTTTGGAATGGGTGACCTCCTGAGATCCATTCTAACCTGGGCAATCCTGTATGTTTACTTTAGTCTTTCCAGGGATTATGAAGGTAAACTCTTAGGGTTAGCCAGACAGCTCTGGGTCACAGAGACACACTTGTCATTCAGTGTCAAGTTTTTTGTAGCATAAACAGATTTTTTTCCATTACCAGCAAATGCTTTAAAGGTACCAACACAGGTGATGTGGCAGGTAGATGCTGTTCATTTTCCAGATACAGACTCAGTGTTAGAAAACAACTAGTAAAGTTTATTTTGAGTTGTTTCAGTGATTATTCCATATATATATCAAGAGAAATATACGAGCAGTTTTGAGTAACAATCACCAAGGTGCTTCCTCAGCTGGATTACTTTATTCTGTATTGATCAGGTCTGGTGCTGTTTGTTTTCATTTTTTTCTTCTACACAAACAACTTGAAACAAAATTTAAATGCCAAATTCTCCCTTAAATGACTAATTTCCACTAGACATATGGTTCGTAATGATTAAATTTTTTTTTTAATTATTGTACAAGATGGTTTACAAGAATCAAATTATACTTAATTCTGTTCTGTAGCTTCGTCAAGAAAATTTCAGTGCAAGGTTGTTGCAGGAAACAAAGACTGATTAGGGTGAGACTGATGTCTTTTCTCAAAATTATAAAGCACGTTATTTATTTTACAAAATGTGACAATATTAATAGGCCTTGATAGAACACAAAAACACATCAGCAAACCTAGGATACTGTACATAATTTTAAACTGAGCAAATATCAAGCACTCTATCACAGCAAGGTCAACTCTTGCCAACTGGAATTAACTAATCAAACAAATCTTCAAGTTATTGCCTGTCGTAGTTTGGAAAAAAATGAGTTTTTTCTGAACTTCAGTGGTCAAACCAATGAGTGCTCAGGTTTAAAAACTGGCACCTAGTGTGGCCACTGAGGACAAGGATCCGCCTCTGAGAACACAAGGGGTTAAAAGCAGAGGGCTCCCCGGAAAGCTCTCTCTTGGTTCCGGTCCCTGAGGACGGAGGGATCTCCCCTGCCCAGCGGCTGGCTGAGCGGGGGAGGGGAAGCCATGCGGCCTGGGTGAGGTAGGCCTAGAACCTCGGGCAGAGAGGGGGAGAAGAAAATCCTGCAAGATGGAAGGGTGGCAAACAGCCTTCTTTTCCCTTTCCCTCCCCCCCTTCCCCCCCCCGGAGGGAGACTGAGAAACCGTGTGTGTGATCTTCGTCACCTTAAAATTTGATATCAACAACTAGACAGTACAGCCGAAAGAGTATGGGGGGGTGGCGCGAGAAGAGTGCCCAGCAGCAAAAATACCGTGAGAGTTCTAGGAAAACAAAGCCCAAGATTTTAACCCTTTTTGTAAATGATGGAAACTTTATAAATGCTAATCCTCCTGAATTTAAAGAAGACAGATAGAAAGAACTGAGCAAAGATGATGAAAGTTTGTGTAAGTAGAAGATTGTCAGAGAACGCTGAAAAGAATCCTAAGTGGAAGGAGATGATGGAGTGGCTTTGGCTGGACTCTTTTGTATAGCCATGGACGGACTCATTTTTTTTCTATAACATAGAAACTGTATCTGGGGAGAGGCATTGGCTTGGCTTAGAGCCAAGAGTGGACAGTAGTGTGAACAGAGATGAGAAGTGTCCCCAAAATTTGAGAGGCTGTCGTTTCTTGGAACTAACCAAAGCATCTTTAAAAAAGAAAAACCCTAGAAGCAGCTCTGGTCCATGCACAGTAGTGAGAGCACTGGACATGGAAGAAGAGACCACGATGTGGTGCAAGAAAAACTCCTATCTCTCCTCAACGAGCTGAGTACTGATTATCGGAAGGGTGATAATAGACTGAAGATTAATTATCTAAAAAGTGGTAACGTGATGGGGAATTTTCAGTTTGTTTTGTTAAGTTGAGAACTGGTAGGGGGGGGGAGGAAAAGTGTTTTTTTAAAGTTTCCATGTTCTTCTGTATGTGTCTTCTTTGCCTATTATAAGTAATAAAGTTTTTTTCCTTTTGCTTTCTAAATTAAACACTGTTTTGCTCTGTTTTTAGTCACATCTCACAAAAGATACCAAAAACAGTATATCGTTATAAAGGCACTGGCCTTGTACCAACGTCAAACCTTTAACATTGCCAAAAATATCCTGTCTCTATACATATTCTACATGAGTCTAAGGATGTGGCTGCATGACTGGGTTGCAGATACCAACTACATGATTTTGAGAGTCTTTCCATTAAAGAAATTTGTACAGTAAGTGCTTTAGTACTGCCAGAAGGCTATGATCTAACATATAAATTACATTCTAAAGGGTGATAATAAAAAAATACAACAAATAAATTTACATGGAGATTTAAATCTTTCTCAAATATTTATCCAATATTTAAATATTTATCCCACCAATTTTTACCAGGAAATTTATTGAAAAATAAATGTTTAGCAGACCTTATTTATCAGAAAATGCAGGGAAAGGCTCCAGTCTTCCAAAACCTGCACAATACCAAATAAATCATTGAGCAAATTTCCCCTTGTGGTGGGGACTCACTGGATGCTGTCACAGTAATACTGCACTTAAACACAGCAAACATGCAGAGGTTGGATGGATATCCGTTACCATTTCTAAAAACTGAAAATAAAAAGGACATCTCCATATTAATAAAAACTAAAATTAAGAAGAATGAGCTGCTGAAGGCATAGTGGATCTTGGACACTCCTTACATCCCATAGGACAGGTCTACACAGGGCAGTGGAGCACATCTCCAGCAAGAGCTGATGAAGCTTGTCTGATGCCAGACTTGATGCGTGCTAGTAGTGCCCTGGTGCTCAGGTGCAGCTCTGAAAATATGTCATGGATAAATCTTGATGCAATGACAGTAACTTGGGTGGTCTCAAACTGAAGAGTAGGACAGAGCCAGCAAGTGCTTTGTACCTAAGTTAAGAAAATAAACCCCTACTCCTGGCTACCTACCTACCTGCCTACCTACCCACCCCCCTACCTACCACTGAGCTAATTTCACAGAATATAAATATACAGTTAAAAATGGCAAATGAGAAATGATGGTTAAATCTACAAACACATGGAAAACTTTTCCCCTCTCTTCCTTTCCACTATAAAATTTTACAAGGGCAGATTAGAAGCAGAAGTTTGATAAAATATAGACTTTTTTCCTGAAAGCCAAAAATCATAGAAACTTAGTCTTCCACCTTCTCCTCTCATAGGTCCCATTCTATTTGTAATATGCAAACTAAATACCTGTCTCAAGGCATAATGCAAACTTTCATCACTTTTGAATAAAAGAGGACCATTTATTTTGTTTTACATACGACAAGAGAAGGTCTGTCCTGTGGGAAATGGCACTTTGTGTCAGTTCTATCCAAGTTTCATCTGATCAATTTTAAATAAGTAGAATTGGCATCTATTATGATTAGGGGCAAAAACAAAACAAAAATATAAAAATCAGTTGTTACATTCTCAGCAAATCTAAAAATATGTTTTCTTGTATCATCTTATTTCTATCATGCCTTGGCCTCCACCAAAAATTAACCCAAAACTTCCCCTTCTCATGTGCTCTGTATTTCAGGTGCTTTTAAAGTTTTTTAAAATGTCATATACTTTTTTCGGACATCTTTTAATGAAGAACAGAGAAGAGCCATGGAAAAATAAAATCCCATCAGCAAAAAAAAGCATAGTTTTTACTCTGACAGATGCATTAGATTAGATTAGATTAGATTAGATTAGATTAGATTAGATTAGATTAGATTAGATTAGATTAGATTCCACTCTTCAGTGCTGCAAGAGCTACTACTTTTATTTTCTCATCATCTCCCCTTTTTCTGTTTGGTTTCGTGTGCTCAGCCAGCATTTGTTGCACTTGCTGCTCTTCTGCCCTGATCCTGAAAACGTGACCAGCAGTTCATTTGCATTTCATTTTACGTGCACACCCTGTAAACTGTAGGTTTTAATGCAGTTGATGAAGTGTGGAGGGGCAGCTCCATGGAGCCCTGCTGAATGCAGGGTGAAGCTGCAATGTCCACATGCTGCACAGTCATTGTTACCAGTTTTCAGAATGGGGCTGGATGCAACCAGCCATTTTCCAGTCTAGTGCATCCTTTCATTTGAATTTTTCTTAATACTTTTTTATGATATCCATAAGTGATATCATAATTAAAACCTGAGGAGATCAATAGTGCCTTGTGTAATCTCTTAATCCTGTACTAATATTAGACATTGCGTCTTTTTTCAAATCCTCTTTTTAACATGTCTAAGCTAATTCTTAATTTACTCTAAAGATTTGCCTTGGTACACCAACCTGAGTGTTTCCCAGCAGTCAGTTGACTTCTTTCTCAATTCATCTTTTACATGATTTATTGCTTGCTGAGAGAGCCTAATTAAATCTAATGGACTGCTGGTACACATCTATTGGAATATTGACATTTTATCACCAATTAGGCTGTATTACTGATCTTATTGTGCTCTTAGCTGGCTTTATATCACTATACTTTACAGGATTAGGAAATGCTTCTTCTGTTTTTCGACATATTTGTTTTCAATTAAGGTTTTGAGGTGTTTTATTTGGAAAATAGAAGCTCTACATCTCAGAAGATAAGTACAGGGCACAAAGATGTATGTAATTGGAAGGTATAATCATCATATATATGCTTCTCCTTTTCTTTGTTTGTATTCTCTCTTTTTTCAAAATACATCCCACAGTTTGATAAATTAAGCTCCTGTATGCAAATCTGCTTTCAAGCTAGAATTGCTTTCTTTGTTCCAAACCGTTTTGCAACAAGAAACTCCTAATGATTTCAACTGTAATATATTGCTAAAGTGTAATGCACATGTGTTGCATTTGGAGAAACAGCTGGAGAAATGACTCCCGAGTGTCTTGTACCAGTGGGTATCTTTAGATTTCAGAAGAGTGACTCTGTGGCAGACTGCAGCACTGAAGGCATGGGGGGCTGTTGTGGAGAGCTTAACCCAGTGTCAGAGCTACTGTAGGGTTACATAATGCCTGTTAGCACTGTCTCTGCAGCTGGTGATTAGTGAAAAACAGCAGCAAAGCAGATACAGGCAGAAATGATTACCCAACACCAGTTAGTTTGCATGGTTTTGATCCCTCATGTACTATTTCTTAGGCTTCTCAGCAGAGGAATAGAAGCTAAGCAGAAGTGAGTGCTAAGTCAGTTTTGGCCATCTGTACTGTGTGCTTTGTACCAACTTCAAAAAAACCCAAGCTGCTCCTGAGACGACAAGTCCCCATTTATACACTAAACGTCTCTTCACCCAAAACTACTGAGGCCATGTGCATCTGACCAGGTGATAAGCGACCCTGACCCACACTCTCTTTAGAGCTGTGCCCAATACTTCCTGAAGAAGAGCTTGTTGGCATTGTATATCAGTGTTCAGGGAACACTGCCAAAAGGTACAGCATCTGTCCAGTCCTTGACCAGTAGAGTTTTCCATGAGTTTCCTTGTATTTATTAATATGTACTTTTCTGTAGAGGTTTTCTTTGCACAGTTCAGCCTTATGCTACAATTCAAAGATTTCACTGTATTCCAGTTATTTAGGTTTTAGGCTGAAGAAAATTGACACTGAAATGTCTGTGCAGATTAGTGAATATGGGACTGGGCCACATAAAATTTTTAAAAAGAGAAATAAGTCCAAATTGATATGTTCAACAGTTATAACAGCAGTGATATCAGTAAAATAAATAATAACTTATTTACATGGGCACCATCTTGCATACTATATCTAGTGTCCCAATACAAGTTATAATACATAATCTGCACAATAGCTTTCCATAGTATATTTATGTCACTTTTTCTGCACATGCTGTGATGCTAATTAATTAGGTGCCATACCTATCTACATTTTCTCTTAAATATCAGTCAGTTTTAATGATGAAATTATAGAGAATATAAAGTCATAACATTAAATATATTCTGTTACTCTGGGTAGACTATTTGCTACATATCAGGAAACTTGCTCACCAAGAATATTATCTATTAACTACAGGATTATTGAGCAAAACAACTTCTAAAATATAAATTAAAAGGCTGCACTGTTGTTTACATTAGAAATACATGGTATCTCAGTGATAAAAGGAACATCTCTGATCTGCAATGTCAGAACCAAACAAAAGTGATATCCATTAATGCAACACTGAAATACTGTTTTATTAATAGATTTGGTTATTGGGCTGTGAACTGAGGCACCAGAGGTGCCAGCACTTAATTTTATTTACTGTTTCAGGGAGCAGCAACCTCTTCTAGAGGTGCAAAGAGAGCAGGAGAGAGTTTAAACTTTAGATGTTTTGTCCTCCATCAAAATCTATCAGAGGATGTCTGCGCTTTCTACTTATGTATGTCCCTTGAATTCTTCTCCTGTTGACGATCACTTGTGTTGGTGTATGGCAAGTATTTTCCTTATAAATGTATTACAAAAAATATATATTTCTTTGGCTTCCAGAAGGATTTTAAGTCTTAAATTTCCCTCCTGGAATCATAACACAGGTGTATAAATATAAATATATGTTTTTCAAGAGGAATAGGGAAAAAACCTTGAAGGTTCTTCAATGGGCTCATATTTAGGGTCTTCTGGCACTGAGTATTCTATTCAGTTGCTGCTGAGACCTTCAAAGGAGTATGTTACATGTTGTCCCAGAAGTATTTTTTCTAAATGGAGTAATGATCCTTAATGTATATAAACTAAGGAAACAAGTTATTGACATAGCCCTGAAAGACTTTCCTTTCTGAAACAGTAAAGGTTTTCATATGTGTATGAATTGATTTCATAATTGTAGCACTAATGACTCTGGATTACAATTATTTGTTTTTGTTCAAGACTTATAGGCAGCTCTATGCAAATTGTAGTGATGATAGAAATTAAATATACATTAAAAATACCATTACTGAATAATTCTAGCATAATAAGTAACCTGCTTCATAATACATTACTATTCTCATAATAGTTGAGCAACTTGTATCATAGATACATTTGATGAAGTAGCAACAGCAGTGGAGATAGCAGCATAAACATCATGCTCCACTGCCTGCCCTGTGCTAAAGAAATTACATTGTGGGAGGAAGGAACATAACATTGCAATTGCTGAGACTGACAGCCAAGGAGGTGATGAAGTCTTATGAAATCAACAGCATGCTGGGTACATACTCTCCAATTATGATGACAGGATTTCACTAAAAGGTGGACCTGCTTTCATTACACATAAACAGAGTTGTTAAGACAGTTTCCAAAAGATAAGAGCAGCATATATAGTTTTAAATAGATAATAAAAGTTGCTTGAATCTAGCAGATCTTCTAACATGGTCCTGTCCTATCTCCTACCAGTATAAAGTTTGTGCAATATTATTATTTTTTTTGAATTATTTTCCTCATCTGCCTCCAAAATATTTTGCAGCCCTTTCTTGTCAGAATGGCACACTGTTTTGATTCCACATGCTCTGCTGAGAGCTTGGCTGTTAATCACCGTATTTGTAGCACCATGTGCACAATACATTTGCTACTTCCAACAGGAGAGCAAATTCCTGGGAAGACCTGCTGGGTGGGGGATTTTGTTTGTTTTTCTGGGAAGAATACAGGATGTATAAAATTTTGCATTTTGTATAACTGACCAGTTTCATTGTGAGTCATGACAGAAGGCAGGTTGCATTCATTTTTCTGTAGGCTGGCACATTGCAGTGTTATGTAGGCTGGGCAAAGGGAGGAAAGATTGCTTCTGCCTGGTGCCCTCACTGGGTGCATTGAGAGTGGATGTGAGCTGCAAAGCTGCTATATGTGCAACTCCCAGAGAGAAAATCTGTTGGCCCACAGCACAAGCAATTCAAGGAAAACCTGGGTTTGATTTTGTTCTTCTCTTTCACCTTAATTTATCAAAAGCTTTTGAGAAGTACCTATAAGGTAATTATTTATGCAGATAGAACCCAAAGCTGTAGCTAATTTGGGGATCTCATCATAGGTGTGGCTAGAAGGCAATTCCCAATTTACTGAATTTGTACTATCTCAAGCATCCACATGTGTATAAAGTTATCAAACTGTAAAACCTTGTTGTTCTGGCTTGTTAGAAAGCTTCTGAACTCATAATTGGTTAAAATCAACCTACTTTTGTACTAACACTGTCATTTCTGTTTGCATTGCTTTTTCTCCTTTTGGGCGTTCAAGTAAAAAAAAAATGGATTAAAAAAAAAAGAGGAAAAAAGCTAGAAGCACTTTCTTTCATTTGAGTTGTCTTTCATAAATGTGAGAAGCCATGATTAAACACAGTATTCTGGGTCAGGTCTTACCTGTACCTTGCAGAACAGTACAGTTTTTCCTTCTGGGTATTTCTCTCTTGTTATGTTCTGGAATTGCATACAGCTTCTTCTTTAATGACTGTATTACGTTGTTCAGGGGAGCCATGATCAACTAGCACAACCAATTCTTTGCTCTCCTTTTGTTTCCACTCAGATGCTTAAAGAGGAAATTCTTGTTGATAATTTCCAAGATACGTTTCTGTACCATTACCTTTCATCCTGTTTCTATTATTTAGGTCTTCAGCATCACCTCATTTTCAGTACAATTTTTCTTCTGTAATATCTTACAACTTTGTGTCGCCACATTTCTGCAGCATGCTTCTTTGCGAAGGTCATTACTACAGATATTAAACGAGACTCATCTAAAGTATGATTCTGAACAAAGGAACCCACTTTTCTCTAGCTCAATGATTTAATTTTCATCTTCACCTCCCATGTAGTCAAGTCTGTGTCCACCTTTGTATTCCTGTATCAGTCCTCTTCTTGTCTGGCTTTTTTTCTGCACAAGTGTCACAATACTTTTCAAATGAGTGAGAAATTGTACGGATATCCTAGCAAAATATTTGTTGCTCAAAATTCATCTTTTCATGCAGCTGCAGATTCTATTCCTATCAAAGTATTTATAGCACATCCATTACCAAAGTCCAAGAGATGGGTGGCAAGCAGAAAAATACACGCTTACAGAGTCCCCCTCAGAGGACTACTGTGTTTAAACACTGAAAGTTTTTCCTTCATGTGTATAGTTTTGCAAAGCACTTATGGATTCTTCATACATAAATACTCATAAAAGTAAGGGACTCTTTGTATTAAGTCTTGTGTAAAACCAAAAGAAAATGCAATTAAAGAGTGAAATATCTCAAGTAGTTTTGTTTAATATTTGTTTATACAAAGCTACACATAGAGAAGCATTCATTTTGCAATCTGAGTTAAAATAAGTTCTTTCAAAGAACACTTCAAAAACAACATAAAAGCAAAATGAAGAGAGTTTAAATGTATTGGTCTATCTCTATATTTAAGCTCCATGACAAAATTCATTAGTAACATTTTACAGCACAGAGAATAACTGCCACTGTTTTCTGTACAGTCCCAACTGAGAAACAGCTTTTTTCTCCTTTACTTGGTGACATTTTTTTGGTTATTAAAAATAGAAAAGGACAGCTGCATACTTACATGTGCATTAACTTCATAAATTGTTAATCCTGAAAAGACATGCTGCTCACAGAGGGGGTAAGTTTAATGCTGCAGACTGCCATTCAGTGACTATCACTGTATCTTACGTTTGAAGTCATGCACATCAGACAATACTTGCTTCTCTATAAATTGAGCCCATTCTTAGATTGTCCCTTGATACAAGCAAGAGTTTTGTTTATTTCTGAAAAATGCTCAAGTGAAAACAATAAACATAACTGACATGGTTGTCTTGCTTGTGTCCCTGAGCAAAAGGGAGTGGAAAGCAAGTTTGCAGAGTGTCTTGAAGGTCAGCATGGATGCTTTTCCTTAGAGGGTGTTACCTCCCATCTCTTCCCTGAGGGCTCTTGCCTGGGGTGATGCTGTCCCGATGCATCCAGCCATGTGATCCAACCGTGTGTCAAACATGTGCAGGATGTCTGGCCCCACCACCCTCGTGGTCAGCACTGCAGTGGACCTTTTGTGGGAAGCAGATGCCCATTCTCCTACACGGATGTTTGTCAAAGCAGGGTTGGACAGGCACCCCCCAGTGACATTAGGGTCCTTTTCTGCAGGCAGGGCAGAAAAGGAGCATGGCTGACTCTTGTAGATACTTATGTAAAGAAGGATTTTTTTGTGAATTTCATCCAGTGTTATTTTTGTTAGCTGTGTCTCTGATCAGCTACAGCATATACCACTTCCAAACCTCTTTCACTCATTCACTTCCCAGCTGTAAGCTTTTGCTTGTACTTTATCATTAAACTGAAATGCTTGATGTGCTTAGTAAAGTCCTTATCAAAGAAACATGAGGAGGATAAACCTTGAAATTTTTCATTGCTTCCATGACAGGAGAGTGGCAAATATCTCTAAGCTGTATTCCAGCTAAGGTAGAACTGAAATCCACATCAAAAAGAGAAGATTTAGGCATATGGGGTTGAACTTAGATAGCTAAGTGCAGCATGTCATCCTAAAAAACTCAACTCAGCTATCACATCGCTCTGGAAACTTGGAATCTCTAGTAAAGTTTCCCAGTTTCCAGACTTTTAGCTCTCCATATGTGTGTGCCCGGACTGCCTACTGATGTTGTTCTACAAGGCAGAAAATAATTCATCATCTAATAATGATGAATCCTTTTCTAACAGCTGTGTTTTAAAAAAACGTATCTAAATAAAGAAACTATAAAAAGTAAACTGCAAGGGCAACACAATAGATCCAGTACAGAACATAATCCTAACAGTTTTTCGATGATGACCGTGAAAATATTCCAAGTTGTTGGAAACCAAGAGGTTTTAGCAGATGCTAAAAGGGAGCTGAGAACCTCCAGATCCAGCTGTAGCATTGCTGAGTATATTTTGGTCTTGCACATACTCAGTTTAATGTATAGGAGTAAAAGAGACAACAGAACCTTACTTGTGTTCTTAGTGTGGAGCAAGACCAGAGCACCTTCATCAGCACTGCTGGTGTGAAGCTGGATTCACAGCAATGTAACTGCATTCAGAATCCAAGCCATGCTATGAGAAATGTAACCATATGAATACCAGAACTGAAATTCTTGTTATTGAGTGCAACAACAGCAGTAGGAAACAAAGGAGGTGATGATTGTAAAATAATTGCCTGCCTCTATCTGCTGAGGAAATAAGTGTCATTTTTTGTTATATGGATATATTATACAAAGTTTTGCCATTAGTAGAAATGTATTTCTGTATCTATACTTCTAGTACTGCATCTGTATTAACCATAGATGCTTCATAATTCAGATACCCTTATTCTAACTACCTTATCATACACATTAAAATTACTCCAGTTTTTTGTTCCTTTCTGCCTTCTGTTCTTTCATATAAAGACATTGAAAAAATTCAGACAAATATCATAAAAGGGATCTATGGAATTGTTGTTTCAGTTGTATTGCAGACTACTGCAAAGGAATGTAAGAGGTGGAAAATATATTTAAAGTACTACTTGTGTTCACAAAAGACACTAATATTTTTTCAGTGAAAAATATATTTCATCAAAAGCTAAAGTATTTTAAATACATAGATTTAAATTAATTTTTTCCTTTCAAGAAAGAAAAGTATTTTTAAGAAGAAAAACAGATGATTTCCAGAAGTGCTGAAAGTTATTAAATAAATATGATTTTTTTTTCTTTTGACTTACATGGATTTCCCCATTTATTTGATAATATTTTACAAAAATACAAGTATTTCACTTGCTGGAATGTAAAAAACATATCTTAAAACAAAAGACAAAAGTCAAAGCCCACCCTGAGAAGGACAAGAAACAATTGTCTTCTAGACCCTAATATATTTTTAAAAATGCAATATCTCAGCTATGATTAGCTAATAATAAAAAAAAAAAAAAAGAAACAACAAAACAAAACAAAACAAAAAAAAAGAAACAAAAAAGCCTATATTTTCTGTTTTCTTATTATGAACATCTACTGAGGAGTGTAAATTATAAACAATATCATTGACAGTAGGTTGAAAAGCGCAGTTAAAAAAAGGTATTAAGTTTTCTGTGAAGAATGATCTTTGTTTTAATACAAGGAACAGTTGGTGGTATTTGTGTCAGAAAGCACTTCATGACTGGTTCATAAAATCGAATTTGAAGTCTTTCACTAAAGAAACAGAACTTACAGCCAATATTGTGCCTCTTAATTCATGTTAGTATAATTAGCAAAAACACACCCAGCTAGAGCAATGGAATAGCACCACAGTGTAGGCACCATTCCCACTCTCTGTGTCCCTTAAGCTTGGTTGTGGGAAATAAAAGGATATATCAAAGTTTTTGTTTTGTAACTAAAAGTGACAGAATTCAAGGAAAGATTCAGCAGTGCAAATCTCCCATCTGTGACCTTGCCTGGAATGCAGGCAGCTCTGAAGCTCTTCCATTTGTGCATACTAAGCATGACACAAAAGCTAGATCTGAAATGTCGAACTTACAGTATTTTGTGAGAAGAATGTAGGACTCTATATCAGCATATTTTTCTTCCTTTTATTGACATTTGTTTACACTTTTTAAGTCTAATTTAAAAAAAACCCAACATTTGAAGGGAGAAATTAATAAACTTTTGACTGTAGATTGTCAATCTACAACAAAGTCAATCAGAAGCATCCTGAAGAACCAAATTTGTAATCCCTGGGCTTTCATTCATGTTTTCCACTAAGGATTTTGACTTCCTTTGTCTCCCTAAATTTGTCATACTTGTCATATTTGTAATATTGTGGCATACCACACACATTAGCAGACCAGAAATAGTAGTAAGAATATAAAGGGGGAACATCTTCTACAGTCACATGAGATAAACCTGTTACTAGTTTATGGTTTGGATTTTTATTTCTCTTGGTCCAGCTGTACTTTAATCTATAACCCCCAAATAAAATTTATTTTGTAAGAAACCAGCACCATTTAATCTAACTAAATTAAAGTATCTAGTTGTCATATAATATTTTCAGCAGCAAGTCTTGAAGCTTTTTACAGAAGGGATGACTTACATTTTATGGGTGGAGAAACTTGGGGAGTGAGACAGAAGAAGCCTGACTTTAATATTGACATTGAAAAACAAAAGATAATACATTTTCAGACCAAAAAACCAATTTGTTCAGGGTAACTGCCTTGAATTTGAAAGCTCAATGTAAATCTGAATAGGAAAGATACACTATCATTGGTAAAGCTTGGTTAAACTATTTTAGCTTATAAGGGAATCAAAATAGAGGTAAAACAAGTATGTAGGAAGCAAAATATTACACTACAAGACTGACGCCAGTGAATATAGCAAGAGAGGAATATTTTGATCTTGGGTTCCTTTCTGGGGAATACTAAAAATGACTAGGGCACAGATATCCCTTTCCCTGATTAATCACTCTACAGATGGCAGTTGGAAATCTGAGTCACTGAAGTTACATTGTTCATCCCTGCCAGTCCAAATGCACCTCTGGATGGTGACAGAAAAGAAGTACCAACTTAACTGTCATCACAAACAGTTTTCAGTTTGGTTGGCTGTGTTGTTTCACTGTTTCCAAAGAGGAATTCATTTAATGAATTCAGCCTCTAGCATTTTTTATCTGTTTGTCGGTTTATGTTATGTAGTCATAATACTTTGTTCATATGCATACTTTAACATTAAAATTATTTACAAACTATTTTGGTTTTTGCAGAGGAAAAATTAAGTGTTCTATGCAAAGTGAATTCATTATCCCTTACATATTGAGTAGGTTTTGGGGTTTTTTTTACTTAAATATATACCATATAAATTATTTTTGTTTTCTGCATGTATATTCATATTTTCTGTAGCTTTGAACGTATGTTTTGAATTATTCCATTAGGGTTATCTAGGAATATGGACCTAAAAAAAGTGAGTTGTTATTATTGACATGTGTTTACATGGTTTAGGATGGAATGCCCCACTCATGTAATTTTGTGTTACTTTATATTTCCTGTACCAGACCTTAATGATAAAATAGGTAAATGAAACTGCTATAGTTGAAATGTAAGTCTCAAATATGCTTCAAGCTGCATACACCGAAGTGAGAAAGACCTCACTGATGACCAGTATTGTTACTTAAGGAAAGCTTTCAGCAAACATTTCTGGTCTTTTCACAGAATTCTTGCAGATTGAGAATTTCTGTTATCCCAGATCAACAAGGAAGATCATAAAGTGTACAAATATGATCTTGAATATATTCTGAATCACTTTGGTCTTAAAGCTTGAACCCTTAGGATAATTCACTGTGGGCTCTTGCCCAGTTCATACATTCACTGCTTGCTGGTAACCAAAAGCTGCTGAGGGTGCATTTCCCATTGTTTGCTTATTGCCTGTTATCACTCAGTATCAGCCACCAAGGTGACTGAAATATTTCTTTAACATGAGGCTTTTTCTAAGGCCAAAGCCAGAGCATGGTATTTTGACAACTTCCTACTATCATGTCTTATACACATTCTCTAAAGTCACATTAGTTTATTTTGCATGCCAGTAGGAAAGGAAAAAAAGAACATTGAAGGAGCTGGAAGGAAAAATGAAGATTTCCTATTTTTTGTAAAGCAATTGTCAGTGTAATTGACAAAGGAAAGTTATGTGAGATGATTCTCAGAAAAACAGAAATAAAACTTAAGAAGGAAAACTGCTAGCATAGTATCTGAAATTGAATGGGGAAGCAAGCCACAAACGTGATGGTTGATCCTGTCTTTTTTAGTTTTTTTTTCCTCCTCTTGCTCATACTGTTAGAACAAAGTAACTTAGGCCACTGACAATCCCTGAAGAGGAGAATTTTTACCAATAAGTTATGAATAAACTTTCCTTCGAAGAAACTATCAAAGCAAATATTCCTGAAACTTTGTGTTGGTTCCTCTCCCTCTGCTTTAACTCATGCTGGAGCTTCTAAGTGAAGCAATGATTTTGGATGTGACTGAATCCCTGAAGTCCCACTGAAAAATGTTTCTGACTGGTAGGCCTTATTTGAGATGGCATTTTTTACATATCCTTTTATTGAAAGTAAACTGTATTTGATGGGGGCATTATTAAGTCAATATATTTAACATGTGTGTGTGTCAGAAGAAGGCAAGTAATTGCTTCATGCATGTTTCAAATTGCTGTAAGCCATCACTGAGAGTCCTTTCCCGACAATGGGCTTTCCCATCCCTCCCTCCGGTGCCTGTTGTTCTGGCACAAACATTTATATGGCCACATAGGGAGCCACATCTGACAGCTGAGAATTTAAAATGAATTTAGGAAAAAAGAAATGTGATTGGCTCAAAGAAGAGTGTTGCTTATCTGGGCGGAAAGAGATTCAGCTTGACGCTGCCTAGAAGTCTGATAAGGGCTTTGCCAAGCACAGACCTGGTGGCTAAAAGACTATTTCACACTTGAGCAGATGCCCAACCAATATTAATATTTACAAAGCAGAATGCAGAAGCCAGTAATGTGGTTGACTACAGACTGAAATGCCTGATTGACCAATAGATAAATATGTTCTTAGAAGAGAGGGGAAGGTGAGAAAGGGGAATGATAATAGCGGGCAACCTCAGAGGGACCCCCAGGGAATGGGGGCCTATATCAGGGATAAGCAGGGACATAGAAGTCAGTATCTCTCCCAGCTCAACAGCTACTTTCTCTGAATGTTATCTGAAGATACCAAATAGAATAGGAAATAGAACCAAGAATCTAAACCCACAGGTTAAGCAGTCATTTATAGTTTGTCCTGTGAATCATGGGAGGGAGATGCATTTGGGATGTTTGTGTAATGTGGAGTGATTGTCTTTCTTTTTGTTGCTTCTGCCCTTTTAGAGCTTTTGCAAGTATGCTGTCAGCTTTTAATCTGGTTTGTTTGGTTTTTTTTTTTTTTCCTTTTTGTAACTCAAGCTTGCATCTGAGGTGAAGAAAACGGTTAAGAAAGCACAGCTTAAAAACAGTGAGCATTCTTGACACTGAGATTCTCTGGTAAATGTCCAGTATCCTAGGTGTTGCAAGAATAAGAAGGTACCTCTGCTTTTAGCTACAAGGGCTAGAGTAGAAGCTGGAGGTTGGGTCTGTGTCATGGAACTCTCTTCCAGTGATCAGCATTAACAAAGTAAACTTTCTGCCAGCACTAGTTAGGAGAAAAAAGCACCAGTCTTAAGAGAAGATACAAGAGCAACAAGATTAAATATCCTGCCTTTGATCATTCCCCTAACTCCTTTTTGTGGTGTATCGAGAGTATCACTAGATAAGTCTTACTGACTTTTGAAGGCCAATTTATAATTTGGTGACGTTTAATATCAATTAACTATTGATCTTAGAGAAAATACTACATCTAATAAGTAACTGATAAGCATTTCTCATGGTCAGAAAAAATATTTTAGTTCTTAACTGATAACCAATCAAAAATAATGAGTAAAAAAAAAAAGACAAGATCAGAGCTGAGCATGAACTGACTACAGTTTGTAAAAGAATGACAAGCACATCTGCCAGACGTTGCCAAGATATTATTGAAATAAAGCAATTGGGTCTATTCACTGTAACAAGTAAAGTTGTGAAAGAAGCATGCTCTTTATCATAGCTGTACTCATTTGTCATGTATACCAGTGCATTTATTTCTGAGATTCTCCTTCAAGCATGAAAATTATCTTAAGAATCTACATTTTCAGATTTTGGGCAAGGGAAAACTATTTTTATAGGTGAAGAGAGAAAAAAATCAACCATTCTACATGTAAAATATTTTAATATCAAATTACTTTCATTCTAAAATAGCCAAATCACTCAATCATACTGCTGCTAGTATAATATTTGTATTTTATTGCTATTACTCTGCTGTTAATGAAGAGTCATATAGCACATGACCACCACTGAAGAATGTGATGATTTACCCAGAATATGGAAATATGGAATAATATGGAAAATGTGAACCATATGGTTGACTCTGGAAGTTTGTGTTGCCTGCTAGGAAACTGGCAGGTGACTTTACAATGTTCCTTTAGCGAGGATAGACTTTTTAATTTTGATTCTAGGATTTTGCAGAAGATTGTGCAATCTGTTTGCTAAACAGTGCTCTCCTCAAGGGTAATCAGGAGGTTTGACATCTTTGGCTGCAAAATACTGACCTAGTGATATAATCCAGAAATGGCTAAATCTGTCATGCATAATACTTGGTGGGTGGATATTGGCACTATTGGTGGTTTCCTGGCTTTGAATATTTTGCTACAGATTCAGCTTGTCTTATCTATTCCAAAGTTTCCTATTCCGAACTTTTCATTTTCTTATTGTATTTCCAGCAGTGCATTCATGTCATAGCCATCTCTAACTTCACAAATAAAAATACCATCTTCAAGATTACACTCTGTTTGCAGTTGGATATGAAAGCCAGTGGTCTTTCCTGTCATTTTGAGCTTATCTGCCTAGAAAAGACACTTTGCAGAATGACTTCAGAATTTTCAGATTAATGTGTTTAATAAAAAACTGTGGTCTCTTCATTGGTTTTACTGGAATGCAACAAATTGCCTATGTCAGAGTTTCCATGTCTCTCTCCTATTTAAGTACTGTTTGTCCTAGCACAAAACCAACCTGGAAAAGTAACAAATGAAAGAATGTGGGTTGGTTGGTTGTTCAAAACAAGATTCAGGTGAAATATCTAACGAATTCAAGCTGGGCACAAATGATTTATTTTTTATTATTCTGTCATTCCATATAATAAAAATAGCTCCCTCTCTATATATTGATTAGTCTTTCTGTGTCATGAATAATGTTAATATTTAAAATACAGATTGACTGGAAAGGAGCAAAGAAATTTTCCTCATTGATTTATTTCACTCATTCTACTGCACCCTTTCTAGAAGTTAGTTTAACATCAGGTGGTAGTAAATGTGACAGTAAAATATTTTTATGTTGTTGTGTTCTTTTTCTTCTTTTGAGACAAAGCACTTATCACTTACAGGCATGTGGCCCTAATCTGAAAGATGAATTGGTTCATTCACTTCAAGTACTATATAACCATTCACACACCATCAAGCTCAACACTATTAAAGGGTAATTTCCCCTGTGGGAGCTATGCCCAATACAGATGCTGTCGATACACAGTGTCTTTTATCTTTCCATGGCAGGTAAGGAGATTTAAATAAGAGGCTTCATCAAGAGTGCAATCACAGACATATTGAAATATCCAGGAAATAGGAAATAGGAAATAAACACTCCTAAAAATCTTAGTACTCCAAAACATTGCCAAGATGACTTCAATGTACAGGTTCACACTTTGAAATTTTGTGTTGAAAGCAAAGCATGGGAGATGCCTCATGTGCTTGGCAGTAGAGGACAGGAAATATTGTGGAATAATTTGCACGTCCTAATAAATTCTGAATGTAGTAATAAAAGTAAGGAGTATATTTTACATCCATCTCTTATAATCATCGTGATTTCTTTTTAATTTTCCCATAATTTCTTTAGTTTATTATTATGGGTTCTAGATTCTGTCAAACTTGATAATTTAGTCTGAGGTGAAGTTTTCTTTAGAACATAATATTCATATGTTTTTGCTCAAATATTTGGACTAAAGTTCTATCTGCAGTAATTTTGCCTGGTTTCACCTAAAGATGAATTGTCTAGGGATGCCAATAAAAATATGCTTTCTGAGTAAAGTACAGAAAAGTTATAGAAATAATTCCTTTTTTTTTTTTTCTTTAAGAAAAGAGACTATTTTTTAACTTTATTTTCTCCATTAATTTGCTTTTCTGATAAGGTCTTTTTTTTCATTCACACTAGAATAAACAGGCTTTTTTTTCTAACTAATTCTGTGTAACTTAAGGTCACAGAGTATGTTGTCTTTGACTTAAATGGGATCAACAGTTACATCTAAAACTTTCTTGAAAATTTTTGCAGTTTTGGACTCATAGCTCAGAATCATCTTAGTGAAGCCAAACCATTTTACATGCCCTGTAGATATGGATTTGAAGTTTTGCCAGAGCAGAGTGCATGTTTACAAAACTGTTTTGATAAAGTATGAGTAACCAAAGTGCTATTCTTCATGTCAGGGAAGCCCTGCTGAGATCCACAAGCCTCTCTGTGGCAGTCTTGTTTGCAGGCCAACATCCTTGGCCTTCTTAAATCACATAAAATTCAGGTTCTGCTCAAAGTACTGAAGCTGATATGTCAACAGCACTGGCCTTTTACCCAAGAGTTCAGAACTTAGCACAGTAATAAGTCAAAGCCTCCTAGATACTAATTCTCCCTTATGCCTGAGGGAAGTTAACTTACTTCTTCCAAATGAATATTTTACCCTGAAGTAATTGAAAGTGAAAGGGAAATTATTTTCAGGCTTTTTAAACTATTTTACTTTGCATTGACTATTTCCAAGACCCAATTGGGTCAAAACCTGTGAAAGTGTGAGCATTTAGCTATCCATAGTAATGTGTCACTCATCCCAAGGGAAGAAGAAAATAGGAAGGGCTGAGTTTCAATCCTCCCTTCTCAAAAATCCTTTCCTATTATATATTAAGCATTTTTCGGATCAAGTCTTTAATTCAAGAAGTGGTTTGAAATTTTATACCAGATGAAACCCAATTTGGAAACTGAATGTTTGGCGTATTTTTTACTTGAAGCAATTTGATGCCACACAGCATAAGGACTCCTACACAAAATTTTATTCCATGGAAATTTCTGTGCTGAGCTCTTCAATTTTTCCCATAAGTGCAAGCTGTCTAGAGCAGAGCTTTTCAAGAGCACTTAGATATTTCTCACACTATATGTTCAGTTATTAGTATTGTTTGTTTGGTATGTCCATAATGGATGAAATTCCTCCATGGCCAGAGGGATAGCCAAGGACTGCACATGGGTAGGCCTGCATGTTAGCCTTAAAATAGACATTGTTAGCCTTAAAATCAACATGGCCTTCTTTCTTCCCTCTTTCCCTGTCCTCCAGAACAAAGTTAAATGTAAATTGTGATAACTAAAATTAGTAGTGAAGTTTTCTTCACAAACTGTATAGAGTTAAGCCCACATAAATCTTACTGCTGGGTGTATGGAATGGATTTAGCTTTGATTTTTGATGAATAGGACAGAGTGCAGTAGTCAGAAAGTGCCTTGTAAATTTGCCAGCATTAAAGTACAGTTTTAACCTACAGCTCTAGTGGTAAGAGTCCAGATGAGTTTTGTGCAGGTCTCAAAGAGAATTCACATGTTGAGCTGAGCTCTTAAGAAGAGAATTTTCTTCTAAAACTGGAAATACTATTAATATGCCACTGAAAATGTCAGGGGTTTAGAGCTATCCTTTCAGAGCTCTTAAAAGTAATCTTTTTTATAAATAAAGTAAAATTAGACATAAAAGGTAATCATTTGCCATTGAAGTATGATATTAAGTACTCAAACTTATGGTAATGAAAGTGTTCCCACAGTAGCCATAATCTGTCGTCAGATTTCACAGGTGACTTCTCTCTAAGCTTTCAGTTTTGTGTAATACTTCCAGTCTTAGTGAAAGGTAATAAAAAACCTAGATATATTACATAAGAAGGTCATCAATGTGAGATCAGACAAGTATTTTTTTTCTGTGATTGCATATTAATTATAGTTAAATTTACTTAGATTCTAAAGATTATATCATAAAATACAAATGGTTTTATCTGACATTCATTCTGTCTATAAGGTAATTTTGAGAGACCAGATGGAGGAGTTCATTCAGTTCTGTGTTCCAGACTAAAGGTCCTGTGTAGCCTCTAAAAATAACTACTTTTCACTATGTGAAACAATGTGGAAAAAATTGCATTTTAAGCAAAGTCATGTACAACTCACGTACTGCAAAAATTATTAATCAAACTGCAAATAATATTGTTGAACTAGATATAATTTCTTCTGCAGATACAAATAAAAATAACTTTTGCTCTCATTGCTTTTATGTTCCTGAACCATCCAATATAATATCAGCTTAAAACCTTGTTGCCCTCCTATTTTCATTTTTTATTACATCTACTAGAAACATGAAATTTATTTACTGTTTCAATATTTTACATCATAATTTTGATAACAATTTTACTGCAATTTTTTGAAGATGTTCTTGAAAGAAAGAATGTTTTTAAAGACATTAGTTGAAGTTCTCAATAAATATGAAGTATTCACAAAATGTTTATTGCTTATGCAGGAGTTAGTTTTGTTTATGGATATATAATTTCGAATGAGCTGTTTTAATTAATTGGATTATTTCATTAATTCAATAGACTGTATCAAGTAGAACTGAGTTTGGGTTTTTAAGTACATTTGAAGAAGCAGGAAAGTATGAAGATAAAATACCCTCAAGAACTTTGTTTTCACTAAAATTACATCACAGAAAGACTTGAGATTTTGGGTTTGTGGGTTTGATTTTTTTTTTAATTGGTTTAGGTTTTTATTTAAATCAAAAAATAAGCTTTATTTTATAGTACTAGCAAGGGAATTCATAAAACTCAAATCAGTTCACTTCTTTTATGCATATTTTCTGAAACAGTAAAAGATAGCATGTTTTCAGCAGATTTCATCCTTCTTGATTGAGGTTGTGCATACTGAACACATGTAAAGTGTTGGTTATGTTTTTTTTCCCAAATGACCATTTTTATATCAGCTTCAACTCTTCTCTACATGCCTTGCATCCAGCTATAACCATTGTACTCCAGAGCTAAGATTTTCCATTATTCATTTCAACACAGTAGTTACTAAAATAGCTAACTGCAGCAGACTATGCATATGTTCACAACTTTTTACATTTTGCAGTAAAAATAAACTGAATTTTAAAAAAGTATCCTTGAGACACTATAGGAATAAAGTAGCTGAGTGAGGAAATTAATCTGACACAGTGCATACAGGAAACCAGGTATTTGACTGTAGAAAGAGGACAGTCTTAAAGAATTGTTTGGTTTGAAAGGGACCTTTAAAGGCCATCTAGTCCAACCCCACCCTGTAAGGAAGGTTGGACCTCTTCACCTACATTGAATTGCTCAGAGTCCCATCCAGCCTGACCTTAAATGTTTCTGGGGATGGGGCATCCACCATCTCTCTGGGCAACGTGTTCAGGTGCCTCATCACCCTTATTGCAAAAACTTCCTTTGTTAAGCCTAGTATAAATTTACCCTCTTGTAGTTTAAAATCATCATTCCATGTCAAATTGCAACAGACCCTGCTAAAAAGCCTCTCCTCCTCTGTCTTGTTGTCCCTTTAGGACTGGAAGTCTGCAAAAGGTCTCCCCAGACCCTTCAGTTCTGTAGGCTGAATAGCCCTAACTCTCTCAGCCTGACTTCCTGGGAGAGGTGCTTCATCCTTCTGGTCATCCTCGAGGCGTGCTCTGGACTTGCTCCAGTAGGTCCATGTTCTTCCTCTACTGGGGGCCCCCTGAGCTGGACAGAGCACTCTAGGTGGGATCTCACCAGAGCAGAGGGGCACAATTCCCTCCCTGGCCCTGCTGCCCATGCTCCTTTGGATACAGGCCAGAACTCAGTTGACTTTCTGAGCTACAAGCATGTTAAGATCCAATGAGAGATGACTCTGCCCAAATTAAGATGCACATGAGTCCATATGATAAAGTCAATATTACAGATTATATTTAACAGTAAATGTGAGGTAGAGAGATAGAAATAAATAGAAAAGGAGGTGGGAGGAGGATGGGGAGAGAGAGAGAAAGAGAGAGAGAGATCAAGCAGAAGATAGTCACCATCCATAGATCCAGCATCATCCTGTTGGCCCTTCCTCACCCTGGACTTCTTGGTGGTGAGGGTCCCAAGGTGGTTAAAAATGTTTACTGTCTACACAGTTCTCTTATTCTATTGGTTAAATTATTTCCTCACTTCTAGGGCTAATTAGTCCCATGCTCAGTCTTTCTTTTCTTTTGAGTTGGTGGGCCGTGAGTTGGCAGTTACAATCTCCCCCTGCCAGAACTTTTACCCTGTCAGACCTGACTTCAACATAATTGCTGAGTTGGCTTGTCCTGTGGCCTGCAAATTCTGCATTCTCTTTGTCCGTTGTTAGTGATACATCCTTCTCCCCAAGCCTCGATAGCCTGCCCGTCAGGCTGAGGTAACACCTGGAAAAGAGTACTGCCTTTATCTTATCTTGGTTTCCCAACATGGGGGCTCATCTAACAGTCCAAGCTCCAGGTATCCATGGAGGCATATTTGGCCTGGGGGAGCTGGTGGTCATTGGTGGTCAGAGATACCATGATTTGCCACAGTGGGAATCCTTTTCCAGATGCATTAGCCAGGATGTGCTGACCAGATCTTCCTGAACCAGGCCTGGAGTGAGCATCATTCTGTCACTCCATCTTGTGCTTGTCTCTTACCTTCTGTGGGAACAGTGCTTGAATATGATTTCTTTTGTTTTAAGACTGTTTGTACAAATATTTAAGAAAATAAGTGTATGAAAATAAGTGTATACAAAAATTGAAAGATAGATAAGTAGAATATAATTATTTTATGCTTTTAATGTTTCTAGTGTGATATGTTTCTCTGATGCAGGAGATAGAACTAAAAAATCTTTGAATATTTATATTATTCAGACTGCACTATATGAATATCTGAAGCTTTTGCTTTCCTATTGAACTGTCTCTATCTCAACACATGAGTTCTCTAGCTTTTACTGTGACTTTCTGATTCTCTCCTGGATCCTGTCTGTGGGGTAGTGAGCAAGTGGCTGTGTGGTACTTCATTGCTGGCTGGGGTTAAACCATGACACCACTGGAGCAGAGGTGTTGAGTAAGCCCAGGTAAAGGGCTAGCTCACTTCCTAACTTTCTATGAGAGACGCAGCCGTATAAGAGCATTAAAAGAAAATGAAGTGTGAAGTTTAATGTCTACTGGAACTGCCAGGAGAAATGCCACCTGGGAGCTGTTTGGAGAACTGAGCAGTGGAGAGAGCAACTGGACATATATTTGAAGAGGAGAATGAGTTGGAGAGGACTGAGATGCAGTGACTTACTTCAGCTTCTCCAAGTTGGAGAACCAGCTGGTGGAGGTCCTGGAACAGGACAGACAGGCTGGAGAGATAGGTTGTAAGCCAGGAATTTTAAAGTGTTAATGTGGACTTGGCAGTGTCAGGTTAGCAGTTAGACTTGATGATCTTAAAGTTTTATTCCAATCTAAATAGTCCTATGATTCTATGTGCACAGGGGAGCAAATATACTTTCTCTGAGTTTTTAAGAACTATTCTGCACTCCTGGAAAATAAGTAGTTTCAGGTAGACTTGTTGTCCCTGAAAATAAGCCTTCTGATTTGTTTTAGTATAGTAGAGTCAATTCTCATTAATTGTAAAATAAACAAGAATCATGTTTACATTCCTTTGTAAAAGATATCACCTGATGGACTTCTCAAGTGACCAGTGAAGATGGAGAGGTGGGAACTTCTCTGTCCAATCTCTGATCACTGTCCAAAAACCTATATATACAAAGTCACAATAAACTAGAAACTTCTTCCTTTCTTCTTCTTTACCTGAACACCTATTGTGTGTGTTACTGTGTGTTTCTATCTACGTCACAGTAACAGTAGACTGACCTGCTTGAACATCCTTGGTGTTATTCTGGAATGGCTGAGGAGGTACAGTGAAAAGTATGGGAACACAAAGGGCAAAAAGGAGATGTTTTTTGGATTAGAAATGTAGCTAAATTTATCTGATAATCCCTGATGTTGAAAGTTAAACAAATCTTTTGTAGATCTTTTTGTATAGATTTTAAAATTCTACTGGGTTTCAGCAGGCAGAAAATACTGTGAGGAAAACCTCCCCTCTAGCAGAACTGTTGCTTCTGTTAATAACACACTACTGAGAAAGCAGTGCAGAGGCTTATAAAGAATTCTTTGTGAGGGAGGATTTGTTAATTTTTAAAAGGAGAGGTGTGGGAGAAACTTGTGTTTCGATTAAAGTCACTGTGAATTTAGGCAATTCAGTGGAGCATACAGAGTTCAGTGCTGTAAGATGCTGATCCTCAGGACTGTGATCCAAAAAAGCATTTAAATACCTTCCTATTGTCATGCTCCTGAATAATCTTATAGCAGGAAATGGATCTTTTTATATTCTTAAAGGTGTATTTCAGTGTCCTTTTCTGAAATAGATCCTTAGTACATTGTGGATTAGAGCTCATGAGGAGCAAGGAGTACCAATAAAGAGCTAAGTACAAAGCAACCAACAAGAAATAACATCTTGATATATGAGTTGCAGCAAAAGAAATGGGCAGGAAAGAGACTTGAAGACTACTGAGTATGGCAAACAAAAAGCTTTAGTTTCTTAGTCATAGAGTGTGTTGTTATGTTTGAAGAAGCCAAAATTGTATACTAGATTAGATATTGATGTTAATCATGTTACTGAAAATCAGAGTAACAATACTAAAATCACTGTGTGATTAACTACTCAGTTTTATAATTGCATGCTGCAAAGTCAGAATGGTTCCATCATGCCAGCTGACTCTCAATTTAGCATATTCATGTAATCATTTGAGGTATGAAATGAAATGCTAGATACAACAATAGAAATAAGACATGTAAGTCTGTATAAGAAGGTGATCATATTTCTGAAAGAGAAAGAGGAGGGAAATCGCTGCAGCCATGTGTTAAATATTTGGGTTGAATATAATGAAGTAGAAAATTGCTTCTGTTTTTCACTCCACACAATGTAAGTACAAGCCCTATAGGGCTGTAGTCTGTCTTTGGCTCTTGATTATTCCTGGTTTTCTCTAGATGGACTACAGAAACGGGACATAACATCCTGGAATGCTTGGCTAAAACAAAAGAAAAACAGGTTGTCGAATGCTGCTTTTGTTAGACTAATCTTTATTTTGCTTTGTGTATTGCTTTGTTTTGTTTTTCCCATTCTCATATAAAATGCTGCGATCTTCTTAGGTTCCTTTGAGTCACAAAACTGCACTGTCAAAAAATCCACTGGGGTGTTCATATTGCTTCTGCATTCTTTGTAATTGTAATTGCATTTCTAACTTGTAATTCTGAACAACAAAATGCTAAGTGAATCAAAAATCTTACAACTCTATCCCAATGACCCAAGGCAGAACTGTCATACTCTAAGTTTTGTCACTGGCAAGGGTTGTTAACTGATGCTGGTGGTGTCTGGATAAATTGTAGGGATAATCTAATTTTCATAAGATATTTAGATATCTAATCTGTTTGGACATTTTCAGGATTTGTAGCAAATGCACAACTGCTACTGAATCCCCACTCTACGTTTTCATTTAGATCCTTAAACATCTTTGAATTTTTTCCTTTTTGTCCAGTCCAACACTCCTTAAACTCCATAGATATTTCTTTCATCTTTAGATAGTGTCCTAAATTAAGATTGTGACGTTTATATGATGTCAGCAGAGCATCATTTCACTTCACAGCTGGAGTTTTGAAATAAGTCTTCAAAACTGAAAATGCTTGTACAGATTTAGTGGCTGCCGCTTAATTTTCACATTCATATTCCGCTTAAGACTTCAAAGCAAAAATGATATGTGGATGGAATAAGAGCCTAGATCTGATTTTCAGGCATGTGAATTGCTTAGCAGTGCCTGCCAAAAGGCTGGTGGGCTGCTCCCCCTGCCATGGCAGAGTGACTCTTTACCAATAACTTCATAACCTCCTTTTCTCTGCCAGCCTGTACAGTAGGAGGTGTATAGCTGAATACTGAGCTTGCACCAAGTCTGGGTAACAATTGACAGTAAGAAGTGCAGTGAAATCATTATAGGATAAAAAAATCCAAAACCCTAAAGACTGGCAGCAGTGAGTGATCTCTCTGTTATCCTAGGCTTAATACTCCTCTTTCTGTCCAGGGCTTCTGCAGAGTTGACATCTGCATAGCATGGTATCAGTAGACTGTTCAGGGAAGGTAAATTAAGAGCTTCCAATAAAAATTAAAATCTCAGTCCTTGGAATATTTTTATTCAAGTGAAGAGTTTGCAAATACAGTACAGTAGTATTTCCCTTATACAACGAAGTCTTCTTTAGCCTAATAAACTTCTTGCAGTGTAATAGTAAACTAGTTCATTTAAACTTGCGTGCAAGGATTTCCTGTGCAGCATCATGCATGCTTCATTACCTGGATTCTGAGGCAGACAGTGAAGTTATTCCTGCTGTAAACATTTTTAGGAGTATGAATTTTGAGGACCAGACTTTCAATTTGTGTACCAGTTGGGTATAGTTTTGTTGCCTACAGGGAAATGACACCAACTTTTGCCAGCTGACACTTCAAATTATGTTTTTCTAAAAGGTATCTGATTCGGTTTTCTATGTAAAGCAGTGTTTTCTTAACACTTTTTCTCTCCTGCTTTATATTAGGGCCTCCCCAGCGAACGGTTTCCCCCAAACAAGACCATGAAGAAAGGAAGCACGACAAAGTTTTGGACAAGGGCAGTGAAAGTGGGACTTCCTGTAATGAGTTGTCCACCTCAAGCTGTGACAGCCACTCGGAAGCGAGCACCCCTCAAGAAAATGCCACCAGCACTCAGCCATCCACAGCCCACCAGCCAAACACGCTGACATTGGATCGTCCGTCCAAGAAAGCCCCAGTGCAGTGGATGCCACCACCGGACAAACGCAGGAACAGTGAACTCTTTCAAACTCTCATTAGCAAGTCTAGAGAAACAAATCTTTCCAAAAAGAAGGTGTGTGAGAAGCTGAGTGTTGAGGAAGAAATGAGAAAATGTATCCAAGATTTTAAAAAAATCCACATTCCAGATTACTTTCCAGAGCGCAAACGTCCCTGGCAGTCCGAACTCTTACAGAAATACGGGTTATAGTAATCAACTCTTTCCTGACGTATCTCTGAGGCATTTGATATTTGTTACATTGCCTCTAACTTACTGATGTCCTCCTCCTGGCTGACTCTGCCACCAGAGCTATTCCTGCTGCTTATTTCTTTCTGTGAACAGTGGATATTGGATAGTACATGTTTTTCTTTAAATATATATATATATATATATATATAAAGATAGAAACTTAAAAAATGCAAAAGGTGTCACATCTAAACCACTTCATAATAGCAAAGAAAAAAATTGCATGGTCAAGAAAGATGGTTTTCGAACCATAGTCAGTTGAGCTTCATTATTGTTTTCAAACTTAACATATAAAAATCTCAATCATCAGTTAACACCTCATTTTAAGTCACCATTAAAAATGACTCATACTTGCTAAGGATGAAGAGAAAAAGGGTTTAAAACTCAGTTGAACTGGTTTTGGAACTAATTCCCAACATTCTCTCAATGTTAATGCAATAAAGCAAATACCTATTTTGCATGAGCACAATATTACAAATAAATCACACAAGAACAAGAGATTGTCTGTTGCTTGGAGAATTACTTGTTTGATACCAAGCCTATAAACATAAAATGTCTAAGGGATTGAATTTTCTTTGTTCTGGATCTGTGATTTTTTTGTGTGTACAGTGTTCTGTATGTAAGGATGGTGTAAATATGCCTTTATATTGTTTTATTATTGCACCAACAATGTTCATCTATTAGTGCTTGTCAGGATTATTTCTGTGAAATGCAAATTTATGGCAGATTGTGAAAACTGGTTTGATGGTCTGAAAGTTTTTGTTATGTTAGTTGCTAAAAAATGGAGAAAAATAAAAGAGACTTTAATGTATTTATTAAAAGAACCATCTGGTAGATTTTCTTGGCTGTTGTTATCTCCTCTCCTTTTTAAATAGAATCAAGCAAGTTTTTACTTTTTGTTCAATATTTTCATAACTACTCTGCTGGAAATGAAAAAAAAAACAAAACAAAAACTTATTTCAAGAGTGGGAAAAAATATTTAGGGTAGTGCCGTTTAATTGGTAGTGCCATACAGACACTAAGAAGAGAGTTATACTAAGAAGCAGCAGAGGATGAACTAAAAAATTGAGTGGTTTTACTAGCAGAGCAGAAAGCAGTTCCAGTTTGACAAGTTCACAAAAATCAGCTTAAAAGTAAAATTTAAAATACCACAGCAAAGTGTGCTACATTTACAAATGAAAAGTTTCTGTGAATGGTCAGCTCTGTATGGCAAACCTGTTATCTCAGCCCAGATACAGGAAAATAAATTCTTTTCTCATTACAGGAACACCAAGAAGATGACTGTGGTTCAGACAGTCACAGCTGAAATGGGTAAGGACTTTTGGAGTTCACAAAAAAGCTGCTGAGTTCTTACAGATTTTAAATTATTACTGTGAGCACAGAAATGTACACATACACATTTAGAAGGGTTAATCTCCATACATGTTCTATAGCACTAACTACTTACATCTCATGGCAATTTTAAATGGTTTAGCTAAAGTAAAGAGGACTTCTTGTTTTATAATTTCCAGGGTTATTCCTGATACCTGTATTACTTTTCAGTCCTCTAAAAAGCCACTTTAAAAAGCTTCTAATAGTTTTTTAGATGCAACTTCTTTCACTGATTCTTTTCTTAGCCTATCTAGAACTAGTTGTTCTCCTATTCAGTTAATTAGTTGGCTTTAGCATATTCTGACAACATTTTAATAACTTGAAGGACTGTACGTCTGATAAGTTTAGTCTGAACTGATGCAGATGAGTATGAGATCATTTGGCATCTCAGGTTTGCCTTTATGTTCCTTGCTTCTTCCTGGTCCAATAGACCCATTCTTTCTTTTGAAAGTTTAATGCTTCTTAGACAAGTTTAGCATTTACTTTCTAACTTTTCTAATCTTTGGCTTCCTAGTCTCTACCTGATGAAATTTCCATCTGTTTAACTATGACTTGTATCCAATGGATACAATTCTGGTTTTATTTAGTCCAAAGTTAGACTAATACTGAGAGCTTTGTTTCCCTCTGGGATTATACATTTTAGATGCAGACTACATCTTGAGCATTCCTAGTAAACTTTGCTGTTGAATTTGGAGGTTTCTTTTGCCTTCCTATTTATTCTCAGTATTCCAGGAAGTAACTGCCTGAGGTATGCTTAGATGATTTTTTTGACCTGTCTATTGGTTATAATTTGTCAGTATATAAATATTTTATGAGCTGGGTTTTTTTTTTATTTTTTACACTGCCTGAAATTTCTTAAAACATTTTGATCCATTCTTGAGGAGAAGGGAGTATTATGTTGATATATATTTTAATGCATGAGTACTGTAAGATTTTTGATAACTTTAACTACTTTCCAGGTGTTCATGAGGCGTATGAGAAGTGTGGCAGATGAATGACATTACTGTTACTTGGTAACCATAGTGGCATCTGAAGACAAAGTTACTTGGTTTTGGAGTTAGACAGTGTACACTGTCCTTCATTCAGAGTGAAGAATTGCGATGTGCTGTAGTCAGAGAGAGAGGGGAGGAACCACAGGTCATGTGAATCCCTCAGTTGTATTCTCCAGTTCCTGTCACACTTTTCATCCAGTTCACCCAGTCGGAGCTCCAACCCTATCTATATAGTTATTCTACAGTTTTCAGACAATTAGGGAGAACACGAGCCGAGACCTTCAGTGGAACAGGGGAGTTTGGGAGTGTTGAGATGGCTACGGTTGGTTCGAAGCTCCCAAGGGTTACAAGAGAATTATATATGAGGAGCATTTGAAGGGTTGATTGTTTCCTATTGTCTTACATTCTTCTGATTTCCCCATGATACCTGCTTTTTCTTCTTTCAATTTATCTCTTTTTTTCTTTTCAGCTATTCACTTTGTTATTCTCTGAAATAGTCTACCGTAGGAATCTGTGCCTTTTGTTGGACTTCATCAGAGGCAGTCAGCACACTAAATATCCACTCCATTTGAAGCTTATGAAGATAATGTTTTTCTGAAAAAAAATAAAACAAAAAACCAAAACAAATACAAATATTGATATTGGTCAATTCTCAATTATAATCATAGAATGGTTTGGCTTGGAAGGGGCCTTTTAAAGGTCATCTAGTCCAACCCTTCTGCAATGATCGCAGACATCTTCAACTAAATCAGGTCACTCAGAGACCTGCTCGAGAGTCTCACCCTCATCATAAAACATCTCTTATTCATAACTAGTCCGAATCTACCCTCTTAGTTTAAAACCATTAATCCTTTTCCTTTCACAACAGGCCCTCCTAAATGTTTGTCCACATCTTTCTTATAAACTTGTATTTTCTTACTATCATATCTAGGAGGATTTTGTGGGGACTGTGTCAAAGGCCTTGCATAAGTGCAGATAGATATGAAGCTCTTCCCTGTCCACTGATGCAGTCACTCTGTCATAGAAGACCACTGGATGGTTCAGGCAGGACTTTCCCTTGGTGAAGCTGTGCTGGCTGCCTGCCACAGCACAGCTTCTAAGAGGATCTGTTCCATGATCTTCCCGGACACAAGGGTGAGGCTGACAAGTCAGTTGTTCCCAGGATCCTCCTTCCTATCCTTTTCAAAGATGGGTGCAAATTTGTTTTGGTGTAATTAAAGCCTAGGTCGGTTTTAGTGAATAATTTAGTGGTAGGTTTAAGTGATAGTTGCTTTGATAAAATTTATTTTAAAATTTAAATAAGGAAAAAATACAAAGAAATCTTTTAATATGTAAATTGAGCAAGCACATTTCTAGGAGGAAAGCAATTCTTAAAAATTAGAGTTCTTGCTTTTGCAGATTTTCTTTCTAAATCAACACAATTCCTTACATTATGGTCTTACTGAGAATTCAGCATGGAATATATATCCTGTTATGTTTTTCCAATGAGCTTAATTCTTAGTATTTAACATGTTCAGAAATATTAGATTTACTAAATACTAATACTAATTACTAGATTTAGATTTACTAAATGTGATTTTTTATAAATACTAGATTAAAGATTTGAAACTGATAAAAATCTTCCTTTATAAATAATCTCCCAGTTAAGCTAATATTTCATGAAAGTAATGAATTAGAACCTGATGCCAAAGTAATGTTGTTATTATTGCCCATATTTATTCACTAGACAAGTAAATTTTAAGCCCTCATCATTGATGTTACATGCACCCAGTTTTTATTTTTCTAACTGAATGATGGGGACTAGAGATACAGTTTTGCCATACAGTGAGTTTACACCTTAAAATGTTGTGAACAAAGATCAGAATGACATGCTGGACTAGTCTATTACTGAAGGATTATTCCATTAATAAATTTTTTTAAGTCTTAAAATAATTGAATTTAATTCTAAAATAGAATTTTAGAATTCACTTTGATTTCTTTTGAATTAATAAAAAATTATAAATTGCATAAAATGCATAATTTTATGGCCTGTAAAAAAGTAGTGCTTACGCAATATTGTTTGACTTGCTAATGTTGTCTTTGTTCAAGTAATGATATTTAAAAATATACTTCCTACTGGAGGTGGAAAACCCAAATTAGTAATGAGAGGGCAATGTTAGTTTCCTTTTACAAGTGACTCATGTCCTGAACCAGGCTCTTTGGGATGATCAGAAATTATCAAGAAATCTTCAGATTTCTGCAGGTTTGCACCACTGGTGCGGCTCATCATAAAGATAACATTCACACATTACTTCAAGTAGTTCCTCATTTTCCAGAATATGTTATCTAGAAGAGGTTTTCAGCCTGCTTCATACTTTCCTCTCTGCCTCTCTCTTTTTCATTGTTACCACAGACATCCATACAGTAAATGTTATTCAAGAGCTTATCCTTTCCTTGCCTGAAGACACATATTCAAATTCAGAAGAGACTAGACTAACTAGAAACTGGTGGGGGAAGCTGGACCCAGCTGACAGTATTACTGGTTTGAATAACTTCAGCACTGCTGGCAAGAAGGTTCCATAAAGCACAAGCTGGAAGGCAAAGTCACGTTGCCCTGCAGCTTGTGCTCTGTTTCAGACTGTCAGGTGGCACATTGTGGCTTATTTCACTGGAGGACAGGCTGTGCTAAAGCAAAGACATTATTCACTGATGAATGAACCACTGATGCTGCCAGTGTCCTGTTGGCCACCTACACCTGCTGTGTGTTGGCATTGCAGCTAAATTGGATGCCCCAGTTCAAGGGGTGGTGGTGCTGGGCTGCATGAGGCTGGTGTAGGTAGGAGCTGTGAGAGCTTCTCCTCACACCATACACCCATTCATGGGGATATACAGCTTGTTGCAGGCTGCTGTAGTGGGTACTTGCCTTTATACTAGAATACCTTGCATCAATATCTGAATTGGGACTTTGTTTTATTCTGATGAATCGTTACTGTTTGCACAGAAAACAGCCATTCAGTGGGACCAAATCCTGGTATTCTTATGTGCAGAACCATAGCAGAAGATGGCAATCTCTCCTGCTTTAGCACACTCTTCCTTCTTTGAAATTGGGCTTGTGACAGCATGAAATGGGGTGCTGAGAAAACAGAGTACAAATAGTGCCCAGAAGAGAAACTGAGCACCGACTGTGTTCCCATCTGTTTGGAGCCTGGCACCCTGGCAATCCTCAGCTGCAGGCATTAGATTTTGTAAGGCACACTGGGGGAAAGCACAAATGGACTCAATACAGTAAGTGATGAATATAACAGAAAAAGTAATTGAGAATTTTCTCTCCCCTAAGGACTCTTCCTCTTCTTACTGGGCCATCTCTTCTCCTTAGATAATAAGGAAAAGGAATTACAAAAAAAAAATAATAGACCAGATGGATATAGTGGGAATATCTATGTCTCTATGTTGTATTGCCTTTTAAAATTTCTGTTTCTTCACCATGTTAATGTTACTTTATGTTCTTTTATATACATAAAAGGGAAATGTAGAAGTAACCTGATGGAATTAGTTCTAAGACCCTAGTTCATATAATCCTTCATAGACGTATTAGATGGAGGTCTAGCAGTGAGCATGTTAAGCGTTTCAATTACAGTGCAGTGTAATTCTTAGTAAGCAGTCACCCCAGAACAGGTGAGTACCAGTAACAAGTAAATTAAATTTACATAAAAGGAATGGAAATCATAAATAGGCAATAAATAACCTTTCCAGATTCCAAAGCAACCTTTAATTCTGAAATACTATCACTTTACCTCTTATCTGCTTAGCATGCATGCAATTCATTAGTTCAATACTGATCAATCGATTATGTGCTCCAAACCCAGATTCCTCACAACATATTGCTGAAAGATTGTTTTCTTCATAAATATATATTGTACATAGTAAATGTAAAGTTTTGACAGCAGGTAACACCTGATAAAATATTTTTCATCCTTACTGGATTGCTAGTGTGTCCTAGGAGGAATTGTGAAAACTATCAATCAATGACCCTTAAAAGATTTATTCCCTGTTTCTCTTCCTATTTAGGTGAATCGTGTGTTTCTTATGGTGTCATTTTTCCATTGAAGGTAGTGTTTGATTCAATGCAGCACTAAACAGTCACTAACAATGTGGCTCTGAACTGTTCTGATCCGTACCTCTCTCTGAGTTAAATCACATTAATAAGCTTCTGACATGAGAATGCTGTCATTATGTTGAGAAATGAGCTTAAAGAAGATAGGGATGAAAGTAGTCCTCCATGCCTCTGTGGATCTGGGGACATCCCAAAGGTTTGAATGCCCCAGCGCCTCCAGGACATGTCATGTGATGCTTCTATCTCTGTAGTGGGTGGGATGAGGGGCCTGTTTCTTTGCCAAGGGAAGCTTGCTGTTACTATCTTGAGAACAGTCTTCAAGAAAAAAGTTTTTCTTTCACAAGTTTTTATGATGCCAGTCCTGAATGTCCTTGTGGAAAAATTAAAGAGCACCTTCTTCCTCTCTGATGAAAACGTAGGCTTGACTTCTATTTTTGTCACTGAAGTCACTAAATTTATGTGAATAGTTACCTGAAGCTTCTGTGGCAGTTCGAGCTGTTTCAAATATATCACATTACCTTTCTTGAATTTCTTCCAGCTGTTCAATACTGTTTTGGGAAAGAGGATACAAATATTCTAGTTTTGGTCAGTAATAGATGAACAGAAAAATGAGATTTTTCCCTTCCTGCAATGTGGTGGAATATTTCCATATGTAGAATTATTAATTGCTTTTGTATTGAAAATTTTATCACTTTTTTCTTTCTGTCTTTTTTTCCCATCGCTTTTTCCTGGAAATATATGGCCCAGATTTTCAAGTATTTCTAATCAGGCAACTTTCTTCAAACATTCAGTCATATTTTACTTTTCTCTATGTTTCTAATTGCTTTTGAGTTGCTTTTTTTAATCAAATTTCATGAACATTACATTTTACTTTAACTTTCAGAAGATGCTAAGCAAAACCTATGAAAGAGACCTTTAAAGGCACACCGAGATCCTAAATTCCCTGTGGCATTTACTGAGACTTGAGCATGTAACTCTTTTTTTTCTTTTGTTTCTGAAAAGCTCATGTGATCTCTGCAGTGATCCTTATGCCCTTCTCTTCATCTCAATAAGACCTATCATCATCTTTAACCACAGTTTCCTACTTCCACTCCAAATCAATTTGAATTAATTTTACAAGTAAGCTTTCTTGACATTGAAATCAGGAATTATTATGCTGTCCCATTCCTTTCATCCACTAATTCTGTAGTGCATTTGAAAAGAATAATGAATCAAGTTTGTCTGACAATAGCTATGTTTTAATACTCGTTATGAGTCTGTCTTATTCCCACACAATGGTGAACAGCAATTGTCTGAGCCTATCTGTGATAGGCATCTCAGCAGGAGGCTAGTAATGATGCTGCTCTGTCAGGTACAGAAATAAGAAGAACTCTTACACATACATGCTTTCAATAAATTAGCTGTACATCAGTATTTCTGAAAAGCTACAGAAGTTTTCCAAAATCGTCTGTGTCCCTCTGTAAGTCTTCAGACCCAGTGAAACTGTCATGGAGGAAAGAGAGGGAAATTCAGTCAAGAACAGGATAAAAAAACTTCTTCAGGGCTTTGAAAGTGATTTGAGCAGTTTCCTCCCATCTTCAAGTACCTGGGGAGCAATGTGAACTTTATGTGCTTTAAATTCATCATCCCCACATGACTACCCTGATGATCTGCTAATGGCCATCCTGTGAACTGAGGCTCCCAGATCACTGAATTTTTCCCAGCTGGTGCTCAGGAGCTGAGATCCTGCCTGGATTCATAGCAACCATCAAGGGCCTCATCACCAGAAGCACATCAATGCCCCACCTTAGGAAGCTTAGATGTAAGTTCATGGATCATGCCTTAACAATGGGGCAAGTGCGACATATAACTCCCACAAATATGTTTTTTGGATGTGTGTTACATCCCATGATGATTTGACTGCAGAAAATTTCAGCAAAACTGCAATATTATGTGAGGCCCATGTCCAGAATTATGTCTTGTATTTACTGTAACCATTAAATGATCAAAGGATTCTTTTCAGCTGGTAAGATACTGGGGTTTTAAGCTGTCACATGCTTACACGATTATCCAGTTGATGATTTTTCACAGGTCTGAAGATGTATAATTTTCTTCAGGCTCCCCAGTCATCCACAGATATTTAATAAGAATGACTATTTATGCAATAGGTGTGTGCTGATTTACTTAATATCCCAGAATGCCTGTCATGATTTACTTTTATTTTGCATGAGCTGCATGTTTAATGCTGTACAGTTAAACATAAAGACTCGTCTCCTGTCCCGAGACAATTGAAAATGGCAAAACAAGAACTGGGACCATTGAAATGAGTGTAACATAAATTCTAAGAGATTGTAATTCCTATTGGTATTCCTTAGAATGTTTCTGTTTAAGTTTTATTACAGTGTGGGGTATAATCACAATCTCTTCATATTCTTTTGGTTTTGCATCAATGAACCCCCCTGTGAATTTAATCAAGTCATGTCTAGAGCATGCTTTTTCTGCACCAAATCTTCCTAAATACCCATCTTCCTTTTTGACACCTTCATATTTGTAAGACTTATCAAATTACTTTGCTCTATTGTTTGCTCATCAACTGTGTGATCAACTAACTTAGAGATCACATAACGAAAATGCAAAACAGAAAAAAATACTTCTCATGTACAACCAATTCCACTACAGGAGATTCAGGTTGGTGTGTGATAGCTGAGACGTTTTATCGTGTGCCACTAGGCAAGAAAGCTCCTGAATGGCCCTGCAGCCTAATGTTTAAGATCCCGTGTTTTGTCAAAGGTCAGTTCATATGAATTGGGTTCTTGTCCGTGGGTATCCAATTGCAGGATTAATGGCTTAAAATCGAGCCCTTAAGTTTACCATCTCTTCCAGTGCTAGCAGTGCAGAGCAATATTCTGATGCAGCTGGTAGCCAGGGAACCTTAGTTCATGGAAGAGGAGTAGATAGAGGAGCACCATGCTCCTCAGAAAGACTGGTTAAAAAATTTTAAAAAGGAACATAAAAGCTCATCTGCCTGTAAGAATGGAGACCCAGCTGTTTTGAGAGGTTCAAGGCAGAGGCTCTCCATCTCAGTGCCACACATCTGAATTCTACAAGTTCATTCATCAGGCAGAGGTACTGGGGTAGGTGGCTGGAGGTGCACTTTTCTGCTCTTTCTAACAGATGTTCCACCCAAAGTTTCTCAAAGGAAAACCTGAAAAGGTTTATCCAAGAAGGTGCTTCCACTCTGTAGAAGGCACTTGTCTGAAACAATTTGTTGACCATCACTGCTATTAATTGTTTCACCATTTAACATTGCAAAAGTCCATTTATGTTACCCAATTGCAATGCTGCATGGTAGAAAAGGTGAATTCTCCTCATTAGAGAATAACCCTATCTGTACCTTTTGTGCTGTGCTGTTCTGTGTGCAATTCAGGTGAGAAAATGAGGTACTTTTTTTGAAAGTTTTTTGAAAGAGACAACCGTTTCTGGCAGTAGGGATATTTTCTGTCAGTGACAGAGTGTATTTTCTCTAAGCCATCACAGCAAATTCCTATTTTCTTTCTCATTTGACAAGCTCTATCTTCTGTACTGCACAGCATTTCTAAAAGCATTGCTCCCACCTGAGATTCTCAGTTTATTGACACCACTGGAGGAGAAAGAGCAACTACTGCTGCTCTCTATCATAAGAGAAAGTACTTATAGCCTTTGCCTCCACTCAGTCTCTCTCTTTAACTTCTATGTTTCATAAGGCTGAATGAAGCCAACTGCATAGTCTGCAGATTCAGCATGGAATTTGGGTTATTTGTTTACTTGTTTGTGGGGTTTTTTTTCCCCTCTGTAAGCTTTCTTCTAGAGACACCAGCTGCAAATCTGGGCTGGAAGCCAACTTCGTCTCTCCTTGAATAAAAATAAGGCAGAGCTAGTGGGAAGTGTGGAAAGGACAGCAGAAGATCACACAGCAACTTATGTCAAGCAGGCAGTGAACCCCCAAGATGCAGCAAGCTGCGAGGTGCTGCCCCAGAGGAGGAGCCTTAAACAACATCCATGCAGACACAGGAACCTGCAGGTGTGCAGCCCCTTGCCAAGCAGAGCCCAGGTGGTGATGGCATTAAACTGATCTCAGCTTTTCCTGAGCTTACAGGGAACAGAGCTGCAGGATGAGAGGGCTTACAGCCCTGCACCAGCTGGGCCTGGGCTCTCCCTGCCTGCCAATGCCTGCGTGAGACAGTGGCTGAGGAGGATCCTGGAGGGAGTAGAAGCAGGCACAGTGTGCTGAGATCATGATTTTCCTAGGCTGAGGTGGGGATCACTAGCATATTCGCTGTGGGGAAGCCAGGAGCACCTCTGTGCCATTTGTGAGAGGCTGCAAAAAGGATTCTAGACTGGAGTCAGGGCCATGAAAAAAAGCAGTGGCTGCTCAGTAAGGCAATGATGAGAGTGGAATGGGAAACAGTGATTTCTTCCCTTACAAGTTGTGGAGGATAGAAATATGCCTTCCAAAGGAAATGAAGTTGAATAGTAAGGAAAGGACGAGAGGTATTTCAGAGTTCTGCCAGCCTTGTCTAATCCAGAAAACTTTCTTATTAGTCCACCCTTTCACAGAACTGATAATTGCTTGCCAGTACAGATCAGCTACCTTTTGACCAATTGCATCGCAAATGGACACGGATTCATGAAGGGGAACAGCTGCTCAGCTCTAGCATCACTAACTGAGCCATCCCTGGCAACATAATAGCTGTGTCATTCAACTCATAAAAAAAAAAAAAAAAAAAAAAAAAAAAAAAAAAAAAAAAAAAAAGTGACAGACGTGACTGTCCAGATGTTGTGCTGGATGAGCTGGGGATGGTTCAAGCCTTCAAGACCAGGGGTGTGACTGATGTGTACTCAGATTGTATCATTTGGGTAGGTAGGTGATGATGGACAAGCAGATGTCTGAAGGTTTAGGCAGCAGGTGAGTTACAGTTTGACAGAAGTTTTAGATGTGTGGATTGTAAGCAAAATTTGCCTCTTTATAAATCTCCTTCTGTGAACTGATGTCCTGGCTGTCATCCATCTCCATCCCCAGGGAGGTGCACACTGCTCAGGGCTGGGGCTGTCCCTGTGCCCTGGTGGCTGCTCCCTGGCTGGGATGCTGAGACAAGTCCTGGCTGTGCATTTCTGCACTACTGTTCCCCAGGGAGCCACCATGGTTCCTAACAGTGGGTATGCATACAGCAACTCTTCAGCTAGATATGTTCTTAGGAAGAAAAATAAGATTGAAATACTAAAGTAGTAAAACTAATATAAAGGAATATTATTTCCTTTATATTATAAAGGAAATATATTTATATTTGTAACAAAAATGTCTTTGTGATTACAATTGTGGTTGATTAAAAGTAATCTCTTTCCTGTAAGTTTTCTATATTTTTCAGGTCATGGAACAGAAGCTGTACAAATATCTGCCTTGGACAGTTCTGCTTACTGCTCATTTCTACTTCGTCGCATTTCAAACAACTCATAATCATTTTGTTTAGGACAGATAGGTTATGTGCTTCAACTAGTACAGGACAGCAATGAAGCTCTAACTCTGTATATTGGAAGCAATCACCCACAAAATATAGCCCTTCTTCCAGAATACAACAGTCCAGAGGATGATAAAATGTCAGTATGCTTCTGGAAATACCTGTTTGTCAGAGAAACACAAAAAAATCCTCCACAAACGCTTCTCTGTCCCTCTCCCCTTCAATTTATGTAGCTGCTAAGACTGACTTTTAAAAGCAGTGGAACTGATAGAAGAAAAAATACAGACCTTAAACAGGGAGATTATTAGGCATGTCCCTAGGGTTATGGAGAAAAACCTTATTCCTATTGTAACAAATGAACAGTTTAGCAAACAAAATGTAGTGTATATACATGTAATGAGCTCTAAATCCTAGAACCAGCATTTGTCATCCACTACCTGTCTGCTTTGCTACTCACAAAATCTTCTGTCTTTGCTCATTTAGACACTGCCAGAACAGCTATCCATTCTATCAGCAGAGAGGATTTTAGAACTGGAGACAAAGCATCTTATACCCCCATCGGGCTTCTTTTACTGTCAGTCCTTACTTTACTGTGAAGAGCCTTAGTGCAAATGAAAATCTGGCACCTTTCTCTGCATAAACACTGACATTTATTAGCAGGTTAAGATAGGAGAAGAGGAGTCCTTTTGATGAATAGCATAGAAGATAATTAATTAGAGTTGTAATTCAGCAGAAAAGTGTTAATTTAAACTTCAGAAGAATTATAAAACTTAATGAATTGACCTGGAATGTGCTGAAATTTCTAGCAACATCCTAATTGCCCTAAATTAAATGACCTAAAATCATGATCGGACGTTAAAAAAAATAGATTTTTTGACCTGACCTGTGAGCAGGCAGTAAATAACAAACTGGAAGGATTGATAATAGATGTGTGCTCTGAGAGAAAGAATACACCCATCTATATAAAAACCAAATAATTTATGCAATAATTCCTAGCTAATGAAGATTACCATTTTAAATCTGTTTCCATTAATTTCTAGGAAGACCCAGAAACTTCAGCAGGGGAGCTTCAAATAACATTTTAAATGAAGAAGTTCCCGATATAAGCATATAAACCAGGAAATGCCAAATGGGCAGCTTTCTTTTGGCTGCTCTGTTTTCCTGCCTCACTTAGCTCCTGTCTCTTTTCTGCTGCACATGCTGGCCTGACAGCAGTCAGCTGCCCAGGTACATGAAGACATGGACTGATGAACATGCTCCATGTAGAGTGTTTCTGATCTTCAGATTTTAATATGTTTTCTAGATATTTTTTTAGAGTTCCCTAATCTTTCACCACATCTATAAAATCAGGGACATTCAGTTTAATGGACTATGAAACTGGTATAGCCGAACCTGAGAGCATACACAGAAGTCTTATGCAAGGTTCTCATAACTAAAAAAATTTTCCAAACTGAAATTGAAAAAAAAAAAAAAAAAAAAAAAAAAAAAAAAAAAAAAAAAAAAAAAAAAAAAAAAAAAAAAAGATGTTCTGCAGCTCACCTTGAGAAGCCAAACTTCACTCCCCATTTACTGCTATCAATGCTGATGGATGCCACTGTGCAGCAGAAGGGAAATTGGGCCAGCATGTAAATACTGTGGCAGGCTTAATATTTCATATGTTTGTTTATTTTATCATTTCCTCACCACATATGGCTAAAGCCTTTTACAGGAGGCAAAAACCTGCATTCATAGCATCCTTGTGGCTGCCATTCACACTGGATATAGTGCAAGGGGCTGATTTTAAACACTTTCCCCCACCTTTCCCCTCCACACACTCAAGGTGTCCTGTAACTAGTCATGAACTATTCTGGGAAGGTTCTCAACCTTTTCTGTGTGAAACTTTAGAGGATATCTGAAACTTTAGAGGATATGCTGAAATAATTTTCATTAGTGTCTGAAACATCGTGTCTGTTTTCTCACACTGATGGAAAGTAAGCTGACTGCTCCCCAAATGCCAGCATTTTTCTTTTTCATTGCCATTCTCACTCACTGAAATCATGACATGTGTTCACCACAGCAGTGGGTGCTGCCAAGTGGCATAAGATCACTGGCACTACGGGAATAAAACTGTATGGAAATCTAAGGGATTGGAAAAGCTGCTTAGAGGCTCAGGTGGATTTATTCACTAAAAGCTAAAACAAACAGATCCTGCAATACTGCTTGATAGGGACCTGGGCATCCTAGGGCAGAAAAGCTGCAAATGCTGTGAGTCAGTGCTGAAGTTCTGGGCAAGTTGCAGTGCTTGTCAGAATCAGAAACTCATCTGCCTAATTAAGGATCGATTCTAAACTTTTATTTCCCCTTCATTATTATGCACTGCAAGAGCGTACTGCAAACATTAGCATCCCGTTATTGGTTCATAATGTGGTGCCATTACTTTGTCCCAGCTGAAATTACCATTGTAATGGCTGTTGGCTTCCAATAACCTACCCCAATGTGAGATTCCATAAGGGAGACACAGTTTATGTGAGGTACCACTAAAAGTGTCCCGTAATATGCATAAAAGACCAAATTGCACATAAAAGACTGAACACCATCTGAATGCAGATCTTTTGCACTCTCTGCAACAGATGTTTTCTTCCATGCTGCCCAGAAAGGATATATCTTGGGGATTGTTTTAACACAAATATATATAATTTTCTCTATAGACATTTGTTGGTGCCACTTGTGGTCTGTACTTTTGCATTGACTTCTCTTTAGTTTACACTGGGATGTGAATACATGGAAAAATGTAGGACTCACCCTTTAGAATGCAAAGACATCCTTTGTGGAGCTGTTTCCCACCCTCTGGTAACATGCTGTTGATCTCAGTTACCTGAATGCAATTAAATTCAGTTCCTGTTGCCTGCAGTGTTTTCTCTGTCTGACACCAAAATATTGGAGTTCCCTCCTGTTCAGTGCTCACATCAGTCCTTACAGCAGATATGCTCTGCTAAATAAATACCACACGCACTCCATTTCCCAACCAGCTCCTCTAAGGCTAACATTATTTAATTGTAACTTTTTCTTTTTTCAAAGTGTTTTAATTATAATTATCTGTTCCTATTTTTCTCTATTTGCAGTTGCATCCTGCTTTAACTAAACTTTGACTGAATAATCCTAAAAATATATCCTGAGGACTAAGTCATATTTTAAAGCAAAAGATAACATATCACTCTAACAGGGATATGCAATTCAGACTAACACTTCTTTTCACACTATTTATATATTTGTATATTGAATATAGGCAACTAGCCAATCTATCAGGGGAAAACTTCAATTTATTTTTTTCTTTTACCCCTGTCCCCCTGTGATCTCATCTCACAGTCAATAACTCTTACTCCCACATCATATGTCCTGTCAACTTTATTTCCTATGATTTTAAATGAAAAGGCAGACTTCTTTTTAAATCCATGCAGGATTTTTCATATTTGTTGATGCAAAATCCTGTAGCATTTTTTTATTTTTCTTTTCAGAAAACTTCTCTCTCATTAAAAATCCACTTTTTTTGTCATCCCTCATATTAAAAAAACTTGCATACTTCATAGTATTATGTAATACTTTTTCCATTAACAGCAATAACCTGTAGGCAGAAGTCTTCTGCTTTTTCTTGCTTATTCCTCTATGAGGAAAGATTGAAAAGTATGCTACCAAAAAGTTCTGGTAAGGATTGGGGGCCATTCCCACTAATACCCATATGATAAAGCTCTAATCTTTGACTGAAAGTTAGACTATGGACATATGAATGAAGGAGCATGAAGAGCCTACTAATGCAAACCTAAAGGAGAATTTCTCAAAGGAGGATTAAGAGTTTCCTGTGAGTGCATCCTGACACACTGACATTAACCAGTACTTTAACAGTGAGTCTTCTCGAGTTTTAATTACCATGGTTAATTACCATGAGTTTTAATTACCAGATAGACAGCTATCTAGTATATTTGTGTGGCAGTTATTGTTTTTCCCTTCTTTAGCAATATCTGAATTTGATGATGGTCTTGCCAGCTTTAACATTTTTAAAATTACATGTCCTTATTTCTTTGGATTTCTAATAACTTGATATGAAACATTGCTATGAAGTAATGATTTTTGTTATTGCATTCAGGAAGTGGTGGGGAAAGAATGATGCCTATTTTCACAAAATATTTAAAAGGTTTTAATTTTTTCATACATAGGGCAAGTGGGCTCTAACTGGCAATTTGTGTTTCAATGAACAATCAGCTGGCTTGTGCCATATTAAAATGAAAAGAAAATAAATGGAATATGAATGAAGCAGAAACACAAGCCATTTACAGTAGCAAAATAATGTTATTGTCTTATAAGAATTTTGATCTAAAATCATATTAAATTAGAACTAAATTATATTTCTTAAGAGCTTGAACACATTTTTGTTAGAAATTACTTAACTTTCAAAAGGTCTCAGGAAGGAAACAAAATGGTAGAGGGAATATATTTCTTTTTTCTTGCTTTGTGATTAACAGTCATTAATAGCATAAAAATCAATCTGATTAATGAGACATTGTCTTTGCAAATTTGTTTTGTGTCCTGTAAGGTAATGGCTGAAGAAGAACCATGAGAAAGGTTATTAAGACAACACAAGCTTCAATAATGAGATTAGAAAGACTCTATGTCACTTCTGATAGAACAAATGAACAAGAGACATAAAGATCCTTTGTAAAGACAATTTACCAAAAACGTCTGTAGACTACAACTTCAAACTAAGAACTTTAGGAATTAAATGTAAACTTAAGGTATCATGTGACTCAGAGATCCCAAGAATAATGATCTGTCCCTTTCAAATTACAAATTTAGCCAAATACTTTCTAAGTTAAATTGGTTTTGAACCAATTGAAAATAGAAGGCACAAGCACAGTAACCTTAGTATGTTTTATGCCAGAGCTTTGCCTTCTAATAAGACTTTGCCAATTTAGATAACAAGTACTGGTGAAACAACAACAGCTTTAGATGGATCTGTCTTCCTCTTTGGAAATAACTTGCAACACAAAGCTAACTGAGTTTCTCTCTTTATTACTTCTGTTCATACTAAGGCTGATAAAAACTGGCATCCTGACTTGACATGACAGCATTTGAGCTCTCATTTTTCCACAGGACTCAGAATATTCTGAAATCAAAATAATAGAATCATTATTACAGTGAGTCTGCTTGGTACTGGTAGCTCAAATTAACTGGAAAATTGCCTGGGTCTTCCCAGCTAAGACTCAACCAGGTCTTGGTTCATTCAGCTCTACTGATTTCCATTTACTCATGATTTGAAAAGTCAGTTACTGAAACTGGGCATCTTCAAGAGTGGAGGTTTCTTTTTTTTCAACTTTTTGAAATTCTTTATCTTCTGTCCAAGCCTTCTTTTCCTGTCCTAGGACCAATGCTATTTCATAAGTGAATGTTATTTCCTATTGTAATCTGTTATTTCTGAGAGGCACACAAGAATATATCTTTCACTTCAGCTGGCTTTCCCAAATTTTATCTAAAATTGTTCACCTGTTATGATATAAGAACAACTTGACTTCAAGCATCCTACAGCACATGATGAACATCTTCTCTTTTAGATATTTCCTGCATCAGATACTCAGATGTGTTTAGATTCAAAATAGTTGGTTTTGTTGGGTTTTTAATGGTAAATACAGGCAAAAGCTATAAAGAGCTGGGATTTTTTAAATATTGGAAAATAAATAAACTGAAAGGAAAAAAATGAAATGATATTAAGATGCAGTAAAATAAATTCTACTGACAAAACAATGCAGCCCTAACAATCAGGAATTCTGTAGAAAAAACAATTACAGGCCTGGGTGTTTTTTGTGTTTTGAAACAAGAGTTTCTTCTCCAACCTTCCATAAACCATTTGCCTAGGATGTCAGAAAGTTGCTTAGATTGCATTACTGAACATTTAAAACTCAAGTATTTCTGCAAGGCTTGAAAACCCCATGTGTTCTTTCTAATTTTTTTTTTCCTAGGGAGCCACCTTATATAAGATTACAATAAAATCCTTATGTATATAAGGAGGATTTTATCCAGACTACAGTGCATTAGGAAAATTCATCTTAAGAAAGTACTGCAGGTAATAGCCTCTCTTTTCTTAACCTGAAAGAGAGTTAAGAGAGCATCACAAAAAAAAAAAAAAAAAAAAAAAAAAAAAAAAAAAAAAAAAAAAAGGGAAAAGAAATAAACACATTAGATGTGTCATTCTTAATGCTTTGAACTTTTTCTAATGTAAACTTACATGCATTTCAGCCAAAGCTAGAAACTGCCTGTGTTCTTAGTTTTATGAAGTCAACCTATAATGGTTTCAGCATGGATATGTGAGCAAAATGAACTGATCATAAGTCAACAGCAAAAAAGTTTCAATTTCATGATCTGTCAGTGGAAGAAGAACTTCACCTATTCAAGTTTAAAGCTGGAGAAAATAATTCAAAATAGCATAGTTTAGGTAATGCTGTTAAGGTAAAGAAAAATAGCATGAAGATGCTAAAATTAAAGTATATAAGAAAGATGCAACTTCTTTGCTCTAAAGATATAAGGCTGATCTTATTCTAGATTATTTTGTCTATAATATTTTATTGTATCATTTTATTATTATTATTTAATTTTCCTGTAGAGAACTCTCAGTTTTAACAGGTGGTGAATTATAGAATATAATTTTTTTTCAAGTATAATTTTTCTAATATAGACATTTTATTTTAGCATGAAGGATTTATTTGTGAAATACCTTTTGTGAAGCATTTAGTTGCATATTTTGCTGCATTTAATTCTTTGGTCTATCTAATACAGTACCTAACTCTTACCCAAAGAAGAGGAAAGAAATTGAGAAATGCCACAAAAATATTGGAAGACAACTGAGATGGTGGTTTGTGTAAAAACTTGTCTTTCTTATGCAATCAATTCACTTGACACTTCTGGGTGTAGACTTTAGTAAAAACAATTATAAGGTAAATAAATAATAACAAAATAAAATGAAATTAAAAAATAATAAACCCAAAATATTATAAAAATGCAAGCGTAAATTTCTGTTCCAGAAGCCTGTTAAGAACATACCACAGACCTCACCTATTACATTATCTATCAAAGTGGTTATATTGGAAGAGTTATTGAAAGTTTAACATCAATCAGTGCAAAGCTAGCAATTTTCAGTTGCACCTGGCATTTAAAAAATATATATATATAAACACCTTTGCTTGTCTCATTTGTATGTATACTATTTTTTCTTAGGATTCGTGTCACATCCAGGTCATTAAATAATTTTTTTTTAAATCTGCATTTTTTTAGTTAATATTCATTATGCCTGAAGTTTTGAAATTTTGAAAAGAAAACCTTTTTTAGATGGGAACTTTCTTGCTTCTGAGCTGAGAATGTGGTTCCCAGAAATATGTCTTTTCCACATCTTCCCAACTCCCTCTTCATCATGCACGCATACATGCACTTGTTCTCTCACAAAACAGCAGCAGAACTACATCTGACACTAGATTTTCTTTTTATACATTCTGAAAAACATTTGAAATGTACTATATATACATTTCTGAATGCTTTTCATTGTCTCTTGAATTCACCCTGATAGCTATGGGGTTTTTTTAATTATTATTGATATCTTCAGAAGTAATAAGAGAAGCTAAATCACTTCCAAGAGCCTTGAGTTCCCTAGAGCAGAATGTAATATATAGTCTGATTTCAGGCCTGATGTTACGGTTTTCTGGTGTTTTTTTCCCAGGAAAGTGAGATAAACACAATGGAACTTTTTTGTAATAACATCTATGTTATTCATTCCTTCTGAAAGGAGGGATTTCTACTTGATGTCCCTCTGGTTTGACCAGTGTCGCACTGGTAAGATACCTTTTTAAAGAAAAAGCTTTGTCCATGTAACATTTGGGAAAAGAGGTTACAACCATCAAAACAAAGATTCATGAAGAACTTGAGGATGTGGAAAAGATTTTTTCTAAAGAAATAAATGGGTTTCCAAGGCCTAAAGGTGATGATCACAGGCAGAGTCATCCAGATCAGTGCTAACACACCCGAGGCTGCTCTCAGTCCCCAAGAAGCAAGACATTTCTCATGGGAGATGCTTTAGGAGCCTCTGGATACCATTACCTCTCAGGTACCCACTCGAGTGCACCCATCGTTACGCACTCTGAGATGCTGGCCTGTTTGCATCAGGAGTGCTTCCAACTGGAAGCATTGCTCAAGGCATGGGGTGCAGTGTAGAAATTATATTGTGATAGGGCTGCAGAACAACTGGCAAACTGCCACTGGTCTTTGTGGTCTGCCCCAGTAAGCAACAAAGAGCAAGCCTAGCTCCTTCAGAAGTATCCAGAGGAAGGGCAAGAGGATGAATTCTCACCTGTGGCATTTTCTGAATACTTATCCACGCTGAACTGAGAGATAAACCTTTCTGATTATACTTGTAGAAGCTGACATGCAGAGATGATGTGCTGTTATTCTTCTGCTCCTTTGCACCTGAGAAACCAATACTGATAAAGCTGCTGGCAGAGATGTACAAGGGATTGCAAATTTTCAGCAGAGGGATGTTCAGGTTGAAGTTAAAGTACCTTTATTACATCGGGTCTTTCCTCGGAAATAAAGGAGCAGGTAATGATGATCTGCTTGATTCAAGAGCAACTTGGAAGCAATTGCATCCTTTTATGAACCCACAAAACCCAATGGGGGGGATAAGATATTCTGAGGAATAAATAATCTTGTTAATTGGTCAGCGCCTTCTATGGGTTAGATAGAGGCTATCCAGAAGGAATTCTGTTGAGATCTACTTCGAAGGACAGTTTTGGGCTTTGGCTGCTCATGACATGCTATCAGTGAAGCTATTCAGGAAACTGCCTTGTCTTCTAGAGAAGACTTCTTTAGAACTAGTCCAAGAAAGACACAGAAGAAGAAATTTGAATTTTATATATATATATATATATATATATATATATATAAAAATATATATATATACACATATATATACATACATATATATATCTATATATATATAGATAGATATATACATCTGTTTGTTTATTTCTTTCTATAAAAATATATACTTCAGTTTGGGTCAGCCATATGCCTCAGTCATTCACAGTGCTACTCTTTGATATCAGGATGCCCAAATTCTCCTTCTTTTTGTGTTATTCTCCTCTAGGATGACCACCATGTGCCTACCCATGCACCTTCTCCCTGCCATGCCTTGACCTGCATGCTGAAAAGGCAAAGGGAAATATCTATTTGGGACCTGGAAGAGAGGTGCTCTCAGTCACACGGTGAAAGCTTATTTAACCATATGTAACTTTTTGTTTTAGACAGCTAAATAGTTACTAGAGGCCTCTTAAATTCTGTGTGTCAGTGTCTGATCTGCCAAAAGTGTTTTTCCAGAATTCTTCCTGGGGAGGACTCTCCCCTACATAGATTTTGAAAGGTGAAACACATATTTTTGTGAATCTGGGGATTTTTTTTCCCCATTTCTGTTACTATCTTGAAAAAAACTAGCAATCTGGGACTGAAGAGGTGAAGAAGCAAAAGAACACTCCCTGATCACTATCACAACAACATATTTATTTAAAAAAACAGCAGACTAGCATTTGTGACCAATGACATACATGGTTACTGGGAATGCCCTCATTTTAGGAATGGCTCTGGCATAATAACAACAGTAATCTGGGGTGAACCAGAACCATTAAAATGTCAAGGAACTAACTGTCTTTGGAGGGCTGTGAGAGTAGATTTATTTTATCAGTTTTCCACACAACAGATCAGAGGAAAAAAAAAAAATCCATCAGCTCTAGGAAGATTCTTGGGACTGATGTGGCTCAGAGTTCTTGCAGAAGTCCTAACATCATCAAAATCATTTAGACCCATTCTTTAATGAGTATTTGTTTTTGTAAATTTTGTAAATCCTTAATATCCACATTATGTGGCTTAATATTTTTAGTCAAAATGTGCAGAAATACACACACAGAAATGTATATGTTAAACATGCATATGTTTAACTTTAGTGGCAATTATTGTAGATTTCTGATACAACTAATCTAAGCGTTTTAATGTACAGTTCACTGAGATAGAAAAGATCTGCCCTGAAGATAAGAAAAGTCCTGAAGAAACTTTGTTATCAAAAAAATCTCTGCTATTAATTATGCATTTTTCTTCAGGATAGGTAGTTATGACAAATATATAATATCCTCAGTACTGACTATTTATCTTTTTGAAATATATTATTATAACTTCATTTAAATATATCTTGGCATCTTGAGTATTTTAAATCAAGATGTATCTTACTCTAAACTATGTATGAATAACTCAACAGGATCACAACTAAACTCATCCAGTCTGATGCCCTGTGCTGGAAAGTGGTGAGAAACTGGTGCCTCAGAAAACAGTGCAGGAAATCGAGCATCCTCATCCTCACACCTCCTCCCACAACTAAGTCTTGGCAGCTGTGGGATTCCCTGGCCTAAGTGAAGGATGATTATGTTTAATAGGTGCTCATACATCTATTCTCCAAAACAACCCATTAAACAATTCACGTGTATATTTAATTCTGCAACATCCTATATCAACATGCTTCCAAACACTGATAAGTTAATTTGTCATCTAGAAGCTGGAACCATGGCTGATTTAGGTGCCTTGGCTCCCTTTAGCAAAATGCAAAACAAAATTTAAGGGATAGGCCCTCTTTTGCATCTAGGATTTCTATGCATGTCTTTGCCTTCTGACAAATGGGAAGGTTGCAGTTCCTCCCCCAAGCCCTGAAGACAGGATAACAGGAAGGGAGAGGCATCTGAACACCTCAAGGTTGGAGGTGGCCAAGATCCTTTCAGGTTTACGAGATTATGAGGGGTCTCTTGACAGTTTTGTTACAATAGGCAGGAGTCTCTGAGGCACTAATACCAAATCACTGGCATCTGGAATGAGGAGAGGGAGAAAGAACACGCCTGTGAAAAAAGGGAATATGTTGTGACCGTAAAAATCCAGAAAGACCATGCTGTGTGGAAAGAGCCAAGTTGTGAAGCAAGTCCAGAAAAGGGCTACCAAGATGATTAGATGGATGGAGTTCCTCACCTATCAGCAAAGGCTGAGAGAATTGGAATTGTTCAGCATGGAGAAGAGAAGCTTCCAGGGTGACTTAATTGCAGCCTTGCCTACAAGAATGATGGACAGTGACTGCTCACAGGAGCATGTGGTGACAGGGCAAGGAGGAATGGATTCAAACTGAAAGACAGTGGATTCAGATTAGGTATTTGGGAAAAAGTCTTTACTGTGAGTGTAGTAGGGCACCATAACAGGTTGCCCATAAAAACTGTGGATGCCCATCCCTGGAAATGTTCAAGGCCAGGTTGGAAGGAGCACTGAGCAACTTGGTCTAGTGCAAGGAGCCCCTGATTACCACATGTGGGTTGGATATTTAAAGTCCTTCCAGGCCAAACCATGCTATGATTTTATGTGAAGCAGAGATTTGACTATTGGAGACAGCATGCAGTTGGAGGACATTGCCAGCACTAAGTGGTTGAAGACATTTTTCTAGCCAAGTCAATAGGGCAGGAAAGAAGCTTATTGAGCTTCTTTGGGGCAAAAATTCACATGCACTAGAGGGGCTGGAATTGTTTGACAGCAGAATTGAGGTCTGTGCACATAACTTTCTCTGTCTAAAAACTGAGAAAGATTGGTTCATTGTCTTTTATTTCTAATAAATTAATTAGAAGTTAATGAGGAATATGACCGTATATTCTGGTGGACCACTTGCACAGCAGATACAGTACTGTACTCGAAATGGCAGTGTGCAAACTAGTTTATGTAATCTTCCCAGGAGGTAGATAAAGGCACAATTAGGCAGGGTATGAATGAAAGTGTGGTACACTAAGGGTGTTAGATGTGCAGCATTGAGTTAGTAAAAAAAGGAAACAAATCTATGCAAGGCATAAAAGGGTAAATTAATTTTGTAAATTCACTAGACTACACAGGGGAAAGGGTGCTTCAGTAATAGGGGATTGGCTGGGGGTTTTTTGTCTTTTTTTTTTTTTTTCAAATATTGAGAAATCTGTTTTAGTTCATGACTTGTTTTGAAATTTGCATTTATATCAAGCCTTTTCCATGAATTTTGTGGGGTTTTGTGTTTGTTTTTGTTTGTTTGTCTGCTTGGTTGGGTTGGGTTTTTTCTTTTTTTTTTTTTTTTTTTTCTTTTTTTAGACTATAATTTCAATTGGACATGCAATGATATAAAATAAAACATAAACTATTGAAAAAGGTGTGAGGGGATAAACTGAAACAAGCTAGCCATCTAAAATATACAGAAAGTAAAGGTAGCTTCAATGCTTGCCTAAAAGAGCTGGGGTGTACTCACTGTAATGAGTCTTTCAGTATCAGAGACAATCTGCATCTCAAATAGAGAGCAAAAATAGATCACTTAGGGTTCATCTTCCTTCTCATCAAGCTTCACATAAACAAACAAGAAAACAACAGTTGAATCTATTGTAAATCTTATATAGAATCCACACCTTTGTTAAGCAAGCTGCAAAGGAAAGTAATTGAACTTAAGATAGGTTTAAGTAATTAAATTGAAGATGTGGCTTTTAATTAAGATGTATATTATATTAGTGACTTAATTTCTCAGGTTATTAATTGCTATAAAATAAATGTCTATATGATTCAACCTTTGAAGCTTCTGGCTTTAATGGCAATTCAAAGCCCTTGACATTTCTGTAATGTGCTCAGTGCTATAGAAGATCAAGTTCATAAAAGAAAAGGAAGCATTTTTTCCATTTTACTTAAGGTCAAAGTAATGAACATCCAACTTCTCAGAGACATGTCAAATGTACATATGGATGCATAAAACCATATGATCTTCCACTACAATTAAATTAATGATGCAGAAAAAAACCCTTATAGATTCCTACTGGTTTGGATAGAGTATTGTGTCCATTAGTCTATCTAAGTAATCCTGCAGAAATTAGAATGTTTATTTTGATAGCCAAGAATTTCTGAATCAGGTCATGTTCCATGCAACTGTTTTACATCTTAGTCTTAATCTAATCTTGATGGGCCCAACCTGGTTTTATATATCAATATAATTGGGAGCAGCTCCAATGATGTTGATGGCCTCACCTTTAAAAAGTTTGCATAAAAGGTACTGGAATCTGAAATATTTATCTTTATGCCATTTGACTTTCTGAATTTCTTGTGGCCAAAACTTGCCTCTGAAAATTAATGTATGTTTTCAATTTTCTTCCTTTGGAGCAGGATTGGACCATTGAAAAACTGTTTTGGTACACTCCCCAGTGATGTTCATACTCCAGTAAACTCCATTAGTAAAACTAATTTTACTCTGAACACTTATAACCCAGCATTTAGGTAGGAAAAAAGTGCCATCAATCACTTGATGTTATCCCACAGACAACACTACACGCATCAGCGATGTGCTCAGAAGGCAAGAAGACCCAGATGAATTGTTAGTTTGTCAGGTTTTTTCACTTTATAAACTTGAGTGTTGCAGAGTTATAGAACACTATGTAGCCATCATTTCCACTGTTAAACTCAGGCATATAAAATGACCTTTAAGGAAAACAGCAAGACTAAACAACAAAGGAAAAATTTATAGAATTGTACGGGGAAATATATGAAACCAGACTTATAAGAATAAAAGTTTAGTGTGATAGACTTCTGATTAACAGACAGGCATTAAACTTAAATTTATGTTTTCTGTCTATAGACTGATGTTGATAATAAAATTTTGCTTGTATAAAATAGGAAGAACTCTATTTACCTTATTTCATAATTTGGGTTTTAGTAACAGAAATGGAGCGACTCAAGGTTCTAAAATAAACATGCTAAAGGGAATATAATTGATAATGCCTCTTAATATATTGACTTTTCTGAGAAGAGTGAGTAGCTTTGGCTACCTAATTTTCTGAAGTCATAGCACATATCTAACAATCAAGAACCATTTTTAAAATATCTGAAAATAATCAAAATACAATTATTTTCTGAATTATTCTCAGCAACCAGAATGACCATTGGCCATGCAGCCACCTCTTGACCATCTGTCAAGAAGTATAGTTTATGTGAAGTTCTGAAGAAATAGCTGAAAACAGAAATCATGCAAGATTGTGTATAATAATAAACATAAAATTTATTGAATGAAAGCCACACTTAAGAAATTAAAAAAACATCAGAAGTTTACTTAAATATGTTAATTATTTTCTGCCTATGTTAAGAAGTAATTAAAATTATATCTTCTTTATTTTCATGTTATTTATCTTGACATAGTGTTGCTGTTTATGAATGCAATGTCATGAAAGGTAATATTATTAGATATTAAAGCTAAAAGAGATGGGCATATCTTTTTTTGTAACCAATATCATAGAATTTTATCAAGCAGTTCTTGCATACAACTCAAGAAGTTCCATATTATCATCTACAGAAAGACTTAATACTGATTTAAGAACTCAGAGTATTGATAAAGCCATGTTATTTCTTGCAACAATATTATTAGTTAGGGTAGGGAAAACACTCTTTTCTTTCTTTTCTTTTTATGAAAGATAAAAAATTCTTACTAATATGTATGCAGCTTAGGGCTAGTTAAGCCATTCTTATAAGCTGAGACATGTAAAGACTAGACATTACCATTATTGTTGAACTTGTTGAACAGAATGTAGTAATTTTCATTTTCACTTATAATAACATCAAGTCTAAATAGTTCTGCCTTCTATATTACATTGCATTACTCTGGAAATTATTGTCATTTGTGCCCAGTGAACTTGATAAGGTAATATGGACAGAATTTCATCCTGTTCAGTTCAGATTCATGTCATAAAAAGGAATCAACCAGAATCAGTTCACCTACATTTTTCCTTCAGAGAATTAAGGCTTAATGAGGCAAGTGTAAGTAAAAGGAAATTAAGGCCTTCTTTCAATTCAGTCTTTTCAAACACTTTTTTCAATGTGTTTTTGTTATATTCAGCCGCAGCCAACAAGAATTTTTCTTCAGCAGCTTTGAGGAAAACAACAGAATTGTCTTTATAACTCTGGCAAAATTATTCTTTTGATGCAATAAAAATAGCATCCCACTTCCTTTCTTCTCTTCAGGCCTTGTTTATTTACAACTTAAATGTCAGTAACTACAGTAACTTAACCTCTGTCAGGATTCTAATGGGCTTGAAATTAAACAGTGAGGTTTTAATTGGCCTCTGAGTGGAGAGGAGCTGGGCACTGCACAGCTGAGCTGCTGTGGAGCACGTGTAGGAGAAAGGCATTCCATTTGGATGTTTGCAACCGCGTACTGCAGGCTGCGCAACTGCGATGCATTATTGATCAAACGGCTGGTATAAATAGGAGCAGAGAGTTTTGCTACCATCACCAACCCTCAGATCTCTGAGAACTAAGTTGCAATTAATATATTCATACAGAAAACATACGCTGAGAGTAGGAAACTGCCCAGAAACAACAGTGTAAGAAAAAAAATAAAAATCACCAAGAGAAAACCCATGAAGAATGATAGTATTTATTGGATTAGATCACTTTCGTGACCTACGTGCTTCTCACCAATAAGCCCTCCTTCTGTCAACATTCAAAACCATATCACAATTTTGCCAAAACAAGTCAGTTCTCAGTTTGATCAGAGAAAGAAAATCATATGATTCCATTAAATCTTCTGACAGTTCTGCTGTCAGGGCTGTCAGCCTGGGTTTCATACTTTACACTAAATGAAGCAGAGTATAGTAGTATAGAAGGGCCTGTAAGGGTCTCTTCACAGTCATTATTTATTTATTTTTGCTTTAAGTATGCATTCGTGTTGTCAGATGATGCAAAGTTATTGCTGTTTCTTATTATTTATTGCTAGTATTATTACCATCATGCCTTGGAGTAGCCACAAACTATGTATGATCCAATTGTTCTTTCTAACACACGCTATTCTGCAAGGAACTTAGAGCTGAGTATGTTTAGAGAGCCATCAGAGGGAGGACAGCACCAAGCTTTACTCTCTCTCCCATGAGTGCCAGGAGCAGTGAAATCACCACAGCATGCCTGGGGCTGCCTCTGTCCATTCCCCATAGGATCTTAGGGTCTTATTCCTTGTTGGTCTTATGCTGCTCCCACTGCAGTCCGTGGTACAATAGTGATGGGGGTGGTGGCCAAGACAGGTGGCTTGATGACTGCATAGCAACATGGCAGAGAAAATACAGGACAAAGTGGAAGTGAGAGAGGCAGGCAGGGGGAAGCTGTGAGGCCCAGTATGACGTGCACAGTGGTCACAGGACACCAGCTGCCTGTCTAGTAATGCTTTCATTTGGGGTTTCATGGGAAAATGAGGAGATTTTTCAAAGAAGTAATTATGCTTGCAGAGTTCTGCAAGTGGAGAAAACCAAATTTTGCTCACTAAATGAAGATTCAAAATTCGGTCAGTAAGAGGGAAAAGCTTTTGAGAGGACCAGAAGAACAAGCCAGAGAGGTGAAAAGCTAAGGATGATTTATCCAAAGAAATGGGCCAGAAATATGAGTTTTTAAAAAACTGCAGTAACTTTACATAAGAAAGAAGAGAACAATGACAGAAGTTACCATTGGAACCCAGCCTATTTCTAAAAAAATTTTTTCTACTGAACATTTTAGGTAAAGTGTTCATTTTTATGGAAAATTAAGTCACAGTCTCTCTTTTATGATTATGAAGGACTACAAAGAGGATAGACTAATCTTTATCCATGAAAGATCTAAACTTCTCTGCCTCTATCATTCTGTTCATTTGCAGAGACACTTAACTTTTGGACAGGCCAAAATTCCCTCAGAGCCTTGCTGCAGAACAGTAACATTCACTGGAATAAAAAATACAGGCAGGTAAAAAAGCATTAGAATTACAATATTTTTAGCTTTGTATTGGAAAAATTCTTTCTGCCATAAGAAGTATTTCCATTTAGTATATAAATACCTACATAAGTCTATCATATTACACTAATTTTTCCTACCAAATGGTCATTATACTATCAAAAATAAAGCTTTATTTTTGAGCTGATCTTCCTTGATGAGGGATAAAGTGTTATTAATATTGTATAAATGTATTCAAAAGAACAGAAAACTGAATAAAAAATAAACAAAAAATCTAGTTCTAAAAGGGCCGTTTGAAAGAAACTGAGAATTTTGTCCATGTATCCATGGATATCTTCTTTGAAAAACAAAATAAAGGAAATATGTCAAATACAGAAAAAAAAAACAAGCAGGAAAGGGAGAAAGATCTTTAGATAAAGTAATAAGATATGTTACTCTACTATACTACATATTAGCAAATTGTCCAAATCCATTTAACAATTTAAGAAGTCTTTTGCTTTAGTAGGGAAACCTCAGGACCAGCTGAAAAGAGGTGCAAGATGGAGAAACTGGAAAACCTCCTGTGTTCTGCATATTGTAGTGATATGTGGAATGTAAAGGAGATATGGATACCTGGATGTAAGGACATCTGTCTTGTGAAGATAAACTGTTAACATAAAAGAAAAACAAACCGCATAAAAATTATAATACACATTTACACAGAATACTTAAATACATGAAAAACCCTTCAGATAATAATAACTTATAAACACACAGGTACACTAATGATCCAGAGATAACAACAAAAGATGGGTTCCTCAAGTCAGTGACTGACAGGACCTTGGAGGAACTACTCTAGCACAGCTTGGAAAATTTTGGGCCAGACTTTGCAAGTGATAAGAAAAGGGAAAATTATTATGGGTCATATGAGAATGAGACATTAAAATCCATATAAGAAAGTATTTCCCATCTTTATTCATTTTTGGACAGATTTCGAAGTATACTACACTGAGATAAATCCTGACTTCAAAGAAACATCATTTGATTTGTTTGGTATGGCACAGGGTCAGTATTAACACAGCACTTATAACAAGTGAAACGCAATAGGCAGAAACTAGAAACAATTTCATTGATCCACCCCTGGTTATCTTTGCTGAGAACAGTATTGTTTCATTATAAATCATAATACGTAAGGCTTTTTGTAATTAAAGAACATTTTTTTTTCCTAGATTGGTGACTTGATGGAAAAGTTGTACTCTCTCTTAAGGAAATTATCTGTTTCAGGGAATGCCTTTAAATATATCAAAATGGAGGGATCATTACCTTGTCTGCGGCTCATTTGCAATATAATCTCATTTTGGCTCCAGCCATCACTGAATGGTAATGGATATTGATCAGTTGTTTTAGCAGTGGAATAACAACTTCAATTTAATGACTGTGTAATAACATTATAATGGCTGAGACTGTGAGCTGAAAATGCTCATTATTTCACAAGCCATACAAGGCAGCATTAGACCTTTTAACATATTTTTGTATGATTTAATTGCGCACCAGGCTGTACTTTTATACACAGAACAACAATAGCACACAGAGGATTACAGTGGTTTTTTTAAAGTAAAATATGTACAACTTATGCAAGTAGAGCAGATCACATTTCCATTTTTATTTCTAGACACCTGCCTACTTTTAAATAAACTTAAAGCATTTAATTCCCCTTCAACAGTAAAAGGTATTATAAATTCAATCTCAGCAGAAGCAAACTGTGTCTGTGTCCTTTCAACTGACACACCTGCTTCCAGCCAAAGCACAAGTAACCACTGGATTAGAAAAATTAAAGAGAACTATCAGGCATGTTAAAAATCAGTCTCCAATTTTACCAGATCAGACAAGCTGACATAAAGTAGAAGTCTGTTTTTTAGTGCACTAATGTACCAAGCTTCATTAATCACAATTTGCAGCTGTGCTACCAAGTACCTTCTCACACTTACTTTTTTTTTCCCCTTATTTTTTTTCATGAGATTTCTTTAATTTCATCCTTTCCTAGTTGCACTTCTTGGAACCATATATTTTTCACCTCTGAAAAAAATGCCAGCATTTTGAAGGTTTAAATTTTTGAAAGATATTTAAACTCAGTTATTACTTTGACAACTTTCCACCATATAAATTACTACTTTATTGAAATAAAAAATTAATTTTTGTTTTGCACATAACTTCACACATTTAAAAAAACTTCAATTCAACATTGGAACAGAAAATATTAAATTGTTGTCTAATCAATTAAAATAATGACAAATAAACAACTGAATTTATACCAAAAATTATCATTTCCATTCTTTTTGTATTTGGAGGCAAACATTTTGTTTCATTTAGAAAGTACAAAAGTAAATCTTATCTTCAAAAAACTCAGAATATTACCATGTTGCATTATTTGGAAACAAAAAATTGCTGTAAGGGAGTTGTGGAAATTATTTAAGTGAGTCTAATTTAATCTTTAAACCATTACCCTGGAAAAATATGAAAAAGCTAAGAAATTATTATAGTTGAATAAGCAAATGTATTTTGTTTTTAGAGTTACTCAAATGTTTGTGGAAATCTGCATTTTTTTGAGAATGAAAAATGTTTGAAACTCACGATGAGATGAAGTGGGCTTCCTTAGTCTAACCTGAGAAAAAACTGTGTTGTTTTTCTGCTAGATAATTTAATCACAAATTTGTTTTAGTGGAGTATCACAACTGTTGTGGCCTACACAACTGCAGGGTAATGTTTCTGTTCAGTAGTTCTGAACCTCTAAAATAGTTTTCATCAGTTTCAGAAGGTACTGAGCTTGTGCATGTCTCAGCTTCCTGGAAGTTTTTATGGAGGGACGTAGCTCCATCTTCATACAGCTAATTGTAGGCTTAGAACCATGATTGCAAACTTATGTGACCATTTAAAAAATTGTTATGGTTTTAAATTTATCAAAATTTTCTAGGAAAATACTACATCTAAATTTTCACTTTTCTCACAACCTTATTCCTTGACGCATTCTGCTTGTCAAATATTCATGGAACAGCTCATAAGAGAAAGCAAGAGCACATTTTGGAAGAATTTTGAGGATGAAAAGACCAAGTTTATTTTTTTTTTTATCAGTATGTACACATAATGCTTTCTAGCCAGTGCTGTAAAATATGCTATCAAAACCTACTACCACTCTGTTTGAAAGTGGAGAGTAGATATACTATCAATCACATCAGACATTAGTATGCTGCACATCCCTTCTCCTGCAAAATTGGTTTGACATAGGCAATTATCTGTCTACATGCATTGAGTGTACCAGAACCTTCCATTATCAGAAATAAGGCAACTTTCCATTTGCTTTCCTACGAGTGCCCTGTATAAGGATTAAATCTTTCTGGAATGCTTTGAGTTTCCAGGGGATTGCAGGTCTGACAGAGCATTTATCTTTAGTATTCTTCCATGCTATTATAATTCTTCATGTTTTTACTCCTAACTCCGTATGTTGTTCACAGTCTCTTTGAGCCCAAACTGCAAGAAATAGATCCAGTTTATTTTGGAACATGAGACTAATTTAACAGGTTGTATCTACTCTTTTTTGTATTCCAAAATAGCTCATTTTGGACAGCTAAAGTGCTTACATTCCTAACACACAGGCATCAGAAATACACGAGGAATTTCTCATTTCAATAACTTAAGCAGGAAAATAGTGTTTACTTTTAAACCATATCTATGGCTTGAAACATTAGCTTTCAGTTGTACATCTTAAAGAGTAGAAAGTTAGTTTTTGCAATTCTGCTTTTCATGTTTAAGACATGATTTTATATTTGTCATCCCAGAAAAACACATATAACCGTCTGTATTTAGTAACTTGATGATATTCATCCCCCTCACTAGATTCCGGCCAGGGTTTGCTTACAACCATTCTGATTTCAGACATTAGTGTAGTAGTAACAGCTCATTTTAGCAGGTGGCACAGCATTCCTGAAATAAATCCAGGATCCTTGGCATAATTTATTCATAAATTAACTCTATGAACTTTGCTTTCACATACTGATCAGTTCATATTTTAATTTCACACATTGATGAGCACTGTCTGAGTAAGTGTGAAAAGCTTCTAAAAATAGGTAGGGAGGATAAACAGGACTGGAAAGCATCTTGTTAACTGCAAGTAAAGACCCCACTCATCCCAGCTGGGAATCTGGTGTGTCTGGTAAAAGCAACATATTAGAAATGACTAACAGCACTTCAGCACTTCACCTGTAACTTCTGGTATTGATCAGTCTGAGGTTCTGTGAATGACCACACCATTGTGATAATGGATCAATGAAAATTCCATTGAACAGAGGGAGTATGCTTTCCGACCTCTATTGTCATTGTTTAATATTACACATGCTCATTGTTTGAGGCCTTTGATTTGCTCACTACTATGGTTGTATTGCTTAGTAACGTTATATATAACTCTGTAGTAATTGCTTGTGTTATTGCTATATTTAGGAGACAATGATCAGCACTATGACTAGCCAAGGGCATTTAATGTATCTATTTTTGTCAAAATATAATAAACACAGTTTATTGCTATAAGTTAAAAACAGGGCTAGCCTTTACCTCCCTAGGCAGCTGAGCAAATCACTTTTTCTGTGGACATCATCTAAATTCAGAGTAATCAGTCAGTGCTGAGCCATGTGAGCAGTCAGGGCCTAACCCTCATGGAATAGCAGCAATTTTTCTTACAAACAAACAAACAAATAAAAGAAACTCAGATACCCAAATACAAAATGTAATTTTGTATACATTTGGCAATGTAATGGCCAGAAAAAAAATTTGGGTAGAAAATAAACTGATGGTCCAAATCTACTGTTTGCTTTTAGGCAGAATAGTTTAATGAATCTAGCCTTTGTAGGTATAACCTTCATCATAATGTTATTATTTTATATTATGTTATATAGTAAATAACTTTAAGATGCATATGAAAGTGATAATGAAGACAAGGGGTGGTCACTTGTTACTAGGTAAGTGATAACCTTATATTTACCATTCTAAACTTCTTTTTCTTAGTGTAAAGAATTTTCCATTTGGCTTTCTCATGGGAGCAAATAGACAAAATATAGTCAGAATTGTGAGGTTATTTTTTTTTTTTTTTTTTTTTTATTTTTACTTTAAGTCTTACCTGTATTCTCTCTTCATTCCTCTTCCTGGGTTTAATTTCTGGAAAAAAAAATATTCACCATTGTGTCAGGATCTCATTTTGTTCAAGAATATTTTATCTTTGATTTTAAGAATTGAAATTCTCAGAGAAATTTATGAAATTTTACACGTAGAACTGGAGTAAAAAGTTGCTCCAAATATCTGCTTATATAGTTCTCCACTTTAAACTGCAGAGGGAAATTCAGTTTGTTATTATGTATCTACTGGGCCTGTTTAGTACTGGTTTAAACTTTGTTATACATGGATTCCAAAAGGTGTTTTAAAATAGCTCAGTTTTCTTTTCAGTGATGGAGCTCAGCTCCTGGTGCTTGGGTATCTTTATACCCTCCCTTCCATTTTCACTCCTCAGAAGTCCTCTATCTCTGACCTGCTGCTGTAAAGCCACCATCATGTCTCTTCTGCCTTCTCAGGTGAACAAGGGGAACAGAAAGTTGAGTGGTGCCTGTAACTGCAACTCTTAGTCAATTCCTCTGATAACAGTAAAAAAAAAAAAGGAAACACAATGAGGCTTCTCTTGATACAAAAGAAAATAATGAATTGTGCTGCCTTGCTATTGTCTTAATCCCAAGTGAAGCCACAGTGGATGAAAATTTTGTTCAGGAACCAGAGGGACTCTAATAGGCACTTGTTTAGGAAAACAGGTGATCATCTTGAAAAAGAACTGAAAACTAAAGTACTAAAACTACTAATTTTGTTCCCATGACATACATGTATCTGTATTGAAAACAAGCACTTATATCAAACAAATAGGATGCATTTTGATTTAGCAATGTTTATTTTTCTCTAATGAAAAATTTTAGTCAGTGGTCTAATTATTGTGCTGCTCAGTCTTTTAGAGATTTTTTTTTAGACATTGTATAATTTGCTTGTTTTCCAAGAAGACAAGTGTTATAACAAAATAAGAAAAAAAGTACAGCTATATATACAGGTATATATGAGCATGTGAGGGGCTCCCATAGTAGCTGTTACATATAGGCTGTCTTTTATAGCCTTAATTATATCATCACTGGAAAATCAGTTGTTGTGTATCTAAATTCATTTGCACACATTATGTTTCTTCACCCCTGAGGAGTAATATGGCATATAACTATATCTGAAAGCTAAACTAGAGAAATTTATGTCATGCCGGTGTTTATTTTGTTGTAAAATTGACCTTCAACAAGCAATCCAATATCCAGTAAAGGGCTCTGATCAGGCAGGCTTATAATATCATTAAATGCTGCATTTGATAATGGCTGCAAATATTTTCTTTCCTTCCAGTAAAGGGTGTCAAAAGGCTTCTTCATGGCAATAGAAATGAGCTACAAATAAATGCATACCTAGGGTAGTAAAATAATCCATTGCTCTTCCTCTTTAAACTGAAAGAAAAATATCAGCAAGGACAAAAATGACAGAGAGATCACAGAGACCTTCAGCCTGGTGGACATCAGTCTTTGGAATAATTTTCTGAAGGAACTGATAGGAGCTAGGTTTTTGGACCATTAAAAACCTAATGTGATGAAGTAGTGAAGAGCAAAGCAGTCTTGACTTCCCATGGACAGGGATTCTGAGTCTAACGTCTAAGATCTAGAAAGCATTCCTCAGACACTGCTGATCTTCCCAATATTGATCAGGTGTCACTTAAGGGCTGGTAACTTCCCACACAGAAACAACCCTGTGTTTAACCCAAAGATAAACTACCCTGGAACTGTGTCCATTCCCTCTTGACTGACTGCAATTCTCTGTCATGGCAAGAGAGGGGATGGTTTTTAGCTTCTTCAGGTGTGTTGCTTTTTGATGTCTGTTTTTGTATCTGTCCCTAGTTCAACACTGTTCTTCAGCTGCAGCACAAAGGAGGTGATTCCTTATGAAAAGAAATCTGTTTCCAGCAGCTCCCACTGAGTGAAGGTGAAGATGTTTAGTTACAACAATACCTCTTGGGATCAAAGGTGTGGAAATCAACCAAATGAGCTTCAGACTGTGATTCAAATAATGGCATTTAAAAACTGGTGTAACAGGATCAGCAGCTTGTCTTAATATCTTTATACTTTAAGCCACAGCATTGCTCAAGAAAAAAAACAAACAAACAAACAAAAAAAAACCAAACAAAAAAAGCCAGATAGCATTTTGAAGGAAAAAGCTTATATGGGATGTGTGGGTGAAGCAAAGGTCAGGATTTGCTGCTATGCAGTTTACAAAAGGAGTCCATGTGTCATTTTGCTTGCTAGGAGGTCACCCTGACTAACATTAACTGCTGCTGGGAGCTTCTGGTGCAGGTTTAGAGAGTTTAGCACCACTGTAAAGCAAATGAAGCCCATAATCTTCCTTTGCACACTTGTCTTTAATAAACAATTTTTTTCTGAGGTAAATTAGAAGGAAACTCCATCTCCACCTTCCGAGATACTACCTGCAAAATCAATGCTAAAAGCAATACTGGAAGGATAAAAATTTAGCTGTAGAGGCCAGATGTTTTTACTAATTCTTAATTCTTTGACCGCAGTTTACTTATTTTTCCTGAATCTTAACCATGGGATGTGAATTTCTGCTCTTTATGGTGTTTTTCCAACTTCTATCATGACCTATTGCTAATTTATCCATAGTTCACATGAGAGATGAGCAAGACCACCTGAGCTGAAAAAAATATGTATAAGACTCATGTCAAGGGAATGAATTTCAGCTTTGTGAAAGCGTAAACTCTGTCAGATAACCAGTAGTCACAAACAGCTTGCCATCAAAAGCAAAGGAGTCTCTAATATGAAGTGTGGAACTCCAATATGGATTAGTATTTTAATTAGTGATATTGTAGAAAAAAAATAATCTTACAGAGACCAAATTCTGCCCATTCCAAAAGATACCAAAATTACTGTAAGAGAAAATTAATGAAGTGATAAAAATTTGAATAGGAGTTAATTTGATGTTTCTTGAACTAAATGCTTGGGGCCAGTTTTATCTCAGCCATAAAAAATTACAAGTATATTTCTTCAATTACTCTGTTTTTGCTGGTTTTGGAAGGGACTTAAGCCCTTCCCATAGCCCAGATTCCTCTGGTTCTGCAGAATTGATTAGAATTAATACTGGATGCAGACACCCAAACAGGGATGACGGGGATTTTCCTGATCAGCTTCTATACCTATTTTCTGTGGATTTTTACAGTACTTCTTTTTCTTGCAAGGAGCAATCAGATTGCAATTATCTTACATAAACTGGAGCAGAGGGAAGTCTGGATGAACATCACAGGGCAGGTAGGGAAAATACAAAATGAGCATAACCGCTAATAACAAAAGCTGTTTTGAGGGAAGAAAGTGGTTTTCTGGGAATTTGGGTTTTGGTATTTTGGTGTTATTTTTTATTTTTGTGACTTTGTTTGGTTTTCTTGTTAGTTTTGTTTCTTTGGGGTTTTGTAATTATCAAATAGTTTGCCTCAGATATCAGACACCTATCTATCAGATATGATGTAGAAAAGACAAGAACATGTGAGGCAAAATATTAGCCAAAAAAATGTGGCATAAACAGATGAAAGAAAAATGTATAAACAGGTGGAAGTAGGACAGTTTTATTTCTTGGCAGCTAGATATGAAAATCCTAGGTATAGATCTACCAATAATTAAAATGTTTTCAAAGCCCACACTGGAAGGACTTACATTAGGAAAAGGCTAGTCTTTTCTTGTCAAAGTGCAGAATCCTCTACATAACACTATTTTAAAGGGAAAACACAATTTTAAAGGGAAACATCCTTAATGGATTTCCATGTTCTCAGACCATGAACTTGAGAAGAGATTTATTTATGCTTGGATGGTTATCTAAAAATAAGAAATGAAAATGCAAATTCTTGCATTTGTAAATGTTAATATGACAAGTTAGAGAAATCACTGTCTCATCCTGTTATGTGCAGTCAAACAGAGAGGACAAAATAGATTGAGTTTTCACCAACAGATTGAAACACTGGGGGAGAAAGTAGCAAAAGTGTAAAGAGACCATGAAAAATTTAGAATCTGAGAAGATGATTTTGAATTCCTTCCTTGATAAAACAGAAATGAAGCAAGGGAAATGGTGGTGAGATAATTGTAGGTTCCTTCAAGTTGGTAAAAAGCTTAGTAGATCCAAGAATTATTACAAGGTTACTCATACTGACAGTATTTACTTTGTAACACTTGTAGCTTTTATCTTACCATTAGACTGACACTACTGGACTAACGCTACTATCTGCAATCAAATGACAAAATCTACCACGAAATGTGGTAAACAGAAGAAATACAGCAGTCGTGATTTTCAACTTTATTCATTACCAAAATAATAATTACAACATAACTTAGGACATTTCTGACTTAAGAATGTTTTTTAGAATGGTGTACATGCAAATCACAGACCAAAATAAAGTTATTCCTTCCAAGGAGATTCAATTTTAGGCTTCAGATATTTAGTCTGATGTTATTTTTGGATTCCTTCCATCAAGCTTGGACAAGCTCCCATTTCTATGAGGAGCCTGGGATAATTCTGCTTTACACTGCAGTAAAGCACTGAGGAGACAGGATTATTGTCTCACAGACCACCTCCATTGCTAGAAAGAGAGAGGAAGAGACATATCTAAAGGAAAACTGTGAAGTCTGGTGATCTAAAAGTCTAGAAGTTATTTTTTTTTTTCCATTGACTATTAAAGGAGCCTAGGGTGGTCATAATCCTAACATAAGCACCTCTGCTAATTGCATGAAATTAGATTAATAGCACTCAAGCCGGAATTAAAAAGCCAAATAGATTAAAAATAAATTCAACAGAACCCTGCTTGAAAAGATCAGGGACTGATTGGAAGATCTCCTGTGTATGTCACATATTTGTACAATTATTTACATGCCCACTCAGCCTCAGTATAAATATCATTATTGCTTTCATTGCCTTCATGTCTTTTGCATTTTATCCTACAAACTCTGAAATCATTAGTTAAAAATTGTGTCTGATACTTCAGAATGTGGTAAATGTAATCAGCGTAGCTTATAGTAATGCTACACTTACTAGCAATGTGACTTCAATAAATTTGAATTTGGACCATTGTTTTTAATTGTATGATAAGCCTACAAGAAAAAAAAAAAAAAAAAAAGGGTAGATATTAAGACCATAAGACAACTTCAACAAGTGAAATACATCAGAGTTATGCGTCGGAACCCAGGACATCCCTCTGAAGGTCCTGGATGATCCAAGCCCCAGCCAGGGGGCTTCAAAGCCCTGGCAGGGGGGTCAGAGCCCCTGGCAGGCAGCCAAAGACCCCTGGGGCTTTGAGTTCAACCCGTGGAAGAAATTACCACCTTTGAATGAAGAATTAAAAGTCTCAAAAGTTTAGATAGCATAATAGTAGTAGTTATGGAGTGAAAAGGGAAATTTTGGGGAATTTTTACTATAAGGGCTCAGGAGGTAAGATGGAGGGACTTGGGCGTTGTCCTGTCCTCCTTCCTTCTTCTTCCTAGCCTCTGTCTTCCTGGTGATGGTGGCACTGGGGGATTGGATTAGAGTAGAATGTAACTGTCTAACGTAGGTGATAGGCATTGGATCATAATTGTAAGTAACTAACGCATAGTTTGTAGTATAAAAGTCAGTGCCTGCCTCAGGGGGGAAGAGCATGTGCCTCGGGCTGCCCTGAACAGACCTCGGCAGGCTGGACAGAAAATATTTTAGATAAGAAACAATAAAGCAACCTTGAGAGCACCAGCCGAACACTTCTAACTCATTCTTCAACAGCTGGTTTGGGAAACAGAGACTTTTTATACATCTTGGGGTCATCTTGACCAAAGGAAACCCTGAGATTATGGAAAATGAAATTATTACTTGTAGACTAGTTTCTAGTGAGCCAAAATCTGCTCAGAAATATTCAAATGACCAAAAAATAAGTCAAAAGAAAATCTGTTCATTAAATGGATCCTTAGATCCTTGTTTCAATAAATATTTAATGAAAAGCTAAGAAGTAAACAAGAAAAAAAGGACAAACATATCCTTTCCAAAATTTATAGAAAAATTTATCCACTAAGCAATTTATATACCTCAGTTTCATGGAGCAATGAATGAATTCACAAATATATTTGCATATGCCTCATATCCAAGATTTCTATTCCCTTGTTCCTGGACACTATTTTTTGAAAAGCAGAGGAGGGTCCCTTACTTCATTCTTCTCATGAAAATGCTTCAAATATGAGAATACAATCTGAAAGAAAGTGAATCTAAATCAGTAGAAGAGTGGCAGAATCAAAGACCTGACAGAATGCCTCCCATCCTTTGAAAAAAATATGTGATGACAAACTGATGGTCTAAATTTATGTATCTTTGTTCTCATCCTTAATGGGTAACAATGATGTATTGAGGTTGGTAAAAAATGACAACATTGACAAAGCGTTGATTTCATGCTTCTTATTTTTTTGTACAATAATAAAATTGTTATGGCCACTCAATTACTTTTTCTTTTCATTTCATATAATGAATACAGATTTTTGCACTATCAAATCTTCCTCATAATGAAAAACCTCATTGAAGACTATCTAATTTTTATTATCCAGCCTTCATTCTTTTTGCTTGATTCAGGAAATCACAGGTTATTTGCTGCACCTGTACAGAGAATATCTATTCTAATGACACTGATGTTCTGCAAGCAATTCTAGTTTATTACAGGTTAAAAAAAAAATTTATGTACTGTCTTACTTTGTACAGCTTTACTCATATTTTTAGCATGATACAGTCAGAGTCAGCCTGTCTTCATGGACTGCAGAGATTTTTGTCTTCACTGTCTTCTCTCCCTGTGGGCTGAGATGCTATAAATTGTTTCTGGACAAGTTTCAGAGCTGCCTGTAGCATGCTTTTAACGTATAACCTCAGAAGACTACTGGGTAACAAAATTTTAGCGTTTTGCAGCCTTGTCTGTCATACACCTTGTTCCCAGAATGTGTTTAATGTATGTCTTTCCACTTCTTTACTCACCTTCTGTAAGGGGATCTATTCATAGCTGATCAGGAAGTGAGCAAGCCATCACTGCCAGCTCTGCTCCCAAGGCAGTAAAAGAGTTCTTTGCTGTTTCTCCCTCCCACAGCAGGATACAGAGTTACATCAGGGGATCTTTGGTTTGGATTTCTTGGAGAATTCAGATGTCTGCACAGTGGTGATACGTTGTCAGACTGACACTGAGGCTGTACTCAGTAAAGTTGGGACTACAGCTTCACCTAGAAGAGTAAAGCAGCATAGCACCACCTCTGAAACCAGAGATGGTATGATCAAGCTAATTCAGAATTTCCAGTTTTACAGTTCAAGCCATATAGCAGCACCCTTCTGGGTTAGGGGGTAAGGAAATCTCATTTTAGATATAAAAAGGAAATGAAAATTCAGAGACAGTAAAATTTATCTCCTTATGTTATTTTGTGATGAAGTCAGGTGCGCTTCATGGAAAATTGCAAAAGCAATTGGGAACCTCTTGCTTCTGGCCTTCTTGCTGCAAACAAATATATGTTTTGAATTATTCATGGAATTTTGAACAATGTTTTCATAACCACCACCAATTAGACACAGAATTTACATGGGCAAGACAAGAGCTTTAATTTCAGATTTAGTTTTGCCAGGCAGAATTCTTTGTATAGCATAGGGAGGACCCAGTCATTGATTGACACTTTTTCATAATTGAATATTAAACCCTAAAAGTGATTACGCATTTCTAGTAAGGTAAAAATCCTGGTTTTCATTTCCTCACTGTGAGGATGCTATGCTCCTACTAACATTCTTTAGAGCTCAGCCTACACTGTGGCTTTCCCAGACACAAGTTAACTCCCTGTCTTTTGCTGAAGAAGAAAATATTATAAAACTATAAAACTTTTTTAGGGTTGGCATGCAGTAATAATAGAAGTGCCAGTATAGCACTATGCCACAGGACAGCAGTTTGAAGAATTCATCCTTAAATATAGCAGCAGTAGAAATTAATAAACAAGAAGCAGGAAATCTATATACAGGACAAACTTTTCTCTCATTTTTCAGGAGTTGAAATTATTAATCAGATAGAAAAGGTAACGGTATATTTTTACAATTCAAATTGGTTATCCTGTCCAAAGAGACTAAGAAACATCTCTTGTCTCTCTAAATACCAGGAAATGTATGTGATTCCACTTTGATTTTTTTATCTGCTGTATTTTTAACAGTGGATCTGGTACAACATCCTTTGCATAATTAGTTCCATCTCAGTTAAAAATGGCCTTGTTAGAAATAGGGAATTTTAAACCTCTCTGTGTGTATATTTTTTCATCCTAATGACAAAACTGTGAGCTAAGATGAAGGAAGGCTGCATCTGGTCTAATGTGTCCAGCTGGGGTCTCCTCAGTACAAAAGAGACATGGACCTCCTGGAGTGAGTCCAGAGGAAGGATGCTGAGATGGCTAAGGGATTGAAGTGCCACTATTGCAAGAAAAGTTTGAGTGAACAGGGCCTGTTCAGCATAGAGGGGAGACGGCTGAGGTGGGACCTCTTCAATGTCTGTAAATATCAGAGGGGGGGTGTTAAGAGGATGGAGCCAGGCACTTCTAAGTGATGCCAAGCAATAGGACCAGAAACAACAGGCAGAAACTGATGCACAGGAAATTCCACCCAAATATGAGGAAGAACTTTATATTGTGGGTGACCCCACACTGGAACAGATTGCTCAGAGAGTGTGTAGAGTCTACCTCATTGGGGATATTCAAGAACCATCTGCACACAAGCCTGTGCCCTGTGCTCTGGGATGACCCTGCTTGAGCAAGGAGATTGGACCACATGACCCACTGTGGTCCCTTCCAATCTGACTTATTTTGTGATTTTGTGAAATAAATCTTTGAAGACCGCAAAATTGTTTTCCAAACAAGAAATATTATTTCAGAAAACAATAAAATGTATGTATATTTCTAAATATATTTGCACACAAATAGAAAGGAAAAGCTTTCAATAGTATGGAATAGTTCCTTTCTATTCATGTAGAAGAGATTCTGTAATAACCAACTCATTGTGAAGCAAGTTTGAAAGTGGACCTTTGAATCTTTCATGCTTCTGTTAGCTGGAAAGAATACTTTAAGATGAAATTCTGAGATATATATGCAAGATCCTGGTGTCATTGGATTCAACAGAAACTTACCATTGACTTATATTAAATAGAAATTTGGATTTGTGCTAGTTAAAAACAAACTCTGGTAGACTTTGATGCTTTCTTTGTATATGTCCTTGTCTCCTGGAACCAAGAGGTTCTTTCAGGTTCATGAAACTCATAAGAAATTGTTGCTGCTGCTCCCTATATTAAAGGAAGTTGAGAAAAAAGAAATCAAGCTTTTTTTGTGATAAGAGGTTCCTCATAAAATAAGTTGGTTGCTTTGAATTTGATACCAAAGCAATGCTGATTCAAGGGCACCAGGAATAAGGCAAATTATGCGGAACTCTTGAGTGCAGATTTAAGGCAAATTTTCAGCAGAATACTTTCTCCAGTGTATTAAATTGTGAAAGGATGAAATACTACATATATGGTGAAAAACAAGACGAGATAAGGAAATTAAGATAATATAGGTGGAATCTTAGAGAAGAAATTAAAACTGTAGGTGACATCTCTCGAATGGAGGTACATTGGAGATGCATTGAGCTCCACTAGAGCTCAACACAATTGAAAAGGATGTAAGCATTGCTAAGATGAGCAAAGCAAAGCACAAAAGCATTAGACTTTGTCTCATCTGGCAGGCCAAGAAAAAGGACAGGCAACTCCTGAATTCTACAAGTTACTGCTTCAGAGACAGAGAACTCTGCTTTTACTACTTTCAGTCATTTCACACACTTGAGGTTGACATGGCACTTCTGCTATTTCAGTGGGTGATAATCAAAATGTAAAAATGTAAATCAAATCCTTAAAGCTGCTCACTCTAGAGAATGGCAAGACTAAGTACCGATGTGGGTAGGGAAGAGAACGAAAAGGTACACATTCTTGAAAGTACTATTTTCTCTCCCAAATTACAAAGAAAGCCAATCTGAAGCATCGCTCACATATCCCGAGGCTGTGCCTTGTAAGGTACCACACAGTCCTGCTGTCTTTCCTTTGAAACCTCTGTGTGAGACATGTAGTGAAAATAAAAATACCAATGGCTTGCCACTGTGTTGCTCTAAGTAGGACAACCAGCTTCCCTTTCTCCTTCCTTGTATCTAATTATGGGTTATCTTGACCTCTCGCAAGGTCTGGCCAGTATGAGTGAGGTATCACTAAATTAAGCCAAATAAGGATGAAATCATGTTGGAAAGTCATGTCTAAGCTCTCAAGGAGGAGCAGTAACTCTTTCATTTATGACAGTTTAAAGGCTGAATATATATGGGGAGTCTCACGGAATCCTTCAATATTAATGAAGTACGGAAGCACTAGCCACAATGAAAAGTGTCAGGATTTGGCCTACCTTAAAAATTTATTTATGCAAATTTTCTTGTCTCCTTTATTTAGTCTGGGTTTTCAGGTTTGGAATTTCTGAGTTTCTAAAGTCTGGTTTTAGTCTACTGAAATTCCTTTCCCAGGAAAAACATATACAACGGGACATTGTTTTTATAACAGTATTCATGTTGTTCATTCTTTCTGTGGGAGGGATTTTCTTTTGATGTCCCTCTAGTCTAGCCGATGTAAGTAAAGAGTTCTGTCTCTTGTTCACCAATCACAATTGTCTGTGGAAAATATATATAAAGGAACGAGTTCTTGAAATAAAAATTCTACTTCATGCAACCTTTAAAGAAATTTCACAGAAGTCTGTCGTGTGTGTTATCACAACAGCAACTCCTTTAGGGTGGATAAAATTTTGCTTGCACAATTGGGGTGCCTTACAAGTTCAAAACCATCAAAATAAGTGTAGTTCAATGCATGATTAAGAACTGGAATGGGCTGCTTAGGGATGTGGTGTAGTCACCATCCTTGGAGAGATTTAAAAGATGCATTGATATGGAACTTAGGTGTATGGTTTAGTGGTGGCCTTGGCAGTGTTGGGTTAAGAGTTGGACTTGATGATCTTAAAGTTCTTTTCTAACCTAAATGATTCTACGATTAAATTACAATTATAATTGCATTCTTTGATTATCCTTGGCTCAGCAGTTCAAATTCAATTGAATACAAATGGGGAAATTGCCTGCAAAATCTCCCTGTTAGTTTTCCCTAAAACAGATGAAAAACAAGTCCATGAATCCATTCATCCCTAATATCATGGGATGGTAGTCTGGGGTTTGCATTAGAGTCAGTTGTAAATTAATGTCAAAGTGTCCTTGAGCACAGAGAAGAACAATAGCTATGGTGGTACTGGCAAATATAGATTCATCTCTGAGAAAACAAAACTCCTCTTTGTGCCACTGGGGTCAAGCCATCATCACACAGGTAATGGCTTCTAACTCCTGCACTTCCAACTGCAGACTGTTTAATGTAGCGTTAAGTGACAAAATCTATATTTAGGATGGAGTTTATCTCCCTTAACTTCAGCGACCAAAAAGACTGTCCAATCCGATATAGCCACCAGTATCCTAAGTAGATTCCCTTAGTCAATGGATATAGGTCTTACATAGCTATCTTTATCATCTGAATCATGTTTATCCCCTGAACCGATTCCTCATAGAAGTTCATCCTCTCCTGCTGTCTTCCAACAGGTCTAGATGATTAGCATAGATCCTCACTATTCAGACAGTCAAAATGAGACTAATGAATCCCACTCTCAAGGGAAACAAAAAGAGGAAGTCACTGAAGAATGCAAACTTGTTTGTGTGAATTGTTAGTTGTAACCCTCCTTTCCCCCATGAGAAAGCCACATACACATGGAAAATTCATGAGAGGCAGTTGAGGAAGTGTCACAAATCATCAAAGGGGCACTCCTGAAGTATCCCTCTCAGACTCACTCCTGAGGCCTTGCAGAGAGCACTGCTCATCATGCTTGTGATGAAACAAATCCAGAGTCTGCTGTGAGAATGTCAAACTTGCCCCCTGTCAGGGACGTACCTGGCCATTCCCAACAGCCCAAACACAATAGTAATCCATTGAACTCTGTGTTTTGCAGGACCCTCACCATGAAGGAGGTCAGAAGAAAAGGATCAACAGGATACTGTTAGGATCCATGGAGTGGTGATATTTTCTATTTAATCTGTCTCTCTGGCTTCCCCACTCCTCTTTTTCTCTCCCTTTCTATCTCTGTCTCTCTACCTCACATTTACTGTTAAATAAAATCCATACTATTGACTTCAGCCTATGGTCTCATTTGCACTTTAATTCAGGCAGAGGCATCTCTCTAATAATTTAATAATTGCATCGTAGCAGTTTGATGAGGGCAATTATATCCATTCATGGCAAGAAGGCATTCTGCAGAAATAACATTGCTTTAACAAACACATCACTTTGCCTTAGCTTTTGCTCATGTTCATATATGTTGGCAAGTCTTGAGACCAAAAAGAACGAGTGAAGAATTTAAGAAGAGATACTCTCAGGGTACTCTGGTAGATGGTGAGTTTTCTCTTTCCTGATGAGCTTTGTCACCCAGAGCAGAAAGAAAATGAAGAAAGAATTGAACCATAACACTCTGGATATGTTTGTGTACATATAATTAGAAGTCCATCGTTCAGTATGTCAGTATGCAGATCAACTTGGTTTTGCTGTTGTATTCCATACTTGAAAAAAATCTTATTTTTCTATGTGACTATAATAAGTGCTATAAATTCTAATAATTTATTATTTCTATAATCTTTGTTCATGGTATCTGAAGAATGAAATAACTGTTTCTAAAGTTCAAAGCTTCCTGACTACTTTTGAAGTCATGACAGCACTGTTCCTAGGGAGGACTGTGATCTAGGCAGCTGTCCCCCAGGAATAAAAGTAAATTAATGGGAAAAAAAATCACAGAGATATAAAATGGTGCTTTCATCAATACTGTTTTTCAGTTTTGCTTTATGATATGTCATCTGGTGTGGGAGGGAAAGCAAAGTTGCCTACACTTTGAAGTGGTAGCATGTTCTGAAGCAGTCATTAATGCAGTTCATACCTCTTCTTATGTACTTGATTCATTGAGGTGCTCTGTGCAGTCAGGATACCTTGCAAAACCCAGACCTGTGCAAGAAGACTGGAGGGCAAAAATCTGACAAAGAAACCTATTAAGTGGAGAGCTTTGGTGTTGAAAATATAAAATAATTTTTAGTTAAGATGTTATAATTTTCTAGCTTTTTAGAGAGAACTTACAGCTAGCCTAGCTTTCAGAAAAGTCTCTTACATTCAATTATTTACAACTAAGTAAAGTAGCTTTCTCTTTAGCTTCTTTTAATTTCAAGTTGACAAGTTAGATCATAGGTTTCACTATTTTTCTTCATATTTAAATTATTAAGACAAAAAAATCTTTTCACGTTATATTACAAATATATGAGTACATTCCTATAAGTTTTATCAGTCTGCACACACTTTCATAATGCATTAATGCCTGTCTCATACAGTTATTTCTAATCTTAACAGGGAATTTTAATGTCTTCTTCCATGGCATGAGCATTCCCTTAGTCAGTTATGAATAGTTAACATAGTGGCTCTTGTATGATAAAACCCAGTTATTTCTCCTACTGTGTGCATATCATGCAGCTTCCACTACATTCCTTTCTTTGAAGAGCCAAAGAAAGTAGAGGTCACTACAGAACTCTTAATTCTTGTGATAGATTGTACCTAATTATTTAATTACATTGGCTGACCGTGAGAGATTGAAATGGTTAATGGCTTAAGTATCGTTAGGATCATCTGAGGGCTTGTGCCCACTGTAGTGAACTGCAGAGAAGCAGCTGTGCATCTGCAACCACCAAAGCCCAACCCTTGCTGAATACACTACTAACTAGAATTTGGACTGTGCTGAGAACTTGAGATAAGATAAAGGCGGTTCTGTAGTTCAGTTATCCCAGGTCTGGGGAGAAGAATGCATCTACAAGTGATATTGGACGAGTGGCTGGAATGCTCTTGATGGCTCAAACATTGAGGGGATGAGCTGCTGATGTGCAAAGCACCTGCCCAGGTGGAGAGGGTGAGCACAGCCTAGAGACTGCAGCTGGGTGTGAAATGCAAGGAAAGTGGCAAACCTTGAGAGGCAGGTACTGTATCTGTCCTCAGTCAAGAGAACTCAGATGTCATAACTCCCCTGCTGGGGGTGTAACAGGCAGCTGTAACATCTTAGCAGGTGTCAAAGGCTCCTGAAATGTCATTTCATCATTCAGATGCCTCATGATCCACAGCAGTCAGTGTGAAACTCCCTGCTACCTGAGAGTTCCACATGAACCTTGGTAAATATAGACCCATCAGACCTCCTGTTCATGGGTTTTCTCCACCACGGCGATAGGATTTCCCCAAGAATTTGACAAATTACTCAGTCTGCAATTGCCACTGACTAACAGATGTCAAAATTTCAAGCTTTCTCAAGGACTCCAATTCGTGGTGACTATATACTTTCCAATCTTATTTCTTCTCTTTCTTTTCCCTATTTCTTTCTATCTCTACCTCACATTTACTGTTAATAAAAATCTGTACTATTGACTTTCTTTCAGAGGCATATCTCAAATGATAACCAGATCAGGACATTGACCCATATGATAATTATTGTATTACATTATTTTAGCTCACAATGGATGGTGTAATTTAGCTAAAATAGAAAAATGCTTGGAAATCAACTCAATATCTCTATATTTTTTACCCTCTAGAATGTCTTTTTTTCTGAGGCCTACTAAAGACCTAAGAAATTCAGTGTTTTAGATTTTCTTTGTATGTTTTCTATCATAGATTCTGCTTTGGACCAAATTCCATTTTGGTTTGGTTCTCACAGGTCAGAGCAATGCCTACTTAGACATCATACAGAATTCCCAAAGGAGACAATCAGAGCAGGAGGTGCAAGATGAACTTTCATAGATGGTCTCCCTGTTTCCAGTAAATTTGGGGTTAGGTAATTCCTTAGAGAGTCTTATCTTGGTACTTAATAATCACAGACAGACTCTTCTTCCATGTCTTTTTCCAACGACTTCTGTCAACTCCATCATCTACTAGAAACCTACCACCCTGTGGCAGGGTAATTACAGCTTAGTTACAAATCCAAGAATAAACCCCTCACTTCCAGAAATTCCTTTTAGTTTCTATTGAAAATTTTTTATTCTTTGTTGGAGGATACCATGAGTATCTGATCAGATTCACTCTTCATTATTAGCTCTTGTATGCTATTTATTCTATTCAAACTATTTGATGTCTAACAGAATCGTCTTCCTTCTTCTGCACATTTGTTTATTTTCCATGGCATTGACTGCTCTATAAATACACCTCTAATACCTAAGCCAGTTCATAATTTTAATTATCCTAGATGTCCTTTGCTGAAAATTCTCCAATTCTACTAATTTGGTAGAAAGCAAATATTAAGTTAATATTTCTCACTTTATTGCTGCAGTAAAACATAGAAAACTGGACAGTAACACAAATTTCTTATATTTCAGTGAATTGAGTTTGCACATCAAAGTTTTGGTAGTGGAAGGGGCTACAGGTGTGGCTTCTGTGAGAAGCTACCAGAAGCTTCCCCCATATCCAAGAGAATCAATGCCAGCCAGCTCCAAGAGGGACCCAGTGCTGGCCAAGGCTGAGTCTATCAGCAATGGAAGTAGCACTGCTGTGGTAATATACATAAGAAGGGGAAAAATTTGCTGCACAACTGAGGAGTGAGAATATGTGAGGAAAACAACTTTGCAGATGCCAAGGCCAGGGGAGAAGAAGAGGAGAAGGTGCTCCAGGTGCCAAAGCAGAGATTCTCCTGCAGTCCATCATGAGGCAGCTGTGCCCTTGCAGCCTACAGAGGACCATGGTGGAGCAAAGATCCACCTGCAGCCCTTGGAGGACCCCACACCCTATCAGGCAGATGCCCAAAGGAGGTTGTGACCCTGTGGGAAGCCCACACTAGAGCAGGTTCCTGGCAGGACCTGTGGCTCCATGGAAAGAGTTAGCTATCCACTGTAGAATAGGTTTGTTGGCAGGACTTGTGACCCTGGGGAGAACCCTCACTGGAGCAGCCTGTGCCTGAAGGACTGCACACTGTGGAAGGGAAGCATACTAAAGGAGTTCATGGAGAACAGCAGCTCATGGGAAGGATTCACACTGGAGAAGTTTGTGGAGGACTATCTACCGTAGGAAGGACCCCATACTGTAGCAGGGGAAGTGTGTGGGGAGGAAGGAGAGGCAGAGAAAAAGTGTGATTCTGTGACTGCAACCTCATTCCTCTCCTCCTGTATCACTGCAGCGAAGGAAGTAAAGGAAATGTGAAGTTGAGCCCAGGAGGAAGGGAAGGGAACGGGGGAAGGTGTTTTTTAAGATTTGATTTTATACCTCATTACCCTACTCTGACTTGACTGGCAATAAATTAAAGTGATTTTCACCAAGTCAAATCTGTTTTGCCCATGACAGTAATTGGTGAATGATCTCTCCCTGCCCATATCTCAACCCACCAGCCTTCTGTTAGACTTTTTATTTCCCCTGGGTGACTGAGGACGGCATTGATAGGATGGCTTAGGTGGGCACCTGGCATCCAGCCAGGGTCATCCCACTGCATACAGTCAGCTTCCCTTTTGTTTCTACATGTCACCCTCCATTATGTGAAGGAGAAAGTAATATGCTTCTTTAATTTTTGAAAATTATCCTTTCTAGGCATTCAAACTGCTGAATACTGAGTAGGTCAGATTACAGTAGTTCACCAGTGTAATTCATTATATGTCTCATGAATGCTAAGATAGCGCACATGGAGGAAAAATGCTAACTGAATGAAAAAAAAATATTAAATTAAGCCAAGGGTGATGTCCTTCAAGGATACTAGTTGAGTTTTAATTTCTGTTTAATTTACATTCCGTTTAGATGACAAAGTTACAGCTACCATTGAAATATTTTACAAATATTGATTTATCTGGACTTTAGTTAAGTAAGCATTATGAAAAAATCAGGGAGTGTTGTGTTCTTCCAGTTAGAGCATATACTCTTACTTAAATTAAACAGTTTACTCTAAGTGACAATGACAGCCTAATTAGGAGGAACTAGAATCCAGAACTTCTTGGAAAAAATACAGTTTTCTTCCTCAGATACAAATATGTAATATTTTTTAGAACTTTTTTTGGTGTGCAACAATCCTCAGATTGTTTCTAGATTCAAAATCTAGATTTCTAGACTTCTTCTAGATTCAAAACTTCATTGTGGCCCTCCTGAAGCTACCATTCAAACTACTCTAAAAGTCAAGGTCAAAATTATGGTTTCTGTCATTATGTGAGGCCGCACTTTGCTAATGCAATAACCATGTACATAGATCAGTAAGGATGCAGGTGCAGTTTCTGATCTGAATCTATTATTTTCTATGACTCAGTTCCTGGCTACCTGAGATAACATTTCTTTCTCAAGGACACATTATGTTTGAGTATAATTGAACAGCTGGAGCCAGGGGCTTTCTCAAATAGGCAAATACAAGCTGTTCAAAATGTAGTCTGTAAGGGATACTTCCATTCTTATCTCACTCTTCCTAATCAACTATAACCTAGAAATAACTTTTTATGGGCTTCATTGTTTTGATTGAAGACATTTTAGGGAAAAGGAGTGGGAGATAGATAAATGAGCATGAGCTGATTATGCAACACTTCAGTTTAATATATTAAATTAAAACCAAATACAATAATATTTTCTATATATGAAATTCTTTTTTTTTTCCAGTATAGAGGTGTGAGAGACTGGAGAAAATGATTACTGGCTCAACACATCTGAAGCCAGATGTGGCAGGGCAGTTCTGCCTAGGAAGAATGGTGCTCTCCTCCACACCCCACCTGTGGAGCCTCTAGTCCAGCCCAGCACGGCTGTCAGTCACCTGAAGCAATGCCCCATATGCAGCCCCCAGAGTACAGATTGAGCCCTAGAAATATGGGTATATAACACTGGATGAGTAGGGTTTGCTAAGTCAGTGCTTGGTGAAATGCCTTATTTTGGTTCAATGTTTTGTCTTAAATTTTGCCAAATTTCTGGTCTTCTAAAATTCTTCTAAAACACTTAGTTTTTTCACCTCCCATGAACACTGTTGCATATCTCCTGTGCACCCAATTCAGGGAAGAGTAGTACCACAAACACTTTTTAAGTAAACTCACTAAGATGGAAGTTCAACAAGGGGTAAGGTGTTTTTTAGAGGAGAAAGAATGAAACATATCTTCCATTTGAGCAGGAATGGAATGCATCGTGTGATGCTTTTTATAATGTCTTTAGAATTCCAAATACAGTTTGCAAATGAAATGTCTCTAAATGTAATCACAGAACCAACACCGATGGACTATTTCATACCTGTGTGTATGCAGTGGAATTTCAATTATTATGCTTGACATCTTATTAAACTCTTCTATTCTAATATTCTTTCTCAACTTTCCTGTCCTAATACTCACAAGAGAAACTTTTTTTCCTTGTATTTATTTATTTCTGACAGGATGGAATTCAGTAACCATTTTTTATATTGAACCACCCTATCATTATAAACTACCTTCCTCTTTCTAAGCTCAAGACATGTATTTAGGTGAAGGAATTCATATCCTTCAGAGATATTTTTGTGATACTTTATATTTGACTGGCAGTGTAGCACAACAGTGATTGAGCAATATAAATAAACAACATTACATTTCAATGAAACTGAGTCTCAGTAGTAGCAAAAGTGTATTATTTGCAGGTTGATAATTGACACAATTGATTCATTTAGTCATTCTGAATTCTGGATACTTTTATAAGAATTTTGAATCAAATCTTATTTAAGGTACACTACAGAAAAAAAATCTTGCTTATATATGTCAGTGCAATAAGTCCTCCAGTAGCCTATTTTTGAATACATATTTAGGAAGACAGAGACAAGTTTTAAAAGACAGAACTATGTTTGAAATGTTGCTGTAGTGTTTCACCAAATAAGGCTTTAAAGAATCTTCCAAGCCCTGGAAATAGAGTCAAAGTAGTAGTCCCAATGAAGCCAAACATCTCGTAAGCAATCATGTTTTGCTTTAAACATCAATCTCAAAACCCTTCATGTGAAACTACTGATAAACACTAACCATTCACCATGTGGCACCCTCACAAGAGAAGGTTGGAACCACTTTGTGAACATCTTTCTGAATCCTCTAACTTTGTGGCAGGGTGTTTAGGTGGCAGCAGGATTCATAGAAGTGAGGGAGAAGCGTCCTGTATAACGCCCCACAAGAGAGAGAAAACTAGCTTCTCACGGGGTAAAGGACCTAAGATTTGTCAAAGTAACTGATATGACACTCAAGGTAAACCCCTGTCACAGGGACTTGGGATGAATCTCAGTTAATGTCTTTGCAGGGCACCTTCTGACTGCTTCACCTCATAGGACAGAGTGGGGAGAACCTCAAGCAAGCTCTGTTTCTGGGCCAAAATGTGCCCTATGCATTGTACTGACATTAAGTTATACCATGAAGTCAGGAGTCTGAACAGTGGAAGTGATCCTTTACATGGTCAGTGATGACACCAGCACACTTCAAACTATTCTTTCAAGGAAGAACACATAGTGAACCCAGCCAAGTTATTCTAACTGCAGCTTAGTAATCTATGAGGAGATCCTGGAAGGGGACCAAGACATGAAAGTTTTTGGCATTTTCTACAGTATTTTACAGAGGAATTCTGTCACCCACCTTAAGGTGGCAAACAAAGCAACAAAGTGCTCCGAGTTTGTCTGTGACTTTACTATTAAAACTGATTTTTTTTAAAGGCTAGCATTACAAAATTAATAATCTTAGGGTTTTTTCTGAATAGTTCCTCCACATGATTAAATCCCTGTATAGTTTTAAACAGGAAAGAAAGCTCACATATTTGTTATGACAGTAGCCAGACCTGAAGCAGAAAAAAAATATTTTACCATCAATTAATTGTTTTAAAACTAAAGTAATAATCAAAGACTTATTCTGTTTAAAGTATAAGGCACCCTACCTAGATTTTGAATTATGTTCTGTGGCCTCCAGAATGCAGAAAAGCACAGCAGAGAGCATTGGCCAAATAACATGAATGGCTAATTTTAAAATTCCTCTTTCAGTTTTAATATATGTGTCTTGCATCTCAATTTCATTCAGGAATATAGACCCTTTCAGATGCTTACTTAGAGTAATATTATGTTATCGGAAAGAGAGAAAACTATACAGAAAATTACAAGATGTTATAACATATAATAATAAGATAAAGTTAAGCTCTTATGTGTTATACTTTGAAGAAGCGTTACAAGAGTATTTGCCCTACACATTCAGTTGTATTAGATACCACACAGGACTATTAATGTTCCCATTTTGACCTCATAAATATATTCAGGAAACAAATTATCTGCTATTAACACACCCACTTTCTGTGCCCTGCTTCCCAAACAAATTTGGCTTAGTGTGAACGTAGGATGGGGTAATTTGACTTTTGCAATCACAGCAGACAGCTGTGAGTGATACATGACATGAAAATGAATTATCTTTGCTCTTGCTCATTGAGAGCAGAGAGTGCTGTGCAGTTATTATGCTGTGTTGTAGTTTGTACCTGACAGCTATGGAGTACAGGAAGATAAAATAAGCTTTTACACCCAGCTTTAATAATTATTCTTATACATACAGAAAAATAGCTTTATATAAATACCATGTTCGTTAATTTCCTTGCTATCTCTCCCCTCTCTCCATTTTTCATCACTGTGAGATAATTCCACCATGCTCCCAGTAATTCAGGCTTAATAGCAGAGTGCTAAACTTGACCCCCCTTTTCCCTTTCCACCCACTGCTAGAAAGTTGTTAAATGCCACCAGTTAGTCCTTAGTAAGATGAAGTACCTGTATAATATTTTTCTATTTCAACTGTTACAATTCTGATAATTTATCAAAACTGTCTTATCATCTCTCTTCTCACCTGATTCATCTTTCCTTTTTCTTCTTAGGTTTTACATTGTGAGTTTCTGTTCCACTTATGAGACCTTATTCTCAGCTTAGCCTTATTATTCCCTTCATGTACTGAGCTCCCATTTCACTGATTTTGGAGACTGTGGCTTTTTTGTGAGATACAACCTCCCTGTTACAACCTGTCACTTCTATATATTCTATCCCAACCTGCCAACAGTTGCTTGGAGTTCAGTTTGTTCTGCTACCTGGCCCCTTGATCTTCTCTATCTTTTTCTCATTGAAGGAATCTACAATTTTGCAATTCAACACATTCTCATTTTCTTTTCTTTTGTCTTCTCTGAGCCCTTAAATCTTGGCTCATTTACACCAGTAAAATTTTAATTATTTTCTAATGCATTTTTCTTATTCTGAGCTTTCTCCCTCTCTCAGGTACAGATTTGAACAATTTATGAGACTTGTCTTTTGTTATGAACTCCAATTATGAATAAGGGCAAGTAAGAGCGGTTTTGCAGACTTATGTGCTACCATCTGAGTCAGTGAGCCATCCTGGCAACTGTAGTTTGAATAATTGTTTAAATTATAGCATAGTGAGAGAATAGACACTTTTTTTTTCCTGTATTTTTTTATAAGTTTTGAAAAAAACCCAACGGTTTTCATAATGTAGTAAATATGACAAGTGGATACCTGTAAACACATTCATTTCAAGTCTGGGTGTCCATAGATAGGTTCCTAAAATCTGGTTTAGACAGCCAGGTGAGAAGTCTTCTCTGAAGCACTGAGTAGTCACATCTCAGGGTGACTGCCTGACCTGCCCGGTTTCTCTTGAGCACACCCCATGAATTCATGGGTCCTATCAGCCGCCAGAAAGACCAGCCAGCCTGACCAGCCCATGCCAACATTTGTATCTGCTCCTGAGCAGTCCCTGGAAAATATCTTTTTTCCAAACAAACCACTCTGATACACTACACTGAAAGCATCTTTTGCATTAGCAAGTGCATGTGAGAGCTTACATTTTCATTTTGTGTATGGCTGTCTTGCGTGTGCTGCTATTTGTGACTCAGCCACATAGGAAGTGTTGTCGTCCTCTGCGTGGCGTGACCGATTCTGTACAGGTCAGCAATGGGTGAGGGAGAGTAAAAGGTTTGTCTCCTCTTCATTTATTCTGTTTTGGTTGCTGGGCCACAAAGATGTTGTTTCTAGGTTACTTTGCCACCTGTCAAGCTCTCTTTCTTTCATGTGGATCTGCAAAGGGGAAGATCCTTCTACATCCCTTCAGCCACACTCCCTGGCGTGGGGGCTGCAGCATATGCATGGGACATGCCATGGGTGGTGAAGGAGTAAGGGGCCAGTCAGATGAAAGTAATTTTATGCTTTCTCAGAAGGAAAACAAGTGACAGATCTAGCTGTGCCTGACACTGCCTGAGCACCAGAGACTCTCTCTCCCTCCAGGGAACCTCAGGTTAATGAGATGGAAAATGCAGTCAGCAGATTCCATGCAGTCAGAAACCACCAAACTTGCACAAACTGCCCCCGTACCTCTGAACTGTGCCTTATTTCTAAAGCTAAAGCACTCTTAATACCAGATTCTTAGCTCAGTCCTGATCTGACTTTATATTTTCACTCTACCCTTCATACTAATCAGATTTTTAAAGAAAAAGCAGAGGAGGTTGCCTCAGATACTGAAGTCTCTACAGTAATTTTCAGGCAGAAAATCAAATTGCCTGTGTGCTGTGGATTTTCATAGCCTGTATGCATAGCAGAGGTCACCTTTAACATTAACGGCATGAATCTCGTTTTCCCTCCATCATTTGAGCTCTGGTGTAACGTCATTAATAACCTCAGCAGGTTCACACTGACTGATCTGTGGTGTTACTAAGACCATTAATTTGGCCCAGACCCTGTATTTAAAGTGTAACTAATGGCAACAAAAACTCTTAACTGTACTTTAGAGGGAAAATATAATAATGAAAAGCTACTGACAGATTCTAGGAACCATACCAGACTACTTACTTAATTTTATATAAAATTGTCTCATTGCTAGATCCCAGCATTACATCTTTCTGAGATAAAAAATAACCCATTACCCCCATTTTGCAGACAGAAGTGAGGTTCTAGGAGATAAAAGGACTGTCAAAAGTCATTCAAAGAGTAAAATTGAATAGTTTTTAAGTCCTCTTATAGTACATTGCACTTAAAATATGACAAACTGGATCCTCCAGAGAGAAGGTGGAACTGCTGCAGTATAAGGCATTGAGAAAGAGGACAGAATGAAGTCTGGCTTTTGAGCTTATTTTTAATTTTGATATTGGAAAGACAGCAACTGCTTGGTTACTTACAGAGCATCTAAAGTCCAAAAATATTAGTCCTTTTGTGTGAAAGATCTATTACAGAGAGAGACTGTAACATGAAACAGTCAGAATCTCAAAATTTCCAGGACAAATATGAAGGGTGACAAATGTAGTGACTGCTAGAGTCATAGACTCAAAACATGTCCCTTTTTAGCTGCTGTGTTTCCACCAAGAAGCAGCTGACTTGGACACTGAGGTTTTGTGTTCTGCTGAACAGCCATGAGCTGCACTGTCACGCTCCATTTGCACTCCTATACCCTTGGAGTATATGCTGGGAGAACCTTGAGTCGAGTCTGCTGCTGCTGGTAGAGACTCTCTCTTAACATTTTTGCTTGTAAATAAAAAGAGCTATAACAAATGCAAAAATGAGTCATTCTGAACTCATGACCCTTTTTGATAACACTTCTAGGGTCTAAACAAACCAGCTGTGATATGAAGTACATTAGTTAAATGTGCTCTATAACAAGGTTTTTTGAGTGTATCTCCAATAATAAAGTTACTATCTGCTGCTTAGTTCAACTGTATTTGTGCTGATGTCACCCTAATACTGACTGTTGAAATATCTGTGCCTGAACTTCCCCTCCATCTCAAAACTTACTAGGAAAAAACAAATTCTGCTTCAGAGGTGGTAGAGCCTGAATTAAATTTATTTATGATTCCTCTTTCCATTGCTTCTTGCCTCCACAGATTAGAGAAAACATTTCTTTGCAGCCTTCCAGAGTATCACACCCTTCACACATTAGTCATCTCCATTTAGCAGTGTCCTTTATTCCCTACAGCCAGCACTTCTATGGCTAGATCTTGTACATAATTTTTGCTGCCTGCTGTTCTTCATATTTGTTGGCTTCTGAGAAGATTTCCTGCATGGTACTTGCTTCTCTTGACTCCTTTCATGCTTTTCAAAGCCGTACAGTGACTTGCAAGGATCTATAGACTGAGGTTAAAACCACAGGGCTTTATCACCTGGGCGTAGCAGCAGGGTACCTGGAGAGAGCAAAGTATGTAAATCTGTGACACTTTGCTTAATGGCTTTCTATCGCAAGTCATCATTCTTTCAGCCAAGACAATCTAAGTTATCTACCTGATATTTATGGTTATTGTGATACAGTAATGTATCCACGTGGAGTATATCCACCTGTGGAAGACATTCATTTGGGTGTGTATAAAGATTTGACCTTCAATATGACCATGGTTTTGTTTTTTTTTTTGTGTTAGCTACGTGACTGGCACCACCTATTACAGAATAACTAGGTTGGAAGAGACCTCCAGGATCATTACTATTACTATTACTAACTGTTATCTGTCTTCCTCTTCAGCATCTTGGTACTTCTGATTTTGAGCAGTGTCATTTCATGCTTTGTAGCCAATAAATCACATTGCACAATGTGCTTATAAAATGGCACAGAATTTTACTTTTATCAACAGGAAATTTTATCCAATTACTATTGAATTTTCCAACAGTAGTGTTTCTAGTATGAAGAAGCAAAACCTTCAACATGGACTTGTTTTTTTGACAGACCACCTTTAGTTCAAAGTCTGCACATTATATCTTGGTTCATTTTTACTGCTGGATATATTTTCTTTGGGAGAGACTTCTGATAAGTGCATTAAAATTCAGGAAAAATTATGCAAAAAGAGTGTAAGAACAATGAAGAACATAGCTGGGATCAGTTAAGTATTAATTGTTGCCAGCTTTCAGCTACAGTAGAGAGATTTTTCAGACACTATTTCCACGCACACTGTTTAAGAAAATAGCATATGCTAGTTCACAAATCTGAATTTATATCTAAATGGATTATCTGAACACAGCCAAGTTGCAGTCATATAGCATCTACTTCTAAGATTTACAATGATTCAGATCATCACTTCTAGGAGTTGTAATTTTCTGCAAAAACAAAGTATGTTCTTTATGGTCTTTTGATTGTTTAGACTGTATTTGAGTTTCCTGAATGTGTGCTATACATTTGCATATTTTTTAATAGTAATGTTTTCCCTGCATTGAAGATTATTAAAAAAAGAAAAGAAAAAAAAGCAAAACAAAAAAACTCTACAAAAACCAAACTATTAGAAAACACTGAGACAAAAAATAGGCAGAACTTTTATTTTCTCATACAGATTTTAGCTTTTATGTTTCACACCCTGCCTTTTTTCCCTCTAAGTAATATCAGAATGGGGTTAGAGGGCTTTTTTTCTAACTAGAATTTAATCTACTATTTCAAGTGAATGTGCATATCTACTAATCCTATTAGAACACATTTTAGTTTACATACTTTTAAGGACAGACCTTAAAGATTTCTGCAAAGCACATATTTCATCAGCATTCATCCTAAGAACATTAATTTAAGTAGAGGTAGGTAAGAATTTCCAATTCAATTTCATGTGATTTAAGCAAGTAGTTTTGCTTAAAACCAGAAATTCTAATATTTCTAAGACAATAAAATTACTAAAAGAACATATGGCCATTAAGCAATTTTTTGTTACTATCAAGTTGAAACAATCTTTTGAACTTTTAGTCTGAAATTAATTTTGAAAGGTTTCATTTTGCAGAATTTTTGAGAAATACTTCAAAATGGCAACATGAAGCTTTATACCACCAGAAAAAAGCTTTTGCAGTAAGAATATGATGTATTATTGAGTGCTCTCCTATTATTGCAGTCATAATGTTCTGCTAAGAGCTTCCTGTTACATTTCTTGGAAGGTGAATTTCCATAGAGTATGGAACATCTCTTTTATTTTCTTATCTTTACAACTCTACTGCCTGTGTAAATCTGCCAAGAATGTTGATTTATACCTATGATGATATGGAAAGACCATCTTGGCTGTTACTCTGCTAGGAGACTGCCAAGGTACCCTCACTCTCTGATCTTCTCATCTTTCCTTACTGTGGAACCTAACTTTTCTACTTTCTCTTCATACATGGTAGAAGATTTTATTGCAGGGTATTGATTCCTTCTGGTTTATCTTGAAGAAGCAGTACTGTTAAAATTATACTATTGAAATGCATTTTGCTTTTTCCAATATTTGTAGCAGTCTATGAACTCTTCCATTGATACAATAGCAGATGTTTCCTAGATTCATTACTATATTTGAGTAGCTTCAAATATATGACAATAATTGAATAAAATATATAAATTTTGGCCATTTCACCTACCTAAAATATTTCTCTATATTGTTGTTTCTTTGTTATGCTGGCAAAAATAGTCCGAAGAATCTATACCAACAGTGCAAAAAGAGATCTGGAACAGTCCAAGCAGGAACTCCCTAGTCATTCAGTTACTAAGTCAATCTGCTATATTCACAACTTTTTACAGCCTAAACAAGACCATGTAGAAAATCAAGGAAAAAAGGCTAAACTCAGCACATACTAGATAAATATTTTGTGTCACCTGATATTCTTTTCTTCTATCTGCAGAAAGAAAAGTTTCTTGTTCTTTTTGTCAGTTTCTTTTCCTCTGTTGCATTGCAGTAAGGAATTTGCTACAAATTCAGTCTAGAATTCAACCTAGTGCCTACTACCCATTTGTACTGATTACCGTAAATGTCTTTGAAATGAATATTGACTATGAGGATAGAAGCAGGTTATAAAAACCTGAGACGAAAAAGTTCAAGTAGAATTCAGCCCCAGTTTCTTTCATCTGAAAGCATAATCTAATCAGGTTTTTTATCCTGAGGTAAAACTCAGTTTATAGTTGAGTATTTGTTTTCAAATTTGCCTTCAGGGGTATGTGCTTGATATCCAGAACAACACCGTCTTTTTGCACAGCAGGAGGCAGCTGATGTCTCACAAATAAAAGATATGTCAAGAACATGCTCCAAAACTGGTCCCATGTCAACTGCAGAACATCATCTCCTGGGATACTTCTCACACCTTTGTACCAGCCTGCTTCTGGTCTTGAGTCACACTGTTGTGTTGTCATCTGATAATACGTCTCTGGACAAAAAAAAAAAAAAAAAAAGGATGCTTTAATTTTCACTGCTGTAAATCACGCTGAAATATGGGAGGGAAATGGACTTCAACTTAAAAAAATGAAGCTGGATTTGGTTCAGACATAATTTAAGAATTAGCAGCAGCAGAACCTGAGGCCATCATGTTTTATTTTTAATTGCTAATCATCAGAAATTGCCCTCACTTGACCATTATTACTCAGTTAAAACAAAAATTGCTAACAACATAAAATGACATTCAATCATTGTATCACTGTCTAAATAATTACTTATGCCCAGGAATGTTTTTTTTTTCTGTAATCCCTTGTGTGAGTTCCATAGGACAGTAAGATATGTTTGCTAATACTCTATTTTTACTTATATTTAGAGTTTCTTTAAGTTCTTTATAATGACCCATAACAAAACTATACAGTGTAGACTTCACAGAAGACTTTTTATTAAACTAAACACCTGTCTTTCCTAAACTGTCCCCATTATTGAAAGTAAATATATTCTACCTGTATTGAAAGACAACTCTCTTTATACAGGGGAAGTGCTGCTCCTTCAAGGACTCTTGAAGAAAATAGCACTTTTTTTTGTTCACTGTCACTTATCTATTTGCGTACTCCTTCAGTTGCACCAAATAGAAAAGATAAGCTGGTCATTTCTTTCTCGAAGATAATGTGAACCTTAAAATAAAATCTAGTTTTGGAAAACTTTGAGAATTTAAATAGATTTATTTCCCAAATTGCTTTAAAATGTGTTGGTTGGCTTTGTTTACAGATTTTAGCAAAAAATATAAGAGATTTAGCACACCTTTCAGAGACTCAAACATATCATTAAATAGAGGAAATGTATTTGCAGCAGATTATGAGTCCAAAAATCTTAAGTGAGACCACATAAATTTAATAACTCACAAATAATCAATCTTCTCTATAGCTCTCCTTATCCCTGGAAAAAGAATATTTCAGAGGGCATAGTTAAAGTCCATGAAATACAAAGCAATAAGAAAGAAAAGTAGATGAGTGACCCTGAGATGAGCTCTTGGTCAAAGCATGGCACTAACAACACCAAGTTGGTGGGTTTGATCCCCACCATGGGCCATTCACTTAAGAGCTGGACTCGATGATTGCTGTGGGTCCCTTCCAACTCAGGCACTAGAGTTTCCAAAAGAAACTAGTCATGTTTTTGTCTAATGCCTTAGTGCTGCCGGCAAGCTCCCTGTGAGTTATCAAGCAAGAAACTAAAATGTGACAAAGGAGGAAAGTCATTCCCCACAACATCAGCAAATATTCAGAAAGATTACACATTACGCTGACAGTTGTGGACACTGTACTTATTCCAGGGATGAGCAGTGAGGAAGCAAGGTTTCATTAAAACCAGAGTGATGTTGAACTCTTATAATTTGATTGCAATATGTGCAGCAGCATTTTACATAAACTGAAGCCTGTGCAACATACGACAAGGGAACCAATAAGTAGTGAATTACAATAATCAATATGTGAAATGACAAAAGCATTAATCAACTTTGCAGTGGTGTCCCAACCTGAGAAGAAATTAGTTTCATATAGATCACATAAATACTGGATAAATTACATACTGGGCCAAATGAATGGCTCATGTAACTCAATTGCTGATATATGCAGCTGGTGGCACATTTGGATCTAGACATGAATTTGGATGATTACATTTTGACATGATATCATACTGAGTCAGGCAATTAGCATAACAACATTTTCACAAGGACTTATTTTAATGTAAAATTTATGTAGATTCAGCTGGGCTCATGCATTTTTCTTGTTTGTAAGGGGCATTATATTGCTCCACAAGAAAAAGTCTTTGCTGCAAAATTTTTGCTGGCTAAGTTTAGATTTGTGTTTTCCTGGAAACAGGAATTTTTTTTATTTTTTGTTTGGGTTGGGTTGTGTTGGGCTTTTTGTTTTTTGATTTTTATTTTTTTTTAGTTAAAAGGGACATTCCTTAATATACAAAATAAAATGATAAATCAGATGGGGACCATCTGCAAGTTTTCAAAGACTTTGTAAACTTTTGGAAACTGGTTTTGTTTGAGCTCTTTGTAGAAGTCATGCAAATGTAGCAGAGAGGGTGTTTCTTGCATTTCTGTATTTAGTCTAATTCCAAGAAACACATACATGTTTACTGCAATTTTTTATGTATTTTATATAAAAAGTAAGGGACCTGTTGGGCAAGATTCTTACAGAAATGTTTTCAGGGTTTAAATGAAGCAGACTTTAGCATATCACTTCATTAATGATTGTATAGAATAGCACCAGTGATAACTATACTTATCCATTCCACTTTTTTTCAGTTCACCAGTGGGATTGATGAGAAGACTGTTTCAAGTGCAAGTAATCTCCTTCAAGAGACAGGAACAAGTCCACCTGCTACATCCTCCAGTGCTGAGATAAATGACAACACATACACTGTCAGTGTCAACTTCTTACAGAAATGAAAGCAGAAGTGAAAATGAATAGCAGCATGGCTGCTGGCCCTAGGTGCATCTCTCTCAGGAAGTTCAAGTATCTTTGAAAAGGAAGCAAGAGAACAAACATAAACAGTAGGCAAGATAGGATTTTTAGGCTAACACATGTAAATATTTGTTAAAATTAAGAGGGACTTGCCTTGAAAACTGATGATTCATAAGAATATACAGTATACAGAAGAACAGCCCTGCATAGATACCCAAGTGAATTTACCAGAAACAAAATAAAAATTTAGAAAGAAAAGGTAAAAGGGTGATTTTAAAACATCTACAATATACCTTTATTAAGTCTTCAACATTTCTGTATTCTGTATGTAAAAAAAAATAAGAATAATAAATGAAAATGGCAGGTTGCAGACACTGTGCTGGCTAACGACTGGTGATATGTATTGATCCTGTCAATGTCTTAGTTATTCACATGCAATGATTGCCTTTTTGACTGTTCACTCAATTCTTGTTAGCAAAAAAATCAGAGTGAGACAATGAGATCCATTCGTTTCTTCAAATGCTAGTGACTGTCAATGAGGAGTTTGTTTTCACTTGGACTAACTTTACCTTGCATTGGTGAGGATGCCCATAAGATCATTGAATAATTCAAGCATGACCCAAAACATGACAAACAGCATTGAACCAAATTTATCCAACAATTCAGGAAGAGCCATATTCACCAGAGTTGGTTTAATATTCAAACAATGAACTGAAAGAACAATTCTTTCCCAAGAAATCTGATTACCAGAGGTAGATAAAGTTCTTGAATCTTATTTCTGACCAGAAATCTTATGGTTACCACTTGACAAGGAGGAAATATAACATGGACATTAACATTGTCCTAAAGGAAAATGCATGTGAGCAAACAAAAACCATATTAACTTACAGTCACATTAGTAGAGTATTGTGTCAGTAGAACTAGGGCCTGTTACTTCAGTGTCTGAATGCTCACCTTTTTTCAGAATTGCTAACACATGGAAAGGACTTTATAAGAGATAGTCATATTTCTGTGCAAATGGGGATTGCCTTTATTTTTATAGCCATCACTGAAATAAAATGCCATGTCTAAAAAGAAAAATGTATGATTATTCTAAAATTGAGGACTTGGGGAGAAGATCCTGGCTGCAGGGAAGAAAAGGCGAATCTTTGAGTTACAAAACTGATAGGTTGATTGAGTCACACTGAGCTGTCTTCTCTTTCCACCACTGTGATTATAAACACTGAAGTGTTAAAGAAATGAAACAGTAACAACTGAGAACAGACTGGGACTCATTTTGAAAAAGCTATGCAAGCATATATAATAAAGGGCAATATTAGTCCAAAACCACCATTGATTAAAACTGCATTGCTCAGTGTCTCTAGAATTTTATGCATGATTATTAAAGTCATTGATTGAAAATCTGTCTTTATTCCGCTATAATCAAGTTCCTTTGCCCAGTTTCTCTAAGTAACTGGAAAATGATCAGGACTTAGAATATTGAATGAAATGCCCTTTTCACGTATCAAAAAGGTAAAATTCTAAAAATGTTAAAAAAGAAGGCTGTGCATTGGGAAAATTTTAAATACAGAGTCCTATTTTTTTTCTTTTTTTTCTTTTTTTTTTTTTTTTTTTTTTCCTTTTTTTTTTTTTTTTTTTTATTACACTTTGCATGCTGGGTATTAGCAAAAAGCCTGTCATTATAAATAACAATTCCAGACAACAAGAAAAATAAATTTTGCCCCATCTTTATTGTTAGTTGCTCCATAGTTGCTTGTTATTTTTCATCAGAAAATATTATGTGCCTATCATTCCAAGAAAAATATATTTGTTCTATTATCTCAGCCTAAAAGTTTAAAGCAGTAAAATATAACAGGCTTTGATGTCATGATTTATGGAACAAAAGTACAAACGAAAGAAAATTGATATGAAACAAACCCAGCAAAATTAATATGTGCTTTGGCAGCTCTTGGTTTATGAGAAGGCTACATGAAGCAGTTTATTGGTCTGGAAAAATTTCCTTATTTTTTGACCCTCTAAAATTTTTCCAGATAGTTTATTTGTTCAGTCTATCACCCATATGTATGTCAAAAAACTTACTGTACTACTGGAAAGTGGAAATAGGATTTTTTTTTTGCAAGTTCATGCATGAATTACTGAAAAATTGACTTTGTCACATAAATAACTGCTTCAGAAAGTAAACTAAGTGAAGTCTGAGAGGTTTCAGCTTTTGTGCTCCAGGATTTCACTTTCACTAATCCTTAAATGATGATGAAAATTTGCATGTTAGGCTTACAGAGAGAACTTTACAAAAAGTAGAAGAGAAAGGCAGAATTGCTTAAAATCCAAAGTAAGAGTGTACTTATTGTCTGGGGCTGTATATCTCAGTTATGAGGGACATATTTTTGTTTTGATCCAACAGTAACCCCTTAACTATTTTAGAATAAGCTTCATCATGCAGTAGAAAGAGCCTTGCTGTTCAATTAGATTTACACAACAGGTTCAGAATATATTTTGTTCATTCTAAGAGCCGATTAAACACCCTCACAATGTGACCTTCCAGGCTTGGATCTTCCACAAGGAGTACTACAAATCTATCCCCTTGACCTGGGTAAGATGTGAATAAAAGAACAATTTTTTAGAATGTGGAACCCACCTTGGAAGTTCAGTTCCATTGTTGCATTTGAATTTCTATAATCTGCTATTACAGCTTTGCTCTCTCTTTGCAGGAATGTTGTTTGTTTGTAGGGGTTATGCGTGAGTTTTACTGTTTGCTCATCTTATCAGTCCTCAGCCTTCAAGCACTTCATAGGAGGAAGCATGATAGCTTTTATTACTAGAAGGCAGGAACCAGCATTATGGTGAAGCCAGTGAATAGCATTTATCTAGATTTAATGAATGCTGATCTCATTTACAAAGTGCATTACTTTGCCTCCCATTCTAAGAGGAATACATTAATGTTTTGAAAATGACATTTCATGATTAGCTAAGCATGACACCTACACAGTCATTTCAAATAAGATTGCCTGTTCTCAAAATTGTTTTACTATGTCAAAGGAAACAATAGTCTTTCTTGCTAGTCTGTTAAAAATTGAAAAACAATTATTTAAATTCAGTTTGACTCACAGGCCTGACTTTTCAGTAAAGAAATAAGCTCATATCTATATTTTCTTTTCTAATATTCTTTATGATATCTTATTTTTCAAAGACTTTCAAAACCCCGTGGATTTGGGAAGCAATTTTCATTACTATAAGCATTAATGTTTCTGGCAAAGGATTATTTAAGAACATTGAAAAGCTAATTGACCAGAGTTTCTCAGGAAATATTTTGCCTTTTACATTAAATATGAGTAGAATATCAATGAATTAACACAAGGTAAAAAGACACACGTTTCCAAAGTTTTGTCTATGATCTTGTGACATTAACAAAAAGAATAACTGAAGAGAGGGCTATTTTCAGTGCAGGGCAGGATTTACAGTGTCTAAGGAGGGTAGTTGAAAGCACTCTGCTGAAAATGAAAGGAGCTCTGTGCTGGGGTGGCATGAAAGTTCAGCAGTGCTCAAATGTAAGAATGGGTTGTTTGGCCCCAGCCCTCCCCTGAAGTCAGCCGTGTCTCCAGCTCAGTGATCGGGGTCACGGCAGGGGCTGCTCCCTCTCTCCATCACCGGCTCAGCTCCCTGGGTTCCATCACCTGGGCTGTACGCGTCAGCTGCCAGCACGGCAGCGGCTGCCACGCCAGTTAGAACTCCTCATTTCAGACAGAGGAGCTCCCTGCTTCTGATGGTGACAGCACCTGCCGCGTGGGCTGCGGCAGCCCAGCATGGGAATACTCTGGGTAAGTTTCACTGATGCCCTAGTAGGCTGGTCTAATCTCTTCTGCTAGTGCTCACACTAATTTACATCACCATGTTTGAATACTATATAGGGGTCCAAAAGCAAAAATTGCAGAGAGCTCCACTTCCCAAAAAGCAACAGATCTGGGAACATACAGCTGAAACCACCACTACAGTGTAAATTCCCAGAGGCTAATATGGGAAATGGCAATCTTTCTGTAGTTTTATCCAGAACCATATTGAGGTTGGCAAAATGCATTAAGTATATACATCTATATGTAAGATACCAGTGTAATATATTTTTTGCTTTGTGAAAATTTACAGCAGTAGCTCTGTTGAATTTGGTGTTTGCAATACTTAATTCTGTCTTATGAGATGTTTAAAAAAAGAAGGTGAAGGAAAAGAAAGGAATAAAAAACCCATTAGCATATTCCAATGAAAAAAGAAAGAATTTCAAAGATAGTTTATTCACTCTTCAGTGTCAAAAATTCATTTGTTTCTGAGTTTCATATTTCAGAGACCTTTGATCTGATTCCCGTTTCCCATCTTGCAACTTCAATGTGTATAGTGTTGCTTCATTATTTTCTGACATCTTGCCTCATGGTGAGCAGGTGTGACTTGAAAATAGTATATGAAAGCAATCTCTGGTGCTTTTACTGATCCCTGAAAAGTAATTTATGCCTGAACCACTCACTTGACAGAAAAAGCATTTCTTAGGTCCTTGAAACATGGAAGGACTTTCTCTCCTGCTTTGGGATTTTGTGTGTGATGCTATTTGGCTCACATGAACACTAAATTTGGTCTGCCTATTCTATTTTTAAGTAAGTGGTTACATACATGTCTTAGGACAATTCCCAAACTGGATTAAGGCCAGTGAAGGAAAAGGGACTGCGGAAAAAAGCTTACTCTACTTTCATTACAGATTACTAGTGACAGAACACAGCTGTACACAACATGTGCAGAACTTGTGCTAATTTTACCCTGCGTGTGCAGCTGGAACTCAGGTTGCTCTGGTAGCACCAGACTTCTGTATTGGCCAACATGCTGCCTTCTTTGGACACTGGTTTGTTTCTCCTCCTTAAGACATTTCATGGCAGGCAATAAAGTAAAGCAAAGTAAAAGCAAAGCAAAGTAAAAAAGAAGGCAAGACAGGGCAAGGCAAGGCAAAGCAAGGCAAGGCAAGGCAAGGCAAAAAGAATTGGGGAGAAAAAAAAGGAAACAAATCTGTTTGTAACTAGGTCATGGATCATTGTGACAGTAAGAGTTGCTTCTCTGAAGTCGAGGCTTCTGAAATTAAAAATATTTTGACAGCTTCATTTTAGCAGATCTAAAGTATTGAAGCACTCCAAGATTATTAACCTCCAAATAAACTGCATCTTCTCTTCAAGAGGAGTCTTTGATCAAAGCACTCCTTTGTTTATTAATTTTTTCCCAAGTCATATCAGCAATATATGAAACATTTTGACCATCATTTTGTAAATGATTGTTAGGAACCAATGATAGGGATTTGGGAAGTGGAGCGAGGATAGATTTATTTCATTTGCCATACTTTGAGCCCAAGAAATATATAAGAATCTAATGCTAGAGTCTTAGAGTCTTTAGGTACATTGGCATAATACTTTTTTTTTTTTTTTTTTTTTTTTTTTTTTTTTTTTTTTTTTAATTGGGAACTGAACTGATTTCTCCAAATTGTACACATAATGATTCATTCTGAGCTGGCATCCTGCCTGCAGTGCTTTTTGACCCTGCTAAAACAAGTGATTTCCCTGAGCCAAAATATGTGAAAGGAAAGATGTTGTTTAACATCATGTAGGTGATGCAGGCGTACGCAAAATGTCTACGTGTATCACACTATAATCAAAAGATATCAGAATTACAACTATACTTTGTTCAGATTTGGCAACGATTTAGTCAAGCTGTGAACAGAGAAGACTAAAGAATAAACTGCAGAAACTGGTATATACTAGTATTATCATAAAAAGTCTTCCTTTTAAGTGTTTATGTTTTTGAAGGAAAGTGGATTTTCTACAAGCATAAGGCAGAACTTCACTTGTATTTGTAAACATGTTTTCAGTGTTTGAGTTGATAACTTTCCATGTTTTTATTTTTATACCAATATTTTTCATGCTGGAAATACTTGCTGAATCTGAATATAATTTTGCATAATGTGCATGGAAAAGTTATTCAAACTGAATTTCAAAGTTAATGATCAACTTGCCCACAGCAATCTCACAGCTTTATGTATCATACTCTGTGCTAAACAGTTGCTCTGTTTTTCGTCCTTCAAGCAAAAATGAGTAAAACTGGAGTAGAAAATGCAAGCCTTACTACAATGTAAACCAAAAGATGTAATAAATTTATTTCAGCCACAGAACAGTTCATTATTTACCAGAATTTGGGCTTCTAAAACACTACTATCCATAGTATTTGGAAGAATAGCAGGTCATAAACTAGAAGACAGTTCAGTTGCAGTAAATTCTGTTAAAATATCTCTCCAACATTTCATTTACTAAATGACAGCATGTTTTCTTCTTTAAGATTATTTACAGTTATTTTGTAGACTTTTGGAAAGGGCTTAAATTAAAATTAAAGGTAATTTAATCTGGTTCATAAGCTAATTAACCAGTTTTCAGTGAAAAAATTATTTTGTGATCTTTATGATTTCACAGTTACATTCCAAGGATATTATTTGACTAAAAAAAATATATTGACATATTTTTCAGTTCAACAAGAAAACACAGAAGGTCAGTTCTCAGAACTCATTACTGAAGAGTATTTCAAAAGTAACATGAACATTTTTTTCAGAATTAACAGTTTAAAAGTTCCTATTGGAACCGTTTGATTGAACATTTCAAAGAACACTTCAATATTTCAGAAGTAAAGCAAATAATTTCAGATTAGGATAACATTTCCTTCTTAGCAGCAACATTTGGTATAAGTTAATTTGGTTTAAAGAAAAACCTTAGACAAAATCAAAGCTTTTGCATGAAAGGAAGCCATACTGCTGAAAATAACCCTCATAAACAAACAAATAAATAAATAAATATATGTCATGATCTTAATAATCCAATTTTATATGAAACTTAAAAAGGATCTTGTTAATTATTTTTGCTACGTTCAGATGTAGAGATGTGAGGTTTCTGCATAAGGGGTGGGGTTTTGGCTGTTCTGCATGCAGAGCTGATGGTCTAAATAAATGAAGTAGATTAAAGATGAAGCAGGAAGGAGACAGTGTACAGGCCATGTACAGGCCATGTCCAAACTTAGCAGCGTGGCATCAGCAGAGCAGTGCTGGTCCATACAATGCATGTTTGAACAAAGTTTTTTCACAAGAAAAAAAAGCAAAATTTAGTAGAGCATTAAATTAGACAAGAACCACCCATTTTAGATGTCATACACATGCTTGCAGGGAAATCAGTAAAAGACTACTAAAGAGAAACTTTCAGTTAAAGATAGGGATTTTTAACTTGTAAGGAGGCAATCTCTTGCATTTCCCTTGAATCATTTCATACAAGCAATTGTCAAAGATAGGACAGATGTATAAATGGGCAATTGGCCTAATCAAATACAGACATTTCTGCATGGTTGCAACCACTACTGCTAACCACTTCTCCAGCAAAACACTTCTCCAGAAATCAATAAATGTTGCTCAAACAGCTGGAAGCTTGTTTAAATCAGCAGGTAGTATAAGTACCACAAAGTTTCAGAATATGATTTTCTACAGACAGGGCAGCTTTTCGAAAAGCCTAATTGTACTAATTATAGTAAGTAGTTTTGTAATGTTTCATCAAAAACACTGACCCACACTGCATAGCAGGTGCTCATTAAATGAGCAAGATCTGCTATTAATAATCATTTACCCCTTGTGGGAACTGTGTAATGTATATAAAAAAGATAAAATTTAACTTCCCAAAAACTATACTCGAGAAAATGATATTTCAGTGATACTGAGTTAAAACTCCTAGTTGTTTCTTCACACTCAATAATTGAAAAAAAGAATAAAGTGACCCTTCACTCTGTTAATGTTTCAGAAACTAAATACTTTTTCTCAATAAAACATGTATGTACTAGTCTCTGTATCAGAAATACAAAAGCCATTGCATGCTCTACTGTAACATACATAAGTTTTCAGTACTGCTGTGCATGAAAACTACATCATGTGTCTTCTCATGAATGTTACTAAGCAATTTAAAGGCAGAATATATAAATGAGTTCAGGAAACTTAGGTAACTATCTGATAAGGTCAGTAGAACAAGTTATAGCCCCAGCTGTATTTTCTGCTTTCCCATTAAAGAAACATCTTTCTTTTCAGCTGTTTTTAACCATTGACAAGGATAGACTTAGATTCCTGCTTCACAGAAAGCAAATACAGCTATAGTGTGCTGATTCCTTGCCACAAAATAAAGAAATGAAAAGTCAATAGCTTGTGCAAGGCAAACTACCTTGTGCTCCCAGCATGAGTAAGCACTACCTGCAACTGTAAACACTGCTAAACTGGAAGTTCATTTCAAGGGCTGATAAATATTGTGCAAGTAAACATTTTTTTTATTATTATTTTTATTATTTGCCTAGCTAGTTGGAATCCTGGAGATATTACTGTAGGAGGAGAAACAGGTACTGTCTAGACCCATTTCCTGTAGCTTATAAATATCTGTGCTCATGATAACCAGGAGTTATTTGCTGCTTGAGAGCAGCTGAAGGTGAGAAAACTGAGTTGTAATCACTACAAATTCAGACTTTGAGAATGCATTTTTCTGATCGACAATTTCAAAGAAATGCACTAACTTCTTTGGAACACATTTATTTTAAAATACTCCAGAAATATTGTTACAAGCCCAGGTGGCTAATGCAGCTAACAGATGTGCAAATTTTGTCTCGGGATTACAAAAAATGCAGTTTATTAAATTGTGTCATATGGCAGATGGGTAGGAGCTCTGTGGAGTATTCGGTTGATTACTCCATAGTTTCTGCAGTTAGAGGAAAAGCCCCAGCCTGCATTTTTGCATACATACAGTTACTGGAGAGTGCCAGTTTGCATTTGTTAAAGAAAGGGTATTGAAACAAAATACCTCAGGGCTTCTTCAATATTGTCTATTCTGTACTGGTTAAGGCTGAACATTGTCTTCTTGTGTCACAGAAAAGAAATGAAATAGGGATACGAGCCCTTCCAGCTAAACAGCTACTTCTTCTGATAAACATGGGGTTTATATCTGACTATTTCATCTGCTCTACCCAAATAGGCCTTTAAACTTTCTATATTAGCTGTAATTACATGACAACAATTACATGAAGATTCAAACAATGGTTCTGGTTTAGAACAGCTTCCATGTCTAAGTGGAAAAGCTCTTACAAATCAAATTTCCTATTCTGTTTACAGAGGTTGCTGCTTGGTGTCTCATAATCTTCCTATGTGTTGCAGCAGTCTAGAGAAAGAGCAAGCAGTTTATGTTGATTCAACAAAACAATTACCTTAAAAAGAATAACCAGTTTTTTCCTGCTAACACAATTTTTCTGCAACAATGTTTACACATTAGCATATGTAAAATCGAACAATACAGAAAGCAGAAAAAGCATAGAACTTGAGTACCAAAAATGACACATTTTTGCAATAACCTAAAAAATTTTCATGACTACATATTCTATTGATTTCAGTCTGAAATAGTATTATGTATTTTGTCATTAAAAGATAAATAAGAATATTCTGAAACCCCAACACATTTTATGTGAAAAGTTTGATACACTTAATAACGTAATTATTCCATTTATAATTGCAAGAAAACGATGAAAAGTTGAATAATATTTTTCTCATCCATTACTGTAGCAATTGAAAGGTGGCATATTATAAATGGAACTGAGTAGGAATATGAGCATGAAAACGGATGCCATCTAACGCTTTCTGTATAAGATCCTGCATTCAATTATCTACCAGTTTGTCAAATTTCAGCTGTTGCAGCTAAAATTTTCCATGTCAGAAAATGCACTTCAGACAGAATTTCTTTTTAAAAGTTTCTTTTAAAAAGTTTCCAACAATAGCAGCAAGGACTAGTAATTGGTTTATGTTCCATTGAGACCAAGACTCTGTGGAATAAGGCTTTCCAATATATTCCTGCTTTGGCTGAGGAAAGCAGCTGTTTCAAAGAATGTCTATAAAAGCATGGTCAACATACTAGCCTGCAAAAAAATCCTTACTGTTTTTCACATTTCCAGTGTTCCTTCTTCTGAAGAGTGTGCAAATTATCTCTAAATCAGAAATTTTTACTTATTGAAATTATTCCTTATGACTGCTGTGAACAAGGGGTCTATGAGAATGCCTGTTCCACTGATCTACATATGGCTCTTACTGGAGCCCAGGAGAAAGCACAGCAGCCTGTGAAATGGGCAAATGCAGTCTTACAAGGCAAAACACCTAGATGAGCAAAAAGTATGCTGGGAGAGGGAAATATAGAGTGAAACTAGGACAACAAGGCTGAAAATAGTGAACACATGCAAAGAGATGAATAAAGGATGCATAAAGTTAAATAAAGATCTGCAGATGAGGTAGGGCATCCAGGATTGTAGAAAGAGAGCCTCTAAGAGGTACTTCTGGTTAGGAACAAGCTAAAGGGACAAGGAGATGCAGTCCTAGATGAGGACAAAGCATCTCTCCAAGTGCAGAAATGGACCCACACATGCCAGACATACACCAGCCATCAAAAGCTGGAAATTCCTCTGCTAAGTTGTAGATCTCATCCTCCACTGGTACTGGTTCATACAGAGAATGAAAACTCTGTAATATTTATCAGCTACTGCCCCAACCACAGGAGCTCTGCTCTGAACATTCAAGCCCTGTTCATGTGTCTGAAGGTGTTTATACTTTTCTTTTATGTCTGTAATTTCACTGCCCTTCATGTCCTGATTAGTAAAAGGAGAACAATCCTACCCTCTCATCTCACAGCTGAATTGGAAAATGATATGTTTTCTGCACTCAGAGCAGGGTCCGAACAGTTGGCAGTAAATAAAGCAAAAGACCACAGGTTGACAGAGAGGCTGGCAGGAAAAATAAATAAGTACTGACACAGCCTGTTCTTCCCTTCAGTGCACCCAATGAGGCAGAAATCTGTGAAATAGAAAGTAGATGATTGTTCAGTAGAAAGGCCTGCAATGGGAGGGTGTCCACAAAGGTTAACTTTAGTAAGGGCGATTTTAACCTCCAGGCTTGTTGTCAGCTGACAGAGACATCTCCTTTGGAGAAGATTTATATGCCTTAAAATGGGCTCTTATTCTAGAATTGCTCTTCAGAAAAGCTTGCCTCTTCCCCTCAAATGGGGAGGGAGGGGGACTCAGAAGAGCTAGCACCTCTCAAGCTCATCTATGCTTTGTGAAATTTCCTCTGTTCCATACTGCAAGTGTATAAACTTGTTCTGCAGTAAAAAGAACCATCAATTATTTAACAAAAAAAAAAAAAAAAAAAAAAAAAAAAAAAGGGAAAACAACCCTACCAGTAACATCGAAATAAATCTTTTAATGATTCTTCTTCCATAAATGCTCTGTGAATTTTAATGATACAGGAAGTTTGAAGAGCTGTCTCTCTGTTTCTGAGCTTAGCTGAGAGTAGTGCATGATTGGAAACAGCACAAAAAGTCCCTAAAGGACTGATTTTCAAATGAAAGACTAATTAATTTATTTGCAAAAGAAATCCAACACTTCTTAAAACTTTGGATAAAACAATATAATTCTTTATATATAAGGGTGTTTGAATTTTTCTTTGCATACAGACCCATCTTGAAATAAGAAAAAATCTTAATTTAGTATTTTGATATCCAACAGCAGAAGTCTTTTGAATGTGTTAGAACAGCTTCAGGGAGAGAGCTGAAAGCATCAAACTGACAATTTTTATCTGCAAGTTATTTTCCATATGCAGTTCAGCAGAGAAACTGAAGACATGCTTGAGACAAACAACAAGTCAAAGGTTGGCATAACAGACCAAACAGGAGCTAATTCTGCTACAAGGCAGATGGCAAAAGGCAGAGGTGCAGCTCTGCAGTTCATGACACAGGGTTTCTGCTGGGTATGGCCTTAGAGATGAAAACACTGGAGAGGCTTCGAAGAAACTGGCATGGTCAAATTACAATTCCACCTACTTTGCAACGTGCAAGTGCAGGTTTTCACCAGTACAGAGAATAAGAACTTTGGACAATTAAATTCAGCAGATATATTGATGTAACTGCAGTTTCCTGCCTTACAGTTTCAACATGGGAGGGGGGGGGGGGGTGGGGGGGGGGAGAATTTTTGAGTGAACATTTTCAGATTAATTGTGAATACATTGTGCACTATGACGAAGCTGCTTCAATGAGCTCCCTAACTCCTTGCTGTACTACTGGGGATCATATTCTATGGCAAAGGTCTTCATTTGAGATGGTGTGAAGGGGACATTATCCAGGCACTGTTTCTTTTCCAAGTACTTAGGAGAAGGTATGTCTCATTGGTTGAACTACAGGTATAATTGAACAGTTTCAAGAAGAGGATTGTTGTTCTGATTCTACGTGCATCTCAAGTCCATGACTTCATAAACAGTAAACAATTCAACATGCATCACGTAAAGCCCCTGGAGTATGAGCAGGAGGACTTTTATGAAGCTCTCCGTTAACTCCTTTTTCACTCTCTGTTGTTGCAGATTTTGAATTGACTGAACCAGATCTGCAGGCTCCTATCCTTTTCCAGCAACAGCATCACAAAGGAGTGATAGCAAGCTGAGCTATGGATACCAAGCCAAGGACTCACCATATGGTGTTTTTGTTACACACAAGGGGAAAGATTGCTTTAAAGACCAAGGGCCGAATTCATCCCTGGCATAAGACTATTAAATTCAGTGATGTTACATCAAGCATGAAGTCAACAGCAAACTAATTCTATGTGATAGGGAACAGAAGTCAAGGTTGTTTTTTTTAATAGCCCAAGGATGTCTATAAGGTAAATTCAGTTGAGCCAAGGGATTTTTTATGTCTAAATGACATCTGTTCTCAGAAAGCCTGCAGCACACTGGAACGGTTTCCCAACGTTTTTCCTCTCTATAAACAATGTGAACTTCTATGACAGCCAGAGATGGTGAAAAGACATGTTTCATACAAAAATGGGCACCCCAAATGACCCAGGAGATATTATGCTAAAATACCCTGACCCTGCTTTAGTGATTCTATATTCAAGAAAGAAATACAAGAAAACTTTCCAGCGACTGGTTGTTAATTGTTATTGAAATGTATTGACACATGACAGTAGATGAATTTTAGTCATTGTTATGACCATGTACATTAAAGAAATTATACAGGAGACAATACACTGTGAGCTAACCAAACCACTGACTGTCTAAGCCCCTCTTTTACATTTTCAGAGCATTTGATATGCAGATCAATTTAAGGGCTTATTTCAAGTTGCCTTCAACTAGCACAGCAGCTCTGACATGCAGAACCCCCATAACACAGACATTCAGCAAAGTGCACGTTGGTACACTTTCATCCTTACAGCATGTTATCTCACTTTTATAGGGAGATGTTACCAGAATTAATTGGTTGAAATGCAAAAGAGTAATTGAGGAACCTGGCTTTTGAACTTCATGAGCTATTAAAAAGATGGAGAAAAAAATTGGTTGTTAACATAAGTCAGGTTGCCTAACCTGTCTGCTGCTGTGGGTTAACTTTGCAATACCTGAGAGAGACTTTAGAGGATATTTTTGGAGCCTGAAATAACAGCTGGTGAAGTTGTACTTAAAGTAATGTAAATTAGCACTTATATAACAGAAGGCAGTTAACAACTAAAAGTCCAAAAGAAATATATCTGAATCAGGCCAAATATATATTTTGTGTCATATAGCAGGGGTTGTTACATAGGTATTTTAGAAGTGAATTCAAGCAGGAAAGTGAGAAAAAAAAATAATGTGGCTAAACTTCTCACAATATCAATATGACCCATCTGCAGAATCAATTTTTTATTGACAAAGCAAAGACAGCTATAATACAGATTTCTAGAAATATAGGTTGTTTTGTCTTCTCTGGCTGTTGTGAAGTGGAAGAGTGAGTACACAAACCTGAGAGATGAGTTTACAAAATGATCACTCTTATAGGCTCCTCACAGAATCCAAAACTGATCCTGGTGGTTATAAATTATTCGTGCCTTACCTATGTTATTGATTCTGGCCTTAAACTGAGTGAAATCAGAAAAGATAGGACTGAATGAGAAGAGAAAGGGGATACTGTAAAGATGCAGGCCACCAGAGCAGGACATGCTGCTAGTGCAAGGAGTTAGGCTCAAGGATGCCAGCAGGAAGAGAGCTTGTATTTTGCTGGTATTTTGCTGGAAAATGAGAAACCCAAAAGCATTTTAGCTATTAGTGCTTATTCTGCAACTACCAGGGATCTTTTATACTCAGCTTCTGGCTGGACATCCATGGCAAGAAGCAATTAATAGTAGAGCTGCCTGTCTCTGAACCTAGCAGTCTCCTTACACCCTCTTTCTTGCCAAGTGAAATGTTTGTATTGACAGTGCAACTATATAGATTGCTCGATCATCTGGAATTCCATTGCTCCCATCTGCCACTGTAGAAGACCCCTGCACACAGTTCCTTCCCATTTTCCTGGAGCTGCTTTTTTTCTCCCAAGCTCCAATCCAGAATGTGGCTGTGACTCCCAGTGCTGGACCTGTTTGACTGGCATCCACAGGCCATCTTGCCACCTTTCTCAACTCCACCATTCAATCAAAGATGACTGAAGCACTCTCTATCCTAGATTTCTTAAGTGTTTAGCAGACACTTTTACCCATCAGGAAATACCTGTGAGGTGCAGGACCCAGGCAGCCCATGCCATATTACTAACTGAGACTGAAAAGAAGCTGCTGCAGCAGACTTGTACTGACAGCATTATCTGTTTCCAGACTTTTTCCCTGAGCAGAATTTGTAGCAATAAGTTCATATTTTGTCTCATTTAAGGACAAATTATTTTTGTCAGACTCAGGCACTTTGCCCAAGTGCTTTTTGGTCAGATCCCTAACAAGTATGTCTGCGCCCAGAAACTCTTCCAGTCTAGCATTCAGTTTTCAGACTGTGTGTTCACAGATGAAATATTATTATTGAGAGGTAATGAATATATTTGACAGGTACCTAAACCCACTATAAATAAAGATATTTAGGAAGACAGACTTCTTTGACACTCAAGGACTTAGACAACCATCCTCTTCTGTTTGAGCTCATTAACGCTGTGCTTCTCTTGAACCTGCAACATAAAAGATTGCAAGAAACAAGGTAAGACAGATGTGTCAGAGGCAGTCTCTTCACCAAAATCTGTGTTCCTTTCCATATATTTTTTTTCACAGATATATTATTTTCCTCTAGGAAATATATTTTTTTTCTGCCTAGTTTTACTTTTGAATATTTTCTAAAGTCTCTGGGTGTGTCTGTTATGCCCTTCTCTTTTTTCTCCCATTAGTATGTTTTCCATGTACTCTCTATATCTTAAAGGTGTTAGAGTTACTGATAAATCATCACAGGTAAAGAAAGCCACTTAGATGGCACTCTTGAGGAAGAGTATTTAAACAGGAGAGCTGAGAGCATCAGGAAAAAGGAAACCAAGCAAAGGGTTTGGGATGGTTGATCAAATAAAAAAGTGTATTCTGCCTCCTTGATGGCATCCACTGAGACAGAAAGAATAGAAAACTGTAAAAAAATTCCATGCAGACTCACAGACACAAAACCATTACATTTCAAAGGAAATATTTTCATAACCTACAAGAGGAAGGAGTTGCACAATGCACAGCACTAAAGACCATGACTAGGTATCCACTTCATCTCTCTCAAAAATGCATCACTAGTAATTTGAGAACACTTTATATTTCTAGCTGCCAGTGACTTATTTTAATGACTGAGTATGCACTGAAATAAATAAACAGAACTGTTCCTAGGCAACACTCATAAATCCTCAAGGCTGAGGTATGGCTAGCTAATCCCCATAAAATATATCTGGACGTTTCCTAGGTCAAGCAAGGGCTGCATCTGCATCTCATCAGCATTTCTCACAGTATCTCAAAATTGTCCTCATGGAAGTTTTTTCAAGGAAAACTTTTTCATGGCAGAAATCCAGTGACAGTTTCTGTTAAAGAAAAAATAAGTGCAAGGTGTTTTGAAGACATTTCTTGTTACATGTGAAGAACTAGTAATATATTTTAATTTGTGAAATCACTATGCATCCTACTCCAACTAATCTCTGATTTGATTCAGGACTGCAGAGGCTGAACATCCCACATCAGATTTCATATCTTTGGTAATACTTCAAAATATCTTTCACTTAATTAAGGTAAGTATCTCTTGTTGAAGGCAGAACTTGACCAAGACTGTGAGTTTACAATAGCATTATATTTTTAATACAACATCTGTATCTAGAAAAATGTAGAAACAGACTAAGAAACGGAACACAGAGTTGTCATCATCCTACACATGATACTTAGGAGTTGTCTTTTCACATACCTCTTTCTTTCATCATGAATTTTCTGGCCCAGATCCAGCTATTTGGAGAAACTGAAAGAAATGCAATTTGAAGAAAAACATTCCCTCAGACTGAAGAGGGGTTATCAATTAGGGTGGAAAATGTGCATAACTCTATGCTGTCTAGGAGGGGTTACCTTCCATATCTACTTCTACGAGTCAGCAATATATGGTCATGCTTTGAGAACCTCTTTCTTGCAAATTTATTTTATAATGCGAGGGTTTAAAAATAACCTAGTATTAACATGCTATCTACTCTGCTTGTGTTGGCCCATATGAAAGGATTGTTTATGTACCTAGAAATTTCTATGTGTTTAAATATGTGATTTGCCAGGTTTTATTGTTTACCATGTCTGCTACTGATGTATGCCAATTGAAAAAATTATATTTTATATATATATATATATATATATATATATTTCTTTTACTAAACCCATTTTAATTCACTGAGGAAATTGTATTCAGTAATAACAACTGAATAAATGTAATTTTTATTTTTTTCTTATCAGTGAGAGAGGTTAAGACATAGGAATTTTATCAGTCCATGATTAAGCTGGGAACATTCTGTTTAATTCAGCTTGTTTCAACTTACTGACAAACCCTTTGTAGACAAACACCTCATTATTGATTACTTAAATAAAATACATCTACTGTAAGGCCATTATTTGACATCCAGTTGTGCTGGTTTTGGCTGGGGTAGAGCTAATTTTCTTCACAATGGCTAGTATGCTCTGCCTACTGCAAATTTAAGATCAAAGTGACTGTGTCCATTTTCACTTGCTAGATGTAGAAACTATAGAATTGTGCTGTTTTCAAAGACTGTCTTGAAAATGAATGAAAAACACTGTGGAGTCAGATATCTTCACAGTTAACTGAGAAACCAGATCCTTTTTGTAGGTTTATGTCTAGTGATAGCCATTGGTACTGGAGCATTTAATCACGACCTAAATCTTCTTAGCTCTGGCTAGAGAATGAATTTACATTACCAAGAGAAAAAAAAAAAAAAAAAAAAAAGGAAAAAAGGAAGACAAATTACACAGGACATTATAAAAAGTGCAATGGAATTAATAAAGTATATTCTGGTGCAAATTAGCGCAATACATGTACCTTCAAAAAATTCTATTTTGTCCTTTGCATAATTGCTTTTGTTTCTATACGCTATACTATAAACTAGGTGTGGAAAAATAAGTGGCACACATTTACACATGCTATCTCTGTTCCACTGGTTAATGTTCTTCAAAAGATTATGCCAGTTAAAATGGCACTTCTTTAAATGGAAATCTAAAAGTAAAAGCAACATAAATAGATTTCAGGAAGAAGAAAAAAAAAAAAACTTTTCTTCAGTCTTTACTTAATTTGTTTTAAATACAGCTGTGACTGATCAGACTTCTGTTCTACATGAGGGGTGAATTTTGAAAAAGATATGGATTTTTGCTTTCTATACTCCTTTTGTCTTCAGATTTTGTATTGGCAAACATGGATGTGAGCAAATGCGCATGGAAATCTTACCAAGGTAAGCTCACATTACAAAAAAATAACCAAAACAACGTTTATTACAGTTTTATCAAGTCCAGCTACACTTAGATTCAGGCAAATTGTGTATTATTCAACATCATAGTCTACCTTAAACTGCAGCTTTTGTCTCTGCCGTTTGGTAGCTGAATAATTTTTATTGTTTTTTTCAATACCAATTATGAAAATTGCCTCCACTAACACCATTTTTCAGTGTTATCTGCATTTCCATTTTCTGTTTTCTTTCTTCAGTGAATAGTTTGTATGTCTTTATAACCATACAGTGTTTACTGCAAATTGTGTCTCTTCCCTCATATTCTTATAAGTCACAGATTTCCTGAAATTTTGTCTTCTTGAAAGACTGCAGTGTATCCAAGAACATCTGTATATTGAGAAATTACATCTTCCTAACATATTTTGGCAAAAAGCACCATTTTTATCTATACACAAGAAAGTTTGTATGACTGAAAAGAACCTTAAAAATATTATTTTAAGTTCTTATCATCACACTCATGTTGTCTTCATTCAAAATAGTATCTCAGCTCCTATGTCCCATTAGACTGATGAAACAAAAACTGGAAGACAGCTACTGTTGTAGCTACTTATCTTTCAGAGAAAATAGTTTAGAAAATCATAGAATTTTGTAGAATTGTAGAATGGTAAGCATTGGAAGGGACCATAAATATTATCTTGTTCCACTTACTACTAGACCAGGTAACCCAGAGCCCAATCCAATCTGGCCTTGAATGCCTCCAGAAAAGACTCTTAATGGAACTGTAAAGCTTCTGTTTCTCCTGATCCTCCCTCAGACCTAGAGAGAAAACAAACCATTTTGAAACAAGAGCCAGCAAATCTACATTTTTCTGTATTGCCTGTAGAGTTTATAGAATCTCTACTTTTAGAGAGCTGGCCAATGAGAGCTAAGGTGGTATAGAACCCCAAGCACTTTGGGAGAAATATCTACAAATAAAAATTGACATTTCAACAGTGAGGTACAAAGCATGACTGTTAAGGAACACCAAAGATAAGATCAGCTGTGTAGACAGTCATAACAGTCTCACAGGGTATATTTTGGATAAACAAATTGTGTTAAGTTTATCATTAACTAATATGCCATTAAAACACTGTACAGGGAAAAGACTGGTTCCAGCAAGTTGTCTAAATTGCATTCAGACATGATGGTTTTCTTGCTCCTTGCAAAATCTTGACTTATATGACTTAATATGTTTTTCACAGATTTGGAACCACATGCCAAAATACATAATAATCTATTGAACAACTTTCTGCGTGATATTGTGCAGAAGCCAAAAACTTCTAAGATACTTGACAGACTACTGTGCAGAGAATTCAAACATCAGTTAAGAAAAGGGATGAATAATTTGAGTAAGAAGAAAAAAGCTGGCTAAAACAAACCCCAAATATCTCAGGAACACATTAAATTTCTATTAGTCAAAACTGCATGTTAGGTATAGGAAACTACAACAATCCTAGAGAGGATCTGAGTACACAGAGCTGGTCTGGATCTGGTATCTTATTTTCACATTTACTACCGAGTTCATATTATCTTATATTTCCAGAACAGATCAGTTTGTGCTTCAAATGTACCCTGCTATTTGCTGAAAATAAATGTGGACAGGTACAGAATCATTTATGCTTCAACACATAATATTCTCACAGCACTTTAGCTACCCTAGCAAGTTGCCGAACCATCAGCACTGACAGGACTATAAAGTTTGTCGTATATAGAAATCCATGGTACTGCTCTGAAATACCTCTTGCCAGAATCCCTTTGCTTGATGATCCTGGCATTACAGGACGCCAAGAAAGTCAGCTAACAACACAGACAAGTGTCTTTGTTTGCTAATACCCATTCCAGAAAGGGTAAAACTTCTCAGCTGCCCACTACACTGCACAGCTAGAATGCTGTCAGTAAGTCTGTTCTTTAAATCTCAGACATCTCACACAACTTTAAGTTGTTAATTTCTGACAAATTTTCTTACCTTATTTTCCAACCATTTAGTATATATCACTTGTACATATATATCTATGAAACGTTGATTAATCATGAAGAAAAGTCCTGCAGATAAATGGTCCAGTGACTTTAATACTACAGATTGCATGCACCTGTTTGTATGATTTAGTTTTTCAATAAAAGTTAATTTTTCCAGCATCAGTTTGCCCCTGTTGTGAAACATTTGCTGCAAATTGGTTTGTTTTGTGGAGTTTTTGTGTAAACCCAAACCCACGTTTTTCACCAAGCCTACTGTTGCTTGTCTTTATGAATAATTTCAAAGAATGCCATGTAATTATTTTTTGTCAATCCTATTGAAACAGCACAGAAAAAAAAATTACATTTTCATCTTTATTTCCCACTGTCCCAAAATGCATCTTAATGAAAATACATTTCTGACATCTCTGCATTTTCCTCACCTGTTTTCTTTTCATACCTCTGTGTTCTGCAGACCTTGTTTACTACCCTCTACCATTGTCACAGGATACTGTTTGAAAGATAGTAAAAAATTTTGCCTGTTGCTTTCAAAATATATGGACTTAGCTTCATATGACATTAGATCTCCTTTACTCCTTCTTCTTAGTGACATAAAGTGAAAGGGTCTCTTCAGGTCCTGATTTACTTATAAGTGCAGTCTAAATCACATAATCCTTGGCAAATTGCTGAGCTCAAGATTAACATAGACTACTCTGCTCAGCAAGACTCTGTCTGCAATGGGAATTTGAAAAGTAAGGAAAAAAAAAAAAAAAAAAGCCAGACATCTTCAGACATGCACTGTAAAAATCTTCATCAACATTAAATTTACATATCTGCTGAATAAAACTCTCTGCCTGCCTTACATCAGGTGTTGGAATGCTGCTGTCATGAACAAGTGCACAGATGAAGGGTCTTGGAGAGCAGCAGAGTAAAAAATGTTTTAAATTAAGCTTTACGCAGAAATCTTTCTTTTCTTTCACTAGAGGGGATGCTGGTAGTTTCCATATGCTATCATCCACCTTTCTGTTACATAAGCTTTAGCACGTGGCCATTCCAGTCTATTTATTCTCATACATCTATAGATAAATAAATACATCTATTTTTATATAATATAAACCTATAATAACTAAAAATGAGAGTTAAAAATACATGAACATTGTTTTATCACAAACTCTAGTAACTACGTCTGGGAATGTGAATTTATTAAGCAGTATCTGTCAAAGAGCCACACAATTTCGGACTGGTTGAGGTTTGAAGGGGTCCCTGCATATCATCTAGTACAATACCTGCAGTTACAGGCAAGATCAGCTAGAGGAGGGGGTTCAGGGCTATGTCCAAGTTTTGAGCAGCTCCAAAGAAAGACGGTTGCATCTTTGGGCAATGTGTTCCAAGGCTCAACCATCCTCACATTAAAATTTCTTAAATTATTTTTTTTTTTTTGTATTTTGGTTTATGCCCATAATCTCTTGTCCTGCCTCTGGATAGCATGAAGGAAAAAATTGCTCTGTCTTGTTTATTTCCCCCAGCTACTTACACAGAGTGATAAGATCCCTGGAAGTTTTTTCTTCTCCAGGGTAAACAGTGCCAGTACTCAGCCTCTTCCTTATGCATCCTCAGATGCTGTACAGGGCTGAGAGGATCAATTCCTTCTTTGTTTCAGTCTTCACTAAAAAGGTCTTCTAGACGCCTGTGCTTAGGGAAGAAAGAGTCCAGGAGAAGAACCAGTAGCTGTAAATAAAGATCTATTTGGTACTACCTTGAAGAAATTGGCATACACTAGTCTATGGCACCCAATGGAAGACAACTAAGGTGCTGAAAGAGATAGATGGCATCCCTTCAAGGCCAATTTCTATCATTTTGGAAAAATGATGAAGAATAGAAGAGATCTCTGAAATCTGGAGAAAGTCATCACCATAAACAATCAAAATTGTGACTTAAAAGTTAAAGGCTTCCATTAAAACTTTAATTTTTTTCTCTGATATGCTTATAATCTCCATAGAAACTGCTTTTTAGCAAGTAAAATCTTTATAATTTGTTTATTATTTTAACACTGACTTAGACATAAGGTAAACATCTTTAGAAGCTGGTATAAACTCTGTCCTGAAGGCCTTATTATACTGTTATTATATCAAAACTTTTACATATGTTGGTACAAAGTTTCTGTGGTCATATACATCTCTATAGTTCCAGAATTTGCTACTTCTCACATTCCATGAAGTGGAATATTTTAGGAAAATAATAAACTGCATCTGTTAAATGCAACTTTTTTTCACATATTTTGAGTCCTCATATTTTCCCACATGCGTTTATCAGTTTTGCCTTCAATTGAAAATAAAGGTGTTTTTGTATACTGACATTTACTCATGATCTGCCCATTTATTTAGGAGAGATGGAAAAGATTGAAAATTTGACAGAAAACTGCTTTTATTCTGAATCCTGAGATTTTGTACATTACAACAGCTTGGCAAAGTTCTGAGTTATAGTTATATACAGATCATTCCCTAAATGTAGTTTTGAAACACTCCCTGAAGAATAATCTTGCATGTGTTTAAAATGTATGAGTTTTCTTTTATTAAAATTGTGTAATAGTTAAGATACTCCAACTTTAATCTGTTTTCCCAATATATAATTTATTTATAGGTTATGAGTATTTTTTTCATAATTTCTGATGTCTTTCTTTGTGAATGGAAGTTTCCAGTCCCTAAATGAAGATTTCAGGATATTCAGGTGACCATCTTAACTTCATTGCATCTTTTCTTTGGTTTTTGTATCTAATGCTACATGTACTTCCATACTAAACCAAATTTTTAACTTGGGGACTAATAACATTTATTCACTGTTTAGTACATGAAGAGCCTTTGGAAGCTTGTAAAGGGAACCATTGCCACTAGCATGTCAGGTTGGAGCAGATAAAACAGATAAAATAAGAAACTGCATGTAAAGAAAGAATTGATTTTAAGAATTCAGATGAGAGATTTGAACATCCATGGCAGATCGGGATCCATTGACCAAACCTTGCACTTAACAAGATCAGTCCTTCTATTTTTGGTGGTGCTGTCCCTTTGCAAATATATAACAGAGAGTGTGAGAGTGTGTGGCAGGTTTGGGAATAGAGAAATAGGAACCTGTAAAGCACTGGATAGTCTAAAACTGTGTCTAATGAACTGGCTTCTGTGGTAGAATTAATATAGAAGGTGCCCATTTCAAGACTCCTCACGTTCAATTTAGCTAGTCCTGTTAAGGTGGTGCAGCGCCAAAACAGAGTTGTATTTTCCTAAGGAGTTTACCTGAAAAACACCCTTAGTAATTCTGGATGAAACTTTCAAATTTTTCTTTTGAATCATTGCTTAAATTCTGCTCATGTTCTACCTCCAAAGCATAAAACTGCTTTTACTTCAAAATTTCTAACTCCTGATTAGAATTCTGTATTTATAAGGTATTTTTATTTGAAAGAATGCATTTGAGTTCCCTTGCTTTGTTTCCAAGCTATTTGTAACCCTTCCCAAGATTACTAAAGGGAGCATTTCCCTTCAGAATAGAAGAAAGCAAACAAAGCTCTAATTTGTTGACTAGTAATTTGTAGTGAGGAGGAAGAAGCCGTCACTTACTGAGTGTTCATGCATTTTACAGGTCCTTGTGGTTTTACACTACACCTTGTTCATTTTCCTATCTTGTCTGGAACTGATGGCAATATTCCAGAATAAATACTACTGTTTTTCTGATTGCCATTTCTGGTGGCCATCCATGAATAAATATTTAATCAAAAAATCCTGATATCATCATTATTTGTATTAGGCAGTGTGCACTGTAACAAGGACAGCTACTGCCAAAGACATTGAAGGAAGCATATAAAACATTTTATTTTCAGAAATTTTTCCTCTTTTTGAATATTCCATGTCAACCAAAATGGTGCTGTTTAATGACTGTTAAAAAGTTGCTGAAGAGACAGGTTCACATCTGTTCTAAAGTAAACTAAAATTCAAAGAAAAAAAAATTTTAAAACCTCACAATTTATACTGTTTGCAAAGGAAGATTTGCAAATGTTCTATGAGCATTTCAAAACAAAGATGTTCTTGGTCACACACAATCATGCCTCTACACAATTTTCTAACACTGTAGTGCAAATACATACTGTATTACATGTATATACATTTATGAGGTATGCTGAGGATGAATAGTCTATAAAAGTTACAGGATTCAGAAATTTGAGTTATTCTTTTGATATTCCTCTGAAATATTCGATGAAAATAAGTAGAGATCAGCTTAAAATTCCTTTGAAAATCAGAGTACTTTGGGGTTTTAAATGAGATGAGAAACATTTCTTGGATTTACATAGCAGAAGCCTGCTTCCAAGACAGCTGCAGATATCAAACAGAATATAATTAGGGTGAATTAAATCATTCTAGGGCAATAATACCACATTCCCTCAATGAAGAAACAGACTATTTTAAAATAGTTTTCCTAATGAGTTATTTTTCTGTGCTGCTTCTCAAATATGCCTATTTAGGGACCATTTATGCTGAAATAGGGTGTGCAATGCTTTACCCAGAAATCACTTTAAACACTTTGTATTTCTCTGATGAACTTATTTGCAAGATCAATAGAAGATACTTTAACAGGTAAGTGGGTTTCTGGTTGCTACTTTCTTTTCTTGTTATATGAAGGCTATATAGAGACTCCCTTTGGGATGCTCAGTTTAAAAATTACAGAAACATAGTAATATTTTGTGAGATGTAGTTCTGGTTTTATTCATTTATATGGTTTTCAGATTCTTAGGTCAAAAATTTAAAAGAGTTTTTCAGGTTCTAAATAACTAAAGGAAGATTTATAAATCTCTGCAATGCTAATGAAATACGAGTTCCAGTATAGTGGTCCAAAAATCAGTACAGAGTAAAAACAGCCAGGATGAGGAAATAGTAAAAATATTGTCCCTCATGAACAGTGTAGGGTTTTTATTGTGCACTGTGTTGATGTTTTTCAAGGCACAATTTCTGTAAGACTCAATTCTCTGTGTCTTCCGTAAGAGGCAGTGTTTGAGCTGTTGTACTCATATACTCATGACATCATCAGCTTTTTTTTTGTTGATTGTCTCTAACCCTGAAGTTGTATCTGCCCCACAAGGTGACCAAAGGGTAGCTTCAGAGAAGGATCAAACCTGCTTAGCTCTTGTGCCAGCAAATTCTCATTCCATGTAGCCAGCCTGGTGTAGCTCTGATTTGAAATGTCCACCTGGGATGGGGCTATGTTCAGGACATAAGATGGTGAGCTCAGCTGGAGAGCAACCTGTCCCCCCTGTACTGGCTTACAGCCCACAGTGAGACAGATAAAAGGCAAGTCTAGAATCAAGAGCTTGAGCTTTTCCCTTTCCAGAGCATGGGTCTTGGTTTAAATCCAAGGTGAGAAAGAACATCTGCATGGGCTTTGATCCATCCTCAATGAGCACGTGCACAGACTCCTACTGAGTCCTCACGAAGCAACCTATTCCAAGGATCTGGTTTAGCCTGTTTCTCCCAGCAGCTCAGCTAGAGTGCTGGCATATGAAGTCTGCATCTGTGAGGTTTTCAGGCACTCAGGGAAAATGTTCCTTTTCCTAACACACAAATTTCTCAGACAGAAAACAAAACAGTCCATCACTTCCCAAGGTGACCCTTGAAAAGACCATAGTGGGTCAGAGTATGGATCTCCATATTCTCAGTTGCCTCATCTGCCTATCCATGTCACTGAAAGCACTGAGAGACTAAAACACTTCCCTGTGAATAGCACAGATGCATATTCTTAGAAATAAAGATTATATGGAAAAACTTTAGAGAGGACAATCTTGAAAAAAACAGTGTCTTAACAGACTTCATGTAATTTCTAATTTTTTGCTGTGCTTTCTTTGATTAAAAGGTTTTACAGAAAGCTGCAGGGATAGAAAGTTCTGAGTGAATCTTCTTCAATTTTCAGTTTGTACTGTTGCTTCTAAATTGTTTTAATATTTAGGATATGACAGATTCTTAAAATGATCATGTGCTTTCTTAGGCTTACCACAAATCCCTTTTTCAGCACTCTTCACAATTTCTTTTGTGCAGGAAGTAAACTATGGTTACTTTACCTTTCCCTCTCATTTTCCTGTACATCAAAAATGTAACATCAAATAGCAGTAGATCAGCTTTAGATAAAACAGCATTTACCTCTCATCTCACCACAAGATGTTCTGAAGATTCACATCAGCCACTGTCTCAGAGCTGCAAGCAGTGGGAATTATGTTGAGTTGAACATATTCAAGATTTGCTGTTTCACAAGATTACTCTATTGGAATTATTTTGTTTAGGAAATTGTTATTTTAAAAACAGATGTCTTTTTCCTTCAGTTCCTTGCACATATCTAGTCCTCCATGGAAGTGAGTCTTAGGGTAGGCTCCTCAGAGAAGCAAATGAGCAATAATTTACCTAACAATACTATTGTAATATGGAAAATTGATACTGCTTGACCAGAATTGGCTTTTATTGACCTGTAGTGAACTAAGAATAATTACTCTGCCTGTGCAGATTCTTTCACAGCTGTGTGTGGAGGCTGATTATTTTTCTCAATTATTTTTGGCCTGTCTCCATCCCTCCAATATGTTTGAATTTAAATAATTTTTTTTTCTTTTTTAGGAAATCTACAAAAATCAAACCTCCAAAAACAAGGAAAACATTTGGTCAAATCATTTTAGCCATAGAACAACATCTAAGCTTTATTTAGTTGAAGGATTTAGGAAATTGGGAAAAACTACTGAGATGAAAGTAAACACAATTCCCTTTTTTTTCTCAGCAACAAATTGTAGTAGTGGCTGTCAGGTAGTAAGAACAAGAATTACTTTAAAGAGCTATAGAACATATCCTCAGAAATATCCATTTTCATCCACTTGCATTGGTAATACCCTTATGCAACTGCACTTGCACTACACAGAATACATTTCATCATATCATAACCTGACCAGGGACATTCATGATTCATCTGCACCAGTTTATGTAGATTTTGCTCAGGTATGATGTTTTCATGATCATTGCATAAAGCGATGGAACGTTGTCTGTGTCATGCCTAGAATATTGCTGTCGTTGAAGGCAGTGCCTAACACAATAAACCCAGGGAGCTCAGCTCAGGAAGCAGAGGGAAATGTCAGAGCACGGCAATAAAATGGTGCATCTGCAGAGACATAACTATGATCGATACACTGGCTTTCAGCAAGGGAGGTTGCATCCTGCAACCTCGCTGAATGAGAATGGCAGTCTGAAAACCAAAGAGCTGGAAAAAGGAAGATTTTTTCATTTCTTCAGGGAAGTGACCCCAAAAATTATATGCTTTATATTCAGTTGCCAAGCACAGTCAATCATACATGAAATATTTTTTTTTAAGGATATGAGTGACACCTAGTTCCCAAGAAATGCACTTAGGACCACAGGGAAAGGATGAACATCCTAGAAGTCTGATATAAATAGCCAATAGAAGGGACAGAGTTTTTTTTCCAAAGGGAAAAGTCTGTTCATTTCACACAGTTTCGTCACTTTGAAAATGGACACAGTGAATAGCTGACTAATAGTAAACTATTAAATTTTGATCATGTTTTAGTCAGTACTGGGATTCAGATATGCAGCAATTATGAATCCAGCAAGTATAAAACAGAGCTAAACTTCTGCATATATATGTATAAACATAGCAAGCATACTTTAAAAAAGAGAACAAAGTAGTTGAGAGTTACACTTGCAACAACTGGAAAAATAATATTAGACCATCTCCAAACAGCTATTTTCCAGCTTTGTCATATCACATACATTATGACTGCTTTAGAAGTCATCTGTCTATGGAAGGTTCAAAATTCACAACAGCAGTGGAGAAAGAGTGAAAACAAGAACAAAGAAGCAGCAAGAGAAAAGAACCCATAACTTCAGTCATGATTTTGGTCCAAACTATGTGTCTGCTTCGTTCAGCTTTGAACAAATGTACAGAACTTCTTTGAGATTTGGGAGTCAGCAGCAGCACTGTCACTCCATGCTCTCTTTTTCATCTTTCCTTTCTTCTTCAGATTCTCTCCACATATCTCCAACAGGTCC